>CAWUFW010004256.1:0-600000 GCA_963921515.1 Calotriton arnoldi | reverse complement strand
ATTCAGAGGCCTCAGATTAATGATTAGGCAAAAATTTCCTGAATCTTTTAGAACCAGGAAAACCGAGCAGTATACTCATTGACCAATCTCTGCTGCAATGACTGGTACCAAAGCTCCCTTTTATAACAGTTCTTAAATTCCCAGCAGAAAAGCCACTTGGTTGGATGGAGCTCTTGTTCAGGAAGTGGGTAGAGTACTTGAATCAGGAGGGATTGGATTGAGTTCCAGTAGATAAAATTGCATGGTTGTTTCTAATACCCACACATCTGTAATTGATCTTTCCCATACTTTCTGTAACAGAGAAAGCCACCATCCTGAAGGCATGGGAGCAGGCAAGAAAGCTGAATATTCAGGACTCTAGGCGCCCCTTTGTAGAATATGGACTGCACTGAACAGAACCCTGTGCCTTCAAAGAACATGAACTGACCCCTAGAAACCTAAGAATCAGATCATCTATGAAATATATGTGGATAATGTTCTACAGGCTTAGGCTGTCCTTTAAAAAGCTGGACATACTACTAATTTTTAAATGTCCTTCATAACAGTTCCACCAACTGTGCTCCAGTAAGAGACAAACCACCAATAGAATAACTTCAGAAGGTTGTCATCTGTGACTCTTCAACTATCTAATTATGCAGATAGACCTGCCGGCTACCTGCTTTAGTGATTTGTAAATGGTGTATCACATAGCTTTTAAAATGTACAATGACACTTGCCTCCTGGGCTTATGCTATTTTCATGCTATGGACTCACACATGTACACTGCATAATTCTATGCGCTACATGACTATGGTATTAACACCGATGTCTTCAGTGATGTCATCAATGATGTAATTTGAAATGGCATTAGTGATGTCATCAAAGATGTCACTTAACCCTTTCGCTGCTAGGCCTTTCCCCCCCTCTGCTAAGCCTTTTTTTGGCTATTTGGGGTAGTTCGCGCTTAGGCCCCTGTAACATTTTGACCACGTAAGGTATCCACGCCAAATTTGCGCCCTTTTCTTCCAACATCATAGGGATTTTAAATGTATCCAGGGTTTGTTGATTCCCCTGGAGGAAACCCAGAAATTAGCCAAAATACAGCTACATTTTTTTGGGGGTGGGGAAATGGGGAAAAAGTGCTGCGGAAGAAAGCGTCTGGTATTTCCTCTGCAAATGGTATCAAAAAAGGGTTTGTGGTGCTGAAATCATCATCTTCCCAGCTTTCAGGGACAAACAGACTTTTGTCTGAAACCCAACATTTTTTACAGTTTTGCCATTTTTCTGGGACATAGCCTATTTTTGCTACTTTTTCTGCTTTCAACCTCCTTCCAGTCAGTGATAGAAATCGGTATGAAAGCAATAATGGATCCCGGAAAGCTATACATTTCTGAAAAGTAGATATCATTCTGAATTCAGCAAGGGGTCATTTGTGTAGATCCTTCAAGGTTTTTTTATAGAAACTAACAGTTGAAAATAGGAAAAATTGAAGATGAGTAGAAAAAAAACAGCCATTTGTGCCAACGATTTCACCTGTAACTTCTTCTAAGATTGACAGATGTTTAAAAGCAATATACCGTTACATCCGCTGGACCCTTCTGGTTGTGGGGATAAGTAGGACTTGTAGGTTCACCAAGAACCCGAGGAACCCAGAGCCAATAACTGAGCAGCGTCTTGCAGTGGTTTTTCATTGTGTACTGGGTATATAGCAATTAATTTGGTAAAATATAAAGAGTGAAAAATAGGGATCAAAGACACCTATGTATTTCCAAAATGGGAACTAAATATAGAGTTTAGAAACAGTAGCTATTTGCACATCTCCGAAATTGTGGTTACCCATACAAGCCTGTGAATTGTAGGACATTTTTCAAAGTGACTTCTTTTTTACACATTATCTTACATTAGGAAGGCAGAAATGCATAGAAAGTCAATAGGTAATAACAGTTGCTCTACAATTCTGAGTTCCCCTAAGACTCCTGATAAAAATGGTACCTCACTTCTGTGGGTAGGCCTAGTGCCCGCGACAGGAAACGGCCCAAAACGCAACGTGGACACACCACATTTTCACAGTGAAAACTGACCTTTTTTTTGCACAGTGCCTAGCTGTGGATTTTGAACCCTAGCTCAGCCGGCACCCAGGGAAACCTAGCAAACCTATACATTTTTGAAAACTAGACACCCAGAGGAATCCAGGATGGAGTGACTTGAGTGGCTCCCACGGGGTTCGGTTACCCAGAATCCCTTGCAAACCTCAAACTTTGTAAAAAAAAACACATTTACCTCACATTTCTGTGAAGGAAAGTTCTAGAATCTGCGTGGGTCCACAAAATTCTGCCCACACCGAATTACCCAAAGTCTTCCGATAAAAATGGTACCTCCCTTGTGTGGATAGGCATAATGCCCGTGACAGGAAACGGCCCAAAACGCAACGTAAACACACCACATTTTTACAGTGAAAACTGACCCTTTTTTTGCAAAGTGCCTAGCTGTGGATTTTGAGCCCTTGCTCTGCCGGCACCCAGGAAAACCTAGCAAACCTATACATTTTTGAAAACTAGACACCCTGAGAGATCCAGGAAGGGGTGACTTGTGTGACTCTCATCAGGTTCTGTTACCCAGAATCCCCTGCAAACTTTGTTAAAAAAAACACATTTTTCTCACATTCCTGTGATGGGAAGTTCTGGAATCTGCGTGGATCCAGAAAATTCCACCCTCCCCGCATTCCCCCAGGTCTTCCGATAAAAATGGTACCTCACTCGCGTGGGTGGGTCAAGTACCCTCGACAGGCAAGGGCCCAAAACGTATTGAGGAGACATCAAAATTACCTATCACAAAACGACCTGGTTTTGCAAGAGGGTTCACCTGGGTTTTGGCCCCGGGCTCGGTGGCCATCTAGGGAAACCTACCAAACACACACATTTATGAAAACTAGACACCCAGGGGAGTCCAGGGAGGTATGGCTTGCGTGGACCCCCCAACGTTTTCATACCCAGAATCTCCTGCAAACCTCAAATTTAGCTGAAAGAAAATCACTGTTTTCTCAAATTTCTGTGTGGGAAAGTTATGGGATCACTGGGCTGACACAAATTTCCTACCACCCAGATTTCCCCTCAGTCTCCCGAGTAAAATGATACCTCACTTGTGTGGGTGGGGCAAGGGCCTGTGACTGGGAAGAGCCAAAAACATAGGGATTAAGGGTATAGCACCGCAAATTCTACGCGCTACAATACGTTTTGGGCCCTTGCCTGTCGCGGGTACTTGGCCCATCCACGCGAGTGAGGTGCCATTTTTATCGGGAGACCTGGGGGAACGTTGGGTGGTAGGAAATTTGTGTCAACCTGTTGATCCCACAACTATCCCACACAGAAATTTTGGAAAATGTGATTTTTTTTCAGCTAAATTTGAGGTTTGCAGGGGATTCTGGATAGGAAACTATGGGGGGTCCACGCAAGCCATATCTCTCTGGACTCCCCGGGTGTCTAGTTTTCAGAAATGTGTGGGTTTTGTAGGTTTTCTTAGATGGCCGCTGATCCTGGGATCAAAAACGCAGGTGACCCCCTTGAAAAACCAAGTAGGTTTGTGATAGATAGGTGGGCACCTGTGTTTTTGGTCCCGGGTTTGCAGACATCTAGTGGAACCTAAAAAATCCAGACATTTCTGAAAACTAGACACCCGTGGGAGTCCAGGGAGGTGAGGCTTGCGTTGATCCCCAACATTCTCCTTCCAAAAATTTGCTGCAAACCTCAAATTTAGCTAAAAAGTCAAATGTTTCTCTAATATCTGTGTGGAAAGTTGTGGGATCACCGCACGGCACAAATTTCCTACTACCCAGCATTCCCCTCAGTCTCCCGATACAAATGATACCTTATTTCTGTGGATCGGCCAAGTGCCTATGACATGAAAGGGCCAAAAACTTGGAGAAATTGAGGGGGGCCCAAAGTGGGTCTAAAAGGGCAGTTGGTTTATACGTTTTTCGGCTGGCGCAACTTTGGGCATCCACACAAGTGAGGTATCATTTTTCTCTGGAGACCAAGGGGAATGCTGGGTAGTAGGAAATTTGTGCCTGCACGGTGATCCTACAACTTACCCACACAGAAATGTGAGGAAAATGTGACTTTTGTAAGTAAATTTGAGGTCTGCGGGGGATTCTGGGTAAGAAAACGATGGGGGATCCATGCAAGCCACACCACCAGCCAAGAGTCAGTACATGCACACAACCATGCACACACACCACCAGCCAAGCACCATACACACACACCGCCAGCCAAGCACCCCTACATATAAATAAAACAACAAAATCCCTGGCTCCTAGTGGGCTTTCTGCTCCCACGGGGGCAGATTAGGGACTATTGCCCCCATTTGCCTCCCGGGGGGGGCAGAAAGACTGTGGGATTTTGGGGGGGCATTGGCATGCCCATTTTGGGCAGCCCCCACCCCTAAATTCAAATTTGCAAAAAAAATCCCTAACGTCTAGTGGCCTTTCGCAGATTGGGGGCTACATGTCATGAGTGAGTAATATGTGAGATCATAAGCAGTGGATGGTTATAGTTGCTCATTAAACTTCAACAGGTTAAATGTTAGGTGTTTAAATCAGATAAAAACTAACTATAACGTCACTTTAAGCTTTGGATTCGACAGTGAATTTTTAGGGTTTCTTTAACATAAACTAAGATGTTATTACCAGTCACTTTAACCTTTGGGGTTAGCTTTGTGTTTTAAATGTACAACAAAAACACTCACGGTTAGTGCTTAATCTGTAAAAAATTAAGTGCCAGGGCCCCCATCAAAATGCCACAGCAGCCTAGACCACCGGGTGCCCCTGCCAGCGCTGCCAATGACAGTGGCAAACCAGCTACCAACCATCACACTCCTACAAGCGTGACAATTCAGCTTATTCCAGGCGCTCAAAGGTATAAGATTAGCATGGGCAGCAGGTAATGGTAATTTTTAAACGTTTATTGAATTAGTAAACAACTGTTGTTGTGCTCACTCTAAATAAGACAAACAGCCCACCACGTGGCAGGCTGCCATAAGTGGCAGTGCTGTCAATTAAGTGCCGGCGCCGAGCACCGGAAACCACCAGCTCAAATTAAGCACTGCTCACAGTACTTACATGCAAGAGCGACATGTAGGCTACTTACCTATGCTTTAATGACTGCCTTCTAAGGGTTACATACCCAAAAACAGACTGTGACTTAGGACAGGGGTCCTTTATTGGCTTGTTTAGAGGTGAAGACCTAGGTTGATTCTGCCAGAAGAAGGGAGACAGATTTTGCTGGGTCATATGGTTGCGGTGGGATGTAGTACACACCTCTCTTTGGTAAATACTTGGACAAGATAGCGTGAAGCAGCTTCTGTATTTTTCTTAGCAATCAGGATTGCACGAGAGGGGGCGTGGCCAAGCGGTCCACAAGATGGCCACAAACCTGTGAGGCTCCACACAGCACCGGAGATGTGACGTGGATACGGGTGGCCATGGTTGACTTTGTGATCTCTGGATGAGCGGTATCGGTGTGCAAGCATGGGGAAGCGAGGTATTTTCCTCTTTTGGCATCTTTTCCAAGCATTTACCTCTCCTTTGCTTCCCCGCGTTGCGCACCACAGAAACGGTGGTTGTGGCTGGCATTTTGTTATTGGTGAGGCGCGCGGGTGCCAGTTTTGGCTCCTGGTCGCGCTATATTATTTATTTATTTTAGAGGCTCCCAGATATATTTTGGAGACAGAGGAGCCTAGAGGACCTACTGTCAATTCTATTCCCTGCCACACCATGGTTGTTTTATTGTGTCCTGGCATTTGAGGGATATTAAATGCTTATGGCATTGTATTCAACACATATTAAGTAATGTGGTGACAGGAGTTCTGAACTGCAATTTTTTTAAATATATATATATTTATCTGATTGGTTTCAATGCTGCGATTTTGAAGGAAATGGTCGTACTTGCTATCTAATGCTCAGGAGAGCTCACAACTTGGTCTGCGTTTGGATATACGCTGCTTTCATGACAACTGACTTTCCTCATACTCAGTATTAGAGACCACACAGGATATTTTGTTGCCACGCATATAATTTGAATATTTTTCTGTGTGTTGCATTTGGTCTTTTCTCATTTTGTGCGATTTTGTGCATGCTTATGGAGTCCTCTGTAAATGCTGTTACCCAATCCATAAGCATGCCCACGGCTCGTAAAGACTCAAATGCTTTGCCTAAGAGGCAAAAAAGGACTCTGGTTCTCCTACTAAGTCTCCCTTACCTCTGACGTTAGAAGACCTAGTGGAAGAAATAAAGCATTTGAAACCCTTTGTCATTGAGACTAATGTTACACTCCAGCGTATTGAGGAGAAGTGGTCTGCGCTGGAGTCCAGAGTGACAAATGTCAAACAACAGATTAGTGATGTGCAGGACGTTGCTGTCAAGTTTGATGGTATGTCTAAGGAGATAGCGCTTTTGAAACAACAGACAGAAGAATTAGAAAACCGCAACAGGTGTAACAATCTTTAAATTTATGGAATTCCGGAAGGAGCTGAGGGGTCAGACATGCTCGTCTTTCTTGGGGTACATATCCCCAAACTGGTGGGCTTGAAAGAAGGCACTCATCTCAACTTACAACGTGCCCATCGCATTGGTCCTAATTCTACAAGTGCTTCAAGTTCTGGCCGCCCCTGAGGAATAATTGTTCTTTTTCTAGAATCCATTCTACTGCTTATGGTTCTAATGGCAGCTAAACAAAGGAAGAAAATTCTATGGTCTGGACAGAAAGTCTTTATTTCTCAGGATGTAGAACACGCAACTGCTGCTCGACAAAAGGAATTTTTGTCTTTCCAGCCAACTCTACAAGCTATAAACACAAGATATGGACTTGTGCACCCATGCTTCTTTAAAGTCACATATAAGGATCAAACTTATTCATTTGACTGCCCGGAAGACCTGAAGAAATTTATTCTACAGCATAAAGGCGAAGTTATGGATCTTGGGAAAACCTGAACTTTTGGTATGAATGTCGCCTTATTGGTTATGGTCTTTGTCTTTGATCTTTGTTGCTGAATTGAATATATGTCTTAACTTGTATGATTCTTTATATTATCACCAGCGGTTTCATTTTCAATTTTTATGTGTCTGTTTATGATAGTTGTTGTTCTTATTCAATTGGTATGCTTGTTTAACCCCCTTCTTATTTCTTTGTTCCCTCTTACAGAACTTTTTGTCTAAATTGGACTCCCTCTTTTGGTGTATTGTTCTCCAAGTATCCCCTTCCTACACCTACTGTTCCCATGTCTTCCTCATGTTTGGTAAGTTGGTTTATTCATGTATTAATGAATTTTATTTTTTATAATGTTGACTACTCTACTCTATTTTATATTCTTTGTCTCCTTTCCAGGATATTAATCGTCTCCGTTGCTATTGTTCAGTCATTTAAAAGGTTCTTCATCTGTTGGCTGTCTTCGTTCTTGCGCTTTTCTACCCCTCTGACATATTCTTCTTACACTGGATGTGTTCTTCTTATTTCGTGACTAGATCTTTTGGCTTTTTGTAATCTTTTTCATCTTTACCAAGACTACTCTCCCTCTTCTTATTCTTACTTCTCCTTTTTCATTCTCTACCTTTTCTTTTTTTCCTTTTCTTTTCTCTTTCATAATTTTTCTTATTGATTTTACCATGTATTGTTTGTTCTTTAATGCATACGATGATTGGAATTATTCATCAGTTATTTATATTCAGTTGGTTTGTTGCTATGGTTTCCGTTTCTAGATACATTGACTTAATATATATGTTTAAACAGCACAATGGTTGCGCAATCCTATTAAAAAGCAGCGGGTCCTGACCCATCTAGCTCGGCTTAAATGTAATATTGCTTTACTACATGAAACGCACTTAATTGATAAGGATTTAAACTCATTACGTAAGATTTGGGTCAGACACATTTTTTGTTCTCCAGCTCTTGATCATAAAAACGGGGTTGTTATTCTAGTACACAAATCCCTTCCCTTGGTGATAGAGAAGGAAGAAAGAGATGTGGATGGCAGATGGGTTTTAATCCATGCCACCATTCATCATGAACCTATCTCTATATTAAATATATATGGCCCCACTGGTATAGATATACAATTCTGGGGGCAAATGTCTGTGGTTTTACGTTCCTGTACAAATGCAAATGTAATAGTTGGTGGTGATTTTAATCACATTCTTGATCCTTTCCTAGATAGAAAATCACAAGTTAAATATGTCCTTAACAAGATGCAAAAATCATTTACACAATTTGTCCACTCTAGAGGATTAGTAGATGCCAGGAGAAATATTTTTCTTCAGACACCTTAGAATACACTTTTTTCTCTCCGGCTCATGGGTCTTATTCCACAATTGACTACTTATTTCTTTCACCCGCCTTAGTCATGGGCGTAGGAAGTGTGGGGGACGAGGGGGACATATCCCCCCCAGATTTTGTAGTGGGGGGACGCAGGGGACAAGGGTGAGGGGGACGAGGGGACGAAAGAATATCCCCTCTCTCTTCTGTCTGTGGCAGGGCCATTGGTATGTCAAAGTGCGAGTGCTTTGACGTGCTAATGGCCCTGTACTTGACCTGTGACCTTCCCTTTTGTTGTGCTGCAAAAGCTACAGGAATGTTTTCACACCTCGCCCTCGCCGCCACCACTGCCTGCAGTCTGCACTTCCAGCACAAAGGAAGATAGGTAGTTTGTTGATTGCTGACTGCAGGCCGGCTTTAGAGTTGGTGGCGCCCAGTGCGACCATCTCGGTGGGCGCCCCCACAAACATTTTTATTTTGAGTTTATGCGGGAAAACAATGCTGGTGTAATGCTTGTTAGGGGACTCAGATGTATGGCGCTCTGAGCACATGAGATGTAAAATGTGCTATTTACTGCATTCCTGAAAACAAGAAAGGTATTTGGACTAGAGGCACACAAAGTAAAGGAAAAGAAAGAGGTGCCCAGAATGCAATAGGCGCCCACTGCTGTAAAGCATTGTGCGGCACACACAGTGACAGGTGCAAGGCTACGTGAAGCACAGCTAGTGCACGGTGCTTAAACCAATGAGACTTCTAGAATGAAATGCAAAAAAAATGACATCTGATGCTCTATAAGACACGAAGACACAGTATTAGCAGGTTAGGCCCTTGTGTATCAGACCTTCACGAAGAAAAGGAGCACAGATGCCCAGAGGTGATATGAATGGAGAGTGGCTTCTTGAGTGGGAGGATATGTTCGGTTGCTATGATTACTTAGCAGTAACATTTTGCCTAATAGCCTAACAGTCTGCCTGCTTAGATGGCGCCTGGGTGGCAGGCCTGGTACTGATGGCTAGAAAGCCTAGATTGTAAGACAGAGGTCCTGGCTTGCGAGGGGAACTCTGGGCACTGAGGCATGTCCCAGGGTGTCCATCCACCATTTTACCCACTTTTGTAGTTTTCATATTGCGCAAACTTGGCTGAAGGGGATCACAGTGCTTCATGTGAACACTAGATTATAGTACACAACGTCAGATTCATTTTTCCCAGGTATGGGGAAATGAAATGCTTTGCCCAGAGTCACAGCATAGTGAGCCAACGCCTGGACTTTAACCTGAGTGCCCAGTTGCAAAGTCAGAAGCTCTATACGTTAGGCCAGATCTGGTATCCTGACCACTTGAATTCGTCGGATGGCAGACTGCATATGCATGGAAAGCGGCGTAAAAAAAAGTCCATACCAGACTGTACACACCATGACAGAAGCGGAAAACTGGTACGGGGAAGACTGAACACACCAGAGCAGCAGTCTAAATGAAGATAACCCACAGCAGTGTAAAGAGGGTAAAAACATAGACTGCATATAAGGGATAGCAGTTTAGACACACAAGTAGGCTGTACACCAGAAGAGTAGCGTTAAGAGAGATCAGGGCATACTGAACACAGCACACAGGGTCGCTGTGACCCACTGGCCTGAAGGGCCCATTTTCTTTCTTGCACTGGGGTCCATGACACACACTGATAGCCCTCTGGTAGCAGGAGAGCTGTGTAAATAGGCACAGGCAGACTGTCCACCACTGTAAAGTAAGACAGTATGGATCAGGACAGCAGTGTAAAGGGGGCAGGCTGTAAAGTAAAAACATAGACAAGCAGACTGTTCACAATAAAACGTAAAGGCATGACAAACGGCGAGACAAGGAAGGCTTGTACATACCAAAAGACAGAAGCTGTGTTTTCAGCTACAGTGCTTTGCCTCAATTTCCTGTGATGGACGCTCGGGTGAAGGCCACTGCTGTTCCTCTCCTGTATCTGAGGGTTGCTCCTGCGAGGGCCCTCGAGATTGTTGTCAGAATCCTGAGGATGCACGGCTACTTAGACTAGTTGTTGTTGCACAGCACAAGCACTGGTACAGTGGTGGACTCGGGGCCCAGCAGCAGCGCTTGCTGCATATGCAGCGGCAGAGAAGGCATCCTCAGAGGGTCATACTTATTGTCCGAGTACATCCATCCGCAACCACGTGAGCGCATTTGTCCATCTTCTATTTTCACGATGTTGTGGAAATGGAAGAGGAAGGCACATGCATTTAGGTCAGAGGCAAATGACACCCTCCCGAGCTTGGTGCCCGGTGCAGTCGCACCGCCCTAAAGTGGGCCCTGGCTGACTGCATACTGCCCCTCCTCAGCCCGGACCCTACCTCATTTGACTGTTTCACACTGCGCAATTCAGCCACTCAAAGCCTAATGTTTTGTTGGAATGTTTATTTTGAGCAGTTGAACCTTGCCCTGGAACATGAGAACAATTTGCATCAAACATAGTCTAAGCTATCTTGCATTATGTTGTGTCAGATGTGTTGGTCTGTCCTAATATTTACACAAGTAACTATTTAAATACCACTATTTTGTCTTATTTCTTTTATAGCGCTACCCAACCCAATCCAGGGTGTTGGAGCGCTTTAAATCACACATACACATTATACATTCACAATAAACCATATGTGTGTAAATCAATTTACAGGATGTGTTACATAAGATAGTGAGGGTTACAAGGTGTAGGAGTCACATGTCCTTTCCTTTATAATTTGCTGTGCTATATTATATGGATTACAATTTATGAACTGCAAGTAAATAAAGGATCTCTGTGTTAAAATCAATAACCCATAAAAGAAAAATCCGTCATCTGTATATCACATGATGTGCTTTGCGTGAGACATATTAACCCTCTATGCTACATTGATTCAAAACTGGGACTAGGCAAAACAACTATCTCTCCAGCAAGAGCATTCACCTCCAGAGTTATTGCACCAGGTGCCTTAACCCCATAAGATATTTTAAAATGCAGACTTTCTAACCAGTTAAGCAGAACAGATATACAGCTATGTTTCTCCTTGTTGCCAATTTCTTTCTGGCAGAGTTTTAATAAATAAATGTATAAGTGGAGGCCTAGATCTTGCACCGGGGTTGCATCACTTTTTGGCACAACTTCGACGCAAACTCTAATTTGTTAAATATTGTAATGCGCTCGAATGTACTCATGATAGACCTGCTTAACATATGCGAGGTCTTAGAATCTGATGAGATTTTTTGTGACATCATTTCCTGTGAGGTCATGTGTTGTGATGTCACGTGCGATGTCATGCGCTGTGATGTCACTTACATACTGCCTAACTTGGTTAGTGCCCCACTTCTTTTTTTTAGGACTTGTGCCCTGTTGGGAGAAGTATATTAGAGAACTGGTGTTGGCGGTTATGGGAGGCTGGCTTAGGATATGGTGCACACTCTCAGGAGTGATGCACCTTGCACTAATATAGGCAACCCGTATGGTGATTTTAGTGGTCTTTGATAACCATATAAAGCTCTCAAAGTGGTAGCTGTGGAGAGAAGCCTTCAGGCTTACCTTGAAGGAGTGTAAAGCAGCTTGTTTTACCAAGCTAAGTACCCAGGAATTCCAAGGGGCTGTGTGCAGAGTAGAAACACAGCTGCATGCCCGATGGAAGTCAATGGAGAAGGCGCGGTTGCAGTTTTGCAGAAGAAGGACCCTTTCCCAGAGGACCCCGAAGAAACCCTTTGGAAGACGGGAGGTTGGAGAGTCATCCCATCCATGGATGCCCCAGGAACCAGGTTACCTGCACCAGGGAACCCGGGTGCATAGGGGTGAATTGACGTCGGAACCTGCCGTAGACGACAAAGGAAGACTTCAAAGAAGATGCCTCTGAAGAAGCATGTGAAGGAGTCTGGTGGAATCCAAGAGTGGATTCTTGAAGAAGAGAACCTGCAAGCAGAGGGGATAGAGTCTATGCTACACGGAAGTGACCAGGAGGCACAGAAGCACAATCCCCACCGATATTGGGAGGTTCAAGAGTGAAGACGGTGACCGTGTTGCTGCAGCTGCGAGGACCAGGAGATGCTGAGGAAGACCAGGAGCCATGCACGAGCTGTCCCATATTGGGTGTCGGTGTTCAGGTGGTCGGTGTCGAGCGGGAGGACCAACAAACCTTGGTAGCCGCAAATGGCGTGGAAAGCAAAAAGATGCAAACATTGGGACCAGTAAGATCCAAGCAGCTCACCAAGTGCAGGAGAGTCAGAGCAGGCCCTGAGCAAGCAGGGGAGCCCACTGAAGCAAAGGAAGACCCTCGAGAGGACCCACATGCCGAAGGCACAGGAGTCGCAAGAGGACCTCAGGCAGCTCACAAAAGATGGAGGCCCACGGTGCAGAGGATGCAGTGAGGATGCTGATCTTTGAGGGATGAGGTGCTAGAGGGGGAATCGTCTTGTAGCCCAAATATCTCTGGAGTGCAGAGCCAACAAGCCTTGGCAACGGCAATTCATCGCAGTGCACATGAGTTTGGTCCCAGCGGCTTCGATGAGCTATACTGTCCTCAAAATTGCAGAGAAGACAGGTCAGGCCTCTAGGGAGCTGTAGAACCACCACCTGTGTTGCTGGGCCACGTGAAGTCCGTTGGATGACAGGAGCAGCAGACCGGTCAGCTTTGTTGTGGTGCCTGCAGGTGCAGGGGAGTGACTCCATCACGCCAAGGGAGATTACTTCAGATATCCTAGATGCCCACAGGCCTTCGGAGAACTTTAGTGATGCACAGACACAGACGACTCAGAAGACTTGAAGAACAGCGAGACTAGGAACAGAAGGAGCCTTCCTTGATGCAGTCTCGGGTCCAGTCAAAGTCCGACGAAGTCCAAATGTCCAAACAGTAGAAGAGTGTCTTGGTTTCAGAGGTGAGTCTTGTTCCACGAAGAATCTGAGGACCTACCCACAGGGGAGCCCTTAAGTACCCTAGGGAAAGGGTTGGAACGACTCAGAGGTCCCTCCCAGAGGAGGGGCTGGACAGAGGGGAGGATACTCCCCTTTTCTTTGTCCAGTTTCGCGCCAGAGTGGAAACCAGGGGTTCCTGAACTGTCTCAAACAGAAGTATGCAAGGAAGGCACAAATTTGGCCCTTCAAAGCAGTCTGGTGCCACTGGCAAGTGCCCCCACCCCAGCCCAATACAATAAGTCCTGTCTGGGAGGTGGTCACACCTCCCTGTGTTCAGGAAACCTATTGTTCTACCTTCCCTTGCTCAAGCTCAGCTCAGCAGCAGGAGGGCAGAATCCTGTCTGTGGTCGGCAGCAATAGGTTGCTGGCAGACCCTGAAAGGCTGTTACTTGGAGTACAGGGGGGTCACCTAAGGAGCCCCCAGTACTTGGGATCATTCTTCTAGCACCAGAGTCAGTATACAAAACATGACCAGGTCCAGTGCAGCCATTATTTAGTTAGACATCTCATAATAACTGATGTCCACTATATACCTTAAAATGGCTGATCGCTCTTACAAAGCCTGGAGAATCGACTCCGGGGTCTGTAGGGGTGTCCTGCTCATGCAGGGGCACCCTCACATTTGTAACCAAGCACCATGCCTACCATAGGGGTGACATAGTTTTTAAGTGCAGTGACCTCAGATATAAGGAACTTATAGCTGTTGTGAGAGGTGCAAGCACCATCTCACACAGGCTGCAATGGCAGGCCTATAGTCAAGTTTAAGTGGACTCCCACGGGTGGCAAAATACATGCTGGAGCCCATTGGAGCCTCTGCTGTACCTATGCCCTGGGTACCTTAGTGGCATATACTAGCGACGTATAATGGTACACCAGTAGCCAATTGTGGATGTACCAAAGTACTTACCAGAGCCAATTTAGGGCAGAGAGCACAGTTGCTGGCGTCCTGATTAGCAGGATCCCAGCAGACTACAGTTAAAACACACTTACCCCAGGCAAAAAGTGGGGGTAACCATGAAAGCAGATCCTACTTTCCTACATCCTCCCGCCCCAAACGTAAGGATGAGGCTAACCTTGCCCATTTGAGGCTTCATTTTCTTAGTGGAAATATCTGGAAAGTCCATCTTTGTTGGCATGGTTACTCCCAGGTCTATGTTCCACTGAAAAGTCCATCCCCTGTAGGGAAATGGACCACCTAAAAAGTTTGAGTTTTTCACCCTTCATCTGTTTAAGCCATAAGAGGGGCTTATGGTCTGTCTGAACAATGAAGTGAGTGCCAAACAGGTATGGCCTCAACTACTTCAAGGTCCAGACCACAGCAAAGGCCTCTCTCTCAGAAGCTGATCAACGCTTCTCCCTGGGGGTCAACTTTCTGCTTATAAAAGCTACTGGTTGATCCTGGCCCTCTGCATTAAGCTGTGACAATACTGCACCTATTCCTATCTCAGAAGCATCTGTATGGACAATGAATGGTTTGGAGTAGTCAGGACTTTGCAGAATTGGAGCAGAGCACATTGCCCCTCATCCTGCTGGACCTCTCCGCCGCCTTCGACACTGTCTGCCACCGCACTCTACGCACACGCCTCCACGACGCAGGGATCCGAGACAAGGCCCTGGAATGGGCCACCTCCTTCCTCGCCGGCAGAACCCAGAGAGTCCGCCTCCCACCATTCCGATCCGAAGCCTCCGAGATCATCTGCGGCGTACCCCAGGGATCGTCCCTCAGCCCAACACTGTTCAACATCTACATGACCCCGCTCGCACGCATCGCCAGACAACACGACCTCAACATAATCTCCTACGCCGACGACACTCAACTGATCCTCTCCCTCACCAAGGACCCCCTCGCCGCCAAATCCAACCTCCATGAAGGAATGAAGGCCGTCGCCGATTGGATGAAGATCAGCCGACTAAAACTGAACACGGAGAAGACAGAGGTCCTCATCCTCGGCTCCAACCCTCAGCCTGGGACGACTCCTGGTGGCCAACGACGCTGGGAGCAGCCCCGACACCCACCGACCACGCACGCAACCTGGGAGTCATCCTCGACTCAACGCTCTCCATGGACAAGCAAGTCAACGCAGTCTCATCCTCCTGCTTCAACACCCTCCGCATGCTTCGCAAGATCTACAGGTGGATCCCGACAGACACAAGAAGAACAGTCACCCAGGCCCTCGTCAGTAGCAGACTTGACTATGGGAACGCCCTCTACGCGGGAGCCCCGGCCAAGCTCATCAAGCGGCTGCAACGCATACAAAACGCCTCCGCACGCCTGATCCTCGATGTACCACGCCACAGCCACATCACCCCCCACCTGAGGAACCTGCACTGGCTCCCCGTCGACAGGAGAATCTCCTTCAAACTCCTCATCCACGCACACAAGGCACTCCATAAGACTGGCCCAGCCTACCTCAACAGACGACTCCTCTTCTACGTCCCCAACCGCCAACTCCGCTCCGCCGACCTCTCCCTCGCCACCGTCCCTCGCATTCGAAGAACTACCACCGGCAGCAGATCCTTCTCCCACCTCGCCGCCAAGACCTGGAACACCCTTCCACTAAGCCTACGACAGACCCAAGACCTGCTGACCTTCAGGAGGCTACTCAAGACCTGGTTGTTCGACCAGTAGCAGCACCCCCCCCTTTTCTTTTTTCCCTAGCGCCTTGAGACCCTCACGGGTAAGTAGTGCGCTTTACAAATTGATTGATTGATTGATTGATTGCATGCTTCAGGTTATCAAATGCCTTCTGACAGCTAAATGCTTGATATGAAGCACTATAAGCTTCCAGACCTGTTAATATCTTTATTCACCAGCCTCTGAAATGTAGTAGGTGCATTTTTGAAACCAAAAGTCATCACAATAAATTGATAATGCCCACTGGGGGTTAAAAATGCTGTTTTAGGTTTGGCATCCTCATTGAGTCTGATTTGCAAATAACCAGCAGTCAGGTCAAATGTACTGAGATATTTGGCAGGGGCCAACGTATCAATCAGTTCATTTGCCCTTGGAATTGGATGGGCATTAGCCCTAGTGACTGCATTGAGGCCTCTATAGTCAACACAAAAACTCCTCTCTTTCTTACCATCCTAGCTGTGAGATTTTGGTACAAGGACTACAAGACTAGCCCAAGGGCTATCTGAAGCCTCATTGACTCCCAACACTGGCATCTTTTGGACCTCTGTCCTGATGCAGTCTCTGACATGGTCAGGCTGTCTGTAAATTGTACTCTTCACAGGCATGCTGTCACCTGTGTCCACTTCATGGGTACACCAGGTGGTTTGACTGGGTGTCAGAGAAAAGAGACCAGAAAACTGAGAACCTGTCTACAATCAGCTTACTGTTGATCAGCGAGGCAGTCTGCCAAGGCTACTCCTTCAACTGATCCGTCAACAGGGCCTGAGAGAGGAGATTAGGGAGAGGATCACTCTCTTCCTCCTGTCCCTCATCAGTGCCATGAGCAAGCTCATGTCAGCCCTGTTAACAAAAGGTTTCGGGCGTATCACATGAAGTACCCTGTGGGGACTTCTTGGAGTACCTAGGTCACCTTGGGGCCACTCCACTTGTCTTAGAGAGCTGCTGGGGTCACAGGCCCCAACACCCACACTTTCTGTCCTCACTGGTAAACAGTAAGTACAGCCTTTTGGTCATGTCAAGCTTTCTGAAGCTCCTGGCTGGCCTCAAGGTTTTTGCTGGCCGCCTTCATATGCTCAGCCATGTGAGAACGCAGGCCCAGAACATAGTCTACTATGTCCTGTTTAGGAGGCTTGAGAGGTTGCTCCCATCCTTCTTTGACCATACATAATGGACCCCTAACTGGATGTCCAAACAGAAGTTCAAATGGGCTGTAGTCCACCCCTTCTGAGGAACCTCTCTGTAGGGAAAGAGAAGGCAAGGTAGTAAGACATCCCATTTTCACATCAGCTTTTCTAGGAGTCCCATGATCATACCTTTGAGGGTCTTGTTGAACCTTTCAACAACTCCATTGCCCTGTGGATGATAGGGTGTGGAAAACTTATAGTTTACACCACACTCTTTCAACATAGCAGTGATGTAGCTAGACATGAAGTTAGTACTTCTGTCTGACAAGACCTCCTTATGGAACCCAACTCTGAAAAAGATTCCCAGGAGAGCCCTGGCCACTACAGGAGCTGTAGTGGTCCTAAGGGGAATAGCCTCTGGATATCTAGTGGCATGGTCCACCACCACTAAGATAAAACTATGTCCAGATGCTTTTGGAGGGTTTCAGGGACCTGCAATGTCTATCCCTACCCTCTCAAAGGGAACCCTAACCACTGGCAGTGGGATTAAGGGGGCCTTTGTAGTGCCACCTGACTTACCACTGGCTTGGCAGGTGACACAGGACTGACAAAACTCCTTGGTGTCTTCAGACATGTGGGGCCAATGAAAGTAAGGGACAAGCCTGCACCAAGTCTTGCTTTGCCCAAGATGTTCTGCAAAGGGAATGTCGTGTGCCAGGGTCAATAAGAAACCCCTGAACTTCTGAGGTATGACCAACCTCCTGGTGGCACCAGGCTTGGGGTCTCTACTTTTAGAAAACAGGAGCCCTTCTTTCTGATAAGTCCTGTGGGACCTACTGAAATGTCCTGCTTCCTCAGCAGCAGCTTGATGTCTGAGTTGTTCAAGAGAGGGGCAGGCCTTCTGCTCCAGACTGAAGTCTTCCCTTGAAGGACCCCTGCCCCTAGTTGCTCTGCCTTGTCAGGCCCAAGCTCCTCTGGTACAGTTCCTTCACAAGTACTGAGATCATCTCCATGAGGAGGCTGATTCTCATTGTAAGTCTGAGAGGAGGATACATCTTTATCCTTCTTCCTCCTTCTCTTGGGAGCTGACTGGTCCATTTCTTCAGGATCCAGGGTTCCCTCAGTGCCTAACTTCTTGGCCTCAGCCCTAGTGACAGCAAAGACACTGGCTGAATTCTGCATGAGTCCTGAACTCCACTTCAGACCAGGCTGAAGTTTCCAAATGATTGCCCAGTAGACAGTCCACAGGTAGGTCAGGGGATGCCACAACTCTCTTTGGGCCAGTTACCCCTCCCTAGCTGAGATTGACATCTGCCATGGAATGATCTGTCCTGGTATTGTTAGCATTGGTCACTTGGTAAATCTGTCCAAGTAGAATCTGCTCAGTAGACACAAGTTTTTCTGTCACCATAGTGACACTGGCCCCTCTGTCCCTGTATGCCACAGCTTCCTGACCATTGATGAGAGGCTGTTGTCTGTATTTGCCCAAGTTAGTGGGACTTACAATAAGGGTGGCGAGCTCAGTGCCACCATCACAGACTAAAACAGCCTGAGTGGGTGTCCTGACTGGGCCAGAACCCACTTTAGTACACAAGGTTGACCCAGCTAAACTCTTGGGGGCCCTACTACTACCAGTGCTATTGCTAGGGGCACTAGGAGGCTTAGGAGTAGTAGTAGCAGTATTGGTGCTAGACTTAAAGCAATCGGCATCCTTTGCCCTTTTACCTTTTTCCTTACACAAATAGCACCAAGGTTTTTTGTTAGAGTAGGAAGAGAAAGATTTTTGAGGACCTTCAGAAGACTCTTTTCTTTAGATTTCTCCCCACCTTTCTCTTGGGCCTTAGAATAATCTTGCTTCTTCTGGTCAGCACCACCATGAGACTTTTGTTGCACTCTGGTACGGACCCACTAGTCTGCCTTCTTTCCCAATACTTGGGGAGAGGTCAGATCCGAGTCCACCATGTACTGGTGCAGTTGCTGATTTTGACAGTTGTTAAAGATGTGTTTCCTCACAAGTAAATTGTACAGTCCCTCACAATTATGCACATGTCGCAAAGATCATTCAGTTTATTCTTCCTTTTTCGTCCCACATTTGTTTGCTTGGTGCATGAAGATGTAAGATTCAAAAACATGTTTTTTCACATTTGGTCTAATTACTTTGTGAATGTAAATAACAATCAAAGCATTCTTGCAAACTGTGACTACATGCCTGCCTTTACCAATGTTTCACTACAAAACTATGCGATTGTATTCTTTTAACGGAGTGTACGGTTCCCAGACAATGGTCGATTTGTATCGGGACACTGGAAAGTCCAAAAGGTTGTCCCTGTCCCCCCCAGAAATTTAGTGTCTCCTACGCCCCTGGCCTTAGTTGCCTCTTTAACTCAAGCCCAAATTGGTTCAATATTAGTCTCGGATCATGCACCTGTTATTATAGATTTGGACTTATTGCTAGAGACATCTAAATGTAATAGATGGCACTTTAATAACAGTTTATTGAAAGATAAAGAGTTTGTACACAATTTTGAATGCTTCACAAAATATTTTTTTTTGCATAATATCACGCCTGATATCCCATTTCATATTGTTTGTGATGCCTTCAAAGCTTCTGCCCATGGACACAAAATTAATTTTGTTTTGGTTAAGAAGAAAAAAGCTAATAAATAATCCTCACTGTTACTTCAGTCCATCAAGCAATTAGATACAAAAGGGGATGATGGACGGAACGTTTGAGCCAATCAAACACTCACCCCCAGTCAACTGATCTGGGTTTAATCCATCATCATTCTTTAGCTCACTCCACCACCCCAGTTCAGACATGGCCATATGCAAATCAGTCTGACCCTGTGCCTCATGGGAACAGTCCAGCCCGAACTGCCAAGCCATGTCTTCCCTGGACCGGAAACAAGCATCCTAGGACCGGTTTCTGGCATTCCAGCCGTCATCAGCCAGGCTTGCTTGAATCCAGTGGCAAAGTGAGCAAGGGACCCACGTCTGGGCATACCCCCGCCAACTTAGGGCGAACAAAGCGATACAAAAGGGGATGATGGACGGAACGTTTGAGCCAATCAAACACTCACCCCCAGTCAACTGATCTGGGTTTAATCCATCATCATTCTTTAGCTCACTCCACCACCCCAGTTCAGACATGGCCATATGCAAATCAGTCTGACCCTGTGCCTCATGGGAACAGTCCAGCCCGAACTGCCAAGCCATGTCTTCCCTGGACCGGAAACAAGCATCCTAGGACCGGTTTCTGGCATTCCAGCCGTCATCAGCCAGGCTTGCTTGAATCCAGTGGCAAAGTGAGCAAGGGACCCACGTCTGGGCATACCCCCGCCAACTTAGGGCGAACAAAGCGATACAAAAGGGGATGATGGACGGAACGTTTGAGCCAATCAAACACTCACCCCCAGTCAACTGATCTGGGTTTAATCCATCATCATTCTTTAGCTCACTCCACCACCCCAGTTCAGACATGGCCATATGCAAATCAGTCTGACCCTGTGCCTCATGGGAACAGTCCAGCCCGAACTGCCAAGCCATGTCTTCCCTGGACCGGAAACAAGCATCCTAGGACCGGTTTCTGGCATTCCAGCCGTCAACAGCCAGGCTTGCTTGAATCCAGTGGCAAAGTGAGCAAGGGACCCACGTCTGGGCATACCCCCGCCAACTTAGGGCGAACAAAGCGATACAAAAGGGGATGATGGACGGAACGTTTGAGCCAATCAAACACTCACCCCCAGTCAACTGATCTGGGTTTAATCCATCATCATTCTTTAGCTCACTCCACCACCCCAGTTCAGACATGGCCATATGCAAATCAGTCTGACCCTGTGCCTCATGGGAACAGTCCAGCCCGAACTGCCAAGCCATGTCTTCCCTGGACCGGAAACAAGCATCCTAGGACCGGTTTCTGGCATTCCAGCCGTCATCAGCCAGGCTTGCTTGAATCCAGTGGCAAAGTGAGCAAGGGACCCACGTCTGGGCATACCCCCGCCAACTTAGGGCGAACAAAGCGATACAAAAGGGGATGATGGACGGAACGTTTGAGCCAATCAAACACTCACCCCCAGTCAACTGATCTGGGTTTAATCCATCATCATTCTTTAGCTCACTCCACCACCCCAGTTCAGACATGGCCATATGCAAATCAGTCTGACCCTGTGCCTCATGGGAACAGTCCAGCCCGAACTGCCAAGCCATGTCTTCCCTGGACCGGAAACAAGCATCCTAGGACCGGTTTCTGGCATTCCAGCCGTCATCAGCCAGGCTTGCTTGAATCCAGTGGCAAAGTGAGCAAGGGACCCACGTCTGGGCATACCCCCGCCAACTTAGGGCGAACAAAGCGATACAAAAGGGGATGATGGACGGAACGTTTGAGCCAATCAAACACTCACCCCCAGTCAACTGATCTGGGTTTAATCCATCATCATTCTTTAGCTCACTCCACCACCCCAGTTCAGACATGGCCATATGCAAATCAGTCTGACCCTGTGCCTCATGGGAACAGTCCAGCCCGAACTGCCAAGCCATGTCTTCCCTGGACCGGAAACAAGCATCCTAGGACCGGTTTCTGGCATTCCAGCCGTCATCAGCCAGGCTTGCTTGAATCCAGTGGCAAAGTGAGCAAGGGACCCACGTCTGGGCATACCCCCGCCAACTTAGGGCGAACAAAGCGATACAAAAGGGGATGATGGACGGAACGTTTGAGCCAATCAAACACTCACCCCCAGTCAACTGATCTGGGTTTAATCCATCATCATTCTTTAGCTCACTCCACCACCCCAGTTCAGACATGGCCATATGCAAATCAGTCTGACCCTGTGCCTCATGGGAACAGTCCAGCCCGAACTGCCAAGCCATGTCTTCCCTGGACCGGAAACAAGCATCCTAGGACCGGTTTCTGGCATTCCAGCCGTCATCAGCCAGGCTTGCTTGAATCCAGTGGCAAAGTGAGCAAGGGACCCACGTCTGGGCATACCCCCGCCAACTTAGGGCGAACAAAGCGATACAAATTAGAGCATGAGTTTTTCACCACTAATATTGATAGAGTGCTTTAACGTTTAATGAGAACCAAATTTGAATTTAAAAAAAAGGTCTACAGAGGAAACTGCTGGTTCATTATTAAAAATAAAATCTAAGCTTTATGGTGGACGTAATAAGGCAAGGAAACTACTTGCCAATTATTTAAAGGTTAAGTCTCAAAAATCTAAAATAATTAAGATTTTAGATGATAATGGTTATCCGCATGTTAAGAATGATGAAATTTTGAAGTGCTTTACTGATTTTTACACAGATCTATATACACCGGACCATTTCCCCACTGATGAAGCACTAGATTCCTACTTTCATTCTCTCCCACCAAGGTGGCAGCAATTACAGGATTTTTCTTTTTTGGAAGAGCCTATATCAATCTCTGAGCTAAAGTCTGCTCTCTGTGTATTACTCAAGGATAAGGCACCGGGTCTGGATGGATTTTCTGTTGAATTTTATTCCTTTTTTCTCATCTTCTGCTTTCACACTTACTTACTCTATATCAATGGTTTCTTTCGGAAGAGGAAGCTAAGGGGACCTTTTTAGAGGCTATGATCTGCTTGATCCCTAGGAAAGACAAAGACCCTTCTTTATGTGCTAACTATAGGCCCATTTCCCTTATTAATTTAGACTGTAAGCTTTTCACCAAAATTTTGTCAATCAGGATCTCCCCCTTAATCCCTGACATGGTTGGATTTGAACGGACAGGTTTCGTTAAAGGCAGACATATGACTAATAATTCTAGATTATTTTTGGATATATTACATTTGGCCTCCTCAGATCATACACCAATGGCGGCTGTAACATTAGATGCTGAAAAAGCTTTTGATCGTGTCAACTGGAAATTTATGATGCAGGCTCTAGAATGGCATGGATTTAGTCCAGCCTTTCTCTAATATATAGCTATATTATATTCCTCCCCGATGACGTCTGTTTTTTTAAATGGTTCCCAGTCAACATATTTTCCCCTTTTGCGGGGCACCAGACAGGGATGTCCTTTGTCTCCATTGCTTTTTTATTTTATCCCTTGATCCCTTCTTGCACATATTACGGCATTCCTCTTTATTCCATGGCTTTCGTCATAAAGATATAGAGATTAAGTTCTCAGCATATGCCGACGATGTGATTCGTTATGTCTCTGATCCCGAAACATCTATCCCGGCCTTTTCTAATTTGCTACTTTCATTTTCTGGGTTATCTGGATATAAGTTGAATTTTTCAAAATCGGAAGTACTCCCTCTGAATAAGTATTGTCTGAGGGCTATGTTTGATGGCACTGGACCTAAGTGGTCTCCACGAGCCATCAAGTGTTTCGGTATTAAACATTCTGCTTCCATAGCAAAAACTATTTAGATAAATCTTGAAGAAGTACATCATAAGATCCTTCAAATGTCGGAAAGATGGTCTCCATTATATTTGTCTTGGTGGGGCAGAGTGGCTACTGTTAAGATGATGTTTCTACCGGTGACTAATTTTTATTTGTCCATGCTTCCTATTAAACTACCGTTAACTTTTTTAAACTAATGAATACACCGATTACCTCATTCTTATGGAGTGGCAAAAGGCACGTATTTCCTTAGCATCTTTATGTACGCCCAAGAAGCTGGGAGGTGTAAGTTTTCCAAACTTTCAACAATATCATAAGGACTTCGTTTTCAAATAGGTGTTACTATTTATGGGAGACACTGAATCTCCTCCCAATAATATTTGGCGTAAATTGGAGGACTCGCTTCTGTCGTCTTTACCTTTTTGCTCTCTACCATTCTTTTGCTTATTGAAACCTCCTTGAGCCTTCTCTGCTCCGCCTATTCAATTTTCCAATATACTATCCTCTCATATTCTCATGAGACCCTTGTCCCCAAAACAAGAATCTTTGGAATCCCCTATTTGGCATAATAAATCTCTTAAAATTTCTAATCAAACTATTTTCTGGAAACAATGGGTTCAGAAAGGTAGAATCCAAATAAAGCAAATATTATGTGACATGACCCCTCTTCCTTTTTCCGATATTCAAGCCAAATTTGTTCTGCCTTCTTCTTATGCCACCAAATATGAATCTCTTAAAAATGCTCTTCTACAGGCTATCTCCACCCTTTCTCAATCGCAATCTCCCATAAGTCCCCCACTTCCTGACCCAATTACGCCTTCTTCATCGCTCAAAGCATCACATATATACAAATATTTGCACTACATTACTCCTTCTCGTCCCAAATCTAGAGTTGAGGCATTGTGGGAATCTGATCTTCAACAACCCCTGCCTTTAAAGGTTTGGGGCTCAATCTGGACCAAAGTGCATCGTTCTTCACTCAATGCTAGCACTACACAAGGCTTTTATTATTTTTACAACAGGTTATATATTAACCCACTTTCTTTGCAAAAATATAATCCAAGTCTTTCAGGTATGTGCTGGACTTGTAGAACCCTTCCTGTCACATATCTACACATGTTGTTTCATTGTCCGCCAACAGCTGCTTTTTGGTCAGAGGTTTGTAGAACTATTTCTGCTCTTTGTTCTATTAATTTTCCCTTTGATGTTACATATATATTTCTAGGAAGTTCTTCACACTCTTGGCCAACATGCTCTAAATTAGGCAAATTTCTTGATCTGACACTTGCTTTTGCATTTTAAGTTATTACATCAAACTGGAAGAATGCCAAGAATTTAGGTGTCACTAGCTGGTGGAATAGTCTTTGTTCTCATCACAGGCTGGATACAGCATCACCTACGTCTACTTTGCAGATGATAAAAAACGATATGTTTTGGTCTCCGCTTGTTGGTTACTTGAACAAAAGGCCTAAACCATCTAGGGATTCTACAATGGTTTTTCAACCTCCATGATTGATTTTTTTTTTCTTTTTGTTCATTAATATGCATTGTTATTTTGTAATTGTTCGTATATGAATTGTGATGTTATATGAAATGAAAGTATTGTACAGAATAACTTATAATATGATATACGGTTCAATATGCAATTTATTTATAGATATGCAATATATATGGTAGTCTTCTTTCTTCTTCTTCCTTCTCTCTTTCTTTTCTTTTGTTTTCTTTTCCCCTCTTCTTTCCTTTTTTTCTCTCCTTCCTTTCTCTCATCACAAAATATAAAAATTGCGAGTGCATAAGTACAGATTTTTGATAATATTATAATAGGTATATTGTACATTTTGTATTAGCATATTGTTGGATATTGTTATTGTTACCTTCTTTGCTACATATACCAATTCATAACCTGATTTTTCCATTTAAAGTTACGGATTTTTCTGTACATTGGTATTTTACTTTAATAACGCTTTTATTAAAAAAAAAGAAGGATTGCATAAGAGACGCATTCCTTCTTCTAACCAACTTGAGCATCCTTCATAATCTAAAGATGCCAACATTGCATTGTGTACATTTTTCTACAAGAAAAAAATATTTCTATCCATAACCTCTGCGCACAAATCTGCAGAACTTATCAAATACTAAAGCAGATGTAACAAGATCACAACTAGGGAGCGACACATCCACTATGAATCATCATGTATCCAAAATGTTAGATTCAGTACAGATAGTAAACACATATCGATGCCATATTAATTTGTTTTTTTGTTTAGTTGTTGGCCTGGAAACTGTAAACAGCATATAGTCCCAATAACAATATCCTAGGTTACATCGAGTTCTTCCAGTTTCTACTGCCCAAATTAGATGTTCTCTGCTGGAAATTATTTCAAAACAATTGTGTACATAACAGGCGCTGTGTCACACAGGAACCCAGCAACAAAACAGGCGTCAGTCTTTGTGGAATTCCAGCATCAAGAAAACTGAAGAAATCATATTATTGTACTTAACAGAGCGCACAAATGTCCTCTCTCTATCTGAAATCATATTATTTCAGTTTAGTAAATCGAATGAAAGTATAATATTATTGGCCCAGATATGATCTACTGATCTAATGCGAGGCTGCATCCGCAAACTACTGTAAAGTGCTTCATTTTGTTTTGTTATGTTTGAAGTTAGAGACTTCCTGATTTACTAATCGAACAATTTAGCTATTTTCTTTCAGGCCCATAGCCCCAGAATTTACTAAGATTTCCCGCAAAAAAGTGCAGAGTCAAATTTTGCTGGGCTACTTTGTACTTAGGAGAAAACAATGCAAAGAGCTATATCTACCGAGACTAGGCTGCTCCTGGTGACTTCCCTTTCATGGTGTACATAGAGACTGCGTTGCACTACGCACAAGCTCGCGAGATGGCTGTCTACAACAGGATTTGTACTGAGAGAACATCCTTCCAGTATAATTACGCATGCATAGACAAACACAGAAGGATCAGTTGCAGTGGACACATTCAATGCATTGGTTTCTGAAGGAAATTAATGCATTCACCATTGTTAATGTCTGCTTACAACAGGCATACGCTTTTACGCAAACCTAGTCTTGTTATGTTATTAGTTTGGCTTTGGATGAAAACCTATAGGATGTTTGGGTTGATCCTCCCTCCAGTAATGCTGAAGCTGAAATAAGTGCCCATTTCCAGCCAAATACACCCTTTGTGCTGGATATTAAATATTGTGCTCTGCTTTGTGGCACTTTCACTGCTTTGCAACACGATACTGCTGGCGCAAAGTCTTAGTAAATCTGTGTCAGAGAGTTTCCATTTCTAAGTCTGACTTAAGCCGCAACTTTTTGCTTAAAAAAAAAATATGATATCCTCTTACAGTGGGCTCTGGGGCAGTCTCCTTCTGTCATTGGTTTCTTTGGCTGAGGACTTAAGTCATTGGCTAGAGAGTTTTTAATATCACATTTTGGTTAAGGGCAGAGGAGCATTTTAGTCACACCGTCATGCTACTGGCCATTTGAATGTACCATTTTCTCCACTAGTGCTAAATTGGAAAGGCAGTTTTACGTTTCAAATGTACTCTCATTCATCACTATTTCTGTCACATTAAATTATTTGTCACACACATGCATTTTAAACATGAGGTATTTTGGATTTGCTCCCTGTAGAAGCTATTCTTACTAACCCTGGGCGTTGTTCGCGGAGTAGCGCTACGCGAAGTGCACTTTGCACTACGCAAGCTACGCGTAGCTACGCGAACTGCGTAGTGTGATAGGGAAATGCTGTTCGCACTGATTGCACAGTGCCGGATGCTTGTCCGCACTGTGCAATCATTGCAAACGGCAGCTTGCACAATGCAAGCGGTCGTTTTCTGCCGCTCGAGTAGATTTGTACTCGAGCGGCAGCTTTCTCAACGCGGACTGGTAGTTTCTCATCGCAAGCGGTCGCGAACATACGCGACCACTCGCAATGAGAAACCTGACCTCCCCGCGTTGAGAATCTCGCCGGGAGGTTTATTTTCCACGCTCGCGATCGGCAACTTGATGTTGCTGATCGCGAACAAGGAAAAAGTCTCGCCGCGGGATGTTGATTTTGCTCGCTCGCGGTCGCCAACTTGACGTTGAGGACCGCGAGCAAGCAAAAAATGCCTGCTACGCGTTTTTGCACTGTGCTACGTGCAATTCGCGTAGCGCGTAGTAGCGCAAACTACACACGCTCCACGAGCGTAGCGTAGTACTACACCCAGGGTTAATTCTTACATGTTTTTGACACACTCTCAGTATGATCCTGAGCTTATGATGGCCACCCAATGAGATATCTTCTTTCTGATCGGGAAAGCCTGACCTCAAGATGGCTGAAGCTTTATGAGAGGAGCAACAAAAGACACACAAGCTTATTTACAAACCCATTGCGCCGCCGGTGCATCACTTTTAATATGGTAAATAGTGACATACCGGTGGAGCAAGGGGCTTGTAAATAAGGCCCTCAATCTTGTAAAACTTTAGGCGTGCATCTTTGGGATCAGAAGGCTCCTTTCATCCTGGCGCTGAGCTGCTGTTGCACAGTCGGTATCAGAATGAAAAGGAGCTGCTGCTGATTTTCAGCATACAGTGCATGCCTTCTCATCCTCGTGCATCGCCTCTGCTAACAAGCAATTGTGAAGCCAATGGTCCTGGCTTACAACTTAAAATGAGTTAGACCTATGGTTTGTAAAGGCTGCTCCATTGTAAGTTCTTTGTTCCTTAGCTGCACATTGAAAGGGAGTGTGAAATCTAGAGTGGTGCAAAGGCAACACCCATTTTGTGGGTGAAGTATGCAAATTGTGTCACTGTAGCACTGTCTGGTTATCTGGCCGGCCCTCCTGATTGGGTGAGCAGTAAGGTGTTGGAAACCTTGGTGGGGTAAGCAGGCTTTTATTTGGGAAAACTGTAAACGTTGAACTCAAGGATCCTCCTTGTGGGGGGTGTGGTATCGCTGATCAGCAAGATGACCGCTCTGTAGAGGGCTCGGCCAGCCGGACTACAAAACCGTGTGATATCCATCTTTTTTGGGGGCATCAGCTGCCATGAGTGCACAGCACAGCACCCTTCCAGAACCATGCCCTGCATACCACAGGCCTGAGCAGTTTCTCTCCTCCTGGGACTTTGCTACGGAGATGGGAGGATTTACTCTGCCTGAGGTCTGCAGCAGTTTGACTTGCCACACACCTGGACCATCTGCCGGGATCGGACTGGGCCACACTGCTGTGAACTGATCCATTGAGGCAGGTTTGTGGACGCTGGCGGGCAGCGGCTGCATGGGCTGTCGGGGAGATGTGCCAGCCCTGCCAGCTCTGCGCCTGGTGTCTTGGATGCGGCTGGCCTGCGGACACCTGCCTGCAGGCCGTTGGTGGACCTGCGGCCTGCTCCCCCTCCGGGCAGTAGGGTCTTTGCCTGGTGACTCCCGGGGACTGACAACAGCGAGAGGGCCAGCCAGTTTGTACCTGTGAGTGTGTGATATGCCAGTGGCACTAGACCCCCTCCCTATGAGGGTGATTGCTGGGCCCCGATGGCCCTGAGGCAGCTGACTGGCTCCCTGCGGTGCCCAGTGTGTGGCCTCTACCTGCCCCGTGAGGTGAGGCATCCATGAGACATGGGAGACCTATTTTGTGCCCACATTGCTTGGCCATACACTGGTCCTAATAACCATACTCTTGGCCCCCTTCTCTATACTTGCCTGATTTTGCCCCATACTGCTGGAGTGCACTGCGGGTAAAGATGCCACATTTATCTCTAGGCTATGTGACTTGCAAGGCCATGCCAATACACCCGTTCATTGCTGCAAGCTGGGTGGCTATATCATACTGCTGTTGCGTTTTTGGTCACTGAATCAATGATTGCAACTTGCCACCTCACCGAGCTCGGTGCTATTCATCCAAGTGCATTGGGGCTGGCTACACTGGACACTGAGGTCTAACATTGCCCCCACCGCTGTGCCTGCTCATACCCCCTATGGCAACGCCTGGATTTGGGTGTGGAGGGGCTCAGTGAATGCTCATCTTTTGGTCTGTTGCCTATCCTTCCTTACCCACATATGCTAAAGTGAACTTGACTCCACGACCACGCCGGCTTGAAGCTACCATGGTGTTTGCCACCTTTCATTATCCAATATGGGGGAACATGATGCCAAACAATCATAATTAACTTTCAAAACCAGACGCCTGACTAGGCAAGCCGAGCAGGTACAGGACTCAGATCCCCCCCGCCAACACCCGTGGAAATGCTGATTCTCAAGATGTAGATTTGCATGCTCTACTTTTAGAGGTGAAGTTGAGCTTAAAAACCATAGACTCTAAACTGGATCTCCTCACTAGCAGATTGGATCAAGTCAAATACTGCATCGACAAACATGAGAATAGACTCAACTTGCTAGAAAATCGTGTCTCTGGCACGAATCATACATAGGACGAATTAAAAGAACATTTACTGCACATGGATAGGGTGCTTGCAGGTATTAAAGCTAAGAATGAGGACGTGGAGGCCAGATTCAGAATAAATAACCTCTGATTACTGGTATTTCTGTATCCACAGCCATCACAAGAATGGAGAACTATGTTGAAGCTTTGCTTTGCAAACTTTTTAGAGATGACCCATCGCCGATTTTCATCGTTGAGTGCGCTCATCAATTCCTTGCCCAAAAACCTCCTCCAGGCGCACCAACGTGCCACATCGTGGCTCAACCCCAAAGCTATTGAGACCGGGACTCGGTTCTGCAACTATAGCAGGAGTGTGGATCAATGCAATACCAAGACAACAACATCTCATTCTACCCAGATTTCACCCCATCCGTGCAAGCAGCTTGCCGCAAATTCCTCCCGGCAAAGAAACTCTTTCAACAAGCTTGCAATCATGTCATATGATGGGAAAACACTTTTTCACAGATGCCAAGTCAGCTCTAAAATTCACCAGGCACACAGCCGGGGCACGGGAGTCTCCGTCCACCTTGCTCCCCAGCAGATGCCCGACTAAGTTGCAACAACTAATCAGCTGGTGGAGGGTTGTTGTTTGATGTGACCAGGCCAGATGGTTGCCCCGTGACCACTGGGCAACACTTTTTCCTCATCATTCTATGCTTGTTGCTATTACTAGCTTTTGATACATTTCCCTATTCATCTTTGTTGTTAGTTATATTTCTTTCATGCACTTAATGCCCCCCCTACTCCAATTAGTCTGGACACCCAGCCGTTATAGGCACGGTTGTTTGCTCAGTGTTTTGCTGTCCCCATAGGATGTATCCCAAACCAGTTCTCTAGATTTCAAGTAACTTCTGGGATGGACAGGAGGGTGATTATCTCAACCAACTTGGGGGGTTGGAGTGGGTATGGGGGACTTGTTGTATTGTACCCCTGTTTTTTGTCTATATTTCCTCATTGTCCTGCCAAACTTCCACCTCATTGCTTCCCTTTTTTCTCAAATGCTGACAAATTGTTCCTCATCATCACAGGCACTTATAACCGATATTAACATGCAATTAACATAACTACTTTGTCTTGTGTTACATGGAATATATGCAGACTCAGTGATTACAGAGCATCACGTTTAGTCCACACATACTTGCACAGATATTTGCTTTTTACAAGAAACACATCTGCAGGGACCATCATCCCCGGGTCTATGTGCCCACTGGTGGGGCAACATGTACTCCTCTACATACTCTAACTATATGCGGGGCGTTGCTGTGTTTTTGCGCAATAAACTACCTTGGCAATTGCCCCATTCCCTCATAGACCCTGAAGGGCGCTATATCGTGCTTGCGGGTTCCCTGCAAGGGTGACCGGTCACGCTGGCAGTGGTGTATGGACCAAACAGTGATGATCCTGACTTTTTCACAGCACCGTGGGCGAGGATTTCCAGCTGTGGCACGCATGCTCTCATATGGGGCAGAGCATTTAATGCCATAACGGACAATCGTTAGGATCATATTTCAGACTCAAAAAGTTTACACCTTAATGCCATGGCAATGCTTAACACGATAGTGAAGGATAACTATTTACTCGATGTGTGGAGACAGGTGCACCCTCTCCAGCGTGAGGGTACTTACATCTCATCCTACCACAACGCCTGGTCTAGACTTGATTTCTGGCTAGTGTCTAGATATGTCAAAACATGGACCTCATAGATTACTCCACATTCTGCAGGCTCCCTCTCGTGCCTTCACCTGGCGAGTACCGACGAGTGCTTTACTTGATGCGGTATTTTGTGAGAAATACCGAAGGCTATATTAGAATATTTTTCTCAAAACACCGACTCAGTGCACTCTCCCTCCACTCTTGGGGAGGCATTCATGGTGGTAATATGAGGGGCCTACATAGCTAAACAATCTAGGGTCTTGAAGGATATCCGCAACACCCTAACTAAACTATAGGGAGATATTAGGGATTTTAAAAAGCTATTTTTTCATTCTAACAACACCGCTACCCTAGCATCCGGAGTAAACTTACAGAATTCCAAGTAGAGGCTGTGCGTGAAACCAGATTTCTACATTGTCATGCACAGGCCAGAAGATATGGTGAGGGAGAGTGCCCAAGCAGGACACTAGCTGGTATTCTACGCTCTCCTTGAACTTCTGCCTATGTCACCGAACTCTTTAATACTGAAGATCAATCTGTGTCCTCCGCACCTGACCTACTGAAGGACATGACTTCATTTTATGTCAGATAATACTTCCATGACCCTTACTTTAGGTCCAACTGCACTGTCTGATTACTTAGACACCACCCAGCTGCTTTGGCTAGATCATTCACATAGAGCTTATTTAGATTCTCTCATTACAATCCAAGAAATTTAACAGGTTGTTAGGAGTCTCCCTGGCGATAATGTGCCTGGCCTTGACAGGCTTGCTACTTTTTTTTATTAAGACTATGCCTCAATACTGGCTCTCCACTTATTAGCCATGTATGAAGACTCCTTGAAGTCGGGTACATTGCCGCCCTTCCTGAGAGAGGCGATGATCATCATCACTCAAAACTGCACACCTGCCAATCTTCGTGACTCTTATTGCCTCCTACCTTTAATAAATGTGGACAATAATATCTTTACCAAACTTCTTGCCAACAGGCTCCAGCCGCTTCTCCCATTGATTGTTCAACCTGATCAATCTGGCTAAATCCCCAGCCACTCAACCTCACACAACCTCCACACGATCTTTGCTGTAATGCATCACCTTGACCCACAGATCTGAGCGGTGGCTGCTCCACTCAATGCAACAAAAGCATTTGACTCGTTAGAGTGGTCATTCATTTTTCACCTTCTTTCCTTACTGGGGCTCAGCCAAGATTTCATTAAACTAGTGCAACTTCTTTACACTCTCCCGATGGCATGGGTGTGTTTAAATGGAAAGATATCAGGCCCCATTCAGATTACCCGAGGCACGATACAAGGGTCGCCGCTGTCACAGCTCCTTTTTGCCATCATGGAGCCTTTGGCGGCACAGCTACGACAACCTTACGCAAACAGAGAACTCAGGTTTACATCTAGGAGTCTTGTGGTCTCCATGCATGCAGATTGTATTACCCTCTATTCTCACAACCCTGAAGAAAACCTGGCTCCCTTGACTCAGGAGGTGATCCGTTTCGGAGGTTACTAGGGCGTACAAATCCACTGGGCCAAATCCATACTATTTCCCCTTACAGATGGCACAGTAAAATTCCCAACTGACTATCCTTTGCAATGGGCCAGTGAACCAGTCCGCTATTTAGTTATATGGCTCAGCCACGATCTGGATGAGTTATGGAGTTCCAGCTATGGCTGAGTCATGTGTTGGTTGGAAGACAGAATACCTATATGGTCTAAATTACCCTTATCCTTGACAGGTCGTATTGCAATTGCCAATATGGTTTTTCCACCCAAGTTTCGTATCTCTTTGCTAATATTACCACTCACGACACAATTCTTTTCTCACTTAAAATCTCACCTGATTACATTAATATGGGCGGGCAAACAACCTAGAGTAGCCTGGGATTTACTAACATTACCACTTACACAGGGTGGCTTGGGAGCACCAGACATGACCAATGTTCCCTCTAATTTATTTCCTCTGTGTGCAGCAGTTCAAGATCTCTGTGCACCAAGCAACTGATCATGCATTTGAGTGCTTTGCTCAACAATATAAATCTGTGGCAATCACCACTCCAAACCTTTGTTTACAATGAGTGCGAAACAGGTGCATTACACAAACATATAGTTCTATTTAATAAGGTCATGAGCAAGTTTTGCAATGTAGAGACACACCCTTGTGACATGAATTGTTTACTCCTGTATCATTTACACCCCAGATTTAGAAAACGACAGGACACAGAAGGTGCTACCATTATATGTATTAACTGAACAAGACATCAGAAGAATGAGGCAGTTATTATTGAGCTTGAAACGGGATCCGGGCTGGACCAAGTGAAATATGCAAAAAAAAAATTCCAGTGCAATTCGCCAACACCTGAACATATTGAGCAAATCCCACAGGTTGTCTGCTTTTGGTTCTGAGCAGGAATCTGCAGGCAGCGAAGGGGCTTTCTTATTTATAATTTAGGTTGGCCCAAAACAATGGCCTCATTTAAAGGGCCAAAAGCCCTACTTTTGTTCAAAAATGATCTTGGCTGAGAGCCACCTGGAGCCTAATACCTAGACTCCAACACAATGGAGGGTAAACAAAGGCACACAAGTATAACTTTACAGGTCAAGTACTTAAAAGAAACATTTGAGGCAGGTTTATGACTTTGTTTACCTCTCCTAAATAAGCTACATGCATGTACTCGAAGAAGGTAGGTAAAATGTAGCATTGCTGGGGCTGTCTATAGTCATATAAATGTATTAATAAGCAAAGGAATCCTTTTCAGCAGCACTAAACAACAAATTGAGAAAGATAACAATAAGGTTCTAAACCCATGCCTTGCAGTTTGCAAGAGGCTTGTTGATGCTAGTTCATGGCCCACTGTGCTACAATAGGATTGCAATTTATGAACTGCATGTAATAACGGATATGTGTCAAAAGTAGAGTTTGTGCCTGTTTGTGCCTCACGTCTCTGACGCTCGTCTATATACCCTGCACAAGCGGGACTTGAGGGGCTCTCCGCGCTGAGCCCGCAACTCATAGTCGTGGAAATCGGGATCTCTTGGGTCTCCAGCCCTCGTTCGCCCTCCCCGGAGCTGGAGATGTCTACCGCCTTGCTGTCCGCGTTCTACGACATCGACTTTCTGTGCAAGCATTGAAAATGGCGGCTGTAATTTCCCCGATCGTGTTGCATCTGAACTCTTCTCGCCGCAATATGTGCTATGTGTAAGGCGGTGCATCAACTTACCAGCGCTCTGCTTTGGAGGCCCCTGCTCTGTTATAATTGTAACTATGACTGCTACAACTTCAACTGCCTCAGTGACTCATCTATGACCCGTGCTGGCAAATGCAACCGAATACAACCGAGTGCAGACTGCAGACAAGATGGCGACTAGCACATGTGGTGTTTCTGTTCTTACCTGTGCTGTAGTCCCTCACAGCACTTGCTCCATCATGCTAGCGGGACCCCAGACAGCCAAATCATCGATTCATCTAACGCCTGTGTGTCTAAGGCCTCCTGTGTAATTAATGCCTTGCAGTGAGGAAGATCTGCAGACTTTGGAACGGTCCATTCCACCCCTCCTCTCACCACTCTTGACCTGGGGGCGAGCTGGAGGATGAGGTGGACGGCGCTTCCCAGTAACTCCGTGACCGGTGCTCTCGATGGAACTTTGACGATGCCACCTGGGCGGAAACCATAACTGTCTGTACTTACTGCGGTGCCCGAGCAACCTTGGCCGATGCCCGATGGAGCTGTCCTATGCAGCTATAGAGGAGTTTGGCTCTGGTTCACCCCTCGGCCGTCACCTACCCAGCCAGACATCGGACATTGTTTTCCTCGTCGCCCCGTTGTGTCTTCCACCTGCATTCCTTACCCCTATTTACCATTCCCCCTCTACCTTTCACTCCCCTTAAGACGTGTGTACGCACTAATAACTCATATTATTTTGTAATCTCATGTTTTTCTCCTATGTCTATACTTGACTATGTAATTATGTAACCTGTAACTCGCTGATCCTCATGTAAAGCGCTCTGATACCGCCGGCTCTAGCCAGCGCTATATAAAACTTTGCAAATAAAAGTAGTAAAGCTCTTACCTAGCAACAAAAAAAAGAAAATTGTAATTTGCATGTTACACCTTGTGCTTTACAGGAGATGCATTAACCCTCTATGCAGCATTATGAGTCAAAACAGGAACTAGACCAAACACAGATCTCTCCAGCAACTGCATTAACCCCTAGAGTTATCTGACCATCACTATTATCCCTTAAAATGTACTGGGCACCCAAAAATCTCTGCATAGGGTGTCTTAACCCCATAAGATATTTTAAAATGCAGCCTTTGCAATCATTTAAACCAGAAAAGATTTACTGTCACATTTGTCTTCATTGCCATATCTTTGCTGCAGAGTTTAAAAAAAGGTAATGTAATAGTTGACAGCCAGACTTTGGTTTGCATGATTCCGTTCCTCGTGACTGCAACCCCCTTTCTATTGTCACACCTTGACCACCAATTTATGAGTTTGCACATCAATGAGGTCTCTGTCGCAGGTTCTTGGTGAATTGGCAAAAAAGTGCATGTGATTCTAAGTTCAGCGCCCACTGGAAAAAAGCCCAACAGAGACATTCATTCACTTAACTCCCCAAATTCTACCAGCACCATATGTAACAGGCTGCACTCTTATTTGTACGAGCTGACCCTTGAAAATATTTGAAATATCATATTCTTATATGTTTGTTGAATATTTTACAAGGTTTCATTCAATATTCAAGAATTGTATTTCTTTAATATGTGGAAGTGTTTCCTTTTAATACATCCAAAATATTTTGAAAGTATTTATTAACAGTGAGTGGTTTTAAACATGAACTGAGAAACAGTTTATCACATAACAGGGGCAGCTACACTTCTGTGGATGAAATGCAGGCCAGTTCCACTACAAAAAATAGAAATATGCTGTCTACAATACTTTCAATCCTGCGTTGTGTCCCCAAATGTTGCTAGTTTTTGTCAGTTTGATGTAGTGTGAACTTGGCCCAAGGGCACTGGAGCCCTTTGCATGAGCACCAGTTGCATTACACAAAGACTCATTAAGATTTATTTTTAAGATATGGGGAGATTAAGTGATTTGCCCGGAGTCACAGTATCAGTGGTGGCTGGTGACATTTGAAAGTGGTGAGGCGTAAACGTTGGGCATGACTTTTATATAGCGAGCGATGAGAACTAGTTCAATGGACTAACCTGGGGTCCAGGATGAGTCCCTCTCCCGAGAAAGAAACGAAATAAAGATTGGCAAATGGTGCATTTTAAAGCAAATGAATGTAGCGATAAAGCAAGGTTGATAAAGCAGTATAGTCTTGAAATATTAAACACATTAAAAACTGCCCATATCTTCCTGCATTAATATGTTCAACAGTTACTGTAATGTGTAAATTGTACAGCATGACAACTTTAGCCCTTTAAAATGTATGCTTGCCCAGTGTCTTGCACAGCATGCAGCATTAATTTGGGAAAAATATGCTCTAACCAGACTTTGAGAAGCACCCACAGCTACTGGCTGCAACCAGTCATATACAAGTATGTGCAGACAGGTCTTAAAATGGGATGAAAAAAGTGGGGGCTCTCTATAAAGGAACATGTCAAATATATTTCTGTGATTCCCATAGGGTGCCACATGACCGGTATTTTGGTTTCTCTCTGAGAAGTAATTGTATGACACAACAACTGACATACACCTAAAGCCTGTCAGTATGATTGGCTTTGTCAATGAGTGTTAGCTGTTTAAGATAAATGAGTAACAACGATTTGTTATAACTAATTAACATTGGAAATGTTTCAATTCTAAAACTGTGAGTCTGTGAATTAAATATTATTGAGGCCTGTGGAAGGAGTTTTGGCCTTCAGCTATGTGTGCTTTATGTTAGATATGTATCCTTTTTTTCTGCATATGTTGTCCATCTGCACATTTTAAACCACCTCTCTTTCCTCTTCAGCATTCTCTTTTCACTCTTCCCCAAATGGGCTTCCTCGCATCTCTGTCACTTCACCGCCCCCAAACATGCACTTCACTCCCTCAAATTTAAGCACTTTAATTTCTCTTACTTTTGCCTTGCAAATATTGCAAAATTTTTACCCCCTTCTCATACACATCCACAGAATTTCAGTTGCAAATGGTGTACATAGACATTGTTCTGTGTGCTCTGAAGAGAGGCCAACCCACTGACTCGCACTTTGTTTGGCTTCAGCCGTAGCGCCTGCACGCTCAATCAAAGCACCTCATAAACACCTGGCATGGCTCAAGCTTCAAAGTATGCACAGAAAAAAATACAGATAAACAACAAAATTATAATATAGCGAACTCTTGCGGAATACAAGATTAAGTAAAGCATGCAAAATAAGGCAAAAAAAAAATGTCTTTACCTGGTTTCGAAGCCACCGCGTGTGCTTCCAAGTAAGCAGCGTTACCATTGCACCACGTCACCTTTCCATGACTTTTGCTGGCTCCTAACATTAAAAGAGCAAGCAGCAAGTGCAGAAGCTGTGAGCTCTCTAATCTGTAGCATGTCCTTGGCAGAATTGCTGCTCTTCCGTCTGATCTCCCAAATACGCTGCCACTGCTCCTGGCATTTTGCCCATGTTGATTTACATACGTGGTTGAGGAACGGACTTTTGGTGTGGTGCGCGCTTTTCAAGTGTGTGTGTGCGCACTGGAGGAAAGCCTGGTGCGTGTGCGTGTTAGAGGGAATTATGGACATGACACTATGGGCCAGATGTGACTCGCAAAATGCAATGTACAACAGTGTCACAGCCACTGTTAGCGATTCCCAATGGGGTCGCAAATTGCCTGCCTCATCAATATTCATGAGGCAAGCGCAATTTGCGACCCCATTGGGAATGGCTAGCACTCCCAGGGATGGTGGCCTGCTGGGGTCAGCAGACAAACATGTCTGGGACTGCTTTTTATATAAAGCAGCTTTTTTTTTTTAATGCAGCCCGTTTTCCTTCAAGGAAAACGGGATGCATTTAAAAACAGAAATATGAAACTTTTCAGTTTAATTTTTTAAGGGCAGAGAGTGGTCCCTGGGACCACTGCCTGCTCTTAAAAAATATTTTCTCACACACTCACAAAGGGGAAGGGGTCCCCTGGTGACCCCTTCCTGTTTGCGAGTGGTTTACCACCTACTTGAAGTAGGTGGTAATCTGCGAGTGTTTTACGGCCGCAAATGCAGTCGCAAAACAATAGTACATGGCAGTGAGTCTCGCTATTAGGAAGGGACGGCCCTTCCTAATAGCGAGTTTCCCAAATGCTATTTTGCAAGTCAGTGACTCGCAAAATACCGTTTATACATGCCATTACCCTTATTTGTGGTCGCAAACGGGCCAATCTCTTACAAAGCTGGCTATACCCTATTCTATTCAAACCACATGTGGCTATCGAGACAGATTGTGCAGCCCCCTTGCCCATTGGGGGCAGCCCATTATAGTCCCTACAAGGCTCCCAGAAAAGAAATTAGCACTGTTGAATGTGTTTGTTGGGCATAGGAAGGATTCCGTAAAAGAGCAAAACTATAGATTGTCTATGCCCCTTCCATGCTGCTGCTTAATAATCTCGAATTACCTCCACTTATGGACAAAGGGGTGGCTCTACACGCACACAAATATAAACGTCACACATTGTCTGATCTTTATCCTGATGAGAACTTTCTCACGCCTTTCCCGCCTGACACTTCACCCCCAAATCTTCTTGACACTCTCCCATTTTATCAATTAAAAGCCAAATGCCGCACCTTGCATGTTACCTTCCCTGCCCCGCCTTCTACCCTCCCATCTCTGGAACATATACATACATCCCCCTTCCCCTCAAAAACTAATTACACACCCTTCTAACAATGTGCAGAGCTTATCGCCAATTGTAACTCCTGGAGCTAGGCTGCCGTGGTAATCTGACATGGACCAGGCTATTACCGATGCACAACGGGTGTATTGTTGTAGACAAGTGACATTTGTCTCTCCAAACTACCTCTTGCATTTAGTTCACTTCAAATGTTTACATTGTATATATCGCACCCCTCAACAGTTATACTGAATGGGTCTGGTCTCAGATCCATGCTGACTGCGATTCAATGCACCACAGGCTTCATTTCTCCACCTTGCATGGCAGTGCTCGGGTGTCGCTTCTTTTTGGGGAGAGGTGATAACTCTTATTCAACTGATTACAGGTCAGGTAATACCCCATTCTCCAATAATAGCACTCTTAGGTTACGTCAAAGATATACCAGCAACACATAGACGACTTGTTGCTATGCTGCTCCTGTTGGCCAAACGTAGGGTAGCAATCCATTGGTGCAGGAAACCCACCCCCATTATGGAAGTATGGCTACATGATGTCACATATTGCCAAGAGCAACTGGCTACCTATTGGGGCCTTATGTCTCCTTGATCTCGTCCTAAAGACATTTGGGAGCCATTCACTACCTGGATTAGGCAGCGAGTCTCAGATCCTCCCATACCTGCCTCTGTGGAATGACCTCCTGATCCAAAAGGGAGTCTGTGCATGCCCCCGCCCCTTCTCATAATCGTTGGTGTACCGGTGTGTCATTTGGAGTTTATACAGCTCTATGTTACTCATCAAGCCTGTAATATATCACCTGCTATATCGCCACCTATATCCTTACTGTACTTGTTGCTATGCCTAGCACTGTGAACTGCAATAATTGACAAACTCAATCGCTCTCTTTTGGATCGTTTCTGGTGGTATTACCTCTGGCTCCTGTCCCTACTGCTCTTCCCTTTTCCCCCCTTCCTTCCACCTGCCTACCCTTCCTTCAAATACAGACATGGTTATTGTGGTGTATTTGGAATATCAAATGCCAATAAAAAGATTTTTTTTAAATAAAAAAAAAGGATCCTCCTTGGTACTAGCTTTGCCCAGTAAGGTTTTAGGCAATAGAGACCACAAGATAGTAGGCAAACAATTTTTGAAAACTAGAAAAGGCTTTGCGTGGGCAGTTCTGTCACCAATTACTTTGGTAAAATTGCTATCCCTTCAACTCTACAGTCCTGATTATAAATTGGCCAGATTAAGGGATTTATTAACCACACCCAGTAAGTACCATTACCCAGAGCTAATACGTACTATTCCTAGATTTTAACTTGAAACGTAGCAATACATGATGGAATTAGTAATTAACGCACCACATTCTACATGTTGTGCCGATTTTCTGTCCTTTTCCCCATGATAACTTTCAACAGATTTGACCTGCCCAGTTCTTTCAAAGGTAAACAGAGATGGTGTGATAATTATCACAGAAATTGGAATTCCAATCCCAGAACTAACAGGCATCTGTAAAGAGATTAGAATTTAACTATGCACTCTAAGCTGCACTAATAGTGGAAGAGAAAAATATTAAACGCCATGGAAAACATTGAAGGCAGTCACTTTGCCTTTATTTTCAAAAGTGCAATTGATGTTGATGAGGAAAGGCACAGTCATGTTTTCAGTGGTGCGTTTAATGTAAAAGATCAGCAGTAACTGGGACAACACTGGAAATTATGTGAATATACCGCCGTTGGAGGCAAATGTGTATGAAATGGCTTCTGGTTACCTATTATTAGCCTCACCCACTGTTAAGGCAACAGAGTCCTCTCCAGAGCAGGAGAATGCTGATGGTCATAAATGTATATTTAGCGGTGGACTAAGCCTATCTAGAAGTTGGAGGATCATCCAAAAATTGTACGAACAATTGCACAGGTTCCCCAATTTTAGATAGCCTTTTTACCGTACCCGAGATGAGGATTGCCCTGATTGAAGACATTAATGAAATTACATATTTGTAATCACCGATCCCGAAAAACACCTATGCAAAGGAATTGAACATTTAGGGAATAAAAGCTGCGGACTGGAAAATAGTATGTGAGTTAGAAAGTCTAGCTTGGATTCACAGGAATTGGAGGCGCTGCAACAAATTTATCATGGGGCATATTTATGGGAATGGTGGTGCAGGGTAGCACAGCACATTACCTTGCTGTGCTGCTCTGTGCCACAGGGAAATGGCAGGAATGCACCGTATTTATCCAACACACTGCATTCCTATCATTTCCCCCAGCACTGGCAGCCTCATGCTAACACAGGCACCCTTGCACCACGGTGCAAGGGTGCCTGTGTTGTCAGCAGGACTGTTTTTGTGCAGGAAGGGCTACACAACAAAATTGGTATCAAGTATATGATGAAAACATACAGCGTTCCACCAAGCTTTAAAAGTAACTTTATCTGTTTGGAAAGCAACAGCTAACAATAAATCTAACAACTTAAAATTGGATGATGATTGAGGCCATTGGGGTGATAAGGATCCTAAGAATATATTGGGTAGAGAAAAGGGTATGTTAACTTTAAAAATCTTTTTAATTTGGAACCAAACCAACCGCCAGAATTGAAGGATATTAGGGCAATCAAATAACATGTGTTTTAGGTCGGCAATAGAACAGGAACAGGACCAACATGTAGAAGATGTATTTGGTGAGAAAGATGCTAATGTCACAGGGGAAAGCAGAAGGCGTTGATAAACAAAATAAAGGGTCTGAGTGGTATTTGCAGCTCGTGAAGTCTTGTGAAGTTTAAGCCATATTCTATCCCAAGTAGTAGTAGTAGGCCAGCACTGTGTTAAGTCTCTTTCCCAGGCCAATTCAGTTTTCGACTTGTGCCTATCTGAGGGTAGTAGTAAGGATTTATATATGGTAGATGCGGAGGGGGGAATATCTAGTATAGGAGAGAGTGTAGTGCAAGTTGTAGGAGGAATGGGAAGTGACTGGTCATGCAAGAAGATATTGATTGAGGGATGGAAGCAGAAGATTATATTGTGAATAAAAGGAAGCAAGCAGAGAAAATTTTGCTTGGAGGTCAGTAAATGATAAGGGATGGTTATTATTTAAGAGTTGAGATATCCAAAGTAAGCCCTTAGATCTCCAAGAAATGGTGCGATTCTTGATTCGTAATGCTTTATTATGCCAAATGGGTTGACGATGAAGAGAAATAACAGAAGGATATGAAGATGGTAATAGGGGAACCAAAAGCTTACGGGTATGAGAAATAATGGGAGAACGTAGTAAAGAAATATTATTAGTGAAAGCAAGGATTTCTTGAAAGTCAAAGGGGAGGAGGAAAGATTTCTCTATATTGATCCACACTGAGGGATGTAAAGGAAGGTCCGAGACGAGCCAACGTGTAGCTTGTTTCAGAGAAAAGGCAGAGTGATAAGTTTTGAAATCATGGAACTTAAGGTCTCCATGTGATTTGTCTTTTTTTAGGGAGGACAGAGCTATTTGGGGAGGCTTATCCTTCCAAAGAAATTATGTTAAAAGAGAGTCAATTTTCTTAAAATAATAACCGGGGATATGAACAGGGATCATGGAAAGAATATATAAAATTAGAGGAGTGAGCATCATTTTAATCGAATCCAATCTCTCCCACCAAGAGAGGAAGAGAGGGTGCCAACTTGCAATAGTATCCTTTAATGTTTTGCTAATATGGTCAAAGGTCAGTTTTAACGTCCCAGGGATATTCGGTGAGAATCACAAGCCCAAATACTTTATGTTTGAGGGTTGCCAGGAAAAACCAGTGTGATTAAAATATTGTTTGTGACATAAAACATTTAGAGGCAAGACTTCACATTTATCAGTATTAAGCCGATAACCTGATAGCTGAGAAAATGTATCAACTTGCTGAAGAAAAGGAGGGAGAGAGGTTGTTGGATTAGAACAATATAAAAGGATATAGTCAGCATATACGGACATTTTAACCTGATGACGGCCAAATTGGAAACCAGAGATACAAGTATCCAGATTTTTGTTATGAAGGGTTCCAATGCTATGACAAACAGTAAAGGTGATAAAGGGCATCCTTGACGTACTCCTCGATAGAGGGAAAAATAATCCATAACTTTACCATTAGCAAAAATTGAAGCCCTGGGACTTGAGTATAATAAGGAGATTAGAGCGATCAGTTTAGGAGGAAAACCTATCCATTTTAACGCATGAAACATAAAATCCCACCCAATCCTATCAAAAGCTTTTGCTGCGTCTAAAGCGATAGCAGCAATAGGGTAATTTAAAGAAGAAGCTTTGCCAAGGATATTAAAAAAGACTCGAGAGTTATCTGAGGCAAGTCGTCCTTTGACAAAGCCGGATTGCTCACAACCTATAAGATCAGGCAAAAGAGGGTCAATGCGTAATGCCAACATTTTTGCAAAGATCTTGTGATCTGTATTGAGTAAGGAGATGGGACGATAATTTTTACAAAGGGAAAGGTCTTTATTATCTTTTGGAATTAAACATATCATGGCTTCTTTGAAAGTACCTTGAAAAGCACCATTGTTAATAAAAGAATTGAATAGAAGCAAAAGATTGGGAAGAAGGAGATTAGCAAAGTGATCATAGAACTCAACAGTAAACCCATCAGGTCCAGGAGCCTTCCCTCGGCGTAGCACTGAGACTGCCTGAGTAATTTCCACTGAGGAAATATCGGATTCCAAAGAGTCAAAATCAATATGATGGGAGGGAGGAGAAGGAATGGATTGAAAGTAAGAGGACAAGTCTGATTGGGTTGGTTGTGATTCTGGAGTACATAGATTTTTATAAAAGGAAACAAATTCATTTAAATGATCATTGTCTTTAAAAAGAGGAATTCCAGCATTATTCTGTAAAGATTCTATTTTAGTTCTTTCTCTCTTTATTTTTAAGTAATTAGACAATAATTTCCCCATTTTATTCTGACCTCCTTAGTAGCGAGTGCTGCATTTCAATAAAAAGGAAAAAGCTGCTTCTGTAGATAGTCTGTTAAAACTGAGTTTGGCATCAATAAGGTTTTTCAAGGAAGATTCATTGTTGGAATGATAGTAAGTATATTCTAGCTGTTTAGTTTTATTGAGTAATTGAGAAGATTGAATATCCCCCAAAAATTTATTTTCTGAAACAAAGTTTATTATAAATCCTCTGGCTGCTGATTTAAAAGAATCCCAAATCACTACAGGAGAGGAGTCTGGTGTTAAATTAACTGTAAAGAATTCAGAAGCGAAGGAACTGAATTGGCCAGAGAACTTAGGGTCTAAAAGTAAGGAATTGTTAAAACGCCATCTACCTGCACGTGGAGTAAAGGGTATCAGGTCAAAGTCAACATAGACTGGAGCGTGATCCGATATTAAAATAGACCCAATGTCAGACTGGAGAACATGTTGAGCTAGGGACTTAATCAGGAAAGGATAATCAATACGGGATTGTGAGTGGTGTGGGGCTTAATAAAAACTATACTCTCAAAGGTCTGGATGGCAAAGTCTCCAAATATCAACTAATGATTTACGTCGAATTGCGGAGGTGAACTGTGAATGCATTTTAGTGTGAACAAACTTAACAGTCGAATGTCTATCTAATATGGGATCATGAATTTGATTGCAATCACCACCAAATATAATATAATCATCATCATATAAAAGCAGTTTGTCAGAAATTTTTGTCCAAAAAATCTTATCCACTGAGACCGGACTATATACATTAAAAATAACTAGGGGTATTTTGTCAATAAGAAGTTTAACAATTTTCCAACGGCCTTCAGAGTCCTGATGAACAACAGAAACATGAAACTTTTTATGACAGAGATTCAGGACACCATTTTTCTTCCCTAAAGCCGGGGAGGAGAACACATTACCTACCCAGCATTTCTTCAACTTGGCAGCCTCAGTTTCAGCAAGGTATGTTTCCTGAAGTAACGCAATATCTGTTTTCAATTTAGCTAAATGTGATAATACCCGTTGCCTTTTGATGGGGTTACCTAACCCCTTAATATTCCAAGTAGTAACTCAGAATATAACCTAAAGATAATATCATGAACAGATAATAAGCTTACAGTGGTAAAGTTGATATTAGAATGGAAAAATAATGAAAAGGTAAAAAGATAGAGATAAGACTTTTGTTTGAGGAGAAGAGGAAGGAAAAAGGGAACGATAGAATAAATAACAGGGAGAAGAAAAAGGTACAGAAGAACCGAATAAGGAAATGTTAAAAGAGCGAAAGCACAACAAGAAACAAAAAGACAGTACAGGTCATACAAATGACGACTGAAAAACATACCTACAGAACACAAAGACGAAATGGGGTGGGCGACACCAGGGGACGATGAAGACAACATCCGAGCCCCACCGGACAACAAGGCAGCTTTGGATCGAGTGATATCATCAACATATTGAGGAGACCATAATAGAAACAAGGAGGAAGAGATACACCTGTAATTAGAAGTAAGAGAGACAATATAATATAGGAAAGAACAACATACATATTAAATTAGACTAGAACATTCTTCAAAGACTTATACATAAAATTATACATAAAAAAGAGAAAGCAGACATTAGACAACAAAATCACAGTCAAGTAGGTTTGGTAGTGTCCATGACATCGGCTCCAAAGTGTTGAAGAAAATCCTGCAGAGCTGCTGGGTCCTCGCAGGTAGTGGTCTTTTCCTTATAGGTGACTTTAAAAAGACATGGATGAATTAGGCCATATCTGGCACCTATCATTCTTAATTGAGGACGAAGGTCAAGGAATTTCTTCCGGCGATCTGCAGTGGCTTTAGCTACATCTTGTGAGAAAAACAAACGGTGACCCTCCCAAGAGATTTGCTTTTAAGATTTGACTGCCCACATGAATAGTAGCAGATCAGTGTATTGCAAGAAGAAACTCTGGGACCAAGCCTGTGAGCTCGTTGTATATTAAGTGGGACAGAGGTAGACATGTCTAGAAGCTCGGGTAGAAAAGATTGAAAATAAGCTGTCGGATTAGAGCCCTCCATATTTTCAGGGAGACCATAAATACGTAGGTTATTTCTGCGGTTTCGGTTTTCCAAGTCTTTAGTATGTTTCTTGAGGAGAGCTATTTCTGACTCCAGAGAGGAGATACGAGAGCATGAAGACTGTAAAGATTCCGTAGACTGTTCTACAATAAGAACGCGTGACTCTAAGGAAGACCATTTGTTATTCAAGAGTTGCAAGGACTTAGTAGTTTCTTCCATAAAAGGTTTTAATGCACGAATTTCCTCCAGAATCAGGTCCATAGAAACTGAGGAAGAGTGCACTGGAGACGGAGGGTCTTTTTTTGTTCGTTTGATGGAGCTCACAGGTGTTTTGGTTGAAGGGTGTAGTTTTGGAGTGGCACCTGAGGATTCAGGTTTATGTTGAGAGATGTCATCCATGTCATTATGATTAGAGTCAAAGTCTGAATATGTATAGCGTTTAGAGGAAACTGAAAGTTTGAGATTCCTTAATCTCCCCATAAAAGGGAAGAGAAACTTATATGGAGCATTCTATTTGTTGAATCAGCGGTATAAAAAGGCAAATTCAAGCTAGCGATAAGCAGCTAAGAAAAATATAAAAAGAGAGCCGCAGGACAACCTCTCCTCATAAGTAGTAAAGTGAGTTGTCAAAAGCTACTCTCAGTGTTCATATCTGACGACATTACTCTCCTTAAGGATAATGAAGTAAAAGTTCCATATAGACAGCGTTAGGTAAAAGTCTCTCAACAAGTAATAAGGCGTTTTACACAGAGTCACTCAAAATATGCAGAAAAGGGGGGGAGAAATAATTGATAAAGCAGGGACTTGAGGCATAATGCTGCTGCAGTTGTTTATAAATGCCCAAGTGTGAAGCAGTTACTGCAGTTATTTATAAATGCCCAAGTGTGAAGCAGTTAGGACATTTTAAAGGTGGATTTCGTCCACCAATCAAAATGGTGGAAGTGACCTTTCTTCTGAGAGAAAATCCCCCGAGGCCGTAATGGCCAGAAAAGTCATGAAGGGGGTAAAACTGTTGCACTCCAGCGACTCACCAGGTCAAGAGGGAGAGACGCCTTGCAGTCTCATCCCTCGGCGAGCACCGGAGTGGTCTCCAACATCAAAGAAGCTCCCCGGTCCATCGGAGCTCAGCGCATCCCCGCCATCTTGAAGCGGCGCCAAAATCACGCCCCTAACTTATGTTCTTTTAACCTACTTCCAGTTTGTAGTGGAAACCGGTTTGAAACCCATGGGTGATTCTGGAAGACATACATTTCTGAAAAGTAGACAAAATTCCAAATTCAGCAAGGGGTCATTTTTATAGATCCCTGAAGGTTTTCTCAAAGAAACTAATTGTTAAAATATTTAAAAAAACATATGAAAATTTTAAAATAAAAAAAAACAACTACATTTTTGATGTTTTTATCTGTAACTTCTTGTCACTGTGGCAATTTACAAAAAGCAATACACCGTTACATCCACTATACTTCTAGTCATGAGGATGTATAGGGTTTGTACGTTTTCCAAGAATCCAGGGTACCCAGAACCACCAACTGAGCTGCTTCTTACAATGGTTTTTCATTATGTACCTACTGGACAGCAGTTCACCTGGTAAAATATAAAGAATGAAAAATGGGTTTGAAAGAACCCTATGTTGTCGTGTAGTTCCAATAAACCTATAAAGGATCTGTGCGTTTAGACAACATAGGCTGTGGGATTGGTGTTCAGACTGATTCCAGACACCCCCACCGAGTATGTTCGCCTGTATACCAGCTAGCTCACAGTGCCACTAGAAACCCCTCTTACCAAGGAGAGAATAGTTCTAGGCTTCTATCGAACATGACAACTCTGATCCCTCAGGGATCGTGAAAACAGTGCGATACTTTTAGCTCAGTCACTAGTGCTCACTTTGTATCAGAGAGATACACAGAATAAACGGTGGGGACGTTTTCAGTAAGTATTTATTGAACCAGCATCATTCTAGTGTAAAATAGGTGTGCTGAAACAACCAGTAGACAGAAACAGATATAAATGATTAGAAGCACCAACAGAGTAAAAGGATGGTAGATTTCTACCATCGTGCTAAAACAATTAATACAGGCAAGTATATAAAATACATGACAGTAATAAATGCATACTCCTACGATGCGACCCTAACTAGATGTACCTAAGTGTACCTAGCATGTATGTAGGTGTAGAGCCAAGAATCGCTCTAGGATAAAGTCAACCCCATTACCTGAAGTGAGAGACTGTGGGTCCCTGTCTTGGTCTCAAGATGGACACCCCGTGAGGGATGTCAGATCACTGCGAGCTGGAGTGTCTGCATGCAGGAACCTCAGCGTCTCGCGTCAGTGTGTCAGCATTGAAGTCCTTTTCGCCTCTGCCTTCCCCAGCAAGATATGGTGTTTATATACCCAAAGTGGTACCCTCAGGGGTTCTACCTTGCTGTGTCCTGTCGGACTTAGGATGACGGAAGGAATAACCCTTATACATAGTTATTATGCAGGAGATGGTAGTCCTGCGGAGTTTCCAAGAATCCTCATGCATAATGGATGAGGCTAGTTTTCAGGGAAAACCCTGCTTCCTGTAAGCAGTACCGTAACTAGGTAAAAAGTCAGTCCCAATAACTGTTATGTAGTGTAATAGTGGGGGAGAATATAGGGGAAAGGTTAGGTGACTACCTGAGCCTATATTGAGGTACCTATATGAAACATAACACCCACTCCTCATCCGACTGGACGACATTCTAACGTATTCTAACATATTTGTAGGCGTTGTACGCAAAGAATTAATAAATCCATAAAAACAGTATTTAAAATGTAAAACATTCTTAAAAAATGCTAAGATAATAGTTTAAGCGATAGAAGTCTTTACTAAAATATGTTCGTATATATAGTTTGAACAGCTATGAGTGACTGAAAACCATGCAGTTCAGCAAAAAGTGTCCATTGTTCAAAATTCCAAATTTGGTTGTTTTTGAAAAAGCCTAATGTTTCCCAGCACACGATGAGCCAAATGTTTATGTGTCCTGGCTGGGAGACGCAACATCATTGTTGCCTGCAATTGCATACGACGGTCCCTGCAACACCTCACAGATCAGGTCAATCAAGCACAGATGTTCCTCTGTATTCTCCACAACCACTGCTGGGGATGCCTGTGTGATATCCAAGGCCTGAATATTTGTTGAAGAGCTGATATCCGTTCCAACAGGAGCTGAAGCATCCTGCTGTGGATCTAAGAATGCCAACATCAACATGGGAATACGCTGAGGACACAGCAGTACATGGGCCATTATCAGGTCCAGTAAAGCATCAACATCCGGTGGCGCAACCGATGGAAGTGTTAAACAGAGGTCCAACACGCATTCATGTCTGCAGAACAGGCATCGGAGGACAGGCAGAATACAGTCAATCCAGACTGGTCTAAATAACAGGAACCAAGATTCACTTAGTTCGCGAAGGCGAGATGTGCCCATTTGGAGTACCATGCGATCGCGGTATTGGCACTCCAGGAGCGTTTTTTCCATCTCCTTGGTGACTGGGACGTCCATTGCGTAGAAATAAAATCACAAACAGGATACCAGCTATTAGGAACAGCATCAGCGGAAGCCCTCCAAAAATACTTCCAAACACGGAGTGTATGAAGTTGGGAATAACTCCGAAGATTGTCTGAAAGGTGCTTACAGTCCAGAACCTATGGTCTTAAATAGGTGCACTATACCCGTCGTATCAGACATGTTAAAGATACGTTGTACCATTTCTGTGAAATGGAAAGGGCAGTTTGTTCGTACTAGTGCCAGTATCTCAGCTGAGGACCTTGCGACCTAAAGATCATAAGTCTCTTGGACGGAGGTTAAGGGCACGGTTTTCTGTAAAAGCATGGCTTTCATTCGACTTAGAGTATCAAACTGTATAAAGGAAACATTCAGCGAAGGCCATAGCGGCACCTCCCTGACTGTATGGGTCGGTGGAAACAATACTTGCATACAGCAAGTAACACTGGAGCTTACAGTGACAAGATATGCGATGCCCGGGAGCATCCCACAACAACCTTGATCATTCGGCATCAAGTAACGCCCATTTGAAAGCAACTTGAACACCGGATTAATCACGGCAGCTTGGGACCCTTTCAAGTGACAGGATAAGTTAGCAACTGAACCATTACAGGCCCCGTAAAGCATGATATCCTGGCATATGAGAGATCCACTTAAAGCGCTCTCGCAGTTTGTACCGCTTAGAAACGCTTCCATGTCCCCACTCATGCATCGAAATCTGTATGGCAATTCCCAAGATTCCTTGATGAATTCCCTACCCATCGCTTCATATCTGCCCGCCTGTTGTTCTTCTAGGCAATACTGAAACTGAAAGGTTGTGACCGGTAATGTTATATGGCCATGGATTAACCATTCTGTGGATGGTGACTCTGCCACAGTCAAAGGTAATTGATCCAGTTTTTCAATACGCAGCATTGTATATTGTGCTCCCCTTTATGCCATTGTTATCTGTTTTGTAGTCATATTGTATGCAGAGAACAAAGACGTACTGTTGATAAATCGCCTAGGCACATAACCAGCGCACAATGATTCAGCGTCCAGCTTAACAACATAATAGAACGTAGTTGAGATTGTCCGTGTTAGTATGGACAAGTCCTGTTCTAGTACATCTATAGCAGAAGATACAATGTTGCCCAGTGAATAAATCCTTGATGTTAATGTAGTCATACCAATATCAACTACAGCTAACCCCTTTTCTAGGTTAATTCTATCTATTTCACTAAGTCTCTCCGCAGCTTCTTGTTGAGAGATTTTCCAGATTTAATTATAAACAACATAAAAGAAATGTTTCTGACGTGGCTTTCGGGGACCTAATGGAAAATCCCTTAAATCCACTTCATCTGTGAGTAAGGATAAGTGCTGTTTCACCTGGGACAGTGTCAAGGTTTTTAGCCAATCGAGGCACAACTTCCCAACACTGTATGATGTCACCACCCCCGGATGTTCTCTTTGTACATAGCGTTGGTCTGGCCTATGGATACTAAACCCTTCGGTGGTACCCCTGAATCTTGTTTGACATCCGTTTGTGTCTGTGGGCCAAACTAACCATCCCTTTCAGTTGGGGTCTGATGAATTGTACTGTATGATGTCATCTATTGTATCCCCTCCACGTGATGTAAAGTTTAGCCACCCCTCAAAGTGTGATGGTGTTGGAATCTGAGGTGTTTTCAACTCCTTGCTCTTGGCTATTCCAAGACAGGAAGTCTGTTGCATAGTGTCATTCAGAAATATTATCTGTTGTGGAATGAGGCACGCTCTAAATAGTGCTTCTGTTCCCTGAACGTGCCATTCCTTTGAACCCCAGACCGATTTTATGTCGATAGTGCCCTTCCATAAGTCGAAACCCTGTTCTGACAGTTGTGAGATAAAGGATGCAGAATAAATCTGTTTGGTGTTAGTTAATATATTTTTCTGTGCAGTTGTAGGAGCAACCTTATAGTAATATGAGGTCAGGTCAGAAGTGTTAAAACCTGAAAAATAAGAACATTTCTGTGCAAACATTTTTGAACTACCTTTTGGTGGTGTTGGGTAATGTTCCCATTGCTGGTATGTAAAAACATTTCGTGGGATACTGGATTTGTGTAAAAGTGATGACCATAATGATGGTAACAGTACATAGTGTTATAGTCTGACGTGTCTTCTAACATTTCAATGCTTGAAAATGCAGCGGATTGTTATAAATCAGACAACATATTATTTACAGTTTCAAAATCCCAATCTTCAGAAAATGTACTGGAGGTAATGATATTATTTAGAGAAATTTTAAATACATGAGGTATTTTCAAAAGTTCAGTTGGACCAAATACATCATAATCAACCTCGTCCCACACTTTACCGTCTGGAATTGGAACAGCTGTAATGTTTACGAAGGACAGGTCTCTTTGTTCACGATGAGATGATGTATGAGGTTTCAGGACCAAGTTCATGTTTGAAACTGCAGAGCGCTCTGGGAGATAGCGTCCATTCATAGGTAAGCAAAAGACAGTCACTAGGCCAATCCAGAACAGAAAAAACAGTATTCCAGTTATTATCCAGAGTTGTAGCCAAGGTGATACTAGGTAAGTCTTTTTCAGAAAAAAATCATGACTTTTTTGCCTACGGGAAACTGGAGCTGGTGTTGTTTCAGGTTCACTGGGATCCAGAGAAAATGTAGCAAAATCGATGAATTAGCCAGATGCAGTTCGATCTATTTTTGGTAGTACAGCAGATTTTGTTGAACTGGCAGACGTCTCTTGTAGAGGCATATTGATGTAGACATCAGTGTTTGACCAAATTGATATTTGTCTTTCATTTGTGTTTTGAAGTTCTGTTTCAAGAGGATTGAGTTCCATTTCATTGTTGGAAATTCCATTATTTGGTATTGGTGACTCTTCAAATGTTATGAGTCTTTCTGTCTGAACTTCCTGTATGGTAGAGAGAGGAGAGCATCGGCTACCCAGGAGCCCACGAGGCCTACTATTCAGTATCGGCCACATAGTGTGGAGACAAATCTCTTTTCTTTTTTGCCAGCAGAAAAAGTACTGTTCTTGTTCCTTCAATAGCCAAGCCAGGGACTAGATTTCTGTATGATGGCCCAAATTCTTCCTTGTCCACAATCTTTTCTCTGACCAGATCCCCGACTTTTGGGATCCAGGCAGGTCTTGCAGTGACTGATTTGACTTCCCCAGTGGCGGTGCGTTTTACTTGCACATTGCTTTGTAGTGCCCAGAATTAATTGAGATCCTGTAAAACAGCCAAACGTTTATTGATGTCAAATGGTTTTTCATCCACCACTGTGCTTTCACAATCGAGATCAGGTACCCACATTCTCGTCCCAAATAGGACCCCGTAAGGAGTGACACCTCCTAGGGAACTTCTTGGCATATTATTGAGTGCCCTCTGGACCCCATCCAAGTGATTGACCCAACTACCACCGGAACCTAGTACTCTTGCTGTTAAAGATTGCTTTAAGTCTCGGTTTTTCCTCTCCACAACCGAATTTCCCTCGGGATGGTATGGAGAGGAGTACCGCAATGCAACACCCAAACTTCCCATGGCCTCGTTGTAAGCCCTAGGGCTAAACGCAGGGCCGCGGTCAGAATGTAATGAGCCAACTGTGTGTGTCCATATAAAGACTTGCAAATCTTTTATAACACTTTAAGCGTCAGCCGAGCACTGAGGCCCAACCCATAGGAATCTAGAGCATGAATCCACTGCCACCAAGATGTACTTGTAAGCCCCATCTGATTGTAGGGGCCGCAGTGATCCAAATAGACACAAGTGAGTGGTCTGTCTGATATTAGTAATGGTGTCTGCACTGGACGCGCCACGGGGGAACCCTTCATCTGCTGACAGATGTCGTAATTTAGGACAAAACTCTTTGTCTGTTTAGTTAATATTGGCCACCAATAGCGTTGTTTCAGTAAAGAAACTGTCGCGGTAACTCCTGCGTGTTCAGAACCTAGACCCTCATATGCACCTAGAATTAAACCTAATCTGCGATCCATGTTTGGTATTACTCTATCCCCCACTCCTGGAATTTGAGCATACGGAATGTTAATTGCATCTAACTTGTAGGAGTACTTGAGTGGAAATCCTTTCAGTAAGGGTGTGCTGTTTTTGTGTGAAGCAATGACAGCTACCATTATCTGTCCATCTAGTCTCGTTTTTGAAAGGCAGCAGTACGTACTGCCCCCTTTGCGGCTTCATCGGGCAATGATTTCCCTTCAACGTGAACGCCATCACGTTGATGGCTCAGCGTGTGTATCACGTGACCTCTTGGTAGTTTGTTTTTCAACTCAGCTACCTGTTCCCATAGCAACTTATGCTTAATTGTGCAACCTTTAGAGTATATAAACCCATTTTGACCCCAATAGTGAAGATATTCATTATATGACTGGACACAGTAAAAAGAATCACACACTATCAGTGTGGGGAATTCTTGATCCGTATTTATTAGTGCCAGTAGCAGAGCTTTTAATTCTGCCAGCTGAGCCGTGCAGTCTCCTAGAGACTGTGTCTTCGTACTGCTAGGATGGAACTTGCCGTCCTGCCTACGACCCTTTACAATCGCACATGTGGCGCTGTATTGCTGTTTACTTCCTACGGCTGGCTGAGCATATCCGTCAGTGTAAATAATGTATTCATACTGATCTAGAGGCATTATTTCATTCGGGAGAGGATATTCTTGTTTGTATTGCAGAAAAGCTTGTGTTTTAAGTGTAGAGTCATATCTGTATTCTACATCTGTTGCAGTGAGAGAATTAGCCCATTGTATCCATCTTGGATGTAAGGCTTTAGCATTAGGAATGCTTGCCTTTGTAACAGCCTCTAAGGCTGGTACTGGCGTCATGACAATTATTCTTTCCCCTAAGCCAGTGCTCTTTCTCTTGCTACAGCGTTTGTGTACAAGAGTGATTTGTATGCAAATGGGTCTGTCTCACCTTCATTGAAAGTGATGTAGGTATATCCTGATAACCTGGGAATGACCCGTATCACCAGGTTGCGGACATTCATGCGTGTCTGCAAGTGTTTCGATGCTATCATGTCAGCTTGTAGGGAATGAAGGATATCTGTGTGTTCCTGTGTCCAATGCCTAACTGAAAAATCAGGCCTTATTAGGTCGTAAAAAGGTTTCACTTTTTCTGCGTAATCTAAAATGTAAGCTCTGCCAAAATTCAAGAATCCCAAAATGTATTGTAAGTTTTTCAGCGATTTAGGAGGTTGGAGCAGCGCACACTTTTCTAAAAAGTTAGCTGCCAGGCTTTTCCCTTCACTTGAAAAGTCATATCCCAAAAATAGGACATTGAGGTGGGCAATTTTTGATTTTTTTAAATTAAATTTGTAGCCCTCAGAGGTGAACCCCAAAATTATGTTACTCACCCTGGTCAAGTGATCCTTTAAATCATCATCGGTCAGATAAATATCATCTACATAGGACAATGCTTCTTCATGCAAATTCTTAAGTAACTCTGTTACCCTTGTGGAGAACAGCCCAGGGCTATTCTTATACCCTTGGGTGGTCTACAAAGTTGACGCTGAGAACTGAGCGCTGAGAATGCTGCCAAATACCTGCTCTCAGGCGCTATATTTTGGCAGAAAAATCCATTTGAGATATCTAATTTTTATTTAACTAATTTATAAGGCGCACAAATCATCCCCAGGGGGATCTCTAATGTTGTTTTGTATTTTTTCCGCACTATGTTATTCATCAATGCAGCACTGTGTGCATTCTGTAGTGCAAACGTTTTAGTGCATGCGTTCAGATGTCTGTAGTCTAAAACTAGACGGTATGAATTATTGGGTTTTATTAAGGGAAACAAAGGATTATTCATTGAGGAGGTGCAATTTTAAATTACACCATGGTATTCAAGTTGATCTAAGATCTCCGTAACCTGTTTTTTCGCTTCTTGTTTTATTGGGTACTCTCTCTGTGGAGTTGGAGTAGTTTTTACTGGGATTGTATGGTGAGGTGACTCAGCATCCCACCCAACATGGTTGCGATATAATGCTGGAGCAAGTGCTACCGCCCACTCCTGCACGTATGTATGTTTTAAGTATATTGGAACGAGATCGGAAAAAGCCGGTAAAATTACCGTTTCTCCCTTTGGGCAATCCATAACAATTTCAGGCGGCCAATCTTTTTCAGCTAAAAGTATGTCATAGCCGTAAATCAGGTTCTCCCAAAAGAGATCTTTCATTTTCCTGGGTTTGTCCCCGTCCAATTGGAGTGTAATTTCATGTAACTTATGCGGGACACTTACCCTAGTATCAGGTGTCTCCACCGTGATATGCTCATTCAACTCCGCTGTCACCAGAAATTCCATCAGGATCTGGTGAGCTATTGTTACCTTTGCTGTGCTGTCTAGCATCGTCAGAGCCCATTCCTCGTTCAGAAGTTGAGTCCTCAGAATTCTGGGCATGTCTAACTTTAAGGTCTGCTACTTCCTTCTTTTTAAATTGAGGTTTTGATTTTTGCTTTTCTTCTTTTTTGGAAGTATAGTCTGAAGCGCGTTGCGTGTCTCTGGACCTTGTACGCTCTTCTTGTCTGTGTTCTGACCGTCCTTCCCTCTCTGAGTTTTTTGATGAACCCTGAAAGGAACGAGAGGAACGTGTAAAGGTATCCTAATACCTGTCAGGTTTTGTAATGTTATCACGATTCCTAAGGTTGTACCTCCTTTCGGAGGGCTCCTGTTGAGGAGACCCACCCCTGGATTGTGATCTGTTCTCTCTATTCTTTTGTTTTTTATTGCTATTATCCCATTTCTTGTTGGAAGAATCAGGTGCGTGCTTGGTGTAATCCTTTTCAGGACCACCCATGAGTTGAGGTTTTGTTGATCTAGCTCCCAAACTATCTCTACCTAATTCTGCATAGGTGTATTCGATAATTTTAGGTAGGTCATGTTCCTGTTGTAAAGGAGTGAAATCCCTCAGGCGTTGGCGTATTGCCACTGCTGCTGCCTCCCCTTTTATGTTCGCTAATTTAATAGCTGATACCTGGGCAAAATCTCCGAACAATTTCATCCCTAAGTTCAGAACAAGCTCTGCTCCATACTCATTCTGTATTTGTCTTAATATATCTGGTATTACTGCTAATGAAGGGATATCATGTGTTCTGGTATATATGGCAGCGAAAACTGTACCCCAAGTGGTACAATCCTCTATCTGGGGAGCTATCCCCATTGGCAAGCAGATTGTTAGCATCCTGTGTTTTTCTTGAGGGCTTGTGTGTGGAAATACTGCCTCTAACTGTGTTATTTTTTACCTATCCAGAATGGCATTTGCTCACGTCTTGTGGGCATTTTCCCCAATTTGCTCCATCTCTTCCGAGCGGACCGAGTCTCACTTTGTCTTTTGTGTGTGGGAGGGCACCTTTAAACCAGTTTATATGCTCCTGGTAGGTGAGCGGAACTTCAATGTACTCATACGGACAGTATTCATTTGGTGTTTCATCTTCACTGTAAGAATGAAATGTATGTGATTGTGCATCTGCTTGTGGGAATTTCACCCATGAATATAATACCTCTGTTCTTTATGATTCGTGTTCCTCAATCACGAATGTTACTGTCCCACACCTAGCCATGACTCCATAGTCTGCTAGTTTTAAAGTAAGGGCAGTTCTGACATTTTCTGAAATGTTGATTTCTCCTTCCTGTTCTTCCTCCATAGCTTCAGCACATTGTGCAGGCGCAGCAGCATCTTCATCAGCCATTATTTTGAAGAAGGAAAAAGTTTCAAGGAAACTGAGATAAGGTTTTATGCACAATAGGAACTGTTTGTCCTTCAAGCTTGATAAACCTACAGCCAATACGTAGGATATTCCTACTCAGCTGTGGCGAATAGTTCCCTTCCCACCCCAGACGTCTCTGGGAGAATGTGAGTAGGGGTCTCTGAGAACAGAACGACTGAACTACTCAGATTTGACCGTTAAATAAGTATCAAACCAACGTTGGCGGTGCCATGTTGTGTAGTTCCTATAAACCTATATAGAATCTGCACGTTTAGACAACATAGACTGTGGGATTGGTGTTCAGACTGATTCCAGACACCCCCACCGAGCATGTTCGCCTGTATACCAGCTAGCTCACAGTGCCACTAGAAACCCCTCTTACAAAGGAGAGAATAGTTCTTGGCAACTATCGAACATGACAACTCTGATCCCTCAGGGATCGTGGCAATAGTGCGATACTTTTCGCTCAGTCACTCGTGCTCACTTTGCCTCAGAGAGATACACAAAATAAACGGTGGGGACGTTTTCAATAAGTATTTATTGAACCAGCGTCATTGTAGTGTAAAATAGGTGTGCTGAAACAACCTTTAGAGAGAAACAGATATAAATGATTAGAAGCACCAACAGAGTAAAAGGATGGTAGATTTCTACCATCGTGCTACAACAATGAATACAGGCAAGTATATAAAATACATGACAGTAATAAATGCGAAGTCCTACAATGCGACCCTAACTAGATGTACCTAAGTGTACCTAGCATGTATGTAGGTGTAGAGCCAAGAATCCCTCTAGGATAAAGTCAACCCCATTACTTGAAGTGAGAGACTGTGGGACCCCGTCTTGGTCTCGAGATGGACACCCTGTGAGGGATGTCAGACCACTGCGAGCTGAAGTGTCTGCGTGCAGGAACCTCAGCGTCTCACGTCAGTGTGTCAGCATGGAAGTCCTTTTCTCCTCTGCTTTCCCCAGCAAGATATAGTGTTTATATATCCAAAGTGGTAACCTCAGGGGTTCTACCTTAGGATAACGGAAGGAATGACCCTTATACATAGTTATTATGCAGGAGATAGTAGTCCTGCTGAGTTTCCAAGAATCCTCATGCATAATGGTTGAGGCTAGTTTTCAGGCAAAACCGTACGTCCTGTAAGCAGTACCGTAACTAGGTAAAAGTTCAGTCCCAAGAACTGTTATGTAGTGTAATGGTAGGGGAGAATATAGGTGAAAGGTTAGGTGACTGCCTGAGCCTATATTGGGGTACCTATATGAAACATAACAATGTGGTTCCGAAGTGTAAACCAGATTCTGAGTTTAGAAGCAGTGGTTATTTGTACATCTCCTAATGTGGGGGTACCGATACGAGCAAGTGAGTCAGAGGGCATTTTTCTAAATGTCTTCTTTCTTACACACTGGCTTACATTTGGAAGGCACAAATGCAGAGAAATCCAATTGGTAGTAACAACTTTCCTACTTTTCTTTGTTCCCCCATACCTCCCAAAAAATGTTACTTTCCTTGTGTGAAAAGGCCTAGTGCCTGCGACAGGAAAGGCCCCAAAACGCAACATGGACACATCACATTTGTATTCTTTAAACTGACCATTTTTTTTCCAATGTGGGTAGCTGTGGATTTTTGGCCCCAGCTCAGTCGGCACCTAGTGAAACCTAGCAAACCTGCACATCTTTTAAAAATAGACACCCAGGGCAATCCATGGTTGGGTGACTTGCATGGCTCTAATCAGGTTTTCTTACCCAGATGCCCTTGCAATCCTCAAACTTTGACTAAAAATCTTATTGCCTCACATTTCTGCAATGGAAAGCTCTGGAATCTGCAGGGAGCCACACATTTCCTACTGTGTGGCATTCCCCCAAGTTTCCCCGAAACAATGGTACCTCACATGCGTGGGTAGGCCTAGTGTAAAAGTTACCTGATTCAGCAATGGGGGTAGCTGTGGATTATGGGGCGGGCTCAGCAGCCACCCAAGGAAACCTACCAAATCCAAACATTTCTGAAAGCTAGACACACAGGGGAGTCCAGGGTTGTGTGCCTTGAATGGATCAAATGATATTTTCTTACCGACAATGCCCTGCAAACCTCAAACGTTGCCTAAAATCTTACATTTTCCTTAAATTTCTGTGACGTAAAATTCCAGAATCTGTAGGGATTCACAAAATTCTGACCAACCAGTGTTCCCCCACTTGTCCCGATAAAAATGCTACCCCACTTGTGTGACTGAGCCGAATGCCTGTGACAGGCACACATCAAACCAAGGTCAATGGGAGTTCCATGGGGTGACTCTCATTAACCTTGCTTTGATTTGTGCATGTTGGGGTCAATAGGCCAAGCTACACAAGTGGGGTTGCATTTTTATGGGGACAAGTGAGGTAAACTTCCTACCACCCAGCGTTCCATCACAAAAATGCCAAAAAATGTGTGATTTTATTCACAGTTAGAGATTTGCAGGATATTGTGTATAAGAAAATGTTATGGATCCACATGAGACACACCATCTTGGACTGCTCTTTTTGTCTAGTTTTTGGACAAAAAAAGTGAGTAGATGTGGCTCATCAGGGCATCACGCCATGATCCCACCCCAGAAATGTTGCATCAGTCTTTCAACCACTCCGCCACTAGGGGAAGGTTGAGAGTGTTCACCCAAAATCTACCCTCGGGGGACAGAAAGGCCACTGGACACCAGTGGAAAAATATTCCAAAAATTAAAAACTTGGGTGGAGATGACTCACCCAGGCATTGTGCTGTGCTCCTACCCCAGAACAGGTACATTTATCTTTTCGCCCCATGTGGGTGGATTGAGTATGCTTACCCAAAATCTACCCCGGGGGACAGAAAGACCACTAGACACCAGAGGAAAATATTCCAAATAATAAAAACAATTGGTTGGGGTGGTTCACCCAGGCATCATGGCATGCTCCCACCCCAGAACAGGTGCATCAGTCTTTCTTCCCCCTGGGGGCAAATTGTGTGTTTGCTCAAAATCCGCCCTTGGTGGACAGAGAGGCCTGTAGACACCAGGGGAATAATAGGCCCAAATGTTTTTTAAAAAGCTGGGTGCACAACAGTTTTTCTGACACCCGGAGCAGATTGTGGGTAAACACCCTCTAACCCCATTTTATGTGGAACAGAAAAAAATCCTTGATGTCTAGTGGGCTTTTGGTCTCCCATGGGGGTGGGTTGGAGACTGTTGGGGTCAAAATGGGAATGGGGTCTTAGCCCAATGTCTGAGCAGGCCAACCCCACTTCTTGTAGCTATATAAAAAAAATCTCCCTGGTGTCTTGTGGGTTGCCTCCCAACCCACAAGAGGGCAGATTGGAGGTAAGGACCTCCTGTCTCCCCATCGAGGAGGCGGAAAAATTGTTGGGGTTATTTTAGGCATGGGGGCTAGGCTCGATGTGTGACCAGAGCCCCCACCTCAATAAAAAATAACTCTGTGGGGTCTAGTGGGCTTTTTGCTCCCAGTTAGGGGGCTGAATAGAGGAAAATACCTCCTATCGGCCCCCAGGAGAGGCAGAAAGACTGTTGTGGGTCATTTGGGGGTGGGGGCTAGGCCCAATGCCTGGGTGGGCTGCTCCCACCTGTTTCTCTGTGCTTGGTGGCTGAGATATGCCCCGAGCACTGATGGAAGTGAAAGTAAATCAGCAGAGCAGCTCATTTTATTTTCACTTTCTCTGTAATGATGTCAGTGTGTCATGTGTGTCAATCATCATTACAGACCATTCCCAAGCAGTTGAAGCTGTAAAGAGAAAAAGGAAATCACTCTGGTGCTTAAAGCAGAGGGATTTCCTGCACCCAGTGGGAGGACGTGCTAGAACCATCTGCAGCATCTGAGCACTGCTGCGGTGGATGGCTCCAGCACTTCCTCAGTACCAAAGGGTTAATTAAACTAGCTGATTTCTTTACAAATATGATTGCTTTGATTAGACAGCCTTTTTTCTAGAGTGAATTCTAGTACTTCAGCTGGCAATGATGATAGGGTGCGTGAAGGAAGTTGTTACTATCAACCTATGACCTTTTCTTTTATTTCAGTGGGCTATGTGTGCCTCAGCCTGCCCACTTTTAACTCCTAAGACATTTGTTTGGCTAACCTACTGAAAAAGGTAGTGGATTGTTAGTGATTGCCCTGGTAAAGTGGAGAGGTGTGGTGCAGCGGCCAGGGCAGCTGACTTCGGAGCACAGGGTTCACGGTTCGATCCCCGGCTCCGGCGGCAGCTCAGCTCAGCACCATGTGACTCTGGGCAATAGCTCACTTAATTTCCACGACGGCCCCCAGCGCCTTGAGACCAGTAAGGGTGAGTAGCTGCGCTATATAAAAATGGACTTACATTTTTTTTACAGTAAAGTGATTGCTAATGGAAAAAAATCATCCAACACTTCCATCTTCACTTAATTCTGGTGGCTAATTTCTGAACTATTATTCTTTTCCCAGTACCAGCTAAAAAGCTGAATGGCCACTTTAAACTGGGTTTAAGTGGTCCATAGAAATGCAAGGTCTTAAGTACTGTGCTAAATATCATACACTTAGTCCCAGACATCAGACAGACGTAACAAATTGGGCTCATTGAAGACATTTGACACAATCAAACACTATCCTGCCTAAAGAAAGTGGATTATTAATAGGAGTGGGTATGAGTTCAACAAAATGAATGAGCTCACAAACGTGCAAGGTTAAACACACCGTTTCAATAATTTAAATCTAGACTCAAACCCTGGTAGCTATAGTAGAGAGCAATTTAGAAAAATATGTGTGAAGGATTTTGAAATACCAAAAGATTTAAATAGTCAAACAACAAACAGCACAAGTTTAAAGTTTATTTTATTTATGATTACGGAACTCCGAAGAGGTCCACATAAAATTCACAAAATTACATACCTATAAATAAGATTCTCATTTACAATTACATACACATAGTAAAATATTCCACCCCAACATGAGATTTGACAATCGTAGATTATATCCAAGGTTCTAAAAAGCTGTCATTTAACAAAATTCCAACAAGCAGCAGCATGTTATACAGAACGAAGTATAAAGTGTCTTTCATGCCATCAGTGCAAGAATTTAAGAAATATATAAAAATAGAAAAATACAATTTATATACCACAGAATGACAATAAAACAATGAAAATGACATACATAAAAAGTAAAAAATGCCCACATAGTGAACCCTATGAGCCTTTACAACATACAAACTAGTGCCCCTTATTATAATTTTAAAAAGAACTTAAAAAAGTTAAAAAATCTATTACAAATTATTTCATTTGGAGGAGAATAAAGTGACTGCTGTTGCTGCGAGGATAGATAACTGCAAACATATTGGCCTCAGCCATTTCTGCCAGCATATTAACAAAGCAGGACAATTGAATAAAACATGGTTAATATCTTGGAAACCATTTGTACACAAGTTACAGATCGCTGATGAACCATGCCATTTAGCTAGGAGGGGATTTAGAGGAAGCATGCCCTACCTCAGCAGTATCCAAAAACAGAGGACTCCATGTGGCAGATTCCATGAAGTATAAACCTGCGCTTTGTTTATCAAGCAAGATAGCTAAATTGTAACCCTTCTTTATGATACAGGCCTCCCTGTCCATACGAAAACCTAAGGACCAGGTGGTCTATTTTAAAGTTGCATTTAATTGGTGTGGTGTCAGAATGAAAATCAAAGACGAGACTAGTTGCAGCAGTTCTGTTGCAATGATGACATTTCTATAGATTAGTGAATTTTCTTTTAGACCATCTAAAATGTATTTTCGTAGCCAGAACCTAAGTATACAATGGTCGCTCTTTTCTAGGCCCACTGCACAATCCACTACCCCTGTGAGGCCCTGCACCCGAGTACTTCTCAACCCAAATTCTAGCCTTAGAGCGTCCACAGAAACAGCTGGGTTAACTGAGGACAGGCTTCTTAGAATTCAACCTTCCATTGTGTTTAAAAAGCCCCATTTTGACACATCAATCAATTCTGTGCCATATAAGTCAGGTATCTTAGCACGAAAGACCTCCAATAGAGGTACAAAATGTCTTCTCCCAGTGGCCCCATAGAGGAAGCCCAGACATTTAGCCTGGGAAGTGGCTTTAAATATATTATTGTCTATATGAGCTTTGTCACTTAAATTTCCGCAAAAATGGATACAAATTTCCAATTTTTGACCACCAAAGACCATACAAAATTTCCACAATTCAGCTTCTTCCTCCCATGCATACACATAATTTTACTTTTAGATACATTGATCTTTAATTAATGTGCCCCAGCACATTTTTTCGAGTGCCTGCAGATGGCTATTTAGACCCTTGGCGATTAGATCAAAAATAAAGCTGTGTATACAATTCCCCCTCTGACTTTAATGTATTTTTCATTTATTACCTCAAGGGCAGTCATGTTATCAATTATTCCATGCTTCGTCCTGAATCCAGTTTGCTCCATAAGTATAATTTTATGGACTTCTGCCCATTCACTAATCTGGGTCAACAGGCATTTAGCAAAGACCTCACCCACTGCATATCTCTTTTTCAGGGGGTGGTCCATACAGAACGAGATCTTCCTTTACTATAAAATACTTTATGGCACCTTCATTTTGTGTATAGAGTCCCTGAATAAAACTGGCCCATTTGAGTTCGTTTATAGCACCAGGAATGGATCTAGCTCTAGCTCCACAATCCTCCACAACAAGAGTCCAAAAAATCCTTGTCTGGCCTTTTAATGCTGCTTCCTTATGTTTTATCCAAAACCTATCTCCCTCCTCTTTTTTTAAACGGACCTTCAGCAGACTCCTCCTCCTTTTTAATAACAACACTCTTGTATATCTTTCAGCAGTGTAATCCTGATATTGTTCCCTAACCAGAGTGTTTATTTCACGATTTAACCAGAGAAGGGGACAGGGGATCCCTCTCAAACTTTCCTTTGGGTTCACTTTTTTTGCAGCTTTAACTAGCTGCTGCATGAGGGTGTTAAAACGTTCTATTTCTTTTCCTGCCCAACCAGAGAACTTGTGTGGAGAAGCCTCTAAGGTACCTCTAAGGCCCACAATTGCCCTGTAATCCCAATAACGTCTCCCTGTTTTCTTATTAAACCTTACAGACTGACCATCCAACCTCCAAGAAGAAATGGGAGAAGTATTAAAATTCACAAGAAGAATTAGAAGCTTATGATCACTAAAAAGGGAATTGGAAACCTTTAAATCAACGAAAGAAGGAAACACATCCTTCCACCAAATAGTCCAAAATGGACGCTCCCCCTGGAGTATTATGTGCATAGGCTGCGGGAGAGTCGGAAGGTAACCTCCAATTTACTATAACACCATTGATCTTTCTCAGCCCATTTGCTAAGATTTTCCCTCTCTTATTTGATCTAATTTTTAGGGGAAAAAGAGCTTGTGGTATCCCTGTGGCTTCCTCTTTTTCTTTCTCCCAGGGTTGATCTAAGGCAGAGTTCGATATTTTACAACTCAGATCCCCAATCAGAATTATGTGTGGGGGAAATTCCTTATCATACGCTTTTTTAATATAAGAAAAACCCTCACTTAAAAGAACATCATTAGCAGCCTCAGGAGGAATATAAGTATTTATCAACATTAACAGGGACATTCTCTGATCTCCATCAAGATTGCCAATAATAAATTACTCGGATCTTTATAACATTCAGCTCCATTGAATCTTATTAGACAGTAGACATGACACCCCCCCCTCCTTTGCATGTCCCCTCTTTGAGGGTGTTGCTTTACAATCTAAAATGATAAAATCGTCATAAATCAGTTCACCCACACACCAGGTCTCCTGGAGACGTACCACATATGCCTTTAAAGTACTCAAATAATACAACTTCTCCCTACTATTCTTTATTCCTGCTGTGTTCCAGGATATGATTTTAAGCTCATTGCTAATAGTAGGGGCTTTGCAGGTGGTTACTCTGGGAGACACTAGATAATTCACTGGATAACCAATTCCTTTTGAGATTCTCATCTTTAAAGTTTTTCTGTGGGGGGGAAAGCAGGGGATTCTCTAATGGACACTTGTCTGCCTTATTTATCTAAGTGGATTTTTATCCCTTTTAAATCAATTGGTGACCCCTTACTGAAAGGTAAAAATTGGTATGGGGGAGACCTTTTATCCACAGCACAGTATCCATTCTCTTTAAAATTTGGATAACATCAATCCCCCTACTTTGTAAACCTTCGGACAGTCATAGTATCACATTTACAGTAATTTTAGAATAAAAAGTTATCATTGATTTAAAACCGTCTTCAGAGGATAAACGAGAAACTAAATTACTATTACTACCTTTGATAAGCTTCAAATTCTCAATCTCTAAAAAACATTTAAGCAGCAAGGCCCTATTTAGAATTAAATCTACATCAAACAGGGGAATAAAATCCAACCTCGAAGTGTCCACATTACACCAAAAAGGTTCTAACCCTTCTAACTCTGAAGGACCTCACTTTTTACCAGAATCTGTGAAAGGAGCCGTCATTGGGTTCAATAATGATGGTATGTAAGAGAGGGACGCCCTTTGATCTCCCATCGGTGCCACTACTAACCCCTCAGTCAGAGAATTAGCATGATCACTTTTAGGGACCGTTGGATTCAATGGAGGTGATATAGAAAGGGGTAACCCCCCATGCACCACCATTGACTCCACTGCAAACTCATCAGATAACTTAACATGAATACTTTCAGGGTCAATAACTTGAAATACTTGCGGGGTTGAATTAAACCCTCCATACTAGATATAGCCCCTATGGCCACTATATCTTCTCTGAAACATAGTCTCCTCTGTCTCTTTTTAGCAAATCTATGCATAGGTTTTCTCTTCTTTCCTCTTTGCTTTCCCTTTCTCTCTTTGCCCTTTGTCTGTGGAGCACCTAAATCACCAACATTTATTTCATGACGAAGCTGGGTTTTAAAGATTGGAAATACCTACAGTTCAACCATTTTAGATGTGCCATTCAGATTCTTCCTATTAAGAAGTAGGTGTAGTATTACAAATAGATTGTCTAGGATCAAGTGTGGATTCAAATAAGCTCTCTGGATTTGAAACATTTTTAAACATCTACTTACATTGTGGGTTACCAGCCTGAGCGCAAACGTCAATTTGACAACAAACATCAATCCGAACATTCCCTTTACAGGATGTCATAGCCCCTCTATTTCTACTGGTTCAATGGGACCTATTTCCTTTCCCTTTTTATTTCTTATCAACTCCTTTAATATTTGTGTCACTGTATCCAAAACACAGTCAGAACCTCCAACACATTTTTCTAACAGCTTTAAGATAGAAGATAATACCCTTTCTAGGCGCACTAAAGAATCTGATACTTTTACTTCTTCATTTGGAGGGTGACAGGGTTGGATATCACTTATAACAAAATCAGGGGTCACAGGAAGCTTCTTGAAAAATTATATGTAGATCATCGATTACTGTCTGTCACTGACACTGATTAAGGTCGGTGAGAGGGTGAGCTACTTATACCCCAAGAACAGGATACAAGATCCTTCTATAATATAGGCAGCCCCCCCTTAACATCAGGATCCATAGGATGCAAATTGACAGTAGCATTAGCATTAACATTGACAAAAATATTGGTATTAACGTTAGATCCCTCATCTAATTCAATCAATACATTCAGTTCCACTTGGGGTTGATCCTTCTTTTCCCTTTCCTTTTCCCATAATCTGAATATCTTTCCCTTTCAGCATCGTAACTAACCGATGAACTCAGCTCCGCCGGCAGCGTTTGCAGAGTTTTCACCAGTCCGCGGTTCGCCTGGAGTGCGGAGTTCTGGAAAATCTCTGCGCCCCGCTGCGAGGCGGAGTTTACCGGCGCTCACCACAAGTTCTGCATAGGCTTCGCATTTCATTCCTTCCTACTGGGATGCCAAGTGATGTTATCATGCTCTGTGCAACTCGAGAAGTGAACATTAGGTGGCAGCACAGACAAGCAGTACCATCTATACATATTTTTCCATCAATCTGCCTGCCCTTTCTCTTTGGCTCTTCCTATCTGTATCACCTCTTAGCAGTGGCAAAATCGCTACCATGACCACAGCTCTGAATTTGCCGTCACCCAACAATCACTTTACTTAGAACAAGAAAGAGCTCAGCTGATATCACTCAGGCCTAACACCGTGCACCACACATGGAAAGTCGCCCATGTAATTCTGCTTCATTATGGTTCAATTTAGACACTGGTTGTGTAACTTTAGAAAAAGAGACAGTTTTTTATGTCCCATAAAAAGGAAACGCACGCATTTCTTTTGTTTTCAGAATTTAATGCCTAGCAGGTTCTATAAAGAATGGTTGGTGACTGTGAGAGTTTGGCAAGCAGCATGCATCATTTGCTCGAAACGTTTGTGAAGCGAGGTATAGATAGTAAACTTAAGCACCTTTCAGGAAATTTAAACGCATGCAAAAGCTGAAAAACTAACCTGGGATGAAGATTTAGGAACGGATCTCATTTGGTTAGTTTATCATCCATATGAAACTTCATTGTTCGAAATAGGAAGTAGGATGCTGTTTTCTTCAGCTTGGTGGCCGAAAGTTGATTGTATAGAGATCTGTAGTCCACTTGAGTCTCTATGGCTATGTTCGGAACTAGTTCGATGAGTACAGGAGGGTAAAGATGCTGTAGCAAAGTCAGCGCAAGGAAGCATTTTGCTTGGAACGCGAGTGGTATCCTAGGTAAGAATTAAGACATCAGTTGTTTACATGGTGTGTGCATCATAATAAGTTAATAAGATGAACAAGTTCTAGAACAACCTGCTCAAGAGTAAAGAAGACCCAGCACTTGGGCTTGTTGTTCACAACGGCCGTTAAAGCTGAGTTGCAAAAGCAGACTAGCGAGTCTGTACAGTGCGCCCTCTTGGCTGCTTCCTACACAGGGTCTTTGGGTACTACTACTCACTGTGGTCACTGATCACCTCCAATCGCGTGCTGTGTGTTCTAAAAGTCACCCCATTTCCATGGACACTCACACGCTCGTGCCTGTTTAGCAACTATCGAGGCTCGTGTAGAAAGGAACACATATACTGCAATGATAGTCCCGGGGCCATGAGTCCTGTTAGCCTCCGCATTGTTTGCCGTGTGTGAGAAACATGTCGTGGCTGTGGGCCCTGGAAGAATAGTGTCCCACTGCCCTGCTCTTCACTCTGCACACAGTACTGTGGCTCAAAGATCTAATGCAGTAATATACCCATGCCATGCACTGTCCTACTCCGGCCAGTCACTGTACTCACCGGAATTCCACAGAGTTTTTTGGCAACTCCGCAGAATTACACGTAGTGCAACTCCACGAACTCCGCCCACCCCTGAACATAACAGTGACATCTTTGTTCCGGAGAGGGTTTGATTTAGTCTTTGCACAGGCTCTGATCTGAAGCAAACGACCCGATCTCTTTCTTGCAGTCAATATTTACTTTTACTCATTATCCCGCACTTTACTCCACAAAACGCAACTTCACGGCTTCACAACTAAGGAACTTTGATTTTCTCCGGGGTTTTCCAAGATTTCCAAACTTGTCCATGATTTCCAAAATTGAGCTCAGACACCAACAGCAATAATATGGTGCAAGAGGGGCCAGCTTCTATAGCCCAAAACCGGCCTTCACAGCCTCAGCTGGCTTTTCCACCACCGGGGAAGGGAAAGCTCTCAAAGTCTAAAAGACAAGGCTTATCACCTCCTAACAGTGACAGTTTATTGAGTCCCAGCGAGCAGTGGAGGGGTTGAGGGGGCATAGCAGCCTCTACAGCCTCTGCACAGCGGAGGGGGTGGAAAGAACTACACATATGGGGGCCGAGATTGACGAGACTGGGAGCACTCCCAAATCCACAAGCCGCACCCAGACGTAGCTAGGCTGCCTCCGTGGAGTGGGGCTTTACTCTGGATACTGCCCGTGTGGCTGGAACTAAACTGCTGCTACCTCACCCGCTATGCTCCCCCTTTATCCACCTCATCTCCTTGGACATCTTTGTAGAACAGTGTCTGTGGCAGCAGTGTGTTTTATAAGAAGGGGCACTGAGATGCTGGATTAAGCTGTGGTTGGCTGAGGTGAGGGGGGCCCAAGATACCCATTGGGGCACTGGTCTGTTAAACATAATTAGAGCACCTTTGAAGCTCCCCACTTGAAGCTGCCCCACACCAGACCCCCTCACTGCTCTCTACTATCGATTTTGATGATGTTGGCATCGGCGGTGGCACCAGCCTTTTGGTGCTCCAGCCTTACGGTCGAAGCGCCAGCTCAGCTCTCCACACTCCGCAATCAGCCCTGAAGTGCGGAGGGTGTAGCCGCAGTGAGCGACTACAATTATGGGCGGGCGGGGATGGATTTCTTCCAAAGTTTCCTAATATTGTGTGCTGAGTAGTGTGGGGTATTTACCACACCCAGTAAATACGAAGGCATTTACTAGGTGTGATAAATACTTTCTATTCTGATTTTTTAACTTGGAAATGAGGCATGACCACACACCAAAAGCTGCATGTTTGTTCTATTTCCCAGGTCTTTTGCCCCAATTCAACTGGTTTAATCTACTGGAATCTATTGGGGGACAACTGAGGGACTGTGATAACGATCACCCATCTTGTAACTCTGATTTCTGTTAAAAGTCCAGTTTGTACAGGGATCAGAAATGAATCCCGCACTAGTAATCAAGGCCTTACTGCTTATACCGTCCATTTCTCCAATGCTCATTTTAACCATGAAATGGTAACTATTTGAAACGAATTTCACTATTTTCATAGCAGCTGTTGCCTACATAATAAGTAATTTATCTCTTATGTGTATTGCATTGTGGGTGTGATTTCTGCATCCTCCATTACTTCTGGTAAAGTAGTGCTTAAAGTTTGGCCAACATAGCATTCATAAGGGGCAAAGGTTGTTTTCTCCCTCAGGCGCTGAGTGGTGTGTAGTTTGGATATCATTACTATTTGATGTGTACCTTTTTTTGAACCTTTAATTCTCTTTGTTCTCTCCAATGTATTGTGCATGTTGATTCTTCTATTCCCCAGCATCACCTGAGGGGTTTGCTCTTTGATTTTGACTATACTTTCAATAAGAACACCAAAGTGGACCTTAGCATACCATTGTGGATACCTGTTCATGATAACAATGAATTTGAGTTTCATGGAAGCTTGATTAGAGTGCATGAAACCTTTTATTATAAAATATCGAGAGGCTCAAAGCGTGGTTTATCTTTCTATTCTTACTTCAATAAATGTCTAGACTTTCATGAACCTATGGCAAAAAAATTTAGCCAATTGCCATCAGTCTAAGCTATCAATTAACAGTATGCAGCATGAACCTCTATAGCAGTCAACAGGTCACCCTTTGTTATTATCTTTTTGTGCCCTAGAACAAGCAGAGCTTGCAGTGATTCTTTAGCAACAGAGATCTTTCAAGTGCAACCAATGCAAATTAAGAGTTTTTTTTCTTCTTTGTGAGCCTCCTCGGGTTCACTCACCTGTGAACAATGTCTCAAATCAACTTAATACTGTATTTACTTCACTACAGCTTTGCTAACAAGGCTCCGAAACTCTGGTGGGAGGATCTGGGGCAGTCATAGAGGATTTGCTTCACTTGTGAGTACGACAAGACTTTAGGAGTTTATACAATATTTCATGGAATTAATCACTGCCCACCCATGCAGCTTCACTCTCCGTTCATAAATGTTAATCTCAAAAGTGCTCAGTGGCACTGGATATAGGGGTGCAGAGGGTGTTGCAGCACCCCGATAATCACTACATTTGTTCTCATGGGCAATATGCAATAAAGAGACCTTGAATGTTATTTTCTTTATGCATTTACTGTGTGTCAAAGAAGAGAAGGTCAGAAAGTTTCTCTGAAAATTGCTGCTAACTGTGTTAACATTGATATCTAATTTCTTTTCCAACAGCTAACTGCAGTGTGAGGGCATAATCTAAATTTCAGCTAGTGATACACTCCACAGGTTACAGTGGAGTGTGGAAGGCTAAAGCTGCAGTATGTTGTTGGTTTTCTAACAAATATAACATATATAGATAAAAAATAGTGAACTGCTTTGCAGTTTAAATACTAGAAATATATGAGAAGCAAGGAAAGTATGTACACAAGTGGCACATTGTCTCTTAATTCAGATGTGAAACGAGAACAAAGGGGCCCATTACGATACCCGGCGTAAAAAAATCCGCCAGGCATGGAAGCGGCAAAAATCCGCCCGCACACACCGTCTGAACACCGACCACGCCATTACGATTACACAAACCGAAAACCGCCATCGGCGAAAAATCACACAAGATACCGCCCGCCATCGTCCGAGTCGGAGTCAAACCGCCCGCCACGGACGGAAACACGCACGACAACACAAAACCGCCCGCCCTCACGGCCGACACACCGCACGTGAGATTACGATCGCACCGCCATGAGCGCGGGAAAACTACAAATATACCGCCCGCCAGCGCAAACAACGCCGATGAGAATCGACACGGCAGAAGCCATGGCGCCCACGTCCCTGCACAGAAACCATCCGCTCACAAAACCAATAGCACACAACATGGCCAACAAGTCCACACAGCAAGGCACGCACAAATACACAAGCACAGTACACATCCCGAAAACACCCCCGGACAAACAAAAACTACAAAGGCCAGAACCCCAGACACAACACACCTGAAAACAACAGACCATGAGGACACACCCACATAGGTAAGTACAAAAGCAGCACTCCCACAGACCACAACCCCTTGCAACATTGCAAACCAGAGAGGAGAGGAGAGGACACAGTGACACAGCAAGGACAGCAGCACACCACAGAAACGCACACATCACAACCACCACCACCACCACCACCAAACACCGGCACCACAAACCCCCTGCACATTACACAACACACACCGCACCAGCACCACAAACACCATGGCACCACAAAGAATGCCCAAGTTCACGCCCATTGAGCTGACGGTCATGGTCGACGAGATCATCAAGGTGCACCCACAAATCTATGGGAACATGGTCCAGCACACACCACTAGCCACCAGAAACAGAATGTGGAACCGGATCGTAGACCAGGTCAATGCAGTCGGGACCCTGCCCAGGAACAGAGGAGAAATAAACAAACGGTGGAATGACGTCAAGAGCCTGGTCAAGAAGAAGGAGGGCAAAAACAGAGAGCTGGCTGCCGTCACTGGCGGAGGGAATCCCGCGCTCTTCAAGACCTTCAAAGCGTGGGAGGAGAAGGTGCGAGTCATCATACATCCCGAGATCCTCGCCGGATTAGCAGGGGGAGTGGAGGCTGGTAAGTACAAACTAATGTATACCAGCACACCGCTATGTACTCACATGCACTACCACCATGCCACAGCTCCCAGGGACAAACACCCCCATGTCCAGCACACAATACACAACACACACATGCAACAGACACCACCACACACAGCCCAAACAGAACAACTGTAAGATGCGTGGGGACATGTGTACACTCAGCCAGCCACATAACCACCAACAGGTCCCCAAATATGCCAGAAGCGCCACAACGAGCACCCACCACACCCATGTGTCCGCCACAGCTGCACTAACCGACAAGTAACAGGTAAGTGGCAGGAACACAAAGTGCAGTGGGTGGGACGGTGGACAGCCCAAGTACAACACACACCAGGCCCCTAGTCCCACAGCACAGCAAGGAGGAGCATCCCCCACACCCCACAGCCACGTGTCAGCCACCGCAGTGCACAACGACAGCCGAAAGGCAGACATCACGGTCCACAGCAATCGGTGTCAGTGGGTGTCCAGCCACCCCCACGACCCACAACACCCCCCACCCCCACAGACCTGCAACATGGAGCACCCCCGCTTAGAACCATGTGGCATCCAGTACAGTGCACGCACGAACAACCTGCAGGTGGGAAACTGGACAGGGCTGGATTACTGGAGGCATGAGGACCGGAACACGACCAACACATGGGACATGTCACGTAGCAGACGAACACGCAGCACCGCCCACCGTCACGAACAAGTGAACAATGTGCACACGGACATGAACAACAGACTCACACCCCACATGACCCATCACAGACATAGCAACACCCAAGGAGCCACGTCTGCATGCACAAGCCACACTGAATATAGTACCACACGGCAGCCACTGTGCAACTCATCACACACAACCGAAACACCATTGAAGTCCTGTCCATGTAGCCCCTACTGCCTGTCAACCACACACCCCACAACTACGCATATGTAAGACAAACAACACTAGACGCAACAGAGCGGAACAACATAAATGCACACGAACACCACTGAACCCATCAAACACACAGACACACCATGCACATACAACATACCATCCATCCCATCCGTCAGCCCCAGTCTCATGAAAGGCATGTCATCCGCACAGCTGCCACACATACAGCAGTCACGCTAAGATACATGCCCATGACCAACCATGTGCCAGAAGTCAATGAAGCGCACGACACACTGTGAGCAACAACACACAACATGGGCCACACCCCCGAGCACTGCAGTGATGCACATGGCACAGGGCAGCACGCACACCAAGGAGATGGGACAACTGCAATACGTTGGCTGGCACACAACCATCACTCACTCATAACGATGCGTCCAATGCCATGTCCAGTAATCACAACAGACAGCAAATATGCAGGCCATGTCAAGCATGCACACACCTCAAACCATGCACTGTCATGCTGCCACAACACATGTCACGTTCGGCACCCATGGCTCACAGCATGTACCCCAAAAGCATATTCCCACCCAAATGCGAATCTGGGGCATGGCCCCCATGTTGCCATATGCGTTCCTAAGCGTTCCATTTGAACCCCAAAAGCATATTCCCTCCCAAATGCGAATCTGGGGCATGGCCCCCATGTTGCCATATGCGTTCCTAAGCGTTCCATTTGAACCCCAAAAGCATATTCCCTCCCAAATGCGAATCTGGGGCATGGCCCCCATGTTGCCATATGCGTTCCTAAGCGTTCCATTTGAACCCCAAAAGCATATTCCCTCCCAAATGCGAATCTGGGGCATGGCCCCCATGTTGCCATATGCGTTCCTAAGCGTTCCATTTGAACCCCAAAAGCATATTCCCTCCCAAATGCGAATCTGGGGCATGGCCCCCATGTTGCCATATGCGTTCCTAAGCGTTCCATTTGAACCCCAAAAGCATATTCCCTCCCAAATGCGAATCTGGGGCATGGCCCCCATGTTGCCATATGCGTTCCTAAGCGTTCCATTTGAACCCCAAAAGCATATTCCCACCCAAATGCGAATCTGGGGCATGGCCCCCATGTTGCCATATGCGTTCCTAAGCGTTCCATTTGAACCCCAAAAGCAAAGTACAAACCAGACCCAGGATGGGCCAGGAGCCCGCATACACCAGAGTCACAATAAGTAGGGGCACAGCAACACACCCATCGGCATGGCCAATCCGTCCCATGCCACATGTGCACAGCACAGAGTCCCATTGCCAAGCACACACAACTACAAATGGTACAGCCACACACACGCCTCCGGGAAACCCATGTACGAGATTGCACGAACTGTTAATGTCAGACGACAAATACATACTTCGCAAGGTGCAACACAATAACAAATCTCATTCTCTCCACAGGTGACGAACTGCTGGATGCTGGGGATGGAGCCAGCAGCCAGCACAGCCAGCCTACAAGCCCCCAATGAGGACACACGGATGTGGAGGATCTGTCCTCCTCTTCGGACACGGACCACCAAGCTGGCCCATCTGGTGTGGCAGGGCCCAGCCGCTCCCCAGGACCCCTCCTACCCACCAACCCATCATCCAGGGCTGCTGAACATTCCCAGCCCCCTGCTGCCACTGTCGTTGCGGCCACACCCACGGTCATTGCGGCCACTACCACTGCCGCAACCGCCACCATCGCCACACCGACCACCACCGCCGCCACCACCACCACGTCTTCGCTGGCACCAGCCCCAGCGCAGGTGGTGGCCCGGCCGACTGGATCCACCCTGGGAGCCACAGCGAGGACCGTGGTGAGCAATGTGGCTAGTGGGCAGGCCGGTGGCAGCAGGACTGGTAGGAGGAGCAGGGTCAGGGAAACGCCAGCCTCCCTGGGAGCCATGCCCTGCCTCAAATGGCCAGAGTCCTTGGGGCCTATGAAGAGGCCCAAGGACAATGGGCCAGGTCAGCTACGGACACGCGTGAGGTGCTGGGGGTGCTGAGGTCCATGGACGCCCGTATGGGCCAACTCGTGGACCTCATGGGCCAGCTGGTGGTGGCGGTGAGGTCACAGCCAGGGACAGCAGCTCCCCCTCCGCCACCACCTGCCGGGGCGCAGGGTCGAGCAGCAGTGTCCAGTTCCCCTGCGTCCACAGCCAGTGAGCACACCTCAACCACCAGCATGTCGCAAGCAGGCACCCCCTCGCAAACGTGGAAGGGGCCGTCCGAAGAGGAAACAGATCTCCCGGGAGGACTTCGCACGCTCCAGACGCAAGTGAGGCAGCCAGCCAGCCTTCCTTGACCAGCCACTGCATTGACTTGGACTACGATCCCACTCCACACAGCCATCTGGATGGCATGTGTGTGTTGGACTATGGACATAGAACCAGTGGGTACACCCTGAGCATCACGCAGCCATGACCGACAGCTCATTGTCACTGCACGCACCACTTTTGTCATCACCTTACACACAATCACATGTCACAGTTTGAAATAAATGCACCTCTTACACAAACTGCTGTTTGTGCCCTGTGTTTTATTTGTACGGAATACAACGGCCACCTTGGGCGGAAAGGCACCTGATGCGTGGCATGGCAATGGAACCGGAGGGCCTGTAGGGACCTAGGGGTGGGAGACAGAACAGGAGCACATTCAATGAGTGTGTCACACACCCATCACACAGTACATGTCAACAACTACAAGCAATGTACACACATCGCACAGAGCAATAGGGCACAATGCCACAGCCACCAACAGTGGCATACTACCCTGGCCATGGAGCGTTGACACACAGCACGCAGTGAACAAACGGCCACCCTGACACAGCACACACACACCTGCACAGATACAGCCACATCAGCCGTCGTACATGGACACTCACCGTCAAGTGAAGTAGCGGGTGATGAGCTGCTGCCGCACATTCCCAGCTTCCTCCTCTCCGCTGTCCTCCTCACTCGAGCTGTCCTGGTCTGCGGGCTGGGGCCCTGGTTGATCTCCGTCATCCACGATGAGGGGGATCTGCTTCCGAATGGCCAGATTGTGCAGCATGCAGCACGCCACCACTATCTGGCACACCTTCTGTGGGGAGTACGCCAGCGCACCCCCGGTGCGGTCCAGGCACCTGAACCTGGACTTGAGGAGGCCAAAGGTACGCTCGACCACACGTCTGGTCCTCCCATGTGCCTCATTGTAGCGATCGTCTGCTGGGGTGCGAGGATTCCTCAATGGACTGAGCAGCCATGCCCCATTCGGGTACGCAGAGTCACCTGGGTGTGAGGGACACAGAGAACCGTTGCTATTCCAACTGGACAGGGGACAGCATCGCACAACCAGCACGCTACACCACTCCACATACTCACAGACAATACAGCCACGATCCTGTTGCAGATTGGACATCAGTCGTGGCAAGATGCTGTTGCGCATTATGTGTGCGTCATGGGCCGAGCCTGGGAACTTTGCACACACGTGAGTGATCACCATGTCCGCAAGGCACACCACTTGCACATTCAGGGAGTGCGTGTGCTTCCTGTTGCGGTACAGGTGCTCAGTGGCCTGTGGTGGAACAAGGCCAACATGTGTGCAGTCAATGGCTCCAACGACGTGTGGGATTCTGCCAAGGGCATAGAATGCACCCTTCACTGCCGCCAATTCACGAGCCCTGGGGAAGCGGATGTACCTGTTTCGGTACAGCATCATGGCTGCCAGTACATCCCTCAGCACCTTGCTGAACATGGGCTGGGACATCCCACCTCCACTGCCCACTGTGTGCTGGAATGACCCAGTGCCGAAGAAATGCATGGCGGCCATCACCTTAGCCGTGGGGGTGACAGCTGTCGGATACACCCTCGGGGACGGAGATGGGGTTCTAACATGGCACACAGTCGATGCAGGGTTGGCCTGTCCAGCCGAAACTTCCTAATGACCTCTGTATCGTCCATGTCCGCCAGCAATTGGTATGGGCGGTCAATGTTCGGTCTCCGCCTAGGGAAAATGGCAGTGGACACATGTCAAAGCAACACGACACATAGCAATTTCGCATACACATCACTGACATGACTGAGCAAGCACATGAGCCACAGCCCAGCTGTCAAGCTGGGACGGCACGGCCACAATACACTTACACAGGTCTCCCAACAATGGCAATGGCTAGTGATACAGACCACTGCCATGTGCATGCACATGGGGATCTAGGCCCCAATGACTTGCGGGGCGTGCTGATGGGGACTGACTGCATATTCGTCAAGCGGCAACGCCACGGCAACATGAATGTCTGCTGAGCATGGAACTGCTTCCGAGGCTGGATGAGTATGGCACACGACGACGACGATGTGGGCACAGGCTGAGCGGCCAAAACAAGTGGGACCTGTGGCACGAGGGGATATGAGACAGTAGTAGGTGTCAGCACTGCACCCTATGTACAGCACTGTACGGATCACACCTCCCGAAACATTGACAGGTGTCCACATTGACAGCCCCATGCCAAGACGGCTGTGTGCTTGCAGTCACACGTCACAGGTGAGAGGTTACATTGCACGTGCCAGGTGGCAGACGTACATAGTGGGAGCTGGCATGTGTGTGCATGTGTCTCCTGTTCAGGATCCACCAGATGGGCGCTGACTCTGTACTGACCATTGGACACAGCATGTTCCGTGGAAGGCTTGTGTGTGGGATGGTGGCACTGGATGTGCCTCCGTTGGGTGGGGGGCCATGCACAGGGCGGGTACGTCGATGATTGCGCATTGTTGGTCACGGTGGGTGCACCCACTAAGATGTGTTGCCCTGTGTTCAATTCCTATGTCCGCATGATGATGGACTGTAGATGTGGGCAGACTACACATTGGTCGATGTGCTGTCTATATGCATGTGCCTTCACACCAGGCACAGCTGCCCCTGCACATGTGACCCCTGCTGGACTCGCTGCTGGGTCTGTGGAGCTGATGCACCTTCTGTGCGTGGGGCGGACAGCTCTCCTCACTTCCCTCATTGCGCATGTCATGACTTTGCCGCAGGTGTCATGGATCATGGAGGGCCCACATGTACGCGTGGGTAGGCTACACATGATTGTTCACTGGTCGCCACCCCCAGTCAGTGTTTCGAATGGGAAGGTTGTCGTGCTGGTGGTATGTTCGATGTGGCGGATGGGCGGGCCTAGGTGCGGGCTTACATTCCGGACATGGGGGGTAGTTGGATTGGCGACTAGTTGCAGTACACACGGGACACGTCTCTTCCTTTCCACATCTGGGTCATCCCTTGTACTCACTGACAGTGATACAGTCATCTTCGCCCCAGCCCTCATGTCCTCCCCTCGCTCCCCCAATATGCATGTGCACCTGCGAGGCTAGCGCTTGCACAGGCAGCCCCAAGCTCGCACCAGAGAGGGCAAGGAGTGTATGTGTGGGTCCAGTTGCACGAGTGGGCTGTCTCAGGGTATGATGTGTTGCGGGACGCCGTCCACCTGCGTGGTGCCCCAAATGGAGACCCGGCCTGCATGGACTATGCATCACAGTCTTCGCCTTCCGGATCCGCCACCTGCGACACCCAGTGGCTGTGGCTGCCCTTGCGGCCAGGCCGCGTCCGTCTGTGACTGATGGCCCACACATTCACTCTTTGGCCTCTCTGGGGAGGGCTCAGGGGTGGTGGCGCACGCGCTTGCACTTAGTCGCAATGGCATGTGGCGTGGTTGGTATTATGGGCAATGGATGGGATGGTGCGAGCCACCTCCCGTGACGTCAGTGCTGCTCGTGCTGTGGTGCATCCCCCCTACACTTCCATTTGACTTGTGCCATGCTAGACGTTGAGGTTCTATTGCCTGCGTGATATGACCAGGAGGAGCGCGAGGAGACCTCTCACACACCATGCTCCACTGCCATCCCGTGCCCTGTATCGCCTGTGCGGATTGACTATGTTGGGGTTACACCTGGTCGACTGGGGCTGTGTGTGCCTTGTCAAGGGGCATGGCGGGCGCACAACAGGATCCAGCTTGTCCACAGAGGGTGGGCTGAGGTGCGCCTGGTACCGCTTTGTACGTGTGCCCGGCAGGTGTCCTCTCACAATGCCCAGGGAAGCGGTGGTGTACTGTTCATGAGCCCTCCCAACACGGCGTGCTCCAACTTGGCATGTGCGCATCTACCCGTCACACCCACCCACCTGAGCACTGCGTCCATACGACTTCACACGACACATGTGTGTCTTCCACAGTTGTGCTACTCATTTGCGTTGACATCCAATACCAGTGGACTACATGGTCATGTCACGACTGCCGTGTACTTCACATACTCTCATCCTCTCTCATTCGTACTTGTGAAATGAGTCAGCGGAGACAGTTTTGGTTTCAAACATTATATTGAGTCTTCTGTCCTCTGTGGTGCAGTATAGTGGACACTACTGGCAGCGGAATACATGTTGAGGATATACTGAGCATGATTGCAAATGGGATAGGGTGTGGGGTTACATGTGATTGGCTGTTGCATGTGGGATGTGGGCTTCAGAGTGACATCTGCTTGGCCAAGGCTGTGCTAATGTACATTTACGTATAGCTGCGGAGCTGCGGACTTTGACACAGACGGTATACATGTAGCCTACCAGACCGCTTGGCATCATGGGCACAGTCCATCTCAGTTCCATGTGACAGGTTTGCTGCGGTTGTTCCTCATGCACGCGTGCATGTGAGATGACATCAGGGCATGTGCTTGCGTGCATGCAGCGGCGTGCCACTTGTTGGTGCACTGTGGTGGTTACTGGACATGTCACAGTCACTGGGGTCGTGTTGTTGTTGTATGCACTTGTCGTCCATGCAAAGGTCCTGGTATGGGATTCCCGGGGCGGGGGTGGGAGGGGTGCAGCACCCACAGACTCCAGGCGACCTATTCATGTCCACTGAGCGGTGTGTGTGTCCATGGGCGCTGGATCCATGTCGTGTCCTGGTTGTTCGTGCAGTTCCGTCCATGTGGGTGCGATACACAGACCCCATGCCACTGCCTCCCACGATGCATGCGGTGTTCCTGGATGTGATGGGGAACAGTGTGCATGTCCCGGTCATATCCGATGTCATGGCGATGTCGTTGATGGTGTGGTTACAGTTGCCGGTCGTTTGGTATGGCTGTTGTGGTGGTGACTGGCCAGATCCATGCGGAAGCTAAGCATGGGTGCGGGGTTGGACATCATAGGTCAATCGGGGAACCTGCGTTGTGGTCCGACGAATTTACAGGTTGTCAGGTATGCGATGCCGTCCAGCAGGGCTTCCATGTCATTGGTGGTGTACATGTTTGCCAGCCAATGTAGCGGATGGTGGCTGTCAAGGTGTTGTTCGTAAGTTGTCCCTTGGAGGACCATGATGGGGCATGCTGGGTGACATTCGATGTAGCTGTTCTCGATGATCCGTCGTGTGGAGGCACAGTGGTCCCATTTCAGTGCGGGTGCGATGTTGGCCACATACGCCATGCCCCCATAGGCAGAGCAGGCCCTGTCGTGTGCGTCCAGAGGGAGGAGTAGTGGTAGCAGGTCCGCCTTCAGACATGCCGGGTTGGAGAGGCATATCTCCACGGGATGCTGGTAGGGACACCTCCGACAGTAGAAGACGGGCATGACGCAGCTGAACAATGTGATGCGGTAAGTCAGTCGGTAACTTACGTTCAGCAGGGACAGGAGATCGCATCCCAATATATGTAACAGGTTGGTTTTGTACAGCTTGAGCTGTTCGGCGTAGTTGGGTAGGTGTGTTGCTGTTGCCATTTCGCAGCGGTGCGTTGTGGTGGCGTGCTCCGGCTGTGTGTGCAGTCTGCAATGTGCACGCTCCGAGGTTGCTGTGAGCTCTGTGTAGTCGTAGGGAGACAGGACTTGTGTTCTGTTGGCTTGTTTGGAGGACACGGGCCCTCATCCCACATGCTTCTCAGACAGTTCAAGGTCAGTGATGTGTGACTCCTTCCAATTAACTTGCATGTGGCCGACATGGGGGAGTGTTTTCTTCTTTCTTCCCCGTCCGTTGTGTGCTTCTGTGATATGCGCTATCTGCCCTGTGGTCGGTCTCCTCGGCATGCCTGTGTTGGTCTATTCTTGGACAATGGCTGTATTCACCGGCTTCTGTCGTAGGGCTGTGGTTTCGGAGTTGGAATGGAAGGTCATTCAGTGCTGTCTGCTCTCCCTTGTGTGGGCGGCAGGCTGCCTTTCCGCTCTGCGTTGGGCCTTGTGTGTGAATGTTATTCTTGGGCCACCTGTTGTCGGTCCCCGGGCTCTTTGGTGTTCCGTTTTATATGTCTTGTTCATATGTGCAGGGTGGTATGGGTGTTTCAGTGTGGTACTGGCGTTCCTCTTCCCGAAGGGGCCCTGCTTCTCCTAGTTGGTGTTGCCGCCGCTGTGTGCTACGCCATGTTTGTTACACTGGGGTGTGTCCTGCTGTTGCGTGACTTCACTGACATGTGTGCGTCGGTTGTGTGGCGTTGGGTGTTGTCCGTGAATTGGGCGTTGGGGACATGTCTGTGGCAGGCCTGTCATGTGTCATGTGCGTTCGGGGTGGGGCTGATGTGTGTGCTGCTTGGTTGTGTCCCTGTGTCTGTGTGCGACGCATGCATGGCGCTGCGGTTGGCCTCTGCGTTGTGCGCATGTGTGGCGGCGTCATCGCCGCTTTGGGGCCGTGACGGGGTGGTTGGTTCCTAGTCCCAGGTGGTGTGTACACATGTGTTACGCGATGTTACGATTTGGCCTGTGTGTCATATGTGGATGCAATGGTGGATGTGTAGTGTACACGCGCTGGTGGGGGTTGTCCGCTTTTTCCGCCCTTGCACTGTGTGCGCTGTTTGCGTGCACTTGTTGTGTGTGTGCCTACCTGCGTCTCCGCGGTACGTTGCGTCCTTGGTTCATCAGCAGGAGCATGGGGAGGGCCTGCAGTGCTGGATTCATGCTCGGGGGAGCCGCTTCTTCGTTGTCCGTGCTCGGCGTCCGTGTTACCGCTTCGGTTTGTCGTACGGTATCTCTTGGCCGTGGGAGCCGTTTGTTTGCGGCATCGTAATTTATACGCCGGGCGGGACGTGTTTCGTCGGACGGTGTGTGTCAGTTGGGCTGCGCCGCTACGTGTGCGGACGCACTTTGATGGCGGACGGTGTTGCTGGCTTGCCGGCGGTGTTTGGCCTACTTTTCGCATCGTAATTGGGCGGGCATGTGGACTGCTGCGTGCCGGCGGTAACTGGTGGTTTTTGCATCCGCCAGCACGGCGGTTGTGCTTCCGCCCGCCATCGTAATGAGCCCCAAAGACTTTATTGGGAACAAAACAAACCATGATATATTAAATATATTTTCTGTGATGCCTACAAGGTAGAACCAACTATGGTGTATTATTCCTCTTCTTTAAATATGTCCTATTTTTATTTAAACCTGTCATAATTTAAACCTCAAAATTGTATTTTGTACTGTGGCAGGTAAGCTCAATGTTATTGCATCATAATGCCATTTATCGTCCAAAAGACTCAGATGCACTCGCTTAGAGTGAAGCAAAATGGTGACTATACAGAAACAAAATTTCTTCATGTGCTACCGTTTGCACTCATTACATTTTCATTGCAAGTTTAGCTGTAAAATTGCATTGGTTACAAATTATCTGGATCACTGATGAGGTATTAAAAGCCCCTAGCACAGGTAACAACATACCTTCCTATATGTAAAAATGTAACCCCTTTGGTGCTAAGGATGACCCGTTGAAATCCTCTGCACTCCCATCACAATGCGGAGGACGCCAACAGGTCGTCCTCCTGGGAGGGAGAGGGTGAACCTCTGGTGCCCCTACAGGAGGCTACCCCACATGTTGGCTTCTGTGGGGGCTGACGCAGAATCACTTCTTCATCAGCCCATGCCCCTCCCCTGCCCATCAGTGACGTTAAGGGGACGATTACGATTGCGGAAGGACTGCCACCGCCAGCCATGTGGTGGCGGTCCTTCCGCAATCGGACCACGATTTTCCCCCGCCACATTAAGATGGCGGGGGGAATCACGTTCGGACCGCGGCGGACACAAAGACCGTCCGCCATGGAACCGCCACAGGCAATCGTTTCGATTGCCTGGCGGAGCGGTCTGCATCCATGAAATAGTGGCGGTGCCTAGCAGGCAACGTCTGCCAAATCACGAAGCTGTCTCCAGCCAGCCTTTCCGTGGCGGGTAAACCGCCATTGAATGGCTGGTGGAGATTTGTTTCGGGGGCCCGTTGCGGGCCCCCCTTGTGTTGGGGGGAGGTGTGGGTGCACTGGGGGGGATACCCATGGTACCCTCTACATTTCACTGTGCCAAGTGGCAGGCACCGTGTGCTGCCTGCCACATAGTGCAGTGAAATGCACAACGTGCTAATTTATCATCGCAGCGGGTGCTGCTGTCAGCAGCACCTGCCGCAATGTTGAAATGCAAAATGCGACCGCCACCATGATTTGGTGTGCGGGACCGCCGCATGTATTGCGGACGGTCCAGGTCACCACCACGATGGTGGACGGACTCCAGTCCGTCCGCCATCGTAATCGGCCCCTAAGTTGCCCGATGGTGCACTGGTGTCACTGATCCCACCAAACAGCACAAGGAGGACCAGGTGAGGAAGCTCCCTACGCGTCCAGTGAGGTTTTACCCATCCAGCCTGCCTCTGGCAATTTGGGAGAGGCATCTTTGGAAAGGGGAGGGTCTCAACTTTCCAGTGATGCGTTTCTCAAATTGATCCCTGATTGTGGATGCACCACAGTCCATGGACCAATAGACACCAGAGATCCTTATTATAGAGGTGGGGGGGTCAACCCTTCGACTTTGGTCGACCACCACCATGGGGCATACGCAGTCAGGCCCCTCAGTGAAGGAAACAATTGGTTGCATTTTTGTTCTGTAGTTTTGTGCTGCCTGGGGCTTTCCAGCTTTCCCAAGCAGCACAAAAGGTGTTACTTCTGCGGGAGAAAAGGGAGGTTGTTCAGCAGTTTGCACATTGTGTCATAATGGACAAAAGGCCGGCGTGTCCAATGAGTAAGCTAGTTGTAGCTACCCAGCTATCTGTGAGTAGCTGTCTGAGTGCAATATAGTCAACTAAATTAGAAACTTTTGCTTGGCTAAATAAATATATTTATACCAAAGTTGAAAATTGTGCAATTTGAATAAAAATGTATCTATTTTCAAAACTGTTAGAAATCAGGACCTGCTTGCAGTGTTCCCCCACGTTTTTCCCCATTTTGGAGCCTTGGATGCTGGTTTTATGACTCTGAGAGTGCCTTGGGTTCTGCTGGGCAGGCCCAGGGCCAGTGCTATGTTGAAAACAGTGCATAGACAGAATATCGAGTAAAAAATATCGAATTGCACAAATATCGTGGCAAAAATATCGTGGGTCAGAAATATCGACAGACAAATTCTCGTGGTCAAGAATATCAATTTTAGGTAAGATATATCGATTTAAAAAATATCAAAGTGTTTAATATCGTTTGCAAAAATATAGGGGCTCTTTACGATGGCGGAAGGACTGTCACCGCCGGGCCGGCAGTGGCGGTCCTTCCGCCATCACACAGGAAATTCCCACCACCGAATTAGGATGGTGGTGGGAATCCCAATGTGTCCGTGGCGGACAGAAAGTCCATCCGCCACGGTTCCGCAAGGCGGTCCTTTTCCGCCCTTCTTGCGGAACCAGGACACAGGCCAGCATTGCGGCAGTGCCTTGCAGGCACCGCCGTAGGGATTACGATATCCCTTTCCGCCTGTCTTTTCGCGGCGGTCATCCCACCGCAAAAAGACAGGCGGAGGCTGGATTCGGGGGCCCGTTGTGGGCCCCCTCTGTGTGGGGGTACACTGGGGGGTACCCATGGTACCCCCCTGCATTCCCATGCACCAAGTGGCAGGCACCGCATGGTGCCTGTCACATAGCGCAGGGAAATGCAGTGCAAGCACTTTTAACATTGCGTACGGTGCTGCAGCCAGCAGCACCGCCCGCAATGTTAAAAGCCCTGGATGCGCCCGCCAGTATGGCAGAAACATCCTATTTGCAGTGGTGGGACCGCCGTATGTCTGGCGGGCGGTCCCAAACACCGCTACGATGGCGGGCGGACCAAGTCCGCCCGCCATCGTAATCAGCCCCATAGTTGTTAAAAATATCGATTTTTTATTAATGCTAAGTGTTTTAGTATATATTTTATATGTGTGTGATGTTTGTTTTTTTGTATAAGAATTGTTTGTATTTTTATTATGTGTTTAAATTTTAGTAGTTATTAATTTTTTTTAAATTTAAATTTAGATTTTTAAGTTCCGTAGCGGGTTGTGGGTTTATAGGGGAATAGGGTGGGAAGTAATTTAATTATATAAAATGTATTGATTATTTTTAGTAGTTATTATTTTTTTTTATTTGAAATTTGCGTTTTTAGTTCCGTAGCGGGTTGCGGGTTTATAGGGGAATAGGGTGGGAAGTAATTTAATTATATTACATTTATTGAATATTTTGTATTTATTAATAGTTGTTTAATTGAGATGTTATAGTGTTAAATGTGTAAATTAATGTATTATTAATTATTTAATAATTCGTTGTTAATTAATTAATTAGTAATTAATTATGGTAATTGTGTAATTAATTTTAGGTGTGTGTTGTGGTGTTTATAGGTGTAAATGGTGAGAAGGGTGGGAAGTAATTTATTTTTTATTGATGAATTATTAATTCGTTGTTAATTAATTTAAATTAATTAATTAGGAATTAGTTATGGTAATTGTGTAATTAATTTTAGGTGTGTGTTGTAGTGTTTATAGGTGTAAATGGTGGGAAGGGTGGGAAAAAACTTAGGGGCCTATTACGATGGCGGGTGGATCACCCCCGCCGGGCCGGCGGTAGCCACCGCCGGCCCAGTGGGGGCGATCCGCCCGCCATACATGCTTCAGTGACCCCCTGCCATATTAGGATGGCTGGGGGGTCCGCGGCGGACGGAAATACCGTCTGCCGCTTTTCCGCCAGTCGACTCGTCGACCGGGCGGAAAAGGGCCATAATATGGTGGCGGTGTCTGCAAGACACCGCAAACCATATCATGATGTAGGCGGTGATCAGCCTTTCCATGGCGGGAACGCCGCCATGAAAAGGCATACGGTGTCTGCTTTGGGGGGCCCGTTGCGGGCCCCCTGGGTGTTGGGGGTGTGGGGGGTGCACATGGGGGGTACCATTGGCGTGGACAAGGTGGCAGGCACTGCGCGGTGCCTGTCACCTTGTGCATGCCAATGCACAATGTGCATCCACAGCATTGTGGCGGGCGGTGTTGGGGGTGCACATGGGGGGTACCTATGGTACCCCCCTACAATGGCGTGGACAAGGTGGCAGGCACCGCGCGGTGCCTGTCACCTTGTGCATGCCAATGCACAATGTGTATCCACAGCACCGCCCGCCACAATGTTGTGGATGGGGATGCACCGCCACCGTGGCGGTGGCATCCTAATGGACACAGCGGGACCGCCGCACCTCTGGCGGACGGTCCCGTTCTCTCGTAATAGGCCCCTTATTTTCTATTGATGAATTATTAATTAGTTGTTAATTAATTTAAATTTATTAATTAGGAATTAATTATGGTAATTAATTTTAAGTTTGTGTTGTGGTGTTTATAGTGTTAAAAATGTGTACTAAATGAATGTTTATTATCTATTTTTATTAATAATATTTTTAAATTCATTATTAATTCTGTTAATTATGGAAATAAATTTAAATAAAAATATTGACGTCTTTTTTATTGGTGTGGTGTTATAGGGTAGGAAATAAAATAAATACATTTATGTTTTAAATAATTTGTTTCTTTGTTAATATTTGCTCCTTTTTATAATAGATATTGTTTATCAATGTATTTATTAATTTATTTTAAATAATATTTATACCTTTTGTTATATGTAATTAATATTATCATATGTGTTCTTTTTATATGTTCAATATATTTAATCGTATATTTTAAAAATATTGTTTATTTATTTTTAAGATTATTTAATTTCTTTCAATTGTTTAAATGTTATTAGTAATTTTTGTTTCTCTGCTATCCAACACTTTCCCTACTGTTGCACTCACTGGGTTGGGAATAGTCATTTTTACCTCTCTGCTATCCAGCACTTTCCCTACTGTTGCACTAACTGGAGTGGGATAGTAATTTTTACCCCTCCGCTATCCAATACTTTCTCTACTGTTGCACTCACTGGAGTGGAAATAGTAATTATTACCCCTTCGCTATCCAGCACTTTCCCTACTGTTGCAATAACTGGAGTGGGAATAGTAATTTTTACCCCTCCACCATCTAACACTTTCCCTACTGTTGCACTCATTGGAGTGGGAATAGTAATTTTTGCCCCTCTGCTATTTAACACTTTCCCTACTGTTGCACTCACTGGAGTGGGAATAGTAATTTTTACCCCCCTGCTATCCAACACTTTCCCTACTGTTGCAGTCTTTGTAGTGGGAATAGTAATTTTTACCCCTACGCTATCCAGCACTTTCCCTACTGTTGAAGTCACTGGAGTGGGCATAGTAATTGTTGCCCCTCCGCTATCCAACACTTTCCCTACTGTTGCACTCACTGGAGTGGGATAGCAATTTTTACCCATCCGCTATCCAATACTTTCCCTACTGTTGCACTCACTGGAGAGGGAATAGTAATTTTTACCCCTCCGCCATGTAACACTTTCCCTACTGTTGCACTCACTGGAGTGGGAATAGTAATTTTTACACCTCCGCTATCCTCTACTTTCTCTACTGTTGCACTCACTGGAGTGGAAATAGTAATTATTACCCCTTCGCTATCCAGCACTTTCCCTACTGTTGCAATAACTGGAGTGGGAATAGTAATTTTTACCCCTCCACCATCTAACACTTTCCCTACTGCTGCACTCATTGGAGTGGGAATAGTAATTTTTGCCCCTCTGCTATTTAACACTTTCCCTACTGTTGCACTCACTGGAGTGGGAATAGTAATTTTTACCCCCCTGCTATCCAACACTTTCCCTACTGTTGCAGTCTTTGTAGTGGGAATAGTAATTTTTACCCCTATGCTATCCAGCACTTTCCCTACTGTTGAAGTCACTGGAGTGGGCATAGTAATTGTTGCCCCTCCGCTATCCAACACTTTCCCTACTGTTGCACTCACTGGAGTGGGATAGCAATTTTTACCCCTCCGCTATCCAATACTTTCCCTACTGTTGCACTCACTGGAGAGAGAATAGTAATTTTTACCCCTCCGCCATGTAACACTTTCCCTACTGTTGCACTCACTGGAGTGGGAATAGTAATTTTTACACCTCCGCTATCCACTACTTTCTCTACTGTCGCACTCACTGGAGTGGGAATAGTAATTTTTACTCCTCCGCTATCTAACACTTTCCCTACTGTTGTACTAAATGGAGTTGGAATAGTAAATTTAATTCTTCCGCTATCCAACATTTACCCTACTTTTACACTCACTGGAGTGGGAATAGTAAATTTTACCCCTCTGCTATCCAACACTTTCCCTACTGTTGCACTCTTTGGAGTGGTAATAGTAATTTTTACCCCTCCGGTATCCAACACTTTCCCTACTGTTGTACTCACTGGAGTTGGAATAGTAAATTGAATTATTTTGCTATCCATCATTTTCCCTACTGTTGTATTTATTGTTTTGCAAAATGTACGTTTCTTTTAATAGTTTAATGTTTTAATTAATTATAGAATGTTTTTTTTAAATTTTAAATTATTGATATATGTATATATTTTATTTTTATATAATTTAAAAGTTTAAAAATTAAATAAAGATAATAGTTAATACATTATTTTAAAGTAAATATATGTATATGTATAAATTATTATGTTTGTGTGTTTATATTTTTTTCATTAAGTTTATTTTTTATATTTAGTTAAAGTTTATATTTTATTTTTTTATTTTGTTAAAGATTATATTAATATTTAATATATTTAATATATGTAATATATTTAATATATATTATTTGATTTTATTTATATTTTTAAATCAATATTATTTACATCTATATTTTTAACTTCGAGATTTTTGATTCGATATTTTTGTACTTACCTGTTTAAGTATAGGGGTTGATATTTTTGCATTCTATATATTTTTAGATATTTTTTACATCAATGTTTTTAGCATCGATATTCTATCAGTGAACCGTTGAAAACACCCACTGTTATGTTGAAAACATACACATGCATTAGGGTACACTATGTATTAGGGTACACTATGTATTAGGTACACTTTTAATTGGCCTGACCTACCCTCTAAGTCCCTAGTAGATAATAGGGCAGTAGGATTATAACTACCTATGAGTCCATAATATATAATAGAACATGGTAGTTTAAAGGACAGCAGCCGTTTTTGCACTTGCATGTGTGCACCGCTGAGCGCCTGAGGTCATTTTTTTAAAAGCAGACCTGCTCTGCAGTACTTCTTCTAATCGTAAATTGCACCCAAATACGGCTTTGGTGGTAGGGGCCCTTAAAAAGTGATAATCTACATTATTTCAACATACTCAGTACCCCCAGGGTCTCCCCTAGGTGTCCCAGGGGTGAGGGGGTCATGTCATTCTAAGCAGGGCCCTAATAAAAGATGTTTTATATGCCCCGGTGATGTACAAATTGCACATTTCATTTTCCCCATTTTAGGTGCCTAGCCACATAGAATAACATTGCAATACTTTATGAATGCATAAATATTGCTAGGAATTGAATTAAATATCATTCAAAGATTTATGAGAATGGTATTGATAAATACAACAATATACCATAGTTGAGTTTATCCTAAATTGTACAGAAAAGAAGTAATAAGACTTTCTTGCCTGGAAGCCAAAATTCAGCCTTCCTTTAGTCTTCACTGATTGGTCAGAGTTAACAGTATTAGCCCCGCTGCTTTGCTGAAGTGATAAGTGGTTCACGAGGGAAGAGGCTCTCTGCAGGAGAGGGATCTGCTACACAGGCATGCCAGAGCAGGGGCGAGGGGTCATAAAGCATTACTTTCCAATGGAGGAACAGGATAGGCATCGAATGCCATGTCTGCCTACCCCATCCCCTCAGACCTAGCCAGATAACAGGCTTAAGGAAGGAATCTGCAGATGTTAGGGGGAGGAGATCTATGGAAATTATCCACACTAGAGGTTGGTTTAGACAGTTCTTGCTTCTCTTCTGAGATTTCAGCCATCATGAATTTTGGAGAAATGGTGCTTTCTGGGACAAGAATATGCCACACTTTGGAGGGAGTTGTCATGCTCTGGTAGTGTTGCCTTGTACTTCATTGGACACGAGTGCTCTCCTGCTTGACCCCAGAGAACTCTAAATAAATATGTGAGAGGAACTGAGCCTCTCAGATCTGCTGTTTGAAACTAAGAGTAGAAGAAGTATTGCCATGCTGGAAACTTGATTTCCACCACCAGGCACTGCATTTTGACTGACTGCGCCAGCGGAGCTATCTTGAACGACAGCCCTGTGGATGTATCTTGCTTCAAAAGGATTAAAGATTGGACCTCCTGCAAACTACAGGTTAACAGAGCTCACCTGCACCATCACCACCAAGAGCCCCCTGCCTGGAGTCTGTCCAGTGGACTTTTAAGGGTTTTGTCCAGGTGCTTTGTGGGAATTGTGGTCCCAACCTTTCAAGGACCATCTTGGAGCTTTCAGACCCTTGGACTGTGCTTTGGACCCCTTGGACCCTCAAGAAGAACTTCAGGAAGAAGTTCCAGAGGTTTGGAGCAACTTTGGAAATAAGCTTCATAAGGTGACCGACTCAATCGTGAGACCCAAGCCGGCCACCTTAAACCGCGACCAGGCCCGGATTCCAGGTTTGTCCTGCTGAAGAGCTCTGGAGGTCCCTGAGCTCAGGAGCTCCCTGAAACTCAAGCCGGTGAACCCTCTCCTAATCCGGCCTGGTAAGGAGCAGTGAGGTCCCTCAGACGAAAAAGTTCCAGAAAAGATTCTAAGAGTGAAGGTAAAATTTTGACCCGGTGTAGGAAGCTAATTCTGTATACGATATTACCACTAGGTGGTTATACCGTGCACAGAGTCCAGGGGTTCCCCACAAGTGTACAGGGCTCAATGTAAAACCCAAAGTGCTCTATTAGTGGTAGTGTGGGCGAGCAGCCTTAGGCCTAACACAGAGGAATTTAAGACATTTATTGCACAACATTGACCAATAATGGACACACGACTCAAGAAGGAGATACAGATCAGTTTTAGGAAAATATACTTTGTTTGTATTTTATTCTAAGACCAAGATCTTCGCAATAAGGTAAGTATGTTTTAAAATTGAATAGAAGGGGCGTGGCTAGCCAACATGGCCGATCGGATGTGACTCCGACCGACTCCGTCCCAAGCCCCATAATTTGTATGTCCTGAGGCGTATTGAAGCGCACCCCGATCCCCCCCATGGAGCAGCTAGGCGTGGGGGAACTGCTGCGCGCTGGTTTTGTGCTCAGAGGAGCCCCCGGGGGGGAAGCGGTTGAACACCAATAGACCGTGGCCGGCCCGGGGTGAGCTATACAAAATGGCGGCTCTCCCTGTCGGGCACGCTGCATAGCAGTGCAGCTGAGCCCCTTGTGAGAATCTGCGGGGAGCGGAGCAGTGAGGGCTTTGGTCATGACCCCTTGTGCGCTCCTGAATTGCTTAGCGGGACGACAACGCCTTTGGGAGCCAGCGGGATGGCCCCGCGATAACCGCCGGAGCCCGGATGGCGGGGCGCCCCTGCGGACGCGATGAGCGGTGCGAACGGAGGGGCCCGGCCAAGGCCAAGCCGACCAGAGCCTCCACGAGACCATCGGCGACCTGATGCACGCCCCCGCCGCGCTGAGATGAGGCGCGGACGGGGCCAAGACTACTCGAGACTGGGCTCCTTGTGAATGAGCAACTTTTCCTGTTGGGATCGTGGAGTAAAGTGCCGCAGTGTCCCCGAGCCCCCACAGGGCCACCAGGTGAGCGCTGCAATCAGGGCCCCCTAGTTAGGCCAGGGGGCAGAGCAAGGTGGCCGGCAGCCGCATCTGGAGCCACAGTGGGGGGCCACGAGCAGTGCTAGGCCCCCGGGACATTGATTTTCTTAAACAGGAGGCTCGCACCAGCGTGGGGCCTGGCAAGCACTGTGTCTCAAAGGCAGACTGCAGTGTGGGGATCTACACTACGGCAGGGGTCCTGAGGGAGACCAAGCAGGACCAATTGACCACCATGGACCACATGGCGCCTGACTTCAAGATGGCCGCCGTGGCAAGAGCATGACAAAGTGCAGAACCAGGGAGTAGCAGAGGAGCAGTGGGACAGGCACACTTGTCACTGAGCCCTGCAGGGAGTTAATGGTCTGAGCAGCATGCACTAGAGGGGGCCTGAAGCCAACTCCTACGCGTGGCACTGGGCGCCTGTTGCCTGACCCTAACATGGATGCCAAACACTGAGGAAAGTCACTGGAGAGCTCCGGCAGCGATATCAGAGCTATTATGCAGGCCCCCCTTCCTATTAAACACAGAAAGGAGCCAGAGTAATGCGGAGAGCAGCGCCAACGGCCGCCACCTTTCTTGAAGAGACCCAACATTAGCATGCAAGCCGCCTTCAATGAAGGGGCCCTCTGATCAGCTCCTGGAGCCCTAATAATCAGCACCGGGGGTACCCCGCAGAAGGTTGTGGGAGGCGTTGGTCCCTTAGTTGAAAGAGGAGCGCACAGCTTCGGTTCCGCGCAGCAATGGGGGCAGCCAAGAGCTGACCAAGCAAAGCACCCACCTATGCCACCGAAAAAGGTCCCCAACAATAAGGTCTCCAACTACTTTGCCGCTTCAAGTGTGGGATTGACCGGTGAGGAAATGGCGCAGCCTATAGGAGCAATGGCGCTCACTAGGGAGGACCTCCTGGCTTCCCTCCGGGAGTTTAAAAAAGAGCTCCAAGCGGACATTAAGACTGACATGGATGCCTCCTTCGATGCGTTTCGGGCGGAAATGAGGGAGAAACTGACGACCCAACAGGCCGACGTGGACTTGGTGGGCACCAGAACGCTCGACCTCGATGCGAAAGTGCAAGAATTGACTGATCGCATTCAACCCCTGGAGGAAGGCTCTGCGACTTAAGCGGTCAGCTACGAGCCACCTTGCTCAAGTGCGAAGACTTAGAAAATAGGTCCCGCCTGGATAATATACGAGTCTGTGGCCTGGAGGAAGACTGCGAGGGACCTGATCTGGAGGCCTTCATGGTGGGCCTTTTCTCCACGGTCTTGGGAGAGGATAGCCCCGAGATCCATCTGGAGAGAGTTCACAGAGTGGGACCACGGCTCCCTGGGGAGGGCAGGAGGCCCTGAGACATTGTGGCAAAATTCAGTTCATTTAAAGTTAAAGAATCAGTCCTACAAAAAGCTAGAAACACCGACAAAGTCTCTTTCTAAAACGCAACTTGTACACTCTACCAGGATGTGGCCCAAGCCACTCCTATGCGCCGGCAGCAATTCCGCCAGATCACCGACTGCTTGAGAGTGAAGAAGTGGACCTATCCATTTGGGATTGCCTTCCAATGGGAAAACAAACACTTGCATTGCACCGAGTTGGCAGAGGCGGCGGGCATCTTGGGAATCAAGATCCCTGTGCCCAACGACGCAGCAACTTCAAGGGCCACAGAAGGGGAAAGGCAGCGAGGGCAACAGGGGGCCGGCCAGTGGCGGAGGGTAGGGCGAAGGAGCAACAAATCTCCGGTCTGAGTCTTAGGAACGAAGGGTCCCACGACCGGACTATTTACAGATGTCACTGTACTCTACCCCCCTACCCCATGGGGGGCAGCCAGATGTTGTTGTGGAGAGATGGATGGAGCAGAGGACTTGCACTTCACACGACTTTGGTGAAACCATTAGCCCGGTCACCTCCATGTAGTCTTGGGACTGATGCTTGTGGCCCGTGGGCCATTTGGACGAGCTGCGCTAGATGTGAACGAAGTGAATAGCTGCCTGTTACTACTGTGGTAAGGAGATTACATTGGGAGGGTGGCTGGAGCGGAGGACTTGCAATCTTCTGGCCCCTTATGGAGCAGTCGGAACTGACAGACTTGAGTAGCTAATGCAGGGGTGCTCGGGAATGTGTCAGCCATTGGGTGGCTGTATAATTTCACTATGCATATGCCTTAATAGTTGATGTCATAGGGGCTGGGGGAACGGGAATGGTTACGTTCCTCGAGTCTGTTCTGGTGAGGAGGTTCCCCTCTGTACTCAATTTTACTGTTTATGTTGTTTTGTTAAGTTAGTTAGATGTCATGGTGCCTTTTTTATACTTTTCATTTGCAGGGTTGGGGTATGGGGGGGTGACCGGGGCCAAAGCCAGGGCAGTGGGCCCAACATGGGAGGCGGGGTCCCTTCCAAATAATTATGGCAGTCCGGACTCTAACATGGAATGCCCGGGGCCTAAACTCCCCTAATAGGAGACAACGCCTTTGGAAATACTTAATCGACCATAATATCCAAGTGGCGGCCCTCCAAGTAACTCACCTCAAAAAACCTGAGGCACACCGTCTGAAACATAAAGCTTATCCTCTTATATTCAGATCCTCTCACGCCTCAAAACAGAATGGGGCGGCACTGCTTTTCCATGGGGGGTCCCGTTTCAAGCCCAGGACACCAAAGCTGACAAAGCAGGGAGGTACATTATGGTTCGGGGGGACTTGAGGGGTCGGCAGTGCACGTTTGCAGCTATCTATGCACCAAATATGGGACAACAGGACTTTTTACTCTCCTTCCTTATGGCCTTGGAGAACTTTGCACAAGGGGACATACTCCTGATGGGAGATTTCAATCTTGTCTGGGATCAGGGGCTAGACACGACTCATCCACATAGGGCGGGAAGGTTTTTTTTTGGCAAGGCACTTAGGTCACAACTCCAGCACCTGGGCCTGGTGGACGTGTGGAGGGATAACAATCCCACCGTCCGCGACTATTCCTTCTTCTCCCACTCCCACAGGACATACTCCCGCATCGATCACATATTTGTGAGCCAATCTCTGCTCCCCTCGGTACTACAGACACACTTTCACCCGATATGCCTGACTGACCATGCCCCCCTCGAGCTGGCCCTCACCTGGCCGAACCCACGCCCAAAACACGTGCATTGGTACTTCCCCCACTTCCTTTGCAGGGATAGACTTCTGCGAGATGAACTTAGGCAAACCATTAAAGATTTTTTTGAGCAGAATGATCCCGAGCTCACCTCTTATGCCACTACCTGGGACGCATTCAAATCGGTAGTCCGGGGTAAGTGCATCGAGTTGGCCACCACCCTGAAAACACAGCAGCGAGAGGAGCGCCTCATGTTAGAAAGGGAATTACAGACCGCAGAGCAGGCGCACAAGACTTGCCCCCCGGCTCCGGCACTGCGGAAAGTAACTGCCCTCAAAGTGAAGCTGCAGGCCATATACACTAACAGGGCGGAAAAAACCATCTTACGCTTACAGGCCAGGGGTTATGAGGGAGGGAACAAAGTGGGATCCCTGCTCGCACGTCAAATAAGGGCCAAACAGGAAAGGGAATACATACAATTGATAGTAGATGACGCGGGTGTCTCACATAAGACAGAGGATGGGAAGGCGCAGGCCTTTGAAGAGTTTTATTGTACTCTCTACGCTTCAGAACACCCACGGGCGCAGGACCAAATGGGGTATCTGGACCCCTTAGACCTCCCACAGGTCCCGGCCAACACCAATGAGGACTTGGCTAAACCCATTACTCCTGAGGAGGTGCAGCAGGCGATTGACGCACTTAAATTACAGAAAGAACTGGGGCCGGACGGGTTTACAGCACACTTTTACTGCACCTTCACTCCGGAACTAGCCCCCTTTTTGGCTACCTTATTTAACGTCATCGCCTCTACACAGCAGGTCACCCCTCCATGGGAGAGGCGATTGTGGCGGTAATTCCCAAACCAGGGAAGGATCCTACAGCCTGTTCCTCTTACCGCCCGATCGCCCTTCTGAATCTGGACGCCAAGATTTACTCCAAAATCTTGGCTACTCGCCTCGAATCTGTGCTCCCAGGCCTAATTGACCCGGCCCAATAAGGCTTTATTAAGGGACGGCATACTTATGATAATTTGCGGCGCATCATCCATATAATTGAGAAGGCCCGGAAGAAAAACATCCCAGCGGCTCTTCTCTCGCTAGACGCGGAGAAAGCATTTGACCGCGTGGAGTGGACCTTTCTGTTTCGAGTGCTCCAGCGCTTTGGATTTAACAAGGCTTTTATAGGGATGATTTGCGCCAATTATCACTCCCCTAGCTCCCGTGTCCTGGTCAATGGCGTTGCTTCCCCCTCTTTTAGCTTGGCGTGTGGGACGAGGCAGGGGTGCCCGCTGTCCCCCCTCCTTTTCGCCTTAAGCATAGAACCCCTAGCGCATAAAATTAGAGAAAACCCGAACATACGGGGAGTGCGATTTGGCACAGACGACCATAAGATTTCGCTCTTTGCCGACGACGTGCTTCTTCCGGTCACAGAGCCATCCACTTCTCTACCGGCTATTCAGGAGGAGGTTGCGCTGTTCGAGCAGGCGGCGGGGTTCAAGATCAATTTGGCCAAGTCCTTCTTACTTAATCTGACCCTATCTAAAGAGGAGTGGCGACGAGTGGAGAGCGAGTCACCATTTAGCTGCACAGATTACCTATTTGGGTATCAAGCTCACCCCCCGTATTTCAGATCTCTATAAGGCTAATTTCCCTCCCCTTCTACGCCAATTGAAAATTGACCTGGGTAACTGGAGTGCTGCATATATCTCCTGGCTGGGCAGGATTAATGCCATCAAAATGAACGCGCTTCCCCGATTGCTTTACCTCTTTCAGGGGCTACCAATTCCAGTGGAAAAAAGTCTCTTTAAGGAGTTGCGACAAATGATTACTAAATTTATTTGGTTGGGGAGGAGGGCTCGCTTGCCCTATTGCCTGCTCACGCGGCCACGCGGGGAGGGGGGTCTGGCGCTGCCGGATTTTCAGGGATATTACAGGGTGGCTCACCTGCGCGTAATCACAGAATGTCGCTGCATGCCTCTGAGAAACACTGGCTTCATATAGACACAGATAACCGGCCGCACCATATGGGATCTATTGTGGAAGCCGAAACATGACAGACCGCCCAACGCCTACATCAGTACACCCACATCCACCACATTAAGGGTATGGGATGCTCTCACTTGGAGGTTGCAGCTGACCACCTTTCCATCTCCCTACACGCCCATACATTTCAATGCTGCTTTCCCCCCTGCGCTCCAAGAGGAACCCATCGAGGCATGGCGGGTGGGGGGTTGTCTCACGATTTCCCACCTATTTCATAAAGGAGAGATTCTTACCGTTCAAGAATGCATGAAACAATTCACACTAACTGCCAAGGAGGAATTCCACTATTTGCAGCTTAAACACTGGGTACAGCAGCCCCTGGTGCGGCTGGCCGAGCTACTTATCGGAAGGGCTCCCGCTGACGGCGTGCACCCCACGGCTAAGGGCCCTTAATCTGTTTCATATTTAATGCCACAGCAACACAGATGGCAGCTTGCAGCTAGGAGGTTGCCTCGTCCTGGGCCCAGGCGCCCATCCCTCCTGACCACTTCATTATTATTTGCACCATGACATCACGGTTTTGTTGGTTCTTTTAGGGTTGTTAAGTTTCCTTTCTATGTTCCTCTCCTTAGTGGGTGGATTGACGGAAGGTCGTAGAATACTATATGCAACATGATATGATTGTAACTATCAATAAGTTTTTCATGCCACAGAACTAGTGAACAAGCTGTAACCTACATGTGATTTCTGTAACTCTTGGCCTTTCTTGACAACTGTTGCATGTGTACTACATTTCTGTATCAATCTTAAAACTCAATAAACAGAATTTCAAATAAAATTGAATAGAAATAGTTTTCACTTTGACAAATTGACACATAAACTTTTCAGAACAGTTCAATGCTATCTTAAGGGGAACACATTATCGCGGTTAAACAGGTAAGTAATGCACTTACAATTCCCGTCTTCGGGACAAAGGGTCAGCAAGGGGCAGGAGTCTGGTGAGTTCCAGAACTGCACCATTAGCGGCAGAGGGGTGGCCGGGTGCAGAGGTCAACATCAGAGTTTGGGCCAATGCTTTTCAATGGAGACTGGGGGTGCCTGGAGACACACTGCTTGCGGTAAGTAGATTGGTTGCAGGGGTCAAGCTTTGGCACAAGCACAGGGGGGTGCACAAAGCGGCACCAAACATACACTACCAGCAGCACAGGTGTGGCCGGGTGCAGGGTGCAAAATTAGCATTGGGGGCCCAATGCTCGTCAATGAAGATTCTTCTTATGACAAACAGGCTGCAGGCGTGGTACCGGGAGGTTACACGAGGGAGACCAATAACAGCAGAGGTAAGTAGAGATGTAGGGGGTCATAGGGGCAGTGTTGGTTGAGCTCACCAAGACATAAGGGCTTCGGGTGCAGGGGTGCCTTTCGACATCAGAGTCTTCTTACCAGAGCCGGTCGCGGTCAGGGGGATCCTCTGGATTCACACTGCAGGCGCCGCTGTGGAGATGAGAGAGGTCAGCCAACACTGGACACGGGGTCAGGATCGCTGGGGAGACTGCACTGCACAGGTGAGCCACTCAGACTCAGTTCGTGGGAGTCAGTTGCAGAGTGGTCAGAGATCGCGGTTCCAGCTGGATCTGGAGCCCTTGGAGTCGGTTTCTTCTGGACTGGTCCACTGTCCATGGGAGATTGGAGTCTTTCTCGAAGGAAGCAGTCCTCCCAGAGTTTCAGAGGTTGCTTGCTGCAAGACAGGTCACAGGTTTGCAGAATCTGGAGCAGGCCGGTAGGGCTAGGGTCAAGGCAGTCATCGTCTTCAGTCTTCTCTGCAGGGATGTCTTCTTTCTTCCTAGGTCTAGTTTCTAGGTCTGGGGGAGCCACCTGAATACTAAAGTTAGGGGCATTTTAGGGGAGTAGCAGGTAGGGTGAATGGGCACCTCACCAGGGGTGACTACACCATCTATTATGCCACTCTCTTGTGGGAGGGGGCATAGAGCTAGCCTTGATTGGAGGCTTCTCCCCATCTTCAAGATGATGGAGACTGAAAGATGTGATTCACCTCGCCTCCCTCACCTTAGGGGGGGAGTTGGCAGAGGTGGGCACATCTGCTATTTTTCTAAGAGTTCCCACTGGTTTTCCCACCCAAAGTGGGGATGTAAACCAGGGGCTTCCATCTGCTGTTAGCAGCAGAGGCTGGGGGTTGTATTACAAAAGCGGCAGGCCTTTGAAAATTCTCCCTTCGAGCACTGGCCCATCCTGGGGGAGGAGGTGTGATACCTCTGCCCAGGATGTGCATTGTTTCTGCTACCAGAGAGCAGGGGCTCTCCACCCAGGGGTCCAGAAACATGTCTGGTGGTGGCTGGCTACCTACAGCTGGTCAGAGACTACACCAGTGTTGGTAGGTCTGAGTACATGGTACAATAAATCTCACACTGGCATCAGTGTGGATTTATTGAGAGTAGTAGTTTGAAACCAAATACTCCTTTGTGCAGTGAAGCCATCATGGTGCTCTGGAACACAAGTTGTTGAGTTTCTCTGGCATCACTGTCACTTACAATATTAAGGAATGGACTCTAATGTTGTAGGGGCATATCTGCTAATACAGATCTGCCCTCACCTGTGGTATAGTTCACCCTGCCTTACGGCGGAGTGGCCTGCTAGAGGGGTGACTTACCTACACCTTTAGGCAGTGCTAGCTGGCATGGCACCCAGGCAGGGTGACATGTCGACTTTGTCATTTTCTACCCCACATGGGCATGCAAGCTACAAGGGCATCGGCATGGTCCCAGTGAGGAGGGGGCCCAGGGGACCCCTTTCACTCCCAGGCCGTAGGTACCCAGGGTACCACTTACTAGGGACTTACAGGGGGCAGAAGTACCAATTGGGGATATGTTTTTAGGGAAAGAGCACTGGCACAGGTGACCTGGATGGCAGGGACCCTGTGCACCACAATTGAAACCATATCAAAATGAGGCAAAAAGTGGGGCTAACCATGCAGAAAGATGCACTTTCTCAAACCGGGGCCTTCCACTTAGTGGCAGGGCTCCATTGCAGTCGTCCTGAAAGTTTGACTTTGTGCCAATCAAGCACGACCAGATGACCCAGAGTGTTGCTATAGGTTTCTAAGTGCTAGAAAGAGTTTAATCTTTAAAAATTCATATCTCCGGTTCCCTACATTGGATTTTTTGTTATTTTGGTCTCATTTTAAAGATACAAATATTTCCGATTTCTATAAATTGTTGTGGATTTTTATTGTGTGTTGAGTCTAAATTATTCACTGAAGTGATGTTTTCAAATGCTTGACATACCTGTCTCCTCAGTTAAGCCTGACTGTTCGCAGACAAGCTACCAAGGGTTGAGCATGGGAATAATTTATTGAGGCCTATGCTGGACCAAAGACTGTGTTGGTGACCTTATTGCCAGTGGTAGATGCATATTTACCACTTTTAATAAACCACTTTCGAACAATAACTCATAAGATGATATTTGGAAACAAATGAGCAAATTAGCAAAACAAATGTATAGCTGATATTTGAGTAATAATCATGTGGCATTTGGGAGACATTACTAATATTATTACCTTGGTGCCATGGACTTTGCAGTTATGGCTGATATGTTTTTCCTATGTAAAGGCATTTCAAATTGACAAAGCCTTTTACATCACTGTCGGCAACCATGCCTGGTGCATGGAGGTGATCAATGCTGGTAATTTTGCATGGGGTGGCCACTAATGTAATTGTGTCTGATTTGGTTGCTATTGCAATATTATGTTATTAGTAGTTCAGGATAATTAGCTCTTGTTACAGAAAATGTTGGAGACCTTCGTGTAAAGGCATTGTTGAAAAGAGGAGAGCTTCTCCTTTCCAGCAGTGCCTTGTTGAAAGAGATCCCTGCTCCTGGATCCTGACTAGACTACGATCCATGAGCAGGGATTCCACTAGACACCAAGATGATAATGTTGAAAGTGGGGGGAAGGGTTAGGTGCCCTTTAAAAATCAACAGCTACCTGCATTGCAAAAAATGGTTAATGGAAAATGTGATGTGTCCATGTTGCATTTTGGGTATTTTCCTGTCACTGCCTGTAGGTCTACCCCCAGAAATGAGTTACCATTTTTATCGGTAGACTTGGGGGACTGCTCAGTGGTAGGAAATGTGTGGCTCCCCTCAGATTCCAGTTGTTTCCCTCACAGACATATGAGGGAAGTGTGTTTTTATAGGCAAAGTTTGAAGTTTGCACAGGCTTATGGCTAAAGAAATCTAGTGAAAGCCACAACAGTCTCCCCACCCTAGAATCCCCTAAATGTCTAGTTTTCTTTCTAAAATGCACAGATTTGCTCAGTTTTGCTAGGTGTCAGTACAGCTAGGGTCCAGAATCGACACAGCTACCCACATTGCAAAAAAGGGGCAGTTTTCAGTGGAAACATGTGATGGCTCCATGTCACATTTTGGGCTGTTTCCTGTCGGGTGCACTAGACCTCCCCAGACACGTGAGGTACCATTTTTATCGGAAGACATGTGGAAACATACAATAGAAGAATATTTGTTATTACCAATTGTATTTCTAAAAATGCCCTCTAAATACCATGCTAGTATGGGTACCCACAAATTCAGAAAAGTACAAAGAGCCACTGCTCCTAAACTCCATATCTGGTACCTATTTCAGAAATACATAGGTTTCCTTGATACACATTTTTCACTCTACATATTTCACCATATAAATTGGTCTATAATTGGTACACAATGGAAAACCATTGTAAGGTGCAGCTCAGTTATTGGTTCTGGATACATCAAGTTCATGGACAACCTACAAACCCTATATATTCCTGAAACCATAAGGGTCTAGCCGACGTAATAGCATATTGCGTTTGAAAATTGGCCAACGTGACAAAAAGTTACAGATAAAAACACTGTCACAAATGCACATTTTTCTTACTCATTTTCAATATTCTTCATTTCAACAGATAGGGACCGATTATGATGTTCGACAGATAGACCGCTGACTGTTGCTGTGGTGGGATCTTGGATACTGTTGGAGGTGGCGGACTTTCTCCCCGACCTCTGCATTGATATGTGGCAGTCGAACCGATGGTCTGTCTGTCGGGTGGACCATCACCGACAGCCTGTCGGTGGCGGTCCGTCTGACATTGTAATGAGGCCCTTACTTTCTTTGGTAAAACCTATAGGGATCTACACATATGCCCCTTACTGCATTCAGAAATTTTATTTATCTACTTTTCAGAAATCTAGAGCTTTCTGGGGTCACCAATGGGTTTCACACCATTTTCCACTACAAACTGAAAGTAGGTTGAAAGCACAAAAAATAGGAAAAATAGGCTACCTCTTTGAAAAATGCCAAAACAGTAGCAATAAAATTGATTTATTGATTCAGCTCTGCATGTTCCTTTCTAAACGCTTGGAAGATGGTGATTTTAGCACAGCAAACCTTTTGTTGATTCAATTTTTATGGAAAAAATCTGACACTTTTTTGCAGAGCCCTTTTTCCTATTTAAAAAAAAAAAAATAGTTAGCTATATTTTGCCTACTTTCTCAGTCTTTTCCAGGGGAATCCACAAACCCTGGATACCTTTAGAATCCCCAAGATGATGGGAAAAAAAGAATGCAAATTTGTGGTGAAAAAGTTATGGAGGCTTATACAAAAAGCCAAACTAGAGTTGCCACGGTTTCACTTGGAAAACATGTTCATGCAGGAGGAAAAGCGTGTGGAATCATTACTTCTGCTATCAGAGCTTACTTCCTGTAATAAATATGTAGTTCCAATGAAAAATAATTTCCAAACACTCCAAAATCTTAAAGAAATCTTAAAGTCTCTGGTCACAGCCGGGAACATCAGGCCTAAAATCTCGGGTGGGGCATAGTCAAAGGGAGAAGGGGTGCCGGGAAGGGGAAGGGGAAGGTCTGCAAAATTCCATCACAGCTCAGTGCGAGGTCAGAAATTGGCTCACCACAGTAGCGACCAAGCTGGCAGCACCCAAGGCCTTACACACACTGTCTAGGGGAGCAAGTAAGCCCAATCTCGAACACCGCAACAGCAGAAACACATGGGGGCCGTGAGACAGCTCTCCAACTCCCTCCAGTATACAACAATGGAAATAGCCAAATCACATGAGAACCTAGAGAAGCACCCAAAAGACCTGGAAAAATGAAGCCCAAAACCAGCTCAAAAGAAGTCTCTAGAAAAAGGGCATGATCAAGACACCTGGCACCATCAGGGACAATCACTCTGCATGCTGAGTGCCAGAGCTAGAGGGGCAGGCATGTGACCTCAGGGCACGATGCGAGCATTAACAAACTCCCAATTGCGGTCCACCCTTCTTTACCTCGCCCTGTGCAGGTATAGGTCAAAAGACACCACCCGCATCAATTAAATGACCTCCGCACACATTAAGGAAGGTTAGAGGCTAGAAGACTGATGACACCCATAACAAGCAGCTAAATAGACGGGATCACCCGGCCACTAAAAACGTCCCTTCCCACTGTGGTGAGATGGGAGAGACGATGACTTATGAGTAAAGACCCAGGCGTCCCATGAATTACCATTCACCACTGTTTTGTAAATAATTACCACAATCGGGGACACCTTCCAGTACCCCACTAAAATCGCATGAATAAATAAACATAAATTAAAAAGAGAGGAAAATCACAAACAGAAATGGTGCAGGAAACCCCAACGTTGATTTATGATAATACATAAGGATGCTTGTTTTCTAAACTAACCTACAAACAACAGCTCTTATCCAACAGGTCTGTAGTCTAGCCATAAGTGCAAAACCTTTAGAATGGCCCACCACCTCTCCAGAGACTACTTTCAGAACCCCAACCATGCCCAAGTCAAAGACCACGGACTGTTTTTTTATGTACATTTGCAAACAATCTCTTTTTAGCACTTTCACCAAAGCAAAAGAAACTCCTGATCACCAGAAGACTGCAGATGTCTCCACCGGAAACCATCCCATGACTAACCCTGGGCGTAGTTCGCGTAGTAGCGCTACGCGTAGCTACGCGAAGTGCACTTCGCACTTCGCACTACGCAAGCTACGCGTAGCTACGCGAACTGCGTAGTGCGGTAGGGAAATGCTGTTGGCACTGATTGCACAGTGCCAGATGCTTGTCTGCACTGTGCAATCATTGCAAACGGCATCTTACACAGTGCAAGCGGTCGTTTTCTGCCGCTCAAGTAGATTTGTACTCGAGCGGCAGCTTTCTCAACGCGGACTGGTAGTTTCTCATTGCGAGCGGTTGCGAGCATACGCGACCACTCGCAATGAGAAACCTGACCTCCCCGCATTGAGAATCTCGCCGGGAGGTTTATTTTCCACGCTCATGATCGGCAACTTGATGTTGCTGATCGCGAACGAGGAAAAAGTCTCGCCGGGATGTTGATTTTGCTCGCTTGCGGTCGCCAACTTGACGTTGAGGACCGCAAGCAAGCAAAAAATGCCCGCTACGCTACACGTTTTTGCACTGTGCTATGTGCAATTCGTGTAGCGTGTAGTAGCGCAAACTACGCACGCTCCGCGAGCGTAGCTTAGTACTACGCCCAGGGTTACCCATGACATGCATTGTTTCTAAAGTTATGTATTATTGTACCATTGTATACCCTCTGTTTAGTATGGGTGTGGCCTCATCAAACTGTAGCCAAAAATCTGTCTAGTCAAATGGAGCCTATCCCAACATTTTTACAGCACTTGCACAGTGGCCTTTCCCACACCACTTGCAATTACACTTAACCCAACGCTAGTATTCCACACGCAATACACAGCGCACTCTTACACATCACCTAGTATCAATACAACTGCCAAGGGCGCCCAGACATCAGCCCAGTCATGTTATATATGCTCACTGATGCCACATGCAGTGGTGCAGACATGGTTTATTTATCTCAAGCAATAGCCCTCAAAAGAGCAAAATACCTCCACCATCTGTACCTATGTACGATTAGGGCCAAGATACAATCCAACAGCATAGAACTGCAAAGCCACCACACCAGTGCACAAACGTCCACTCCCACTTTCGTCTTTAGTCCCAGGGTGGCCCTTAGCATGTCTGGTGTAGTCTTTGTCAATATTAAATGGCTGCCAGACATGGAGTTCCACTGCAGGGCTATCCACCTTGATGATACCAAGGGAAATGAGTCACGTAGGAGAGGGTTAAATTTCAGCATAGATAACCACTGTCAGGAAATATGGAACATGGAGATAGATAGATACACGTGATTGGAGGGGAAGAGGCAGCCCCTAATTGTATGGAAACTTACACTGTGTTCCTTGTGTCTCAGAGGCAATGGAACAATTCCACTCGGCACAAATGAGAACTGCAGAGCAATACTCTATGTACCGGACATGCAATGGGGCAACTCGACACTGATGGATCTGTACTAGCAATGTGGGGAATTTACATACACTCAGCTCATCCCCGGATTGTGTGGCCTTTGCTCTCTCATCACCATACACACCCTGACCCTGGTCATCCCTGGAGAAGATCTGTCAGAGTTGTACCAACATCCGCTACAGAAGAAAACAACTCTATTGCATCAGGCTCGAGAAAAAAGAACTGCTGAATATTTTGGTTATGCTATGTACAAGCACATTCCAGAAGGATTCAGACTGTTTTCTGACACACAAGCAAATGCAGGAGGGTCTGAATAACCAAGTGGGAGCTGCTGAAAATGATGAACAGTACTGAGGTCTGTCTTAACGCAATCAAGGAAGTACTAAGAGCCATCCGCCTCATAGTGATGCAACATCGGTATGTGTTGGACTTGATGACCGCAATGGAGGGAGGGGTGTGTGCCAAGAATGGTGCTTCCTGTTGTACTTTCATCCCAGGCAATGATATGGATAACAAGACTCTCACACATTCCATCCAAACACTGCATCGATTGCACATGGACATGCATAAGGCAGTGGTGGCTCCTCCACTATGGCAGAGGAGCGTCGCCCCACTGCTTTTAAGCAGTGCAAAGAAATATAAAATGATAACTTTAAGTTATTATGATTTTATGCTTCCTGCTGCTTTGCAGGTGGGTGGGTGGGCGGGGCTGCTCTTCTCTCAGAGCAGGGCAGGGGAGGAGTGGTTTGCCCACTCCTAAATGCGCAATGACTGTTTGGTCGCCGCCAGTCATGCACACTTTACTGGTTCTCCATGCAGGCTGCAATGCAGCCTGCATGGAGAACAAGCTCAGGCTCCCATTCCCTGGTTGAGCATCCATCCAGGACGCTCAATCCAATCACAACGCTGCATTGCAGCATTGTAATTGGTCAGGGGAGCCTGGGTGCCTACCAATCACAATGCTGCATTGCAGCGTTGTGATTTGTCAGTGGGACCTGGCTGTGCTTCCGTCCGAGACGGAGAAGAGAAGGAGCAGAGACATAGGACCCGGAACAAAGGTAAGCTTATTTAATTTATTTTTTATGTTTTTTAAAAAATATGCGTGACCCCGTGCGACCCCCCCATGCGACCCCCCTTGTGACCCGCCCGAGCCGCCGCTGGCGTAAGGAGGGAGGTGCCCCAGAGCAGGAATGGTAGGAAGGCTCTTTTGCCTGGCTTGCCCGGTGGTTTGTGGGACTGTGTACGTTATTGTTGCCAGTTCTCATTCTTGTACTGTTTTTGTGTGGTTTCCTGCTGTAAAAACACAGTCCTCAAGTTGGGTAGAATGCAAATAAACAGAGAAGTAGTAGTAATCGAAACAGAAGAACAACAAGCCCCCAACAATGTGACTGTAATGAAGTGTAGGGTAAATGACGTAGTTGAAAATTCAACTAGAGGGGGAATATTAATATTGATGTCAATTTACACAATGATAAATGTATATTCAAAAACGAGATCAAGTCACTGTTGTCGAAATCTCCCCAGATGACCTCTCCATCAACCCTGAGTAAGACATTCCTGGTCTGGCAGGCCCTGAAACCTAGGCCTGAGGCTACTGAGTGACAGATCATAGGTGGGGTGGCACATAACCAGCTGGACAAACACGTGAATAGGAAAAACTCAGATTAGTCCCACAGATAGGAAGCAACACCACAATGGTCCCAGGAGATGGGCCCCAATAAAGCACATATGGCCAGAGGGGTGCCCCGCGTTCCCAAAACACTTTAAAGTTAGATGCCACATGAAGCTAGGAACACTCAGCCAATCAGGGTACAGCACACACAGTGCACTAGCAATCAAAAATGCTCCCATACCGGACATCTGGACACTTCACCCACTGGCCCTCATTGTGTCCACGCAAGGTCGAGACCCACCTGCATTCACTATCATGTGGCCTGATTTACAACCCTGCATTCCTTTCTCTAAAATAAGATCGAAAGTGTTTTATGAAGCTCCAAAGACGGTATATAATGGCACTCAGAGCGAAAGTATGTTGTGACAGTCCTCAGACCCGCTTCTGGGGTTGTTTCCCAGCCGAAGAGTTTAATCAAACCAACTGTTCCTGTTTTGCCAAACGCCTCTTATCTTTTGTTTTTTCAAGGTAAAGTCATATTCCAGCAACAGCACAATAAGTGCTGCAAGTCCACTAGTAGCATTTAATTTACAGGCCCTTGTACATGTAGTACCATATACTAGTACTATACTAGAGCCCTAATGACAAAGAAAACAACATTCAGTAAACAGGAGGGCTGAAGGCAAACAGTTTGGGGAAGTACACACAAAGGATGTCAATTCTAACAAAGTGAAAATATACCTGGCTGAACGGTGTATTATTTTTTTTAGAGGTGCAATGGATTCCTTCGAGGGCCTGTCAGTATGGCATTGGCAAAGCCCAATCTCGCAATAATCAGAGAGTGCACACAGTTTTTAGCTGACCATGTGGAATTAGGGGCGAAATGTAGAGATAATCTTTTTCCCCGTAATTATTTTCAGAATAGACATGTTGCCCTAAATATCAACTTTCTGCTTATCATTGTTCATTTTAGAAAAAAACTATTAGAAAAATGAAAAGCCTGTTTTTGTTTTCGCTGCTTTGTTAAGATTGCACTGTGTTTATGCTCCTTGACCTGCCCTTTACCCTCGCTACTGGCAGCAGGCATTGTTATGTTAGAAGGCAACCTTAATAACTTCTTACAGTTGAGCAGCTACGTCCTTGGTATCCTGATGTTATTGCTTCATTTCAGGACTTACTATGTGCAAGATCTGCCCCAGAAAAAAAGAGGACTTGCTGTTTTTAAAGCAGGCTCCTAAGGACTCTTTGACTGGTAGATGAGGTTGAATTAATATTTGTTAATTTCCAAGTGTCTTTGTAAAAATAATAAATGGTCTGAGTGCTGCTCAGATGCCAGTGATTAGTGCTGTTAAATGTCAGCGTGCTGAATACCAAGGCTGTGTAGTCCTCAATCTATCTCAGCCTCTTTAATACACTGCCAGACACTTCCTGCTCTTTTCTCTCACTCTTGCAGGTTTTTGCTTACTCACTAGGTGACGGATTTTCTGTTTTTCTCTTTCTCCCTTTTCCTCTGTGTGTGTTTTTAGGTTTTGTCTGCACATCGCTTGCACTGTGCTTGTGAAATCTATTGTATTTAATATAAACCTTAAAAGGGGCTTACATCCCACCCCCTTGCTTTCCTTGCTTTTCATGGGTTTCTGTGTTTGCCACTTACATTTCCTCAGTTTCCATTGGCTGTAGCATACAGTTTCCTGTTGTTCGTGGTGTTTTCCTCGTGTGCTTCTTTTATATGTTTTCCGGTGACCAAGTACTGTTTACATCTGCTGTTGTGGAACTATTTTTTTAATGTTTTGCATGCACAGTGCAAGCATGGCAACCCTTAAAAAAAAGAGTTCCACAAAAGCGCTGTACTTGTTTACTTTCTGCTGTGTGTATGACTCTCTTCAACTCCTCTCCATCCCTCATGTTGCCCCCCCACTCGCTCTCTCTAGAAGTTTTGGACGAAAAGAGCCAATTGTAAACACATTAGCCATCGAGCCTTCACAGATGGGTGTCTTCAGAGTCTCTCCGTTCCTCTTACAAATTCCTGCTATTTCACAGGTAAAAGAAAAGAGTGTTGAAAAGTCTCAATGTTTTGCATTCAGCAGTATTCACACCGTGCACTAGCAACCACCTTGGATGTGTGCTGCTCAGATGCCAGTGATTAGTGCTGTTAAATGTCAGCATGCTGAATACCAAGGCTGTGTAGTCCTCAATCTATCTTAGCCTCTTTAATACACTGCCAGACACTTCCTCCTCCTTTCTCTCACTCTTGCAGGTTTCTGCTTACTCACTTGGTCACGGATTTTCTGTTTTTCTCTTTCTCCCTTTTCCTCTGTGTGTGTTTTTAGGTTTTGTCTGCGCATCGCTTGCACTGTGCTAGTGAAATCTATTGTATTTAATATAAATCTTAAAAGGGGCTTACATCCCACCCCCTTGCTTTCCTTGCTTTTCATGGGTTTCTGTGTTTGCCACTTACTTTTCCTCAGTTTCCATTGGCTGTAGCATACAGTTCGTGGTGATTTCCTCGAGTGCTTCATTTATACGTTTTCCGGCGACCAAGTACTATTTTCATCTGCTGTTGTGGAACTATTTTTTTAATGTTTTGCATGCACAGTGCAAGCATGCAAACCCTTAAAAAAAATAGTTCCACAAAAGCACTGTGCTTGTTTACTTTCTGCCGTGTGCATGGCTCTCTACAATTCCTCTCCATCCCTCAGGTTGCCCCCCACTCGCTCTCTAGAAGTCTAGAATGAAATGAGCCAATTGTAAACACATTAGCCATCGAGCCTTCACAGACGGGTGCCTTCAGAGTGTCTCCGTTCCTCTTACAAATTCCTGCTGTTGTTTCACAGGTAAAAGAAAAGAGTGTTTAAAAGCTTCAATGTTTTGCATTCACACCGTGCCATTGCAACCACCATGGATGCGTGAGCCCTGGCAAGCCTACTAAGCCTGCTGCCGGCCACCGTCTGCCTCTCAGAAGGTGAGCCCCATTGCAGTGCAGATACCAGGCTCCTCTTTTCCACTTCATTCAACTAGTTGGGTAACACAATGGAAGTTTTCAGCCATCTGCAGCATGTTAGTCTCGAAGGGGAAATAGAAGGAAAAATCCAGTTTTCCATTGCGTCCGGGTATTTTAAAAGACACATATTTGTCTCACGTTTGTTATTTTAACATGCTTTAAAACACGTGTTGGGTAGAAAGGCAGTGTGCAATTAGGCTACCAGACATGCAGTTTCAAGGGAAAATACTCGGGACATAATCTTGTTAAAGGCTCTGTTTCCAGAGTGCATTGGACAAAAGTCGAAGGTCTGAAGGTAAGCGGACTACGTGACTTGGGCAGAGCACCCATAGCATGCACTGTAGCCCTGCTCGGAGTCCTACACAATGTGCAGCCCCCGTAAGGCTCAGTGTCTGCAGACTGACATCTGACTCTTGTCCCTGAGCTCTGAACCCGCTCATGAGTCACTGTCTAATCCCTGTCAAAGAGGCCCAGATACCACCATTCACCCAAGCCAGTTTCTATGCGCCGCAGTCATTGCTCTGAAGGCGCAATTACACATTTACTGCCCAATTTTAGCCCATTATGAAAAGCTCAATTGGTTGAACATGAAGTAGCGCCTTCAAAATGGCTTTGGTCTGTGGGAAGAAATGGAAAGTAATAATTCTCCAGTGGAACACAAAAAACGATAAAATACCAGTTATTTATCCATATCTTGCCCCTAGCTCATGATTAAACGCTCCCAATGTCTTTAGATCAAGACACTGAGACAGAAGAGAGCTGAAGTGACAATTTGACAATTTATTTATTTATATGCACAGTTACTTAAAACCATTGCAATAATAACACCAACGATATAACCTTGAGTACGTTAGTAGTGCTGTATTGCACATATATCAGGATAAAATTATTACTCGTAAAAGGAAGTCTTCCACAATGTCGTTGCTAAGGATAAAACCATTGATATCAATGCTAAAACATGATTAACACCAGCAGCTGGTAGTCGTCTTTTTTTTTGTCAAAAAGTCAGTGCGAGAGTTCGAGCAGTATCGAGTCAGCCCCTAGGAGAAAGAATGGTAAATGCAAGTTTGTGGCGGGGATGCTAAGTGCGAAGCCGAGGCTGAGGGTCAAGTAGGCCTGATCAAGGGCTGCTCTGAATCGATGAGGACCGGGATCTTTTGGCCATATACAGAGGATGCTATCGGTCGGGCCCAAAGTAGGTGGCACCCTGCAGGTACTTCTGTGTTGGCCAGACTGGCCCGGTGTGTCAATGGCTTGCTCGACCAACAGCTGGTAACTAGCTTTGTCAAAGTGGTTTCTTGCATAGATGTTCAAGGTGCGCTTTAATAAAAATAGATTAGTGCAAGGAGTGGTTAAGCAGCGTGAGGGTTGGTGGCGGCCCAATCCCCAAGGGCAGACAGCGGAGAAAATAAAAGGACGGGTTGTAGAGATTAGTAAACCCGTCTAAAAGGGTTTAGTATGTCAGGAAAACTCTGGGGCGCCCCATAAAATAGTCAGTTAACAGTTTTTGGACGATGATAGTGGATTTGGGAAGGGCTGGGCGAGGAAATAGTAGGTCTTCCAGGTTTTTTACACATTTGCCACACCTTGCTAGAGTTTGAGTGTCTGTTTGGGAGAAACATAGTGCTGACGCATCCAGGAATGTATGAATGCCCCTTTTTAAATAGAGTGGCTTCAGAAGAGATTTCCTGGGGGAGTCAAGGGAAGGACAGCAGCACAAAAGGTGGAGCCATGAATCAGTCTTATAGTTGCATAGTCTGCAGGCCCCCTCCTCTCCACGTGGGGCCCATTGGTTAAAGTTGGTGATTTGCAGGCCTAGGAGGCGCATAAACATGATATTCATACAGGCTGATTGGCTTAGGCTGTCTGAGAGGTATGGTTGAGGAATCCATGATAAATAAGAATCATTCAAGGCAGAAAAAATAGTTGAGGTTTTTAGGGTCCGAATGTCCTGCTGATATGAAATTTGTCTCACCTGCTTGTTTATAACCCTTTTCCAGGCTACATAGGGGATGGAGTCCGATTTTAGCGCTGTTTCTTTGATTTGTAGAGATCTTGTGGCCTTTTGAATTTGTTGGTTCCTTGGGTTCCCAGGGATCTCAAAGGTTTCTTTTAGGCGGGCTTTGAGGGTGTTATCCGGTGCTTTTAACACCCTTATATAAAGTTTCAGGGTATTGTCCTCGCATGTAAGTGATTGCCTCAGAAAGCCCAGCTCAAGTCTTAATCTTGCCCTACATATATATTTGGGAAGTTGGAGGACTCGCTTGTAGGTCATGCATTGGGCACTGTCTAGGCTTGCTGCACTCGCATCTGGGAAGGCCTGATGCCCGTAATGTAAGGCGGGAAGAAGAGTGGCTTTTATGACCTTTAGTATGGTGACGCCTGTGGCGCTGCGCAGAGTCCAGTTAAGGCTTGTCAGGCTGTGTGTTATCGCTCCGGCTCTCTTTTTCAGGGCGGCTAGATGGACAAATGGTCTGGAAGACTCAATAAACCATACCCCCAGATAGTTATACTTGGGCATATGTTTGATCGTGGCGGTCCCAATACTCCAGGTTAAAAATTTATTTTTTTGGCAGCAACAAAGATCAGGACCTTGGTCTTGTCCACATTGATTTTGAGAGAGTTGGCTTTGTTATATTCGTCGAGCCTGCTAAGGGCACGTTGGAGTCTAGATTTGGTATGGTCCATTATGACAATATCGTCAGCATATTGTAAGATGTGCAATTTCAAGTGCCCCAGTTGTGGCGGGAGCATGCTGCTGTGCTCCAAAAATCTCCCAAGGTCGACTGTGTAGAGGTTGAACAAGAGGGGTGTGAGAACGCATCCTTGCTTCAGGCCATCTGAGGTGGCAGTTGTTGTAGAAATGGTCAAAGGACCAGTTCTCACTCGTACCCATGTGTTCATGTGCAGAGAGATAAGAGCTCCAAGCAGGTCCCCGGGGATCCACCAGGTGTCTATTTTCCACCAGCACTGTAGTCGATAAAACAACAGTAAAGAGGAAGTCGACTTTTTTGGGCTGCTCGATGGCTAAGAATGGCTAGGGCAGTGATGTTGTCGATTGTGGAGGTGGCTACACGGAACCTAGTTTGGGAATAGGGTAGGATGATTTTTTCCACAACCCATTCTTGCAACAAATTGCGAACACCCTGAGCATAGACCTTGGCCTCTAGATCTAATAGGGCAATGAGTCAGTAGTTGGAAGGAAGGGTGGGGTCCCCTTTTTTGAAGATTGGACATAAGGTCGAGCCTCTCTACGTGTCGGGGATCTGTGCTGCGATGTAGACATGGTTAAAGAGGGGGGTTAGCAACTTAGCCCAGTCTTCCAGGGTGCATTTGCATTGTAATATGGGGTGGGGGGCGTTTGGAGCCAGGGGCTCTGTCATTTTATGTGTTTTTCAAGAATCTGTGTACCTGGCCCGGTGAGGTCAGAGTGTGGGTTTCCATCAGTGTGTTGTCGTTTGTCCCTCTGCTAGGAACGTCGATGGGTCCTGAGGTTTGCTGCTGTATTGTATATTGACGTGCCGTATCCAGGCTGCCTCTGAAACCACGTTCCCCCTACAACTGTTGGAGGATCCAAGTTTGCTGATGTGATTTTGAAAGTGGGCCGAGCTTTTCTCTTTTAGCACGCGGTGTATTTTTTTTATCCACTCCTCCTGTTCATTAAGTTTTTTGGTTTCCCATGTTAATTATTTTTACAATTTGAGTAGAATGACCACGTTTTTAATGGACAGAGTGGTGGGATTTTGCTTGTGCGAATAAGTGGCTCTCCTTAATGTTATTTGTGCATTGACAATGGCCCTATTGTGGGGTTTCCACGGAGGGCTCATGGGATGTCAGCCAGGGGCACCGGGTCTCATTAGAAGGTCTCTTAATTTAGTTATTAAATCGTCTCATCTTTGAGGGTAGATTGCAAGGGGGCTTTTAGTGAAGTTTAAGGTTGTACCTTTGAGCCATTTATCCACCTTGGCGGAGCCTGAGTCGTCCCATTTAATTCTTCTCACTAGAGCATGAGATTCAGTCCGAGCCGAGAGCCCCACTTCTGTGACTGTGGCAGCTCCTGGGGCTTGTAGGTCCAGTGTTGCAGTCAGGGGGTTGTGGTTGCTTTCTGTGCGGATGGGGATCTCTAATTCAACTAAATGACTTGCCAGGGAGGAGACAGGAAGATATAGTCTATGGTTGAAATGTTCTTGAATGTTGTGGAAAGTTGTACACTGGGATCTTGAGACTGAAGCATTTGTTTCGCTGAGCATAGATTACAGTTAGATAATAGGATATTCACAGTTTCCTGCTCTTTGGTTTTGAGAGCTAAGTTTTTGTTGATTCCCAAGCCCCTGATTTTAAAATCGCCTAGTAGCAGAATTTCAAGAGATGCAAACTCTGAGAAAAGATCTTCCAAGCTCTTGGTCAAGAGTACCATTGCAGGTAGTTTTGGTGTTTTCGTTATGTTATGATAGCAATTTATTAAGAGAAGGAGGAGGTCCTTTGTTTGATTTCAGGCCCCTAAAATTAGAACAACTTGCCCAGATGGGAAGTTTCGGTGGAGAGGTGTAGGCTTGATCCTGCAGGAGTGCTTAATGAAGATTGAGAGCCCCCCTGATGGGCGTCCAGAAAGGTTGCCGGCTGAAAAAGCTCATAGTAGCCATAGAGGACCAATGGATTTAGAGCCCAGGTCTCCTGCAGGCAGATAATTTCACTTTTGTTCAGGTAAGCCACCAGACAGAAGAGAGATGAAGTGGTTTGCGCAGGATCACACAGTTTGTTTAATTGCAGAAATCTGGACTGAAGCAGTGGTTTTCAAGGTGGCCCAATTGAAAGTTTTGTCACAAGGCCACATCTGTGCCCACCCAGCCACCAACTCAAGCCTGTCCACTCACAACACCCAGATCTTGCCATAGAAAAAAAAATCAAATAGAATGGATGGTAGAAGAACAGAGTGTGGCTTCTTGCAGCCATGCACAGTAAGAAAGTGTTTGTACACAGTGAGTGATTGTTCATATGACGTGTCATGTTTTGCGTGCTACAATCTGAGTTGTTTTTTGGGCAGTTTTCCATAGCGCAAACTCGACCTGTTGGTATTGGAGTGCAATACATGAGAACCAATTACATTCATGTTTTTGTAGGCACGGGGAAATTAAGTGATCTGCCCAGAATCACAGGATGTTGAACCGATGCGGAGACTCAAACCTGCCTCCCGTAGCCAGGGGTACATGTTTAGGGGGGCATGGCCCCAAAAAATAACCACAGAAGGGTTTCGGGTTTCAATGTTTGACATTGGTTTGGTTCCCCACAGTATTTTTTTTAATTAAAGGCACAATATGGTGAGATTTTAAAGAATGCAGTATATTTTGCAGTTTTTTTAAAGTGTTACTATTTTCTACATTTATCACTATTAGTAATAATAAATAGGAAATTGTACCTTTTAAAGTACAGTGAGCAAGGAACACTAGGGAATGTTCATGAAATCTGTGTTAAATAGTATTTTCAACAGACATATCCTGTATAACTGTAGAAAACTAAATAGTGCATAAATGCAATTATGCTTGGGCCAGTGTACCCTCCCTCAAGACACCTTTGGGGAAAAGTAAGGCAAATCAAGCATTTCTAAGTACATTTTCTAAAAACCATTAATAATAATTGAGTGGGTTTTTAAGGCAGTTCTAAACCATCTTCAGCAAGAGAGACCTCAATGGAACAGCCAGTAGGAGAGATAGACAAGGTCACCATAGGATGTTGCGGGAGCATAGGGATAGCAGAGGAAGTGCGTGTGGTGAAAGGCCCTTCTACTACTTGAACAGCAGGAACTTGCCAGGCAGCTGCTCAGTCATTGTTTCAGAGCCTTGTACCCAGTACTTAATTTGTGCAGTTGGTTTCAGGTAGCAGGCACCAGCACTTACCTTTTGGGACCCAAACTTATTTTTCACCATTATTTTTTGATCCAGACCAAAAGCAAGACTGGCAGAAAAGAAAGAAAGAAGGGGGAATCGAAATATTGGAAAATGATGACAAAGACAGAACACAGGGACAAAAAAGATCTTGCAAGAGTAAGAAAAAGAGGCAGGAAGTGTAGGGTGGTGGAAGAAAGAGGCATGCGGTGGAATCGAGACTTGACAGGCTTAGTATCCAATAACCTCTACATGCAGCAGGTCTGGCCTGATTGAAGCCCCACTGGACTTTGACAGTAGAAAACATGTGTCTTCACTATTTCTAGAAACCTAAGTTGTATTCTGTCAACTCAAACTTTACCAGGCAGAGACTGGGGTTATTTTAGGCAGGACTGAGGGGCCATCTCTGACAGGCTGCCACATTATCTCAAAAAAGGTTAGGACGTATTGCTGATGATCAACACTTGCTAACATTATGCCTTCTTGGTGCTGTTGAAGAATGCTGTATAGATGAGACCGCAGACTTGATTAAATGTCTATAGTCCGAGTGTTTGTGGTCTCTGGTATGTCTCCCTATATTTGTATCCATGCATTAGTGCATCTGTGTCAGTGATCTTGTGTACGTTTTAGTGACTGTGTCAGTGCCTCTGTGTCCGTGTAGCCCTATTTCCCAACTGTGAGTACTATTGTCAATATTCGGATTTTAGTGTAAGTCTGTCTTTCATTATCTTCATATCAGTGTCCAAATGTAAAAATTCCCAAACCAGTATTGGCGCCCCCATGTCCACATGTGTGTCTTTGACTGCCTTTAATCCCTGCGTCAGTTTTCCAGTGGTAATATCCCCATCATTTTCCAAGTGTAACATATCCAGTGTCAGTGCCACCAAATATATGTGGCTGTGTCTCAGTGGTAGTGATGGACTGCTCTATTGCTGTGCAAGTGTTCCATTGTCAGCATTATCCCTTTCTTCTTATGTCAGTATATTCCTCGCAGTGTGCTTGTGTTGGTGTTCCAGTGTCGAGGTCCATGCAACAGTTTCCCTGTGTTAGTGCTTGAGTGCCAATGACCAAGGGTCAGCAAGTCCATGCTTGTTTCTCATGCCCTCTTTGCATGTAGCATCTATGACTCAGTATCCCAATGCTGGCACCCTTGTGTAATTGCCTCAGAATTAGTAGTGTTACTGGGTTAGTGTCCCCATATCACTGTTACTGCATACATGTCCCTTTATTTCTCTCCCATCATGAGTGTTCCAGTATCAATGTCAATGTACCTATTTCCCCATCTACCTATGTCCCAGTGGCAGTGCCCTCACACCAGTATCACAGTGGCATTGTCCCTGGGTCAGTTTTTCTGTGTCATTGTCCATGTGCCCATGTCAGTATCTTAATTACAATGTACCTTGTTAGTTTCAGTGCCTCGTGTCAGTGTTCACTTTTCCTACTGTCTGTCTCTGTACCCAAACAGTGTTTCTGGGCAGTAACCCCTTGGCAGTGTTGCATTGTCCAATGTCCAAGTCAGTGTCACAGTGTAAATTTCAGTGTCTGTGACCCTATGTATGTGCCTCCATGCCAGTGCCTCTGTGTCTGTATCCCAGTTTCAGTGACCCAACACAGCAACCACACGTCAGTACCTGAATGTTGCATCCCCCCAGTAAGTGCCCTTGTGTTACTATCCTTTTAGCAACGGGTGTTGTGTTCAAGCATAAATACCTAAGTGTTTATACTCTAAACCTCCTATGACAATCTCCCCATACCACTGTCCCATGGCATTGGACCAGCACCAATGTTTGTGCTAGTGTCTTTGTCCACAAGTCAATCTCTCCATGTTGGTGTTCCATTATCTGTGTCCAAGTGGTACTGTCCCGGTGGAAATGCCCTTGTGTCAGCATCACTATGGTGCTGGTGTGTTACTGTCCTAATGTGTCCCAGTGTCAATATTTGTGACTCATGTCAATGAACGACTTTCAGTGCCACATCACCAACATCCCCATGCCATTATTGGTGCCACTGGTCAGTGTTCTAGTGTCTATATCCCTATGACAGGGTCTCCAAGTCAGTTTCCTTTCATCAGTAACCTCTGTCAGCATTCACAGGTTCACTAATGATGTGTTCCCCTGTCAGTGTCCCTTTGTCAGTATATCATGTCACAGTCTAATATTATGTCCCACTGTTTAGTGTCAATATCCTTGTGCCCTGGCATCCCTGTGTCCAGAATTAGTGTTTGTGTCCCATGTACGCATCCAAATGTTACTGTTCCCATGTAAGTATAGATGGTCCTGTTTCTGTACCCCTGTTCCAGTGCCCTAGCGTCAGTGTTGATTTGCCTGTCTCATTATCTTACTAAGAATGCCCATTTGCTAGTGCCCCTGTGCCAGTGTCCCCCTCTTGTTGTTCAAGTGCAAGTGCCTATTTGTCACTGTGGTCACATCAATGTCCCCATGTCATCATTGGTTTCCTTTGGCAGTGTGCTAGTGACAGTGTTGGAGGTCCATTGTAAGTGCCCCCGAGTCATTCTTGGTCCCCCTGTGTCAGTTTCCTAGTTTTAGTGTAGGCCCCATTGGGTCACTGTACTAGCCTTAGTGCCTCACATAATGGCATTGTTTGCTTATAAACTACTTATCCCATCCTACGTTGACTTCAAAGCACCAAAGGGAGAGAAGAGTCACAAGGCCTGGGATACAGATGCACAAGTGATTTGGTGATACAAAAAGTGGTTATGGGATGATAAAGTGTATTGGGAAGGATATATTGAAAAAAACAAGATGTGAAAGAGCATTTTAGGAAGATGACCCTTTTAAAAAAAGGAAAATTGAAAAGCAAAACAAGCATTTCATTGATAAGTGTCTTAAAGTGATAGATGAAGCAATATGATTATCTCCACATCAGGATAATTTTTCTAAATACATATGGGGTTGCAGTTTCACTGATCATTTGAAAATTAAAGAAACAGTTTGAGATTTGTTTCACAATGCAGTGGAGCAGTGCTTAATTTGTAATAAATAAATAAGTACAAGGGCCCGACTTTTTTCGTAAGAAGTTACTCACTTTCTTCTCAAGCGTATCCCACTTCTACCAATGTTGCCCCCCAATTCCACTACTGCATGGAGAACACTCAAAAATAAGACTGTAGGAAGAGCACCTGCATTCTTCAAGTTGGTCAAATAGTGCATTTTGCAGTCCTAGACCAGAGATCAATTAAATTTTCTAGAAAGCCAATTCATCTGAAATGGCACTCATAAAAGAATCAAGTGCTTTGATGGCCAGTTTTTGTTGGGCGGGGAGAGCAATTGTTTTAACACCACTGCTGATTCAACCATTGCGTGTATTTTTAACGAGAGCGGACTAGACTTATCAGTATTAAAAAAGCCTTAGCCACCCTTTGACATAAAACTGCTCCCCTCCCAGAGCTACAGTAACAATACTGCAAAATGTTCTCTTTTTTCATGATTGAAAACTTTAATAAAGAGATATTTAAAAAAAAAAAAGCCTTAGCCACTGTGTGTGGTGCAAGACATGCACAAAAGTGATATTCTCAATGACCTGTTGGGGCTGTGGGTCATGATTGGTACACACCTAGTTACTAATTACTCCTTTCTGACAGTAGAGGTTCACAAAAAATGGAGGTATGGTATGTAAAAAATAACAATGCCCAGTTTACATTGAAGCAATAAAACGTATTCTACATAGGGGCACTTTCTAGACCTGCATCAGTTATGGGGAGAGACAAAGTGCAGCTGAAAATATAACTGTGCATGATGTGTGTGTTTTCTGTATGTATTGATTGATGTGTTGTGACGTGTGTTATATATGCTTAGTATGCAGGGCTCATATGTGCTGTAATCGTGATGACTTATTTTTTGCATCTATGGTCTGTCTTTTTGCTTAATATTTAGTGTGCTTTGTGTTGTGCTATATGTTGAAGTCTGTGTGTGCTGCATGTATGATTGTGTATCTAAAAGCTGGTTGATGGGATTCGTTGTAAACCCTTCAACAGTAGCTGGTCCAGCAGGCATATTAGTATGCTTCTTATAAATTCAGTCTCTCATGAGGTTGATCAGCTGGATTTGAAGATTGCAGTGCTTACTGTTTTAAAATGAAAGCCAGCTTCCAAATAGTTTCTCACCAAGTCTCTCTCAACTTTGCCTACTGCCAGTATTATGCAATATACAATGCACAATTGTACAATTTACTGCACCTTACTGATGTCCAAATAGGTTTGAACATAAGTACCAATACATGGCAGACTAAAATGTTTTCTGAATTTGCAGAATTCCACATTCATGCACTGTTGGTTTAACCTACAGCTGTTCTTTGTTTGTTGTAGTAGCTTTTCTATTCCTGTTTTCCTTTGCATTCTGGTATTTGTAGTCCTGAATATATAATAAACGTCAAACTACTAGAAACAGGATTCAATGTAAAAAACAAATTGATAGGTTACTTGTATCTCATAGGTTGACTTGAGTGCTCCGATTTGTTTTTAACACAGGCTTTAAATCCAAATGTAAATGCAACCTTGCAAATACTGATCCAGACAGGAAGCTGCTACCATATTACTGATTGTCCTGGACCACCCTTCCTGCTTCAACAGTTGTCAGGCTAAAAGGGGAGAGGTGCTTGGGTGGTACTGGTACCACTCTCACTTCTATCATTCACGAAACAAAATGCGTACATGTCACTCACAATTAGCTGCAGTGTTGTGGTGGTTTATTTTGTTAAAAATATACAACTACTGAGCAGTGGCATAAGGCAAAATGATGCCCCCTTGCAGAATGTGATGAAGGACCCTGGCCTATCCCAGATTCATTGGTCTGGGGCTCAATGGGGGACATCTGAAAGGTTGGGGCCCCCCATACACTGCAGGGGCCTGCTTGGGAGTGGCTTTCCAGAGCATTTCACTATTTCTTATTCCATGCCATTGCACACATTCTACAATGGCATGGCTTAGGGGGTGAGGGGTCCCCTTTCAAAACAACAAACCCTGGGGGCTGTCGGGGCCTCCACTGTGCCCCTGCTACTGAGCCATAGCAGGGTCACGGAAAGCATGATTCAAAAACCCCAGTTTTGTACTGATGCTCTAAAATGAATTACTGTCTCAACTTTAGAGCTGCTAACATTTATCTCATATGCTTTGCCATCAGAACGTCTTTTGTTCTCCTGCAAATGAATCACGGTGCAAGGCAGATTTCTTCTTGCATCCAGGAAAGGGAATGAGACAGCTGAGGAAGACAGTCAATTTAGCATATTCCTGTGAACAGTGCCGCATTAAAGAATCTCCCTTCACCTTGCAAGGCTTCAGTGCCAGGCACTGGGGGATTCTGGGCATCATCAACGGACAAAGGTTACTTGTGTTTAAATTACACCTTCGGCCAATAAACAGGCATACCAGTGAGCTGGGCAGCGATAGCTGTGAAATTGGACAAATGACCATACGCATCAACATGTTAATTCACATTAAACTGGAGGTTTTTGTCAAAGTGGAGAAAGAAAAACTAAAGGCACTTTTGCTTAAAAATAATAGACTCAACAAAACTGGTAGGGTTTTTCTGTCTTAGTTTGGGAATAGAAAGACAGCCTCTCCTCCCTATGCCCATCACACAGAAACACACACACTCACCCACCAGCACACATATCAGTGGACACATATGCAGCCACAAATATGCACGTCGGTTGGCACCTTGTTAAGGGTATGAAGCGCTATATCACTACAATACAATATACAGACTTTGACACTGCCATTAGTTCTGCTTAGTGTTGGTAGCAGGCCATAATTTGTATTTCCTGCAGTTGCCATTGCTGTCCTTCCCCCTTCCAAAGCAAACAGTGGCCTTGCATGTCTCTATCCACTAACATCTTAATGCTGTCCTCGGACAAATACTGAAAATTGTCTTTTCATTGAGTTCACTAACACCATACCCCAATCCAGTAAACTCTGTTGTTCTGCATACCTATAAAGACATAAGAGCATGTATTTCTATGCTAAGATAAGCTGTTGGAATGAGCAAACATTTTTTCTAAGACTGAGGGTGGAGGATTCCTAACATCAAAGAGAAGAAGTCATGTCAGGTAGTTTCCCCTCTTCAGGAACAAACAAAGAGGGACTTAAATGGCTATGGGGTTAGAAGTATATTAACTGCAGCACTACACGAAACCTATCCCACGCACCAATTCTCTCATAGGAATGCAAAATATTTCTTTTTCCTAACTCATCGACTCACTTCCCAAGACCTGCTTTCCTCTTTTAACAGTGTTGAGGCCACAGTCATGGGATCTTAAAAGACAGAACCTCTGTCTCCCTTCTCAGCCTCAGGGTTGGACTGTGTCAGAAAATAGGCTAGAAAACCAAAATAAACCTGGACTCATAAGCGAATCAGATAAAGAACCCCACATTTATAAATCAGATTCATTTTGAGCTTGCAGAGACACGCTGTATGGCTGTTTGCAAGATATGGGAGACACATGCATTTGTGCTTGCTTGCAGCAGGCAATGGCTGTAGCAATCAACCACAGGAGAGACCTACCCAGCTCAGCCCCCATACACAAGTAACATGCTCTCTGGCTGAGTATGACTGTTTATTCACTGACCACCTAATGCTACTTTGAACACAGAGAATGGGTATGATTTAATTTTGTGTGTCAAACTATAAAACAGAATGGAAAACTGACCTGATCTTCAACTTGATTGATGGCCAGTGTGTCTTGCGCTGCTGCAGTCCCAAGAGGAGCTGCAGACAGAAGAGAAATGTTCCTATTTTGCTTGGAGGTGTGGTGGGGCCCGGGAGAAACCTGCTTCCTCCCACCAGCCTGTGCAAAATGATTACAATGTTGCTGCTTTCCCTATCCAAAAGCCTCTGACTGTGGCTATAGCAGTGCTTTCCCTTCAGGCATTTTCTCTCGCCTAAATCCTTAGCAAAAGCGAAAGGCAGCTGTGTAAAAACTAAAAGTGAGGCCCGGTTTCCTGATTTTCTGTTTTTTAGGACTGCTGCCTCTGCGATGAAAGCAATCTCTGACATGCTTGCAGTTGCATTTAGGGGGGCCAGACATTTTTATGGGGGTGCCAGGCCCCCTCAGGCCCCCCGTGGCTACGGCCCTGCCTCCCCAGCTTCAAAGTCGTTATGCCACATTTTGTTTTTCATGTTATAGATCTGTCATTTAAGTTAACACAAATGTTAAAATGCTGTTTGCACAATACTGCCTTTGTGATGTACCACCTGTAGTTGCCATTGGCTTTGGTAAACATATAAGATCTGGGAAATGGGCTCTGTTAAAATATACATCTAGTAATCAGAGGGAGATTTTTTTTACCCGCCACGTTTTTCAGTGATCTGAACTATAACCTTTTTTATTTTAAATTTGCAACTTGCAACGTTTTCCACTGTCTCCCAGAATAAGCACACTTGATTTATGCACCCTAGTGAGTGTGGGATAGCTTGTACTCTGTTGACATCAAGTAGAAAATGCCTTGAAGTGCACACTTACCTTAAAAGTGTGTTCAACCCTAAACAATTACACTGGTCACAGTACATAGAGCGAAGCGAACACTCCGTAGCACTGCTTGTGCTCTTGTAATACTGCACATAGAGTGTAACACCACACATTACAATTAGCAAAGCACAGATACGTTTGCAGTTTGCATCGTTCTTTGTACGCTGATGCGTAAAGTTTCGGAGAGTGCACCGATTTTAGCACTGTACATGACTTTAGCAGTAGCAGTGCACATTGGAACACTGAAAAATGGCCGTTGGACTATTGAGTGCAAGCAGCAGTGTACATTGACTGTAGCGTTGCACAATGATTTGAGGACTGCATGGTGGCTGTAATTTTACAGAGATAGTGAAGCATTACAGGACGTACCATTGCACACAACCTCTACTGCCTTGCACAAGAGTCGAGAAAGCCTTGCACCATCCAGGCCCGCTGCTGTGGGCTCAGCAGTCATGTTCTGAACCCGGGTCTTGTACACAAAACAGGATGGAAAGAAACGTTTAGATGACGACAAATGCCTGAGACTTTTTCACAAAGCATTTCTAGCCGCAGAGCCGAAAACCTGACTCACCCCGTAACTAGTGTGCAATAGACAATACTCACATCACCACATCCAACACACTTTTAGTATGCCATAATCAGCTACTAAAAAGTACCTTCCACCCAACAATATGTATTCCACCACTTTTCAAAATCTACTTCTAATTTGCTTTGGCCAAACACAACACAGTAGACAAATTCACTTAGACCGTTGCATAGATCCACTACACCCCCTACCCCCATTGCCTCCGCATGCAAACCTGCTTTTCACAATTTTATTTTGGGGTCAGTCTTATATAGCGCCAACATCAGCCGAAGATACAGGAGCGCTTTATATGACCACTAGTTATTTCGTACAAGCACACAAATAACTATTCGCCTATGTATTTAAACCTTCTTTTCACAATTTTATTTCAGGTTCAGTTTTATATAGCGCCAACATCACCCGAAGGTACAGGAGCGCTTTATATGACTACCACATATCGCACAATATATTGCCTTTCTCAAAAAAAGTCACAATTGATAGTTACTATTGACACTGATCCCGCGACGACCAGAGAAAAATTTAAAAAGTGCTAAAGACAGTGGCTTGGATGACAGTGGCTTGGATGACGGTGAAACCGAGATTCTGCTGTTCGGAAAAGCGGAGGAGCTCTGGTCTACTGATTGGTGGCCTTCTGAGCTGGGTGAACCCCCCACCCAAAAAAATGGGTGAAAAACCTAGGTGTATTGTGGATGACAAACTCTCCATGGAAGCACACGTGAAAAGCATCTCGGACACCTGTTTCGGCCTGATGCGAATGCTCAGAAAGGTTTTTCCTTGGCTTCCTCTTCCAGCAAGAAAGTCTCTCATACAGGCACTCCTAGTAAGTAGGCTAGACTACGGTAACTCCCTACTGGTAGGGATTAGGGAAGATCTGCTCTCTAGGCTGCAGGTTGTGCAGAACACAGCTGCACGTCTGGCCCTCAATCGGCCCTCTCGATCACCTTCCGAACCTCTCCTGCGACTACTCCACTGGCTGCCCATTAGGAAACGAGCAGTATTTAAGCTTTTGTATCTGGTATTTAAATCACTAAATGGGAATGGTCCGGCTTACCTCAGTAAAATGCTCAAACCTTATATTCCTTCCCGGCAACTGAGGTCGAGCAATCGGCGGCTGTTGTGCCCTATGAGGATTAATAAAATCAGAATGGGTGGCTGCTCATTTTCGCATCTTGCTCCCTCCCACTGGAACAAACTGCCAGACGACATTCGCGCCTGCCCCAACCTAGGGCAGTTTAAAAAACGTCTGAAAACCTGGTTGTTTAGTCACTAATCAGCTGTCTCCTCTCTGCTCTTCTGATATTGTGGCGCCAAGAGATCCCCTTGGGGATGATTCGTTTTGCGCCTAACAAATGCTAATAATAATAATAATAACACTTTTACGGAGTTTCTTTAACTTATATTGCACAACTGCTCACCAACTTAAAACGTACCAAAAAAAGAAAATATTATTAATCACATAGGTGAAACCGAATACATTTACCAATGCTTGTTTGCTCTCTTGCTATTGGGAAATACCGGAGGAGTAAAAATAAGTGCCAGTCCCCAAAAATGAGTGCCGTGGCCCCACCCGCCAACCACCGGAAGTGTGGTTTCGTGGACTACTTCGACTAAACTACAGAACGGGAATCATAGTATGATCCCCTTGTCATGCCTTGAAAAAAGGCTTAATGCAAAGAAAACTTATTTTGAGCCCTTAAGTCCTTAGGAAATTCAAGCATTTCCTTACGATGGTTAGAAACGTATGCATTTTATGTTCTACTCCTATCCTGCCACTGACGTCCTCAAAAATATCTTTTTAAAAAGGAAAATTATAAAAGGTAGCACAGAAAGTTCAGTACATTAAGGGTAATAATAAAATACTTTTGAAAACATGCGGCGCATAACAAGCTGAGACAGATACAACAAAGTACAAGCTAAAATGTAATACCTTTTGAGGCATTTTCAAACAAGACTGTGTTGAAAGGTTTCTGGTTAGGCAGGGGTTTTTCACAGTTGCCACTTTGCGCTGTAGATATGTGTTTTGCAGTGTTGCCTACATAAGACCATTCAGAAAGATTAATCTCATTGTATGGTATGCAGAGCTGATAACACCGTTCCGTAAAAATTACAATATCACACGCAGCAAAATACAAATAATCAATACCTGGCAACAATTATCAGGTTGCAGGGGAACACATTAGCTTCAATCCATAGAAAGAGTTGCCTGAGGGCGCCCCTCTGCACGCCTGAATATTTCTCCACTGGGGAATGGCGCTATAACCTGCTTCCGACGGTGACTGGAGGCACTTGTAGACTTCGGATTCAGTTCATTAAATAAATTCATTACCTAAATTTCTCAATGAGCAAAAGTTGCAGTCTTTCGGGAATTTGCAGGGCCCATTAACTGCATGTCGGCCAAGCCACATACTCACCCTTAATCATGTCGCTCATTATTGTCCCAGTGACACACGTCCTCAGGAGCCACCAGCCACTCCGGTGATGCGGAGTCCCCAGCCGCATCCCATTAGTGCGTCTGCAGCATCCCTGCACGGGGCTCACACGGAAGTTCGCAGCATAAGTCCACCCTAATGCAATTCTGTTATTTGCCAGTGGCATAAACAAATTATTTTCACTTTAGCGCGGGAACATGCGTAATTATTTCTTAACAATCCAGTTTACTAAAAGTTTTTAAGTTAACTTTCTTTTTGATTCTTGGATATTTAAGATTTTCTAGCGCGCTATGTAGTCGAAATAATGCATAGCAAGAACAGTACAGTTAATTATCTCATTATATTGCTTCTTTCCTGGAAAAAAATCTATCTTGCCACGAACTTTCTGTTGGCGTTGTCAACAAAACTTTCTAGGGTAAAGACTGGAGTAAATTGGCATTAAATCAAAATGTCTCATCCCCAGAGTTCCTATCCGCTCTTCCATCACAGTTAATTGAAAGTGATCAAATATCAGGCGCCTGCATGTTTATTGTCAGCAAAATAAATACTACAGTGCACACAGGGGAACAGGAGTCTGGATGTACAGGTGAGGGAGAGTGTTTTTCTCAACACCACCCACCAGCGTGCGGTATAAAATATTCATTTTCTGTTTCTGTCTGAGAGCTAAGAAGTAATTTTGTTCCTGTGTCGAAAGGTAAAACATTCTTTCTTGCAAGTAAATGAAAAGAAAATCATGCAGTATTGATTGTACAGGTGTTTTGAAAGAACAGTTTGTAGATGCTATATCAGTGATGGCATATCATGTATATTATGCATGTTGTTGCACGAAGAATCAAAAGAATTTGGCATGGATTGGAAATGTAATAATAATAGCAGCCATCATCACCATAACCAGGAGAAGAAGGGAAACAACAAAATAATACTAATACAAATTATTATATTCAAACTCATCATAAATTGTTTTAAATATGAGATAACGCACCCTCTTCCACACATTATAAGGACATTGCAAGACACAGAGAAGTTCTGTGTCTATCTAGAGGAACAAGGCCAGAGGTTGAGTTCAATTATAAGGTCATGGAACCCAAAAGGGTTACTTTATTCCTTATAATACGTGTTCACACCATCACCATTCCCACAAATCACTTAAACCCTTGGTGTGTTGCTCCTTCATATGAAAGAGATATGATGTTTGCAAACATGAACAATAAAAGTAGAAACTCTAATGCACGATTGAATATACAAAAACATCAGTTTGGTATTTGTTGCAAAATGATAATAAAATCATTTTAATACAAGTCAGATTATAGCTCAGAATGTGTAGAAACATGCAGAGATTGTGTCTTTTCTATATTTACTTAAAGTGTGAAAAAATAAATCTGTTGCCATAAATATCTAATTTCTGCTTATCATTGTTCATCTAGAAAAACAGAGCAGAAGAATAAAACTTCAGGTTTCATTTTTTAAACTGCAGCTTTAATTATGCTATGAGTCCCTCCTTTCCTCTTAGGCAGCTGCCTCAGGTAGAAGGCACAATCTCGACAAAACTCGACTCTAATTAATTATTACAGTTTGAGTAGCTATGTCATTTCTTTATTACTGTTGACTAGAGACTTCACAGGTCGCCTGTAAAATGGAAATTATAGACAGATTTTTATAGGGGGATTGCAGGCTCCCACCACCGTCCGTACCCCCACAACCACCACCCCTGCACCGAATGCCAACACTTCCGAAGTCCTGAAGTGCATACTCCTCAACGTACGCTCCCTGCACAGACACGCCGTCAAGATCTGGGACCTCCTCTCACCAGACGTTGCCTTCTTTACAGAAACCTGGACCAATGCCTCCTCCGCCCCCGACATTGCCACCGCCATCCCTGACGGATACAACTCCACCACCCTCCTGGACAACCTCGCCAACATCGGACTGAAATAGCTCATCACCACGCCTACCCACAAGGTAGGACATACCCTCGACCCCATCTTCGCAGGAGGGAACAACACCCACTTCAGCCACACCATACAACCGCCATGGACGGACCACCACTGCTTACACTTCCATGTCGACAAACCCATGCCGCCCAAACCTGCACCACGCCCTTCACAAAGGAACTGGAGCAAAGTCACTGAGGAGCAGCTCAGCTCCACCCTCAAACACGATGCCCCCACCACCTCGACCGACGCCAACCTCACAGCCAAAGAACTCCACAGATTGATCTCCAGCTGCGCAGACGAGCTTGCACCCCTACGTAACTCCAACAAACAGCGCCCCAGAAAGGCCACTTGGTTCACCACCGACCTCCAAGAATCCAGACGCACCTGCAGACGTCTCGAGAAGAACTGGAGGAACAGCAAAAAGCCAGAAGACCATACCACCTACAAAGATGCCATGACAGAATACCACCAACACATCCGATCGACCAAAAGGACCTTCATCCAGAACAAGATCCTCGCCAACTACAGCAACTCCAAGGAACTCTTCAGCGTCATCCAGGAATTTACCAAACCCCCCAGCGAAACCACGGACATAACTCCCTCCCAGGACCTCTGCACCAAGCTCTGATCCTACTTCCATCTGAAAATCAAGGGCCTCTACGACCATTTCAATGACCAGACACCCGACCCAGAAAGAACTCCCCGTGCCAGCAATGCCAGCCAGCCCACCATCTCCTCCTGGAGCCCAGTCAACACCAAAGGCACTACTTAGAACATGAAAGGCATCCACTCAGGAGCCCCCTCGGACCCCTGCCCACTGCACATCTTCCACCAAGCAGCCACCGCCATCGCTCCAGAACTACGACGCACTATCAACGCCACCTTCAAGACCAGCATCTTCCCCGACGACTGGAAACGCGCAGAAGTCAGACCCCTGCTCAAGAAGCCCTCAGCAGATCCCACGGCCCTCAAGAACTACCGACCCATCTCCCTCCTCCTTTTTGCGGCCAAAGTCACAGAGAAGACCGTCAATGCCCAGCTAACAAAATTCATTGAAGAAAACTTCATCCTTGACTCCTCCAAATCCGGATTCCGCAGCAACCACAGCACCGAGACCGCCCTACTCGCCACCACAGACGACATCCGCACCCTCCTCGCCCAAGGACACACCGCGGCCCTGATCCTCCTCAACCTTTCTGCAGCGTTCGACACCGTCTCCCACCGCACACTCACCTCCACGACGCCGGCCCACAAGGTACTGTCCTCGACTGGATCCGCTCCTTCCTCACCGGCAGAACCCAACAAATCAGAATGCCACCCTTCCTCTCCGAACCCACGGAAATTAACTGCGAAGTACCCCAAGGATCGTCGCTCAGCCCCACACTCTTCAACATCTACATGACCACCTCGCTGCCATCGTCAGACAGCACGGACTCAGCATCATATCCTATGCCAACGACAACCAGCTCATCCTCTCCCTCACCAAGAACCCCATCACCACCAGACACAGTTTCCAGGAAGGTATGAAGGACGTCACATCCTGGATGAGCAGCAGCTGCCTGAAACTCAACTCGGACAAAACAGAGGTCCCCGTCCTCGGACCCTCCCCCTCGGCATGGGACAACACCTGGTGGCCCACCGCCCTCGGAAGCTCTCCCACCCCCACGGACCACACCCGTAACCTCGGCATCGTACTCGACTCCTCCCTCTCCATGACCCGACAGGTCAACGCCGTCGTCTCCAGCTGCTTCAACACCCTCTGCATCCTCCGAAAGACCGTCAAATGGATCCCCCCGAATCAAGAAAGACCGTCGCCCACGCACTCATAAACAGCAGACTGGACTACGGAAATGCCCTCTACGCCGGGATCAACAAATCTCTGCTCCACAAACTCCAGATCATACAGAACACCGCTGCCAGACTTGTCCTCAGCATCCCTCGACACGAACACATCACCCAACACCTGCGGAACCTCCACTGGCTCCCTGTCGAGAAGAGAGTTACCTTCAAGATACTCACCCACGCCTACAAATGCCTCCACAACACCGGACCCCAATACCTCAACAAAAGAATTTCCTTCCACGTACCTAAGAGAAGCCTCCGATCCAGAACCAGAACAGGTGGAAGAGCCTTCTCCTACTTCGCGACCAAGACCTGGAACGAACTCCTGATCGACATCAGATGCGCTCCCTCCCTGAACATCTTCAGGGAGTCACTCAAGACCTGGCTCTTTGACTGAGCGGAGCAGCCCCCCCCCCCCAGCGCCTTGAGACCCACACGGGTGAGTAGCGTGCTTACAATTCCCTGATTGATTGATTGATTTTAATTTGTCTCACGATTACCATACTTAAAAGGACTCCATTTATCACCATTGCAAACATAAGGAATAAGCAGCCTTTTCAGAATTTAAATTTGTGTCATGTTGATCACACTGATGCAAGAAAAGACCACTTATCTCTCAGAGTGGCTCTGAATCCAGGCTTCCCCAAATGGTTGCAGAAGAGATTAAATGATTCCTTTCAATTAAATGTAAAGGCCGCTTCTCTGCATCTGGATAACCCATCAACGGATCAGTCCAAAACTTCTTAGAGTGGAATTTGAAAACCCTAAAGAAGATGATGATGCGCTGGTTCACAGAAAGATATATCAGTTCGAAGCACCATAAGTGGAAATCCCAGATTTGCAGTTGGATGCAAGCAGTGCCTTTGTGACAGCTAAGCAAAATAACTAGTGTATAGAAGATGGACCCAGCAATTTAAAAAATATATCCTGGCACAAACATTTGGTGAGGGCAAATTAAACATATTTTGCCAGTTAATAGATTAATTATTTTTAAATTCTGTATGATTCAATGGAGAAAGTAGTCTGCCCTATGGATATGTCACTCCTAGGCAGACACTAACTAGAGAAATATGTGCTCCACAATTCCATTGTTATGACCTAGTGAACAGTCTACTGCACCACTTGGGTGTCAACATAGCATGCCGCTTTAGCTGGAGGCTTTGCAAGCTGTAGCTCAAATCAGAAGAAGGGAGATTATTGCATGGAGATGTGCACCTATGATCTTAAAAGGAAATTGGCTGGGTGCTTAAGAGTGATAGTGTCTAGAAGAAGTGAGCATGAACAGGTGGACACCAGCAGCCTTCTAATATGAAATGAGTTTGATGTTGACCATGTAGACAAGAAATACACTCCAGTTGTGTAGTGGAAAGCATGTCAATGAAACTGAGGGGCATATTCACAAGGACTTATCGCCGAGTTATCGGCACTTTAGCGCATCAAAAGTGGAGATAGATTTATCGCCCCATTCACAAGCGGGTGCAAACTGCAGACATCGCCAGTATTCCCGCGATAACTGCCGCAAAATTTATCTCCACGGGTGACACCACCAACTAACCCTAATGAGATGCAGAGTAGGCGTTTCCGTGCAAAAACACACAAAAACACCACTACACCACTTTCACAATGAACTGCCAGATCTGGGATGCGAACCAAAAACAGGCGATAAGCCGCGGTAGCAGCAGGGATTTAACACCTGCCTTCTGCTGGTGTTAAGCAGGACGACTACCTGCAGTATGAAAGGGAGCCCAGGCCAGAGCCACATCTGAAGACCCACAGATGCCATGGAGACAATGATCATGCAGCTCGGAGACCCAAGAGGGCCGCAACACCCACCGCCACCACTCCCAGGCCCCCCCCCCCGGTCCACCCCTGACAAACACATACCGTGCACGACACAAGAGCCACAAAAAGCGCATGATGTCGCACAATGACAACAAAAAACACACATGTGTGGTCAGAAGAACGAGAAACAGTCACTCATCATTGAAGTAACAACCAAAAACTTTATTGAAACACAACACAAAACACCAATGCGGACGACTCCTGTCGTGTCCGTACGGGACAATCTTGATGTCACAGCCTGGAAAATAAAGCGCAAAAGCAGAACGTGTGTCATGCGCACATCAAAGGAGAGAGACACAGAGAAAGAGAGAAGGAATGAAAGGCAGAGAGAGAAAAAGAGAGAGAAAGAAAGAAAGGGAGAGGGAGAAGGAGCGAGAGAAAGGAAGAGAGGGAGAGAGAGAGAGAGAAGGAAAGCAAGGCAGAGAGATTGAGAGAAGGAAAGGAAGGCAGAGAGAGAGAGAAGGAAAGGAAGGCAGAGAGAGAGAGAGAAGGAAATGAAGGGAGAGAGAGAGAGAGGGAGGGACACTGCCGCCCCCGCGTACCCAGGCACCACTGCTCACCTGCTGCCACCGGTGTGTCTCCAACCACGTGCCGACATACACTGCAAGCCACCAGGTCTACAATCTGTAATCGAGGCCAGAGTCAATCATGGCAGAGCCCATCTCACTGCACACAGCAACAACGCCTGTCCGCCCCTGCGCACACATGCAGCCGCACCCTACCCCCTCCCGCCAGCCAGCGCTGGCTGTCCGCCCTTGCGCATCCAGGCCCCACTGCTCACCTGCCACCAACGGTGTGTCCCCCAGTGGGCACACCACGTGCCCGTGCAAGCTCCAGGCCCGGCCCCGCGACCATGGCATGCTCCACATCATGCGGACCCGCACCGCGGCCCAGCAGGTCCCACACATGACGCTGAGTCCTGAGGCATCAATGGCAGAGACCACATCAGTGCACACGTCATCATCGCAGGCTGCACACCCGCTCAGCAATTCCGGTGCGCCTAAACCTGTGCAACCCCAGTCAGAGCTACGTGGTGGTAGGCACGTGACAGCCACATGGCTCCGGGTGCCACTAACCCTGTGCAACCCCAGTCAGCGCCACGTGGTGGTAGGCCCGTGACGGCCGCATGGCTCCGGGTGCCACTAACCCTGTGCGCAACAACTCATGGGCCCTTTATGATTGAGAATCGTGGAACGTCTGTCATCCAGTCACCTCCGACAGTGGGGAATGTGACGTGGTCTGCCCCTTATATTCGCGGGGTCACATGGCCTGTGACGCCTGTGCCGGATGGGTGTGGTGTGTGTGCAAACCTGCCCTCAGGGAGTGACCGTGACATGCTGACAACTAGACCAGCGGCCTGCAGACCACTAGCGTGTAAACCTGCGACATGTGGCTATGTGGCCCCCCCCTCGGAGCGTAAGCGGAGAGGTCTGGCCTGGCGTACGCCGGACCAGCACAGGGCTTGCAACAATGACTCGGGGGCTCTAACATGGTTCAGTTCATGTCCGGACAAGGAAGTGACTGATGCGTGTGTCCCTGTTGTAGTGTCTACGGCACCTGGAACGCAATCGGCAATGTAGCACACTGTGACTGGAATCCCACTAGATGAGCATCATTGACGTTAGGGGGAATCACTGTCCCTACATTCATCCACACATTCATACTTGAATGATGAAAGATGTGACACAGCAGTGCGTTTCTGAATGTTTAATGCACATCCAGTGGAGTTTTGCAGCTGGAGCAGTACAGAGCCCTGCCAACCCCACTTCACAATATGGACCCGTGGAGGGCCAGCCAGAGTCCATCGGGGAATGACAAGTACAGCGGAAGAGGAAGAGTACAGTCCGCAGTCTGGTCGCCATGTCATTGGTCACCAAACAGGATATGGCAGTCCATGTCGAGGTCCAAGGTGAGTGCAGCAGAGTGTATCGGGGGTCAGTGGAAGGTCATGGGGCCATGTGCGGCACCAAGCAGCAACAGGCCAGGTGGTGGAAATGAATGCTAGTGCTTCCTTCTGATCTCAATCCCATCCACGTCCTCGGATGTGTGCTCTGCCTCATCTGTGGGTGGTGCAGTTCCGGCTGCAGCACTGTGTGCCACTGACACATCAGGGGCCGGAGGTGGATTGTCGGCCGCACTGTGTGGCAGTGACACATCAGGTGCCGGAGTGGAAATGTCTGCCGCACTGTGAGGCACTGACACACCAGGGGGCGGAGATGTGGATGGTGTAGGAGCAGCAGCATTCATCTGCGCCACGCCTTGTGGCAGCAATGCCATGATGAGGATCTGCAGGGCATGGTAGATCCCAGCTACATTTAGCTGATGTGCAGCGGTGGCTACCATCCTTTCCGCCTCCATCCGCACCATGTCCTCCATGAGCCTCCGCATGTGTGCCAGCTCACGGCTGAGATCGCTGGGGCCACTCTGAGCGGACAGGTGTTCTTGTCTCTGAGTCATGACTCCAGCGTTGTCAGCCAGGGCTCGTTGGAGACCATGGAGCGGCCTGTGGGTGTCCGTTAGGGACTGGAGGTGGTCCCTGATGGGACTTAGACACCCATGGATGGCGTCAAGTTTGGTAGGCATGAGGTCGAACCCCACCCACACCTGCTCAGCCATCTCCCTCTGGACCTCCAACACACGGCGTTGGAAGGCCATGTGTTGTTCGTGGGGGTCCTGGGAGACAGCCGGGGTTGTGGGTGCCTCCTGCTGGGTGGTTTGTGGAGTGGGTGAGGTCTCCTCGATGCAACTGGGCTGCCCTGATCCTGGAGGTGAGTTGCGGATGATGTCAATGATGTCTTGGAGGGCTTGGGTGTCGATGCTGGGGGTGTCCTCCTCGTCATCAGTGAAGAGTGGCTGGGACTGCTCTGCAGGAGGTGTTGACGGTGCCTCTGCAATGTGAAGGGGAGATGCTGTGTTAGAATGTGTCCACATGTATGTAGCCGCATGGTACATGTTCACATTCAGACAGCATGGCAATGTACATTGTGACAGTCTGTAGATCAGGGCCATGATCCAGAGTCATTGTGGGTGTGCACTGTGCTCTGCTTGATTGTGCATGTGTGCCATTGTGGCCATCTCCCCGTCCCCCAGTACCTGGTGGTTACTCACCCTGTTGCTGTTGTGTTGTGTCATTTCGAGCAGTGTCCGCTCCCCCAACTCCTGCCACGGTCTCCACACTGATGACTGTCGACACCAGCTCCTCCATGTCATCCAGCTCCAGCTGTGGCGCTGGACTCCCACCTCCAGTCTGCATTGCTGCCTTCTGGTTGCCTGCGAGTTTCTCCTTGGTTTTGCGCTTGATGTCAATCCATCGCCTCTTGACCTCGTCCATTGACCTCTTGTGCACTCCGACGGCATTCATCTTGTCCACGATGGACCGCCATATTCCATTTTTGGTGCCCATTGACACATTGCAGGTGACGAACAGTTCTTGATGGTGTTCCATCACCTCCGTGACCAGGATCCTATTCTCCTGCGGACCGAACCGCGTCTTCCTCTTCTTCTTGTCCTTGCCCTTCCCTGTCCCCGAGGTCCCAGGCTGGTCGTCTGGGGTGCTTGTGGGGTTCCGCTCGTCCTCTGCGCCTGCTCCGGCTGCCTCCATGGTGCTTCGGTGTTGGTTATTTTGTGTGTGTGGGTTTTTTTTACTTTTGTAGTGATTTTCCCGCCTGCCGTTTGTATATTGCAGGCCTGGCGCTGCTTATCGCTGATTTCCTCATTGTGGTTTGGGCCATCGCATGTTTTTTCGCGTTGCGGTTTGTGTTTTTATCGCCGTCGCGGTGGTTGTATCGAGGACATTGTCTGCGTTTTCGGGAACCTATCGCATGGTACCCCCGTGTTGTGAATTCCACGTTAAGACTGGGTTATTTTCCCGCGATAGACTGCGATGGGTAAAGTTGCGTTAACTTTTTTTGGCGATGTTTAGCGCACGTTCTTGTGAATATACCCCTAAGTGTGCAAGAGTCGCAAACAGTTCTTTAAGGTATGGATAACCACTTTTCCTGATACACCATTGCATGCATTTGGCGGTTGAATGAGAATCACTGGCTGTTGCTTATCCTGTTGGTGATAATGGCAGGAGGCGAGGAAATATCCTGAGTAGTGTTTCAGGAGTTGAGAGACAGTTGTCAATTGATCAACTGCATGCTGGCCATGAGGCTTACAGAGAGGTCATTTGTCTGATCTTCATCAATATCTTTCACATTACACATCATTCTCTTCATACTACAGAAACACACTTTTAATGATGAATGCTGGGCTATTACAGCTCTAGAAGGGGTCTCTCTTCCCGGTGCTAACTGAGGACCTAGGATCCCTATTTTTTTTTAACACAGCTCACCTGGAGAGATTGTTTTCTCACAGTAAAATTAGTCAAACTATGGAACTCACTACTGATTGTACATCTTAATATTTTTTCAATGTCATGTTATCAAAATATTATAGCAAAAATATCAGTGACTAAAATATTGACATAATAAGTATGTATAGGTAAGCCATAGTTTACTATGCTTAACTTCATATGCATGTGCATTGTGGATGTGTATATTGTCCAGATACTTATAAGTTACAAGATCAGAAGATAGTGATGAAGATTTAGCTGGCAGCTAAGAGCCAAATGAGGTCCTTGCAAGTCTGGAGTGTAATTCCAAGGGATTTGCTGAGGATGAAGTAATGGTAGAATGCTTTCAAATCCTCTGTTGGCTTCACAGGCGTTGTGGTATTATGCTAAGTAACAGTCCCTTGGCATAGCCAAGGTGTGAGAGAACAAGAGTGATGGTGCCTAGATTCCAAAGTGGGAATACTCGGAATAGGGATACTCAGGAATAGAAGTAATCAGTGTTTAAGGGTATTAAGATAAGGATTCACAACTTAATTCATCGTTGGTGTTGTTTTCTTTAAGCATTTCATAGGTACAGATAAGCATGTCAGTTCAAAATGTGGTCCAGTGCCACATGACAGGATGTTCCTGTTAATCCATTAGGTGAATGCAAAAAATATATCCACAGACTGAAGAAGTCCTTGTGTCAGGTGCAGGTAACGCATACTTAGGTTTCAGTATGTTCCCTGGAGGCGGCAGACAGGGATTGTGAGATGTATTTCTGTAAGGTTGGAGTGGGCTGGTCTGAGGTCGATAGGTTGACGGGAGAGTTAGGTAGTCTTTAGATCATGGGCAGGGACTGCTGGGGCATTGTAGGTAGAATAAACCAGAGGAGCAAACCATAGATCTCGTATGTGACATACATATCAATATGTATAAAGGCAATGTCCACAAAGCATAATTTTTCAGACTATTTAGTAATTTACATGATTGCATCAAAAACATTAAATGATTAAAAATGGCATATAGACAAGACAAAAATCATCTAGAAGCCTGACACTGATATATTACTATGTCCTTTTAAGCAAAATTATAAAGGGTACAGAAACAGGCCTTCCTTTAGAGAGTTAGGAACTCATGACTTCTGAATTGAAGAGTTAATCAGATAGTAAATCACAGATGAAAATAACATAGAATTTAGTTTTAGGAGTCAGGCTGTGGTGGGTCTCTGTGAGTCAGTGACTTAATATTAGCCATGAGATCAGCCAACAGTTCTACTGCCATAGAATTCAGCACAATGCCACAGACTTTGAAAATGTCATCACCGATCAGGAAGTATGTATTTAATGCTGTTGCCTATTTAACAGTTATGGCCAAGAGAAATATGAATGTTGTCTATTTTCTTCAAGAAGGAAGCTATTCAGCCTATCACAGAGCTCTTTAGAGGCAGTAAATTCTGGCAAGATGCGAGAGCTGTACAGGGTTGAAGCAATTAACTTACGTGATCAAAAGGGTGTTTTGATGCTTTAATGAGTTCTTCTCCCAATACTCTAAGGGGGATATTCACAAGGACTCATCTCCGAGTTATCGCCAACTTAACGCAACAAAAGTGGTGACAGATTTAACACCCCATTCACAAGCGGTTGCAAACTGCAGACAACGCAAGTATTCCCGCGATAACTGCCTCAACATTTACCTCAACGGGTGACCCCACCAACTAACCCTAATGAGATGCAGAGTAGGCGTTCCCGTGCAAAAACACACCAAAACACCACAACACCACTTTCACAACGAACTGCCAGATCTGCGATGCGAACCAAAAACAGGCGATAAGCCGCAGTAGCAGCAGGGATTTAACACCTGCCTTTTGCTGGTGTTGAGCAGGACGACCACCTGCAGCATGAAAGGGAGCCCAGGCCAGAGCCACATCTGAAGACCCACAGATGCCGTGGAGACAATGATCATGCAGCTCGGAGACCCATGAGGGCCACAACACCCACCGCCACCACCACCCCCAGGCCCGCCACCACCCCCAGGACCCGCCCCAGGCCCCCCCCGGACAAACACATACCGTGCACGACACAAGAGCCACAAAAAGCGCATGACGTCGCACAATGACAAACAGAAACACACATATGTGGTCAGAAGAACGAGAAACAGTCACTCATCGTTGAAGTAACAACCAAAAACTTTATTGAATACAACACAAAACACCAATGCGGAAGACTTCTGACGGGTCCGTCCGGGACAATCCTGATGTCACAGCCTGGAAAATAAAACACGAAATCAGAACGTGTGTCATGCGCACATCAAAGGAGCGAGACACAGAGAAACAGAGAACGAAAGAAAGGCAGAGAGAGAGAGAAGGAAAGGAAGGGAGAGAGAGAGAGAGAGAGAGAAATGAAGGGAGGGAGAGAGAGAGAGAGAGGAAAGGAAGAGAGAGAGAGAGAGAGAAATGAAGAGAGGGAGAGAGAGAGAGAAGGAAAGGAAGGGAGAGAGAGAGAGAAGGAAAGGAAGGGAGAGGGAGAGAGAGAGAAGGAAGGACACTGCCGCCCCCGCGCACCCAGGCACCACTGCTCACCTGCTGCCACCGGTGTGTCTCCAACCAAGTGCCGGGATACACCGCAAGCCACCAGGTCTGCAACCTGTAATCGAGGCAAGAGTCAATCATGTCAGAGTCCATCCCACTGCACACGGCAACAACGCCTGTCCGCCCCTGCGCACACATGCAGCCGCACCCTACCCCCTCCCGCCAGCCAGCGCTGGCTGTCCGCCCTTGCGCACCCAGGCCCCACTGCTCACCTTTCGCCAACGGTGTGTCCACCAGTGGGTACACCACGTGCCCGTGCAAGCTCCAGGCCCCGGTCCCGCCACCATGGCATGTTCCACATCATGCGGACCCGCACCGCGGCCCAGCAGGTCCCACACATGGTGCTGAGTCCTGAGGCATCAATGGCAGAGACCACATCACTGCACATGTCATCATCGCAGGCTGCACACCCGCTCAGCAATTTCGGTGCCACTAACCCTGTGCAACCCCAGTCAGCGCCACGTGGTGGTATGCCCGTGACAGCCACAAAGCTTCGGGTGCCACTAACCCTGTGCAACCCCAGTCAGCGCCACATGGTGGTAGGCCCGTGACGGCCGCAAGGCTTTGGGTGCCACCAACCCTGTGCGCAACAACTCATGGGCTCTTTATGATTGAGCCCCGTGGTATGTCCATCATCCAGTCACCTCTGGCCCCTTATATACTCGGGGTCACATGGCCTGTGACGCCTGCGCCGGATGGGTGTGGTGTGTGTGCAAAACTGCCCTCAGGGAGTGGCCGCGACATGCTGACAACTAGACCAGCGACCTGCGGACCACTAGCGTGTAAACCTGTGACATGTGGTTATGTGGCCCCCCCATCGGAGCGTAAGTGGAGTGGACTGTCCTGGCATACGCCGGACCAGCGCAGGGCTTGCAACGATGACTCGGGGCTCTGGGCGTGGTGCAGTCCATGTCCGGACAAGAAAGTGACTAATGCGTGTGTCCCTGTTGTGGTGTCTACGGCACCCACAACGCAATCGGCAACGTAGCACACTGTGACTGGAATCCCACTAGATGAGCATCATTGACATTAGGGGGAATCAATGACCCTACATTCATCCACACATTCATACTTGAATGATGAAAGACATGAGACAGCAGTGCATTACTGCATGTTTATTGCACATCCAGTGGAGTTTAGCAGCTGGAGCAGTACAGGGCCATGCCAACCCCACTTCACAACATGGGCCCGTGGAGGGCCAGCCAGAGTCCATCAGGGAATGACAAGTACAGAGGATGAGGAAGAGTACAGTCCGCAGCCTGGTCGCCGTGTCATTGGTCACCAAACAGGATATGGAAGTCCATGTCACGGTCCAAGGTGAGTGCCGCAGAGTGCATCGGGGGTCAGTGGGAGGTCATGGGGCCATGTGTGGCACCAAGGAGCAACAGGCCAGGTGGCGGAAATGAATGCTAGTGCCTCCTTCTGATCCCAAAGCCAGCCATGTCCTCGTCCTCGAATGTGTGCCCTGTCCCACCTGTGGGTGGTGCTGTTCCGGCTGCAGCACTGTGTGGCAGTGACACATCAGGTGCCGGAGTGGAAACGTCTGCCGCACTGTGAGGCACGGACACACCAGGGGGCGGAGATGTGGATGGTGTAGGGGCACAGCATTCATCCGCGCCACGCCTTGTGGCAGCAATGCCATGATGAGGACATGCAGGGCATGGTAGATCCCAGCTACATTTCGCTGATGTGCAGCGGTGGCTGCCATCCATTCCGCCTCCATCCGCACCATGTCCTCCATGAGCCTCCGCATTTGTGCCATCTCATGGCTGAGATCGCTGGAGCCACTCTGAGCGGACAGGTGTTCTTGTCTCCGAGTCATGACTCCAGGGATGTCAGCTGGGGCTCGTTGAAGACCATGGAGCGGCATGTGGGTGTCCGTTAGGGACTGGAGGTGGTCCCTGATTGGACTCAGACACCCATGGGTGGTGTCCAGTTTGGTAGCCATGAGGTCAAACCCCACCCACACCTGCTCAGCCATCTCCCTCTGGACCTCCAACACACGGCGTTGGAAGGCCATGTGTTGTTCGGGGGGGTCTTGGGAGACAGCCGGGGTTGTGGGTGCCTCCTGCTGGGTGGTTTGTGGAGTGGGTGGGGTCTCCTCGATGCAGCTGGGCTGCCCTGGTCCTGGAGGTGATTTGCGGATGAGTTCCATGATGTCTTGGAGGGCGTGGGTGTCGATGCTGGTGGTGTCCTCCTTGTCATCAGTGAAGAGTGGCTGGGACTGCTCTGCAGGTGGCGTTGACGGTGACCCTGCAATGTGAAGGGGAGATGCTGTGTTACAATTTGTCCTCATGTATGTGGCCGCATGGTACATGTTGACATTCAGACAGCATGGCAATGTACATTGTGACAGTGTGTAGATCAGGGCCATGATCCAGAGTCATTGTGGGTGTGCACTGTGCTCTGCTTGATTGTGCATGTGTGCCATTGTGGCCATCTCCCCCGTCCCCCAGTACCTGGTGGTTACTCACCCTGTTGCTGTGGTGTTGTGTCCTGTCGAGCAGTGCCCGGTCCCCTGACTCCTGCCACGGTCTCCACACTGATGACTGTCGACACCAGCTCCTCCATGTCATCCAGCTCCAGCTGTGGCGCTGGGCTCCCACCTCCAGTCTGCATTTCTGCCTTCTGGTTGGCTGCGAGTTTCTCCTTGGTCTTGCGCTCGATGTCAATCCATCGCCTCTTGACCTCGTCCATTGACCTCTTGTGCTCTCCGACGGCATTCACCTTGTCCACGATGTCCCGCAATATTCCATTTTTGGTGCCCAATGACACGTTGGAGGTGACGAACAGTTGTTGATGGTGTTCCATCACCTCCGTGACCAGGATCCTGCTTTCCTGCGGACTAAACTTCGTCTTCCTCTTCTTCTTGTCCTTGCCCTTCCCTGTCACCGAGGTCCCGGGCTGGTCGTCCGGGGTGCTTGTGGGGTTGCGCTCGTCCTCTGCGCCTGCTCCGGCTGCCTCCATGGTGCTTGGGTGTTGGTCATTTTGTGTTTGTGTGTTTTTTCTCCTTTTGTAGTGATTTTCCCGCCTGACGTGTGTGTATGGCAGGCCTGGCGCTGCTTTTCGCTGATTTCCTCATCGCGAATGGGCTCATCGCACGTTTTTTGGTGTTGGGGTTTGTGTTTTTATCTCCGTCGCGGTTGTTGTATCGCGGACATTGGCCGCGTTTTCGGGAGACTATCGCATGGTACCGCCGTGTTGTGAATTCCAGGTTAACACAGGGTTATTTTCCCGCGATAGACTGCGATGTGTAAAGTTGCGTTAACATTTTTTGGAGATGTTTAGCGCACGTTCTTGTGAATATACCCCTAAATCTAATAATGAAAAAACTGTCTGTTATTGTACTGAGTTAGTCCTGTTCCTACTCAAATTAAGGCCGGTGGTCTAGAAAATACGCCTTGAGATTGCTTCAGTTTGCAAAATGATAGCATGGCAAACAACTCACAAGTTGACGTACCATCCAAAAAAACTTCGATTGAAAATTCTGCTCCCAACAACAACACTCTTACTATAATTACAAAAGTATGAACAATTGAGAGAATGTGACTACAGGGGCATGCCCCCGCCTTTTCTTATGAAGTATGACTGTAAAATGGATCAGTGCAAGAAACAATGGGTATGCCTAGAATCATTATGCAACCTGTTTTTCACTAATCAACTTGCAGTGCAGTGTGCTGTTTGCCACACAGAGTTTTTTGTTCTACTTATGTTTGTATGTATGTGTTTGTCTATGTCTCTGGAATGCATGTATGCTCCACAACGACTGGGACTTACCAATACATTGTGTGCATGCCAAAGTGAACTGCTAAGTATGCCTTCACTTACTATGCTATAACAGAGATACATTATGTGTGCTGATACAAGAAACAAACCAATGATATCTGAACATCCATATTTCTTTCCGACGTTAATAGATAATCTAGAAAAATAGTGAAAAGTAAGACAACATGCATGTTATATGTTGTTCTGTAAGTCCGAACTAATAGGGACAGGGCAGTTTATAGGAACTACTCTCTGACAGTGGGCAGTAATTCAGTCCTGACAAAAGTCTGGGACCTACAGTGGCCACACTGAGGAGGCTGATACTGGGGTGTCCCTTAGGTATTTTAATTTAATAAGACCCCGATGGATAAATATCACAAGTACTCCCTGGAATATGACTGAGCCCATCCTGGTTTATAGGGATTAGAATGAGAACAGATGATGAAACATGCCACTAATAGAGTGGGTGAAGTGCATCAAAAACCAATAAGGGTTTCTCCCTTTAGTTCACACTGACTCCTGAGGCATAAGCTGCAGAGACACACAACATGGTTAGAGGATCCCCGGACGGGCTATGTAGTATAAATTATTGACATTTTCACAGATATTTATGTAGTACTGAACTTTACTTTCAAAGGGCCTGGGTCACAAATTTCAAAATCTGCTTCCACAGATTTATGATTATGCTTGGAGTAATTGTTTTTTTCAAATTCTCAAAGAATTCCATGAGTACTCTATACGAACTCCTGTAACTGTTGAAGCTTTCCAGAAGTGCCTATATGCAAACATGTTTGCACATAAGTAAACTTAAAAATAGATTTAGGCTGTGCTCAAAGAAAACAGTTACCTCTATATCATAGCAATTTTGGAAAATAAATGGGTAATGAATGCAAACATTGAAAAATCTGCTGGAGCGGATGACTTCTGAAGTTCCGCCTTAACTTTGGCTCAGAGTGTTATTTATAAAAGCAAAGTGGGATCCATTTGGTTGTGTCTGGTTTGGTGTGGTACAAGACGAAGTGCAAGGATAGCTTTCTCAGACAGTGGAAGTGTGGAGGTCCAGACACTGAGGTGTTGTGAATGGTAACCAGACTCCTTTTGGAAATTAAAGGCAGGCTTTTTAGCAAGGGGCTGCTGATTAGATTTCCTGAAGCACTGCCGTTCTGCACATAGTAGGTGTAAGTGGTACAACTGCAGATTCTGTTGTGCAAGGTGAAAGGGTGCTTGAGGCAAGACCCAGCTTTTGTCTTCCATTATCATGCTTGCAGGTGGGCTGCTGACAGTCAAGTGCAGACACTTCACATCTATTTTGTGTGTGCTCCAGGCTGGAGACTATCCTGCTGTGAGGGGCATCTATACACAAAGGCTGTGTTTGGAGAGCAGCCTGGAAAGGACGTTTGAGAGGAAGTCCACTCCAAACAGGTTCTAATGCACGAGACAATGGATGCACTGGCGGCATAAGTCAACTAACATACCGCACGTGATTCCAGCAGCGTAGCTTCACTCGTCATGACTCCGCCCCAAAGAGACTGCCAGCCCATCGGAAAACATGTAATAAGGCTGTCGGGAAAGCCTACAGCTCGGCCGAGTACTTAGTCCCGCCGCCGTGGCGGGACGGAGGTAAGACCGCTAACATAGTCATCTGGCCCTTAGTCTTGTGCCCTAACTGCACTCCATGATGGTTGGCCTGAACTTATGAATTTGTACCGGTCCAGCCTGACCAGATAGCCTCAGTTGGCCCTTTGCGCATGTTTGCCTACTTTAAACCTTTAAAATCCAATATCTCAAGTTCTACTAATTGGATTTTTGTGGTTGTAGTATCAAATTGCTTATTAATTCATAATCAATTTTTCTAAATTGGTTTGGCATTTTTCTTGTGTTGTTTGTCCACTTTATTATTGTTTGTGTGCTGCATAAAGTCTTTACCCATTGCCTCTATCCCTGATTGCTGGTTGATTTGGTAACGTTTGTGGTTCACCCTGACAAGGATTGTGGTTGTTGCTTTAGAAGGATTAACACGCCTCTCAACCACTGACCTAATTTCTCACATTCAGATTTTGGTATTTAGTTGCAATAGAAATAGTAGCATATATTCATTGTAAGTTTATAGCCTTTATTAAAAAGGAAATCACGAAGAGGAAATATGCCACTGGAATAACTTCTCTATAATAGGTTGTTTTAATCTGAAAAAGAAGTTTGTTTTTCTGAGGTTTCTCTTTTTGTGCCAAACATCGCCTATTGAGTTTCCATCTAAATTCAAGGACGAATGACAGATAATTATTAATAGGTTTATTTGGCCACGTAAGGTCCCAATTGCATGGTAAAATCTAGCTCTGACCAAAAATGTTAGTGGCTGGGCTTTGACAAATTTCTTAATTTATGATTGGGCAACCCATTTAGGGAGAGAAAATAGACTGATGAGGGAAAAGTGGGAATGGTTCTTTAGAAAACTTTTCCGAGTTTACTATTTCTTTAACAGGTACAGATAAAAGTAAGGTATGCTTAAAGAAATACAAGCATATTTTCAGATGTGTGGTTATATGCAAAATAGGTTTATTTGGCTCGGCATAAGCGCTCCAGCACTTGTAGGAACCCTGGGCGCAGCAATGGCCCTAGAATTAGCAAGAGAGTGAACGGGCACGTTAATACTTAGTTAATATCCTGCAAATACTTGTTTTGCTGTATGTTTACTGATAAACCACTGGTGTACGAGCAAGTTTCCTTATAACACGACCAGTGCTGGACATTTATTTTATTTATTTATTTAGGGGCAGATTTACAAGCCCCTTGCGCCACTTTTGCGTCACTTTCCCATGTTAAAAATGACGCAAAAGTGGCGCAAGGGGCTTGTAAATCTGCCCCTTAGTGTTTTCTATAGAGCGAACCAGACTCTGAGTAGGGTGTGAGAGCGCTTTACATTTCCTACCATGAACTCTCAATCTTTCTGACTTGTGTATATTCCCACAATATTTATTTTATGGCATTTCTTCAGATTTGTACTGCAATGGGGCATTTGTGTTATGACTTCCGGAGAACTGTTGCTTTGTTAGTTGTTAACGGCAGTAGTTCCACTTACCCACAATGCAATATGTAAATCCACCACCACCCTTCCATCATTCACCAGATGAACAACCCACGTGGTTGATGAAGTTCTACTGAACCTTCACTGTCTGTTTGGAGGAAACCTATGAAACGAAATTCAAACCACTTAGGATAAGAAGGTCACCTCAACAGGCAGTAGGGATTGAAGGGTTGAAATATTTGGAACCTCTGCGAGCATGCGACCTTCCTGGAAGGGAACTGTGTGAGTGAGTGAGCATCAGGAAGTAACTACCAGGCCAAAGTCAAATTTCTACGCACAGCCAAATGTGGTGGTTATGAGACATACTTCTTACATGAGGAACATCTTACAGTCAGGGGATATGTATGATCCTTTATTACGAATACTGACTGGCTGGAATGTGCAGATTCACATGTTTCACAGAGCATCTGATAAGGGCCCAAGTAGTGACTACATGCTGCAATAAAAATTACAAGATACTTATCATGCAAGAACCCGCACATTGAATGAATATAATCTATTCAGATTAATCACATTAAGCAATGGAGCGCATATGTCTAGAAACAAAGCACGGTGGGTTAGAATCAATATAAATGTGTCTATTCTGCAGTTAAGAGAAGGCAAGGCAACTGTTTTTCGGATCTGGATCGAGTGGCCGTATTCTTCATTCACTAGCAGTGCCCTGCATTGAAAAAAAGAGTGCAGAAAGGGTGGCATGTTTGTTTCGATCATGTCTGAAAACAGTTCTACAGACAGAAGAGTGTTAAAAGTGGTATGGAGTAACTGCATTGCATGGATGAAAATGCAGTTACCGAATTTTTGGATTCGAATATATATGTTCAATTTCAAAGGGTTGCACTTCAACTTCTCCTTGATTCAGTTTCCAGGATAACCACAATTTTGAAGAGCCCATTTCAGAAGATGCCCAGAAGAGCGCATTTCGGAAGATGTGAGACCACAAATAAATAGTGGTTTCAGACATCGAGGGAGGTCATAATGCCACCAAGGTTAAAATTGAAATGTTCTTTTGCGGTACACAAACATTTTTTTTACATTTGATTGTTTGGTGAAATTGTTATGTGCACTGGGGATTCATTTGAAGCTTAGTAGAAGTCCCAGTCATAAAACTCTTTCGGCTCTCCAGCTCTATTTAGAGTGTGGTAAAACACCAGGGGACTCATTTACAAAAAAATGGTGTAGGGCAGCACCACAAGTCTTTATTATGCGCTGCCATATGCCAATTTGAAAGGGCAGGAATGCACCCTATTTACGAATTATGCTGCATACCTGTCCTTTCATCCAGTGCTGGTGCACAGTTTGTTGCCCAGTGCCAACGCAGGCACCCTTGCAAAATGGTGCCAGGGTGTGTGCGTAGTTGGCAGGATTTTTTTTGTGCAGGAAGGGGTACCTGAGAGGTGTTTTCCTCATTCTTTGCGTGCTGTAGAATGCAGCATAGATGGAAAGAGGAAACAACGAGGAGACAGTGGAGTAACGAAACTTGAGGGGGCCCCCCTGAAGGGTACGTGGAGGGGCCCCCTCCGAACTCAATCTGGAGCGCTCCAGCCGAAGTTCGGTGCTGAGGGGGCCGCCTGGAAGTTGGGCCCCCCCCACATTGCGGGGGCCTGTGTTACGCCCCTGCGAGGAGAAATGACAATATTTCTCCTCATTATGCCTGCCCAGGGGAGGCATAAGTTTTTAGCGCTGCCCCACGTTTAAGTGATTTTGTAAATCTGGGGCAGTGTCAAAATCCGTGGGTGTTGCGTGGGAACACCCATCTCAACGCCCATGAAACACCTCCTTGACGCAGAGTAAGGCAACCTTACTCCAAATCTATGAGGCCATGTGTCACCTCATAGATATGACTGAGAGGCCTGCACCACCGGAGTGTCAAAAAAAGTGATGCTACGGTGGCGCAGGGCTCTTATAAATAAGTCCCCATATTTCCTGCAGCGGAGCCGCAGATGGCTCCACTGGAAGACACCTTTGGCCAAGGGCCCATACGCCACTAGGCCATCAGTCAATGTACAGCAGAACTTGAGCTCTCTTTAAGGGTGGCTGTTCCATTTTCCATTTTTCCTGTTTTTGACCAGTAGGGGGTCCTGAATGAAAACCAAAGAAATAATCCCCACACGCTGGAAGAAAATTCCCATCATGTTAGGACAATTTCTTTTTATTTTACAATAACAGACTCCTACTTTGGGAGTTTGTTTTTGGTCCTGCATCCACCGAACTCTAAACGAGTTTCTTAAGTATTTTCAGCTGTTTTTTCCCCATGTCTAGGATTCCGAAAGGAGATAATTTCGAGTAACAGCATACAGCTCATCTCCAGTGGGATGCAGAATTTCTGGCTCAAGAGGGGATTAAAGGAAAATGTTGCACTATATGTATATATCACCCTCAAGGAACAGGTATGGAGAAAAGGGCCGAGAATCTAGAAATGGATGGGATCAGAGGGGCTGTTGAATGGGGTGTTACCTTGTTTAATGTTTATTGGACACTCTTATAGGTTTTGAGGGGTACAAGGGTAAAGTTGACAATGGAGTATTTGTTTTGTGTATGGCCTAGTTAACTAATTATGACTTGATAGGTGGAGTGGATGTTATGAGGACAGAAGTATTGATGATATGATGGTTGGGAGTCATAGAAAAAGTAAGCACAAGTAGGATGTGTTAACAAGGGCACAGTGCAGGTTGGTTAAGAAAAGAGATTTGGTAAGGCTCACGTTACCATGCAAATAAGAAAAAGACCGTGAAGTTTGGTGAAGAAGTTAGAGTAAGGATAACGATAGGAAGTACTGTGCAGGTTTAGAATGGTCCGTGATTGAACATGGAGCAAGTTGCAAACATGAGTTGTGATGTAAATGTTTAAGTCTGGTTCAACGTGTGAACTCTGAAATGATTTCCGGCTCAGAACTGCTTGTTTGTCTGTCTGTGTCCAGCTGTGGCGTGCTGTAATTGTCAGTAGCGGCTCCTGGAGGGAGTGCTGCGGGCGGTGGGGCGGGGCGGGGGAGGGGCAGGGTGGGGGGTAGTAAACTCCGGAACACGGGCAAACGGAGTTGAGTAACTAAATAAATAAAACAAATTACATTGCGCGCGCTGCAACGCCAAATCGGCGATGCAGCGCGCAATGTAATACGTTTTATTTATTTATTTAGTTACTCAACTACGTTCACTCATATTCCGGAGTTTACTAATCTCCCCCCCGCCCCACCGCCCCGCAGCACTCCCTCCAGGAGCCGCTACTGGTAATTGTCCTTTCATGGTTGAATTACTATTTTCTGTATTCATAACATGTAGGTTTGGGTTTTGATAGGCTTTAGTATTGGGGTGTTCATGTTCAGACATGTAAGTCCTCTCTCAGGGGTCTTGTGGTGTCTCTTTGAAGGTCTATGGGCCATATGTATCAAAAAAGCATTTTGCGATTACCAAATAGCAATTTTTACTGAATCGCTATTTGGTAATCACAAAATGCTATGAATGTAAGGAATCGCCAAATATTTAGCGATTCCTTAATACTACCAAATTATAATTTACTAAATAGGTAATTGCTGTTAGGTTACACTACTGCATTAGTTCCTATGGGCCTAAAGGCCCGTAGGTGTGAATGGTTTTGCATTAGTTAATTTGCGATTACCTAATTGGTAATCGCAAATTAGGTTATGTATAGCCAAGGAGGCCCGGGGGCCAAAGGCACCCCAGAATACCTTAAAAAAATGTGCACATGTAGAGCGCACACAAGGTCTTGGGGCACATGGTATTTTTGTGCTTTTTTCAAAATTTGCACATGGTTACCATCGACTTGAAGTCGATGGTAATAGCATTTTCCTAAATGCAGAGTTTGCATGTAGTAAATGCTTGGTACATGTGCTAATGGAATCGCAAATTGCTATTCCCTATTTGTAGTCGCAATTTTAGGTAATTACTATTTTTGCGATTACCTAAAATTGCGACAACAAAGCCTTTCATACATCTTGAAAAGCTATTTGGCATTCGCAAATGGCCGAAATTACAGATTCCCACTTGTTTGAGAATGCAAAATTGTTTGATACATGCGGCCCTGTATTTCTACAAAAAGAAAGGGAAATATATCCTAAATCTCTTTAGTGCTGGAGTCTTAGGGGCCAATTCTGATGCGGGTTGGAAAAGCTTCCCGACCGAATCGGTTGGGAAATGGTGTCCGACCCACTCGGATCGGGAAAGTCCGACCGGCGGAGTAGGATGCATCCGGATGCTTCCAGATACGATTTGGTTGAACTCCCATTGACTTCAATGGGAACATTTGTTCCTAACCGCATCAGAATCAGGCCCTCGGTCGGGAAGCTTTTCCAACCCGCATCAGAATCGGGCCCTTAGTCTTAGAGTTTACTGGCGATGTTATTCGTGTGTTATTAGAATTGAACAATGTTTTCTTGCTGTTGGATTTGAATCATGCTTGAAGGAAGTGGCCCGATTCGGGTCACTCGGGTCACTAATGACCACCTCTCAGCCTTCCACAAAAATGAAGAGTCGGTCAGACAGTAGAGAATACAAACCAATATCTGTTTATTCAGAGTACACTCAGAGCGGTGCCCGATCTGCCCAGTCTCTAAGGAGTGCTGCAGAGGGACTGAAGTCCACAAGCATGAAGATACATTTAGTAAATTTCGTAACTGGGCTGAAACACACCCATAGTGGAATTTCCCAGGCAGGTGCTGAAAAGCAATGCAAACGAAGGAAAAAAACAATCTTAGTGTTTATATCTTACAAAGTTACAGATTCCAAGGCCACTGCAGGCGGGCTCGTCTCCAGACTAGTGGGAGAGGGCCTGTATCTAGTGGGAAAGGTATGCGCTAACAAGAACAGGCTATTCATTAGTGAAGTAAAACCCAACCTTGGAGACATGAAACTCAGCAGACGCCGTTTCTGAGAAATAGCAAGGGATTAGTTTCGATCATGATTCAAAATGGCGTCTGAACACAAAATGGTGCTGCAAATGCTAACTTACATAGAACAATGCGCAAGCAAAGCATTTTCATTTCAACAGACCCTCCTTTTAGCATGAGCTAACATATTTTGTTTCAGTAATATAAAAGACAGCCATAGCAGAACATTTATGCCCAGTCCATATTCCCAAGCGATACAAAAGGGGATGATGGACGGAACGTTTGAGCCAATCAAACACTCACCCCCAGTCAACTGATCTGGGTTTAATCCACCATCATTCTTTAGCTCACTCCACCACCCCAGTTCAGACATGGCCATATGCAAATCAGTCTGACCCTGTGCCTCATGGGAACAGTCCAGCCCGAACTGCCAAGCCATGTCTTCCCTGGACCGGAAACAAGCATCCTTGTTCCCAGCATCTGGAAGGGAAACTGTAAAGAGAGAAGAGGTCTCGAAAATACCCTCATCAATCTGCATGATATCGTTAACTTCCTTTTGAATCATAATTGTGGCATTGGTGTCATGAATTGATATTTTACTTTTGGGAGTAAGAAGACTAGTACAATAAGTACAGCATATGGGCAGGCACTGAACAAGGACACAACAAAACACCACTATAGCAATAAGGTAAATCACTTTCTCAAGTATCCAGCCCCAACCACCATAAAGAGACCAATTCCAATTTCCGCTTTCCATCCCCTTGACATTTTCCAAAATATCCAAAATATGCTTGGTGATATTCTTTTCCATATTCGTTATCCCGACTACACACTGGTCTCCTATAACTGCGCACGCACCACCATTCTGGGCCAAGATAAAATCCACCACATATCGAGTTTGCTCGGAATAAATCTGCATACTTTCTAACTAAGTGGTGATATCACGCAGAGCCGCCACAGTCGTATTGGATAAAATTTGTTACTTACACCCAAAGTATTCTCGAGCCTTCTCACCTCTTGCCATGGCTGTTCCACCTAATGGAAAGATAGAGGACATATTATATCCAAAAGTAATACCATTACTGTAATTATTGATCTCGATATCAGTGACATCCTCACAAAACTCCTTCATCAGCATCCTCTTCACCCACTTCACTTTAGGTCTTGCCCTTTTACAGGGCACACCCAGAGGCAACACCATCCCAAGGGCCACATCATTTGTCCCATTATGAACATTTGAGTAAGTGCCATTACACAGAAAGAAAAATCCTGGGTGTGCATAAATCGGCCCATCATAATTCACTGCGGAATACCGAGTATTCATTCCAATTGTGCTTGGATCATCTGCTCTTACTAAAGGGATAGTCTCTCTATGCATCACTAATCCGGAGCAATTGATGTACAATGAGGTGTCAGTACTATTAATAATGGGATAACAGGCGGGATAATGACCTGCCTGTCGGGGGACCGTCAATTGTTTGTAATGCCAACCTACTAATGTTATATTCTGTTCTTTCATATAGAAAGTATCACAATAGGTGTTATTATCAAAGCCAGGATAATCCTCCCCCAGTGGTTTCGATAGTACAGGCATGGTCCTGAATAACCGGATCCAAACACTCCGTTTATCTCTACAAAATCAGGGGGTTCAGTATATGTATAATTCACTAAGGACAGTGGATATGCAGTCCATAAACTAGTAACAGAGTCAGTGGGGTAACACGCTGTTCCATTACCAAAGAATCTCTTATGCGTCTCCAAAAAGATATTACTCGAAGCTACTCACTAATTTCTTTTTGGAGACACACCTTTGCCTCCACTGCGTGAAGGTACACTGTAAGCATTTTCCAAAAACCACGATACCCCACAGAATATTGTTATCAACAAGACTGCAGAAACCACATAAATCAATTTTCTCTTCCGGGTCCACACCACATTATGTTGAGCAGTAGGAACCATCGGCTGCTCATCCTCGGCAACCATCCTACCAAAGGGATGCAAAACGAGTAGTGAAAGAGAAACAAGAATGTAAAGGAAATATATGTATGTTTCCAGTGTCTGTCAGAGCCTCACTGGTACAGGCTCCTATTGTTCATCTAAACTTTGGTGCTCTTGAGCACCGGCAGTGGAGCTTGCTCTGTCCTAAGCTTGTGTGCCACGTCGGTCACATTGGTATACCTCCGCGGTATACTGCTGTCTTCCCTATCTAATGTTCAAATGACTAACCTAATACAAGCATCTTTTTATCAAACTCAATGAATTTCCGTTGGTACTATAGTTCAGTACAACCTATCTTACGCAGTCCATCCCTAATCTTTTTTCTCCTTAGATGCACTTTCCCTCAGCCAAGGGCGCAAATTGTACCTAGTGGCAATAGCCACAGAAGGATCGATACAAAGGGGCTCCTGAACAGCTCAAATTTCCTGAGGAACAGCTGCATTCAGTATATCATCATTCTCCTTTTCCATTTGCGTCCACGTCAACCTTGCGTCACTCAAAGGAACAAATCGAGGCACTATTTCACACCCAGAGTCCCCTATTCCAGCCTTCACCCACCAATTGTAGGGCAAAGGCAGAGGCACCCTCTTACAATGGGTGGCATGCACCTAGTTCTTCCGACCAGCGACTTTTACTGCACTTCGTGTAGATAGAAGGACCTGCTCTGGTCCCTTCCAGTGCGGCTCCAAACTCTTCTTCCTCTGAAAATCTTTGACGAAGACGTAGTCCCCAGGCTGAATGTCATGTCCGGGCTCCTCTGGTGTAGCTGGCAGGGTATCCCGGACCTGTTGGTGAATAGAATGCAAACTTTCAGTTAACTGACCAAGGTAATCTGTCAACAATGGGTACTCAATATCAGAAAACCGCCGGGGGCGCAGGACACCCCAGACATTTGCCAGGCATCCAAACACGACCTCGTACGGTGACAATCCTGTTCTAGAATGAGCTGTCGTTCTTGTTGACAAAATAGCTAATGGTAAAGCATCTGGCCACTGTAACCCTGTCGTCTCCTGAATTTTTGCCAATTTTAGTTTAAAAGAGCACCATTGTACTTCTCAACCAAACCTGCTGACTGTGGGTGGTTGGCAGCATGAAAATTCTGCTTTATGTGCAAACCATCACAAATTAACTGAATCACTTTTACATTAAAATGACTTCCGTTATCACTCCAAATCAAACGTGGCAAGCCGAAACGAGGAAAGAACTCCTTCAGGAGTACCTTTGCAGTCGTAATGGCTGTATTGTCCTTGGTGGGGTAGGCCTCAATCCATTTACTGAATGCACATATAACCACTAAAACATACTTCAAATTGTTGCATCTATCTAATTCTATATAATCCATCTGCAGGACCTCAAAAGGAAAAGTGGGCGGTGCAAAATTACCAGGCGGTGTCGGGGTGCCCTTCCCAGGATTGTGCATCATACACACCATACAGTACTTCACTAAGTGTGCAGCTGTCTTCGGGATATTATAATTCTGCCATACAGGGTCCAACAACTTGCAAATACCCTTAGCACTAATATGGGCTGGGCCATGGGCTATTGTAACCACAGGGAGATCATATGCATCAGGTAACATCCATCTCTGCTTCCCCGACTTATCAATCCAACACTCCTCATCATTCAACTGTGCTGTACTTTCCTGCCACACTGCTAATTCTTCTACAGTGGCCTCGCTCTGTGTCTCTTTCACATTTTCAAGAGTCTTCAAACATAACAACTTCAGGGACCCACCTAGCGGGGCTTGCTACAAACATTATTTTCATTTTTGTTCTGGCCTTCTCCTTAGCTGTCTGATCAGCGAAAGCATTTACCCTGCCTACATCATCAGTAACCTTCTTGGGGGCGCTACACTTAATTATGGCCGATTTCTTGGGGAGCGTTAAAGCAGACAAAAGCCTCAATATAAGGTGCCCATGCTGAATCCTGGTGCCATGAGAAGTAAGGAACCCTCTCTCAGCCCAGAGTCGCCCAAAATTATGCGCGACCCCGAAGGCATACTGGCTGTCAGTATAAATATTGACAACCAGTCCCTCACTTAATTCACAAGCTCGAATAAGGGCAGCTAACTCAGCAGCTTGGGCTGACTGATAAGGAACTCGGGATGTCTCTACTACTGTACACAGTGTGGTGATAGCTTAAGCCGCAGTTGTAGTGCCATCTGGTAACTTAAAGCAAGAGCCATCAACATATAGTTCCCCTTGTGCGTCAGATAAGGGAACATCAGTCAGGTCTACCCGTCCTTTCGTCTCTTCTTCCGTCCGGAAGATACAATCATGTTTGTCAATTTCATTACTCTCGGAAGGAAGGGGTAGTATCGTGGCTGGATTCACAGTGGCACATCTCTTGATCGTAGTGTGCTTGGCAAACAATGTCAATTCATAGCCAGTAAGACGTGCACTGGTGAGGTGTTGTGTCTTTGTCTTCTTCAAAAGTATATCCACAGCATGGGGCACCATAACTGTGAGATCGGTATCCAGTATGAGTCCAGCCGATTGTCTGATTGAAGTGGCCACAGACGCGACTGCTCTTAGACAACCCGGGAGGGCTCTCGCGACTGGATCAAGGACAGCAGAGAAATAAGCACATGGCCGTTGCTTATCTCCAAATTTTTGTGTTAAAACAGAAAGCGCACAACCAGCCATCTCATGGACGTACAACACAAAGGCTTTATTATAGTTGGGTGTGCCGAGTACTGGAGCTGAACAAAGCGCAGTTTTCAATTGCTAAAACGACTGCTGACATTCAGATGTCCAAGGCAAAGGCTCATGCACGTCTTTCGTTGTTAGGGCAAGCAAGGGTTTGATTAGTAAAGAATAGTTAGGTATCCACTGCCTGCAATAGGAAGTGACACCTATAAAAGCACGCACATCCTTTTGAGTTTGTGGAATGGGCATTTTAACAATCGTACTGATACGCTCAGGAGTCAACCTCCTACCCTCCTTCGACAGTAGGTGACCTAAATAGGTGACCTCCTGTCGACAATACTGAAATTTAGAAAGGGAAACTTTATGTCCATGATGAGCTAAATGCAACAACAATTTAACTGTGCTGTCTTTACAACCTTGTTCCGTGTCAGAAGCAATAAGGAGATCGTACTGCACCAATACATTACCTGTGGGAAGCGAAAGAGAATCCAATTGACCTTTTAATGCTTGGCTATAAATACTCGGACTCTCTGTATAGCCCTGAGGAGCTCAACAGAATCTAAAGCTCCTACCAGCTAGGGTAAAACCAAACAGATACCTGCTATCGGGATGAACAGGGATACTAAAGAATGCATTTTTCAAATCAGTAACAGAAAAGTAGGTAGCAGTAGAAGGAATCATGGTCAGAAGCGTAGTAATATCAGGAGCCACCGGAAACTGAGGAATCACAATGTTGTTAACTTCGAGCAGGTCAATCGCAAAACGATAAACATCTGCATGTTCATCAGAGGAACCTGAGGGTGCCTTTCTAAGGATCAGAAGAATGGGACTATTACAAATATTAGCAGACGTCTCTTCAACTACACCTTTTTGTATCAAGTCCTGGATAATCTGTAAAAGGGCTCGTTCCCCCGCCTGAGATATCTTATACTGAGCAATACGAGGTAGAGCAGCGTCATCTTTCACCTGTATTGAAACAGGTGGTATGTGAAACAATCCAACATCTGTATCACCCGTCGCCCACAAGGTGGGTGGTACTTCAGCAAATTCAATGGGCAGGGGTGAGACAAACACTGGGTAGTACACACATTGGGGCCCATCGTCATATAAACACCATCTGTAGAACAATAAATTGTAGCATGCAATTTCTTCAACAAATCCAAACCCATCAGATTCTCACCACAATTAGATGTCAACAAAAATAGAGAATCCACAGTAAAGGGACCAATTGTCAATGCAAGGGGTCTTGAAATGGGGCTCACAACCGGTATACCTGAAAAACCTACCAAAACATTTGTATGGCCAGACAGAGCCGCCCCAGGGACCATAGTTCTAGAAACAGAACTTTTTGCCGCACCTGTATCCACCAAAAATTCCTTAACTGAACCTTGCAGTTCCGCTGTAACATAAGGACAACGCTGGTCTACACGTATCGGAACTGGTCCTCCACACTGTCCCTGGCTGTCCTAGCTGTAAGACACTCCTGTCACCTCATCCGTATCATAGTCATCATGGTAGTACTGCCCATCACGGGGGTCATCAAAATAATTATTATCAGAATGACCCTGCGAGGCTGCAGTGTTTTGAACCCGACCAGCCTCTCCTGTTCCATGACCCCGTCCACAAGAACCTCGTCCTCTAGGGACCGCCACTTTCTGCAAGAGAACAGGACATTCGCTATGCCAATGACCCTCCTCCTTACAATACGCACACTGATTTGGCCCCAAAGGCGTAGTATTCGTCTGCCTACTAGTGCGCGTAATCTGCCGGGCAGAACCACCATGTCCTCTACCATTCCCTCGTGATGCCTGTTGCAACAACACCTTTGTCTTTAGTTCCTTATGCTTTTTCTCTGTCTTCTCTTTCTCCTCTTTATCCCGATGTTCATAATATTGAGCCATATTCAAAATGACAGAAGGGGAAGAAGTGGACCAAGTACTTTCAGATGCCTGCAAACGAGTTGCAATTTCGGGAAGTACATTAGAAACAAACCTGTTGACAAACAACCAAACACCTCCCTCAACAGACAAATCCTGCCCACTGTAATCCAGGAATACATCCTCAAATCGAGTAAAGAAGTCAGACACACTCTCATCTTTCTTTTGGCGACAAGCCATCAACTTGTCCCAATCTACTTTCCTTGGCGGAATAAGACAATGCATATATGTAATATTGTGGCATGGCAAGGCAAGAATCTCGGCTCGGGGCTTATCACCTGGCTTTCTTTCCTGATCCCATGCCTTGATTTGATCCCATGTACCACCCAACTCCGCAACATGATCTTGAGTATGAACCTGCCTCCAAACATCAACCGGAACAAGAAGACCAAAAAACATTTCAATATCAGCAAGAGTATTACCGTTGAAGAGGTAGCTTCAGTCAGTTCCTTATAATAAGTAGTAGGATTTTTTCTAGGTTCGGTCAAATGAGTCTTAAGAGATAAAACCTTACTTCTTTTCCACGGAGTGTAAACCCATTGTTCTTGAAAACGGGCCGCTACACCCGCTCGAGTGACATTACCTCGCCCATCCATTAACTCTGGTATCTCTGGGTGATATAGAGGATGAACCTCTCTCATCGGAAACTGAGACACCATGCTGGGACTCTTATCATGCAACCTGTCTCTATAAGCAACCAACGTGGTGATGCTCCCAAAAACTTGGCCTGGATCCAAGCCACTGGCATACACACGATCTCTAATATCAAATAAAATTTGTGGCGGATCATCTCCAAAGTGTTGCTGCCAGAGGCCAATCAACGTAGATGACATATGTTTAAGAGCATGTTGCTGTACAAAGGGCTCAAAATCATTAATGACGTCCCAAACATCCTCCACACTATAAATTGGATTACGACCCCACTGCGCAGCCTGATAGGCTAACACCTTCTTCTCCTCATCCCCTACTGCAGATCGTACAAAAGGGCCCATACGTTCTTTGAATTTTACAAAATCCCTATCCTCGAATCCACGTTTTGGTGTCTCAGCACCTAATGATGCTGGGAGATGAACCAATAAAGATGGAGGAGCAACGAAAGCACTGGCTGCACTGGCTAAAAGAGTCGCAGGTGGGTGTGCCAGTGGAGAGAGAGCTAGAGACAAGGATGCCGAAACAACAGGTGTACTTGAGGAACTAACAGTCACAGTTGCCACAGACGGCGAAGGCAAAGAAGGAGGAGGAGCCGAAGCCCCAGCCATGGAAACGACTGCAGTAGATACAGAGACAGAGGGAACAACTGTAACAGGCAACTGTGATGACACAGGGACAGTGGGATATATCCTTTGTGGGGCATATGGGTGCGGGGGTCGATTGTCAAGCAATTCTTCCACAAAAGTATAATTTTCCACCTGAGCCAAATACGATTTATCAATATGCAATCGAAACCTCCTATCTTCACATTCAATTCCCTTTTCCTGTTTCTCTTTATCATACGCTACAGCTTTCTGAGTCAATGTCTGCATTCTCCCCTTTTGTGCATCCTACTCCACCTTCAGTCGTCTCTGTTTAGCTTCTTTCTGCCATGTTCTGAGGGAATCAAACATAAACTGCCTACTCCGCCTCTTAAACAACTGTTCCTGTAAGAACCCAATTTTTCGTTCATCAAATATGCCCGTCAACGGCCACTGCAACTCGGCATTGTCCCTCGTATATTTGTGCCATAGCGTACAAAACATAATAGGGCCAAGACAATGCTTCACATACATTTCAAAGTTAGGAGTGCCTTCTAAAGGTTCCGGCTGAGCTTCTTCCAATCGAGCATCTGCAGAACAACAACGACAGCACAGAGAAAACAACTTACTGGCACCAGGCATCTTCAAAATAAAACAAATTCATTATTCATGCCTGGCCAAGCAATTGCAAATGCTTTTGTCCCCAAAGAAGGTCCTCAGACCGCACTAAATGCAAACCAAAATGGTACCATATCCACAAAGAACCAAAACAAACTCACCTGATATATGCAGGTCAATCGAACAAATTTTCCACTGCTGACTCTTCAGACCAAACTGTCAGATCCAAGGGTTTTGCCGTTTAGGACTCCAGTCGGGATGACCACTGGGCGAGGCACTGTCCGGCAGGACAGAAGGGGCAGCTGCGAGCAATCAATGCTCCTCTTACAGGGATCCCTGATCCGACCCGACGATGGCCTCGGCCTCCCCCCCTGTCCGCGGAAGGGGAAGGGTCACTCACCCGAAGGAGTCCTTGTTCGGGCGCCAACTGAAGGAAGTGGCCTGATTCGGGTCACTCGGGTCACTAATGACCACCTCTCAGCCTTCCACAAAAATGAAGAGTCGGTCAGACAGTAGAGAATACAAACCAATATCTGTTTATTGAGAGTACACTCAGAGCGGAGCCTGATCTGCCCAGTCTCTAAGGAGTGCTGCAGAGGGACTGAAGTCCACAAGCATGAAGATACATTTAGTACATTTCATAACTGGGCTAAAACACACCCATAGTGGAATTTTCCAGGCAGGTGCTGCAAAGCAATGCAAACGGAGGAAAAAAAACAATCTTAGTGTTCGTATCTTACAAAGTTACAGAGTCCAAGGCCACTGCAGGCGGGCGTGTCTCCAGACTAATGGGGGAGGGCATGTATCTAGTGGGAAAGGTATGCGCTAACAAGAACAGGCTATTCATTAGTGAAGCAAACCCCAACCTGGAGAAATGAAACTCAGCAGATGCCGTTTCTGAGAAATAGCAAGGGATTAGTTTCGATCATGATTCAAAATGGCATCTGAACACAAAATGGTGCTGCAAATGCTAACTTACATAGAACAATGCGCAAGCAAAGCATTTTCATTTCAACATGCTGCAGCAGTACCTGGAAGCTTCCTAGCCAGTTAGGAGCCAAACTCCTGTCACAGTTTGCTACTTTAAAGCCCTTTCCACCTGCTCTCAGAGTGTTAATTGGTGAGAACAATGGACAAGTAGTTCTCTTTCACATACTGTGCTTCACTTGTACACAGATGCACCCCAGTCAGAGTTTCCCTGTGGGGAAGGTATTTCAAATTACAATGGCATACACTTGTGTACGAAAGTATGAGTAAAGACCCAAATCTCACGTGGAAGTCCAACTCATACAGAAGTGTGCAACTTTCACACATTTATCTTTAGTTTTTGACAAGGTTGTGAGAAAAAGAAATGCCACTTCGCCACTCCTTCACTGATGAACTTTGGGGATTCAATATCTTATTTGAACTACTAGAATTTAGAGTAACCAAGAATTATATGTTCTATTTCCTTTTATTTTTGGCCTTTTGGAGAATTAGTCTGACCTTTCTATGTTTGTGTTTACTGCTTAATATATTTGCTGAAATGTAATTGTTTGAATATGATAATATACTTACAATAACGAAGACAATTCAGGTTGTTTATAGTCAGTTCTAATTGGATTCTTGTGTTACGGATACACTGATATTTTAACATCCTGCAAAGAACAGGGACATGATAATTGGCATGGTTCCACGATGGACATTATTTTTTATTTACGTCAATGTGGAGCTAATGCTGGATATTGCACTGTTTGGTATACTGTGCTGTCAGCTATCACTTAGGCACCATATAATGTATACAGTGTTTACTTTTTCTATTAGTGATGCAGTCTCCCCCTGATGCATTGCATTTCTTCTTTTGATGCTCTACAAGATATGTACACTGGAGACATTTTTTTTTAGATAGTTCCATTTCTACAAAGGCCTGGCACAGAATGAGATGCACGTTGATGGCATGCCTCCCATTGTAAATAATCTCCCCTGCTGTTATATTATTAATGCTACAAATGTCACTCCACAGGAGGGAAACGTCTGGTGCAGAAAGCACAAGTAATAATGTTAGCTGGTAAATGTCAATAAAAATTGCAATCTGTTTGCCTTAGTCATGTTCATCAGAGTTGTGGCATCCATTTTATGGTTCTTTGAGAACAAGGAAAACAAATGAAAAACACTGTGTTTTTTCTCTCAATGAATTTTCAGTTTTTCCAATGTAACTTATGGAAAGTGAATAGTGCAATCTTTCATAACATCACAAGAAAAATGACAGCAATTAATAAATTGTTAGCATCCATCTCTGGGAAGACTGGCACACTGTGTTATTTTACATCCCCCAAAAAATTCGCAAACTGCATTTTAGTAATAGCCTTGCTTGCGGCAGAATGTTGAGGCTGTAGCATCCGTCTTAGTGGAAGGATGCCTATATCTGCCGCTGCAATACTGGCACCTGCATGAGTCCACCCCTTGTGCAGGAGGCAGAGTATATGAATTTCATATCTCTGGAACAGGTTCTACGAGGCTCTAAACATGCAGAACACTCATACCCAGCTGTGCAAGAGCACAGTGTAGATGTGACCTTCATGGTGTTAGAATAGAAATTGTTTACGCTTTTATAATGCTCAATGTAAGTTAGCATTCGCTGCGCCATTTTCTTTTTGGGTGCCATGTTAGGCTGTTCAAAACTGATTTAGTTTAATTCCGAGAAATGTTCCTCTTAGAGTTTCGTTTTTGCCACGTTAGGCTTGTTTCAGTAATGAGCACATTGTTTATGTCAGCACATAGCGAAGAGTTTCTATTGCTCGCAGCTGCTCCTTCTGTCCTGCCGTACGGTGCCTCGCCCAGTGGTCATCCCGACTGGAGTCCTGAATGGCAAAACCCTTGGATCTGATCGTTTGGTCTGTAGAGTCGGCAGTGGAGAACCGGTTCATTGTACCACTAATATCAGGTGAGTTTGTTTTGGTTCTCTGTGGATATGGTACAATTTGGGTTTGAGTTTGGTACGGTCTAAGGACTGTTTTGATAAAGAAGTATTTGCAAATACTTTGCCAGGTAACAACTAACGATTTGCTCCTGTTTCGAAATGCCTGGCCTGAGTAAACCTTTTGTTGTTGCTGTTGTTCTGCAGATGCTCGATTGGAAGAAGCTCAGCCGGCGCCTCCTGAAGGCAGCCCTAATTTTGATATGTATGTATGTATGTATGTGCCGCTATTATGTTTAGTACATTATGGCACAAATATACTAGGGTCAATGCCGAGTAGCAGTGGCCTTTGACGGGCACTTTTGATGAACAAAAGATTGGGTTTTTACAGGAACAGTTATTTAAGAGACGAAGTAGACAGTCGATGTTTGATTCCCTTCGGGCTTGGGAGAAAGAGGCCAGACAGAGGCGGTTAAAGATGGAGAGGGACGCAAGGAATGGGAAAATGCAAACATTGACACAGAAAGCTGTAACATATGATAGAGAAAAATGGGAGTCAGGAATTGAATGTGAGGATAGAAGATTTCGGTTGCATGGTGACAAGTCTTATCTGGACAAAGAGGAAAACGATACTTTCGTAGAGGAGTTGTTAGATACTCGACCCCGCCTCATTATGCTCCACAGAGGATATATCCCACTGTTCCTTTATAGTCACAGCAGCCTGTTTCATCTGCTTCGGCTGTTCCTGCATCAATGGCTGTTACCTCGACAGCTTTGGCTACCGCACCCCCGCTCCTTCTTAGTCCTCGCCATCTTTGATGACAGTGACCTCTAGTACATCTACTTTTCCAACTCCTGTATCCTCTGTTCTTTCTCCACCGGTGCAACCATTAACAACGATTGTACCTGCTACCTCTGTCGCTTCTCCTTCTATGGTTTTTCATCCTCCTATACCTTTGAATGCTAAGACGCCAGTACGTGGGTTTGAGGACAGATATTAGGCGAAACTCAGGGAACGGATGGGTCCGTTGGTGCGCTCTGGAGTAGGAGAAGATGAGAAGGAGGTGTTAGCAAGACAAGCTATGAAGTGGGCTAGTAATCCGGTTTATGGTGCTGAGGACATTTGACAGGGTGTGCGTGAGTTTGAGCCTTTTCTACAACAGCATGTTCTTCAGCATATGTCTGCTACATTGATTAACCTTTGGCGCACACACATTAAAATTAAGGCTCCACAAGTGTTATTCAATATTAAAGACCGTGTTTATGTTGCTGATTAAGCCCCAGGACAGGTGGTCGCAAATATTAATACTATAGTTTCCTACAGAGTTCGGTTGCATGAAAAGAGTCCCACCACAATTACTCGGTTCCCTATGCGTGAGGTCCATCTAATATATCATCCAGAGATTCCTGAGTTAACGGACCAGCGCGGTAATGTCACTAGACCAGCTGCAGCTGCCCGTTTTCAGGAGTAATGGGTATATTTTCCGTGGAAAAGAAGCGAGGTTTTAGCCCTTAAGGCTACTTTGCCCGACCCTAGGAAAAATCCTACAGCCTATTATAAGGAATTAACAGAGGCTGCCTCTTCTACTGTAATGACTCTTGCTGATATTGAAATGTTTTTGGTCTTCTTGTTCCAGTCAATATTTGGAGACAGGTTCACGCTCAAGATCATGTTGCAGAGTTGGGCGGTACATGGGATGTGATTAAAGGATGGGCTCAGGAAAGGAAGCCAGGTGATAAACCCCGCGCTGAAATACTTGCTTTGCCTGGTCGTATCATTACATATAGGCACACACTTATTCCACCTAAGAAAGTAAGTTGGGATAGATTGACGGCTTGTAGACAAAAGAAGGATGAGAGTGTGTCTGATTTCTTTACTCGGTTTGAAGACACGTTTTTGGATTACAGTGGGCAGGATATGTCCACTGAGGGAGGAGTTCGTTTGTTTGTTGACCGGTTTGTTACTAACCTCCTTCCTGAAATAATGACAGGATTGCAGGTGTCTGAGAGTACTTGGTCTACAACTTCTCCCTCTGTTATTTTGAATATGACCCAATATTATGAACATCGCAATCAGGAGGAGAAGGATAAAACTGATAAAGCATAAGGATTCAAAGACGAAGGTGTTGCTGCAGCAACCTTTTAGGGGAAATAGTAGGGGACGAGGAGTTCCCTCTAGACAACTTCCTAACCCCGGGCAGGGACCTCCACTCTGCCCGCGGAGTGTGCGGAGATTTGCCTACTCCGCGGAGAACGCGGAGTAGGCAAATCTCCACACACTCCGCTGCGGAGTGGAGTTGGCAGCCTCGCTTCCCACTCCCTATTAACAATTGCTTAAAACTGAAAAAACTACTTTTAACGTAAATAAAAACCACTTACCTTGGCTGCGCCGTCCCCGGGCTGCTCTCCTCCTCTTCATCGCCGTCTCTAAGGAAACTGCGCATGCGCGCGCGCCACGCATGCACATTCCTCACGAGAAATGCGCATGCGCGGACGCTCGCGCATGCGCAGTTTCCCCAGTGACGGCGATGAAAAGGAGGAGAGCAGCCCGGGGACGCCGCAGCCAAGGTAAGTGGTTTTTATTTACTTTAAATGTAGTTTTATTTCAGTTTTAAGCAATTGTTAATAGGGGGGTGGGAGGGGCGTGGCGTAGCGGAGCTCCACGGAGTTTATTCTCGACTCCGTGGCCCTCCGCGTTGCCCCGCTATGCCCACTACGCCCGGGGTTACAACTTCCACATACTAGGCAGCCTTCAGCGACACCTTTGGGCCCGAATCAGTGTGCGTATTGTAAGGAGGAAGGACATTGGTGCAGTCAGTGTCCGGTGCTTTTACAGAAGGTCGCATCCCCCAGAGGACGAGGTTCTGGTGGTAGGGGCCGTGGGACCAACAGAAATCAGAATGCTGTGGCTCCTGTGGGCCGCTCTGACAGTAATTATTTTGATGACCAGAGAGATGGACAGTATTACCATGATGATTATGACATGGATGATGTGACAGGTATGTCTTATAGTTAGGACAGCCAGGGACAGAGTGAGGGACCAGTTCCGATACCTGTAGATCAGAGGTGTCCTTATGTCACAGCGGATTTGCAAGGCTCAACTAAGAACTTTTTGGTGGATACAGGTGCGACAAAGAGTTCTGTTTCTCGACATATGGTCCCCGGGGCGGCTCTGTCTGGCCACAATAATGTTCCGGTAGGTTTTTCAGCTGTACCGGTTGTCAGCCCCATTTCCCGACTCCTTGTATTGACTGTTGGTCCTTTCATGGTGGTATCTCCGTTCTTGTTGACATCTAACTGTGGTGAAAATCTGATGGGTTTGGATTTGTTGAAGAAATTGCATGCTACTATTTTTTGTTCCCCTGCAGGTGTTTATAATACTATGGGTCCGGATGTGAGTACTAGGCAGTGTTTGTCTCAGGATGCGCCCCTTCCAGCTGAATTTCAGATACCACCCACATTATGGGCCACAGGTGATACGGATGTGGGTCTGTTGCATATACCACCAGTTTCTATCCAAGTTAAAGATAATGCTGTTCTACCCCGCATTCCTCAGTACAAGATACCACAGGCAGGTGAATGGGCTCTTCTTCAGATTATTCAGGATTTGATACGGAAGGGAGTAGTTGAAGAAACATCTTCCAATATTTGCAATAGCCCTTCGGCGACACCTTTGGGTTCCTCTGATGCTATTGATGATGTCTATCGCTTTGTGATTGATTTGCGCGAGGTTAATAAAATTGTAGTTCCGCAATTTCCGGTGGTTCCTGACATTACTATACTCTTAACGATGATTCCATCTACTGCTCAGTTCTTTTCTGTTATTGATTTGAAAAATGCATTCTTTAGTATTCCTATTCACCCAGACAGTCGGTATTTGTTTCGGTTTACACAGGCCGGCAGAAGCTTTAGATTCTGTCGCGCTCCTCCAGGCTACACAGAGAGTCCTAGTATTTATAGTCAGGCATTAGAAAGTCAGTTAGATTCACTATCGCTTCCTCCAGGTAATGTATTGGTGCAATATGTCGACGACCTATTGATTGCTTCTGATACAGAACAGGGTTGTAAAGACAGTACAGTGAAATGGTAGTTGCACTTGGCACATTATGGTCATAAGGTCTCTCTTTCCAAATTTCAGTATTGTCGACAGGACGTTACCTATCTAGGTCACCTAATGTCGAAGGAGGGTAGGAGGTTGAACCCTGAGCGTATCAGTACCATTGTTAAAATGCCCATTCCACTAACTCAGAAATATGTACGCGCTTTTATAGGTATTACTTCCTACTGTCGACAGTGGATACCAAATTATTCGCTACTAATCAAACCTTTGCTTGCATTAATAATGAAAGCAGTGCATTAGCCCTTGCCCTGGACACCAGAATGCCAGCAGTCTTTTAGCAATTAAAAACTGCACTTTGTTTGGCTCCGGTGCTTGGCACACCTAGTTATAACAAACTGTTTATGCTCTATTTCCATGAGATGGCTGGTTGCGCGCTTTCCGTCTTAACACAAATGCTTGGGGATAAGCAGAGGCCTTGCGCTTACTTTTCTGCTGTGCTTGACCCTGTTGCTAGGGCCCTTCTGAGTTGTCGCGGCCATGGCCACTTCAATCAGACAATCGGCTGGACTCATACTTGATACAGACCTCGCAGTTATGGTACCCCATGCTGTGGATACACTTTTGAATAAGACGAAGACACAGCACCTCACCAGTGCACGTCTTACTGGCTATGGATTGACATTGTTTGCTAAACACTTTACGATTAACAGATGTGTCACTCTGAATCCAGCCACGTTACTACCCTTCCTTTTTGAGAATGATGCAGTTGCCAAACATGACTGTATTTTCCGGTCAGAGGAAGAGACGAAAGGTCGAGTAGACCGGACTGATGTTCCCTTATCTGACCCTCAAGGGGAACTATATGTCGATGGCTCTTGTTTTAAATTACCAGATGGCACCACCACTGCAGCTTATGCTATTACTGCATTACGGATGGTGGTAGAGATATCATGGGTTCCCTATCATTCGGCTCAAGCTGCTGAGCTTGCTGCCCTTATTCGAGCTTGCGAATTGAGTAAAGGGCTGGTTGTCAATATTTATACTGACAGCCAGTATGCATTTGGGGTTGCCCATAATTTCGGGCAGCTTTGGGCAGAGAGAGGGTTTCTTACCTCTCATGGTACCAAAATCCAGCATGGTCACCTGATATTGCAGCTTTTGTCTGCTTTAACGCTCCCCAAGAAATTGGCAATAATTAAGTGCAGTGCCCATAGAAAGGTTACAGATGATGTGGGAAGAGGAAATGCTTTCGCAGATCAGGTAGCCAAGGAAATGGCCCGAAGTAAAATGAAACGCATGTTTGTTGCGGTGAGTAGACATAATATTGAGTTTTTAATAAGTCAAAAGTATCGTTGTGTACAATATCGATGTCAAGAATATCGATTCAGTGTGTTGTGCAAAATATTGATGTTAAGAATATCGTTTTATAAAATATCGTCAATATAAAATTTCGATTTTGTTAATGTGAAATTTTTATTATAGTATATAATTTTTAATAAATTGTATATATCTTATAGAAAAAAAATTTAGGAGCGGGATGTTGGGTTTTAGGGCATAAGGGTGGGGAGTGTTTAAAAAAAAATTTCAATGTAAAAAGTTTTAAAGTAATATTAAAGAAATTTCAAAATGTTTTTTAGGAGCGGGATATTGGGCTTATAGGGAATAAGGGTGAGTAGTGTTTTAAAAAATAACATTTAAAACATTTAAAAAATGTATTAAATTAGTTTAAAAAAATATTATTTTTTTATTTCGGAGTGTGATGGGGTTATCGGGGGTAAGGGTGGGTAGTGCTTTAAACAAAAAAAAATTGGAAATTTAAAAATAAATTTATATTTTATAATAAATAAATGTAAATTTGGATCTTAGGAGTGGGATGTTGGGGTTATAGGTGATGAGGGGGGACGTTTTTAAATAAAAACATTTAAAATTTAAATTAAAAAATAAATAAAATTAACAAATATCGAAAACAAAATTACAATTATTTCTGAAAATTTGTGAAATTTGCAGATAATTTTGTGGAGTAATGTTTCAATGTAAAAAAAAAATTTTGTACATTTAAAAAAATATATATATATTATGATTTGTGTTTTAATATGGTAATATGGTAGTGAAAATGAAAAATCTAAAATAAATAATTTAATATTTAATGTAGAGTTGTTTTATTTTGAGATGGTATTATTGTTTTTTTATAAAAAATGTAATTATATTGTAAAAAATAAAAATGTAATAAAATAATTAATAAATTGAACATTTTGAAGATGTTTAATGTTTGATTTAGAAAATCATAATGTTATAAAAGTGATCTTTTTATTTTTTAAAGTTTAATATTTTTTATATAATATTAATAATTGTATTTTAATTGTTTTATTAATTTTATATTAATTTTAAAAATTTAATTTATAAATACAAGAAAATTTATTTAAACAATTTAAAAAGTCTTATAATATATATTTGGATATGTTTTTGTAATTGGGAATAGGTTAATGTATGTGTATAATGAGTATTATTTTATATGTGTTGATGTAATTTTTTTGTTGGAATATAGCATGTTATGAGTATATTGATATGCATTTTCCATTAGGTTAATATAGTTTGGGGTGGGAATAGTAAATTATATATGTTTAATGTAAAGGACATTCCCTGAGTTAATTCAGTTTGCAGTGTGAATAGTAAATTATATATGTTTAGTGTCCAGCACCTTCCCTGACTTTTTCTACTTTGGAGTGGGAAATAGTAAATTTTTAATGTTTAGTATCCAGCACCTTTCCTGAGTTAATATAGTTTGGAGTGGGAATAGTAAATGATATATGTTTAGTGTCCAGCACCTTCCCTGACTTAATATATCTTGGAGGTGGGAATAGTAAATTAAATATGTTTAGGGGCCGATTCTGATGCGGGTTGGTAAAGCTTCCCGACCGAATCGGGTGGGAAATGGTGTCCGACCCACTCGGATCGGGAAAGTCCGACCGGCGGAGTAGGATGCATCCGGATGCTTCCAGATTGGTTGAACTCCCATTGACTTCAATGGGAACATTTGTTCCTAACCGCATCAGAATTGGGCCCTCGGTCGGGAAGACACGTTCCCGATCCGATTTGGAAGGAGCAAATGCCGTTAGGAGGCCTTCCTAACCGCATCAGAATCACGCCCTCGGTCGGGAAGCTTTTCCAACCCGCATCAGAATCGGGCACTCAGGGGTCGAATCCGATTCGGGCCGGAAAAAGCACCGACCGACTCGGAGCCGGAAAAATTACCGACCGACACGTACCAGTGGCGCCCGACACGCCAAGTACGATGCAAGCCGCGATAAATCCGACCGACACGTTAGGAAACCAAGCCGACCGACCGAGCCGCTCGGAAAATAGCAATCCGGCCGGAAAAACACGCGAATCCAACCGACCGACACGCACCCGGAACAAATCCGACCGAATCGTACCCGCCAACTCCAAACCGCAAAGTACGATGCAAGGCGCGAAAACACGACCGAGTCGGACGGAGGACAAGCCGTACGACCGACACGCATACAAAACCGAGCCGAAGCAACACAATACACCGCGACCGACGCGTACGCAGCATACAAAACTGCACAAACACAGCGTGAACGAAACGGAAAACACCGTACGAGACCAATGCAGGGTCCGACTCGGTCACAAGAACGTTTCCAACATACACAAACAGCACAAAGGAAAAATCAACCAAAAAAGGCCAAACAAGCAATTACCAAGCCAATAAATACTGGGGGGTGGGGACAGAGAACAAAGACACACCCACAACTCCACCTATATAAAGGACACAAATCACTACCATGAGCCTTTGCAAATGCCATTCCACTGCCAGCACCCAAGAGAAAGCAACCACACACCCACAGCTCATCCCTCACACAAGCCACACACCATCAGCACACCAACAAATACCTACCTCACATACACCCAGCAAAACACACACTCACACACCCTCACCTGCACACCAACACACACATCACTCACCATCACCACCCATCACCATGCCCCCAAGAAGAATCACAAGTTCCTAGATTGTGAATTGGAAGTCCTGGTAGACGAGATCCTCAGGGTAGAGCCACAGCTGTTTGGCACATTGGTCCAACAGACCCCCATGTCGCAGAAAACCAAGATGTGGGAGAGGATCATCAACAGGGTGAACGCCCAATCACCATGTCGGCGCACAAAGACCGACATCCAGAACAGGTGGTATGACGTGCGCAGGAGGGTACGGAAACTGCTGAAGCAAGACTACATCAACAGCCAACACACCGGCAGTGGCCCTCCTGCCAAGCCAATATACCTCAGGCCCTGGGAGGAGAAGGTGCGGGCCATCCTACCGCCAGTGAGCATATATGGACTAGAGGACATCCCAGAGCCTGGTGAGTACACAACAAATGTACACAATATACTGCCACAAAACACACACACATCACTGTCAAGGGGAGAGTCAAACCATGCACTCATAGCAATCACACAGCAACCAGAACAGAATCATCCCAAAATGTGTATGTCAGTCAGAGAAACACAACACATGCCATCAAAAAAGTCACATCCAACCGTGCCAACACATGTACAAACACAACCACAACCACAACTACAGCTAGGCAGTGGCACAAATAGAACTAACAAACACATCCACACATGTAGCCACCACAACAACACCAACACACAGTGAAGACCACTCAAAGGAAGGAATTCTGTGTATGCTGGCCAAGTCAGTGTAGCCAATAGCATCATGGGAGTCGCAGTCACACATATTGCCCCCCCCACAACTGTCCCATCAACACCACCCTGAACCATGCTCACATCACAGGGAGTGGAGAAGGACTCACAAGATGGCTGACACTGGCTACTGCTGTGGGGAGCACAAGGCCCTGCTGGCAACTGTGCACCAACAAACAGCAGGACACCACTGACTGACATCCTGAGAGACAACTTCCACTCCCTGCAATGCAAGCACGTTCCATGGTGGGATAACTGACTGGGTGGGTGGGTGGGTGGGAAGGAGGTCTGGCTGTCAACCAAACACAATCAATGCAGACCATGTTCACACCCCAGAGAATACATAGAAATGCCCAAATAATGCAGGACAATGTGCCACACCAATATCAACCCCTGACTGTGACGACTTAGGACAATACAATGTACAGGCCCGCACCCCGAGGCACAGTCACAACTGTCAGGTGTGTCAACCACTGATGCCTGCAGAAACATGAAATACATTGTTTGTGTCTCCCAAAAACAGGTGATGATAGGGACACAGCAGCAGACGCTGAGGAGTCCCAGTCCCAGGCTCAAGAGGATGCCGAGCTCACTGGCGTCGTACAGCCTCTGTCCTCCTCGGACGATGAACAACCTGGCACATCCGGTGCAAGTCAACTTGCTGCACCAGCAGGACCACCAGCTGCAGCACCAGCAGGTCCACCAGCTGCACCCCCTGCACCCACCCCTCCAACGACTGTCACCACGAATACCATCCCTGCCGACATGGACAGAATAAGGAACAACACCAGCGCAGTGACCCTGGACCAACCTGGGGCCATGGACACCACCACCACCACCCCCCCAAGGTGGACCAGGGTTATCTGTGCGTGCAACTGCACACACTGCACATGTCAGCAGGGGTGGTGGGAGGGGTGGGAGACAGAGGTCGCTGCTTGCAGACGTTGCTGGTGTGCATGAAGACCCACAACTGGTACGCATAGCTGATGCGTACCAGTCCAGCACCGGAGAGCTCAGCCAGGTAGTGGGGCTCCTCAGAGACATCAAACAGCAGCAGGCTGCCCATCATGCCCGCTTGGACTCCCACATGTCCCACGTGGAGTCACACATGTCACGTGTGGACTCCCACATGTCCCGCGTGGAGTCCAAGTGGGATGTACTACATGAGATGACGGCGGTGCACAGGGACATTTTACAATGCCTCCGCCAGATGAACAGCAACCAGTCCACACCTCCCTGTGTGCCAACAACATCTGGTACCGAACAAACTGCAACTGCCACAGGGAGGGAGGAGGACTCTGGCGGAGAGTCCCCTGCACCGCAGCAGCCTGCACTTGAGGGCCCCCCCAAGAAGAGGGGTCGTCCGAGGAGGGGAAAGTGAGAGGCTGATGGCCAAGCGCAACTCCCAGGAAGCCTGAACCTGTTCTGGATTTTCGCCTTTGTGCACAGACTGTTCACCCTGTTGATGGCAACACTACTCCCACACATTGCATGGGGAGTACAAGTTGGAACAATGTGTCAGACAACTGTGGCCCCGATACTGGGGATCCTGTCTACCTGGACTTTCAATTCACCTAGGAACTTGGGATTGCAAGATTCATGTACAGCACAATCCATCCTATGCACTATTAACACAGATGTATCACAATAAACACACTAATACACCATACTTGCCTCTGTCGTGATTCCAACGTGGGTGCTGTTATGGGGATGATGAACTGCAAAATTACACTGTGTATGCGAACTGCAACAGCAAGGACAACACAGGCATGTGAGTACAGGCAACGTGACACATATGAGGGAGACACACCACCAGGGCTACACAACACATACACACCTAGGCCATCTGACTCATTGCCTACACTGATGTTGCCAGGGAAGACGGTGCAATGCACAGACACCACACCCATTCCCAGTTGTAGTCAAGTAGCCCACAGGTGCAGTAAGCAAATGGCAGTCAAATGTGTGACCACAGACAACGCACATCACTAAGTGAAGCACAGGTTTATTACACAGTAGCAACATGCCGTAACCACTACAGATGCAAGGTAACCCCACCTGGTAGCGGGCACACAGTCAACAACTGTAGACGGAAGGAAGTCCATGGGTGTGGCGCACATCACCTGTAGGGACACAACAGCTACCAGCCTGGATGTGCAATCACGTCGTCGGTGGACACAGTTGAGCAAACGAATCTGAAAGTACCCTGTGAAGGACAGAAATGACACACAGTCAAAAGCAATGCAGTACAGGACAGATCAGCAAAACTCATGCACAATACATGTTACAAGATACCCACCCAGAACCAAGTTAGCATGTCAACACTGTTGGGGAGTACAGCCCACCTGTCACCACACATCGCAACACACATCCTGTCAAGTAGCCCATGGACACACTCCAACAGCACCAGAGCACCACCCACACATCATGCCAACTCACATCATTCACATGACACCTCAGGATACTCACATTCAGCTAAAGAAGTTGGTGATGAGCTGTGTGCGGACATCACCATCACCATCATCATCATCATCATCGTCACTGGCATCGTGGTCCAGGCCAGGATCCTCCACAGGTGGCGGATGTTGGTCATCGTCATCCTGGATGAGAGGCAACTCCTTCCGCACTGCCAGGTTGTGGAGCATGCAGCAGACGATGATAATCTTGCACACTTTCGCAGGGGCATATGGGAGGGACCCTCCGGTCTTGTCCAGGCAGCGGAAGCGGCTCTTCAGGAGACCAAAGGTCCGCTCAATCACTCTCCTGGTCCGACCATGTGCCTCATTGTAGCGCATCTGGGCAGGTGTCACAGGGTTCCTGAGGGGTGTCAGCAACCACGGCATGTTGGGGTATCCCGAGTCACCTACGGACAGACAAGTGCACATCAGCTGACTTGGAAAAGTGGGCGGAATACTACAGATCAGATCACACACAATGGCACAAAGTCAGTACACACCGACAAGCCAGGCACGCTGGTTCTGCATCTGTGCCATCAACCTGGGGATGCGACTACTCCTCATCACAAAGGCATCGTGTGCTGAACCAGGGAAACGGGCACACACGTGTGTGATGGTCATGTCTGCAAGACACACCACCAGTGCATTGACCGAGTGGTAGTGCTTGCGGTTCCTGTAGGCCTGCTCCTGGGCCTGTGGTGGTACCAAAGCCACATGTGTCCCATCAATGGAGCCAATGACATGCGGCATCCTCCCCAGGGCATAAAAGTCACTCTTCACGTCAGTGAGTCGTCGCAGTCTAGGGAAATATATGTACCGGTTCAGGAAGAGCAACATTGCCGCCAAGAAATCGCGGAGCACACGGCTGAACATGGTCTGTGACATCCCACCAGCAGACGCCACAGTATGTTGGAAGGTACCGGTGGCAAAGAAGTGTAGGGCTGCCATCACCTTCACCTTGGGGGTCAGCGCTGTAGGATACGGCCGGCCAGGCTGCAAATGTGGGGACAACTGCACTGCCAAATCCTCAATCAGCTGCCTGGTGAAGCGGTACCGTCGGATGCTGTCCCGTTCCACCATCGTTGCCAGGTCTGGGAATGGCCGATGGACAGCAGGAGCCCTGCAGTGCAGAGGAGAAGTAAGCAAGATCGTCAGTCACCCCACATATGCGGCATTGAACACACTCAAGTTCCCAACATACATCATCATGAGGCACAACTACATGAAGTGTGCAGTACCGGAACGACATGTATGGTACATACATGGCCAACATCTGTCAACACGGTCCTACAGGTGGCATCAATTTGTCCCAGGTTGGCCCATTGGATATCATGATGCTGTGTCAAAGTCACCCCCCAGTGACATGTGAGGACAGATGTGCCCCAGGCACCACAGCTCAACGACAGGCACATTCCCAGGGACCCTGTAATGCCACATGGACACTGGCATCACCTGGAGTATCATGTGTACACCACAGCAAAACAAACATGACCCCCACAGGTAGTGGCTACACTTGCCATGGCAGGAGAGCCATGGACGTCTGTGACACACACGCACAACATCAGAGTCCATGCACACACAACGTGGATGTGGAGACTGTCTCCCATTGTGCACATGAAATCAGAGACATTGTAAACACTACATGCACAAAGACTGTGGAGGGCCATCACTATTGTGCCACTGGGACACCCTGGCTCAAACATACCGTCCCACATGGGACTCACGGGGTATGTGACATGACATACACAAACACCACTGTGAAATGTGACCATGACACATGCACAGATATGAACAGTTGCACATCACAGTGGTCACGTACACGTAACACCCAGGATCCTGTCCCCATGAACACGTGCACAGCCTGGGGGTGGCTGCCCACAGGTGACACCCACAGGACAACATGTACACCAACATACACACAATAGGAAATGCAGCCTTACATGCCTTATGATAAGGTTTGGACAGGCTGTCGTGATGTAGGTGTGCCCCTCACTCCCTGGGAGCTATCTGTGGCTGGCATATGTCCATCTGAGACAGGCATGCTGACCTATGCCAGTCACATATACAGTGATGCGTTGAACAGCAATGGACCGATCGGTGCCTCCGGCCGGCCCATTGCTTTCAATGTGTGCGGGTACGCGTTGTACCCCTGTGCGCGTTGAACAGCAATGGACCGATCGGTGCCTCCGGCCGGCCCATTGCTTTCAATGTGTGCGGGTACGCGTTGTACCCCTGTGCGCGTTGAACTGCAATGGACCGATCGGTGCCTCCGGCCGGCCCATTGCTTTCAATGTGTGCGGGTACGCGTTGTACCCCTGTGCGCGTTGAACAGCAATGGACCGATCGGTGCCTCCGGCCGGCCCATTGCTTTCAATGTGTGCGGGCACGCGTTGTACCCCTGTGCGCGTTGAACAGCAATGGACCGATCGGTGCCTCCGGCCGGCCCATTGCTTTCAATGTGTGCGGGCACGCGTTGTACCCCTGTGCGCGTTGAACAGCAATGGACCGATCGGTGCCTCCGGCCGGCCCATTGCTTTCAATGTGTGCGGGCACGCGTTGTACCCCTGTGCGCGTTGTACCTCAATGGACCGATCGGTGCGCACCCATTGACAATGGGCTTGCCTGGCAACGGACGCGTTTTCGAATTTCGAACGAGTCGGTTGCTGGAAAATCAGTTGGTCACCCACAACAATGTTGCAAAATCATGTATGTCATGAAGTTGAAGTTTTGAAGGATGCTGTGGGCGTGTTTTGGTGCTGCTATTCCATGGATTGGCCAGATTCAGAAGATGCAAACGACTTGGACCTATCACTTTGGACACAAGGGACAGTATCTGCCTCTCCAGCACATATATATTGCTGCCTGTTCCCCTGAGAGCCCACTTGCCTGCACTACATGCTCCAGGACGACATCTGCCACTGCACTGCTGCTGTCTCTGCCCCTCTGGACCCTGCAATGGCACGTACTGTGGAGAGAGCCCCAGCCTTCAGCCTTGAGGAGAACCAGGCCCTGCTGGACAGCCTACTTCCACAGTACAGCAAGCTGTATGGGACACCAGGGGAGCAGGTGAGTGTTCTGTGCACTGCCTTTCTGAATGTGCATTTTGTCTGACTAGCAAGGCTGAGAGTCAGCACACCACTGGCTAGCAGGCTCACTGAGTAGTTGTCACCCCCCATAGTGTGTAGTGACTTGCACTGGACAGGTATGGTGCAGTGACAGTGCTTCTGAACAGGGTTTTACTCCCCATGCAATGATACCATGTAGTGACTTCTGGAAAACTGTCCATGGGCAGCCGTGCACTGCCTGTGTACACCATGTGCCCCTGTGATTGCGACATGTATATGCAACTGTGTCATGCACGGATATGTTGCATGTGTAGTAATGGCCTTATCACTTTGTCATCCTGACAGGCTTCTGCCCATCGGAAGCATGAGATATGGAAGGACATCGTCCGGGCTGTCCGGTCCGTGGGGGTCTACAAGCGCCGGATCCGCAACTGCCAAAAGAGGTGGCAGGACCTTCGGGGCTGGACCCGGAGGATTGCACGGGTCCAGCTGAAGCTGTCGCCTCCTCGCAGGAGGGGCGGAACACGGACCCTGACCCCCACATGCTCAGGATCCTGGCGGTGGTCTTTCCAGACCTGGATGGGCAGCTGAAGGCCAGAGAGCAGCAAGGAGGGGGTGAGTCAAAGACTGCACTGTGTACTCTGTCTAACATGCTATGTGCCCTCCTCGGGCCTGGTTAAACTGCCACAGTACAGCAGTCATGTTGTCCAGGAGCCATGTCCCTCTATTGTGCACTGCCCACTCCTCATCTGATACCCAGGTGTGGCCCTTACATGCAGGGAATTCTGTCACTTAGGACTGTGTCCTTGCAGTTTGCTTGACTCAAGGTGGGAGACAGCATCTGTTTCCCTGACTCTGTGGTGGGCATCATGGGTGGGTCCATTGCTTACACAATGCCTGTATTCTGACATGTATTCAGCGTGTTACTTTGATCTGTGGTCCAATTGCTGAGCTGATCCACCACATGTGGCTGGGGTACCTGGCACACACCCATGCTGCGGGTGGGAACAATGTTTGGGCCCCAGGAGTATGTATATGACGTGTGTCACACATACTTAGCCAGCTGCCTACAGTCCAGGGCTCATCCCTCATTCATGTGGGGCTGGACAGTCATGCCTACTCCAGGCCATACAATACACTCTGTACTCCCACTCCCGTGTATCAGCGGACACATTGTGCACAGTGATTTGACCCCTCAGGTGTCTGCCTCTGTGTCAGTGTGCTGTGGATTAGTCGCCAGGACTGCTGTGGAGTTTCTTGGTAGGGGCTCAGCATGCCACTGGAGATGTGACCATAGGAGACGATACTTGTGTGACACATAGGTGTCTGATCAGCTGCCCATGCAGACTGGGGCATGTAAATGTGAAGTTCAGGCAGCTGTTCCCCATGCACAGCAGAGTGTGAGGGGCTCAGGTTCAGAGGGTAGTGTCACAGGTCTCCCATATGTCCAATAGGTATGACCTGGACAGATGAGGGTTAAGAGGATGTGTTGTGGGGGATGTACATGTGCACTTGTGCAGCTCCAGGACTTGCATTCCCCATGACCTACTATTGTGACACAGTGCAGAGTGTTGTTAGTCTGGCTGCAAAGTCATACATCACTGAGCCAGTGATGTATGACTTTGCAGTCATGCCTCCGCCATGGCATGTGTCTACTGATTGGTGAGCCTGCAGGGGAGTGACATGTGCTACATGCACACCATAGTGGCGCTGGCTATCAGGACATGGGTGCATCATGGTGTCTGTCGCTGGTATGCATCACATGCATTTCCTATTTGACTCTGGGCATCCCTTACATCCGGAAACCTGTACTGACTCAGTGGCAAGAGCTGTGATGTGTCCACACCGTGTCCTCTGCACTGTCCAACTACTGTGTACTTGGTGCATGTGTCAACACTGGGGTGTTGCAATCCAACAGACACCAGACAGATGGGTGCAAGGCCATGTGGGATGTGAGTGCCATGCTTGGCATCAGACTGACAATTGACTTCTCCTGTTCAATTAGTGCACTTTTAGCAATGTACAACTAATGATGCCAGGGCTTGCTCTGTGATGTGCTGTGCTCACAGTGGTGTGTGCGTTATGTGCAGGTGACTGATGTCTGTCTGTTTCCCCATTGTTTGCAGATACATCCACGGCCACGGAAGGGGACAGCTCCACGGACCAGGAGGAGCCGGAGAGCCAGACTGGGTCAGCAGCCGAGGAGTGGTCGGAGGGACCCAGTGGCACGGAGGGCGAGGGGAGCCACACCGAGGAGTCCTCAGCAGCATCCACCTCAGCTGAGGACCAGAGCAACTCGGAGGATGACTCCCTTGTGGAGGCGGGTGTCAGCAGCCACCACACCCCAGCTAGTGTTGCTGTCCCCGCCACCACCAGCACCACCACCGCCCTCCCATCGGCTCCCATTCCCCAGGTCCGTGGAGGCTCCCATGTCCGGGAGCGTGTCTCCTTTGGGCCAGGCACCGCACCCCCTGCCCCTGTGTCCCCTGCTGCCCTGAGTGAGGAGTCTGTGTACCTCCTTCGCCAGCTCCATGTAGGGCAGACAGCCATGCTGAGTGTCCTCCATGCGCACACCGCGCTGTTGACTCAGCTGGTGTCGTTCATGGAGGGCATCTCATCGGGCATGTCTGACCTACAGAGGGGCAATAGGTCCATGGACTCCTCCCTGACGGCAGCAGTGTCCCTCCTCAAACGGTCCCTCACCCCTCCTGCCTCTGCTCCATCCACACTCCCCAGCACCTTACCCATCCCAGGCACACACACACCGGCACAGGCACACACCAGCACACACACATCCAGCACACTGACACACACGCCAATGACAAAACGCACACGCACGCACATTCAGGGGACTGAAGCCAGACTCACAGGGGATGGGGCCCTGGAACACACACACGCATCCACATGCACTGCGCAGTCCTCAGTTCCCTCTCCCTCCAAAGCACCCTCCCTTGCCTCACCTGCAACCCCAAAGTCACAGCAGCTCTTCCTCTGTGACCTCGGCCTCTTCCCCACCGATGAAGCTGCTCCAGCATCCCGGGGGAAGAGGAAGCCCACCCACACGGAGCAGAGTGCCCCTCGCCCCCGGACACCCTCCCCCAGGCGCAGACGGACTGAGGCCCCCACCCGCAAGTCCCCCCGGAGTGGTAAGAGCAAGACCCCGCCACCGCCCTGCAGCTCAGGCACAAGGTCTCCGTCCTCCATCCCTCAGGCCCCCACTGCACAGGTGCCCCCACCACACCCTGCCCCAGGTTCCCCCACCCACAGATATACCATCCCCAAGATGCTCCGGCCTTCTCCCCCTGCCACTTGCTCTCCCAGCACCACACCCCCGCTGCGCTTGTCTGTGCCACTGATGTGGTGAGGGTGTCCTCCCCTCTGTCCAACCCACCTTGCCTGTTCCCCATTCTCCTCCCCTGGAGGTAGGCACTGCAGTGGAGTCCACTACCGCCCTGTCTGACTTGGGCACTGCAGTGGCGGACCTGTCCACCCCATCTGCAGGGTCCACTGCAGTTGTGCCGGCACCCACGACATCTGTGTCATGCCCCCCAGTTGTGCCGGCACACACCATGTCAGACACCTCCACTGCAGTTGTCAGTGGCTCTCCAGCACCCACCACCCCTTCCCTGACTCCCCTGGTGAGCCCTGATCCTGTCCCTGCGGTGCCTGGCCTGCCCCTCGGTTGCCCCTCCTAGTGGATTGTCCCTGGTATTGTGCAGGCATGCGTAGGGTGACATCTGCCAGTGTCACCCTGTTTGAACTTTGACAATGGACTGGCCATTGGCCTTTGCTCTAATTTCTTCTGGACGTCGTTATCAAACAACACATATGCTGAATAAAGCAACTTTCTTTTCTCTAGTGCTCATGCTTCAGATGTACATGTTGTTGGTGCAGCTAACCATGCCCTTGCTGCAGTGATGGTGATATCTGGTCTCATGATTATGAAGTGTTACTGTGCAGGAACCCATGTGGTCCAGGGGGAATGTGTCCTATCATGTGGTGTATCCATGTCATCAATAGCAGCATCTGAGGGTGTCATGTGTTCAGTATTTGGCAATGGGTTTCCTACTTACATTGGCAATTTCATATCTGTGGCTTCCACCCCTGCACATCTGTTGTGCCTGCCATCGTTGCATTTGTCTACTTCCCTGACCGTGTTGCCATCTCCAGTGGACATGCAGGTTTGGGCATCAATGGGGAGGGACTCATCCGTGTAGTCAGTGCAACATTGCTATACAAGTGTGTTGGATCTGTGCTGATGATTCCGTTGGCACATCCATGACCAGGCTGATGTGATGGGAGCCCTCATTTGGTGCTAATTGTTGATTGTGTGACCAAGTGCTCAGCTGACATGATGGGGCCCTACTGAGGCAACATATGGCACAGCTTTCCTCACACAGGAGTGGAGTCCCCTCATGGCAGTGTGTACACGTGTGACATTGCCTGCGCCCAAGGTGTGTGTTGTATGTGCATGTCTGTGTGTTCACTTCCATTCATCTGCGCATGCTGTGATCCCTAGTGTTGTACCTGTTTGTGATGCTTGCTGACTTGAGCTATGTTCCCCCAAAGTCTTCTCCCTGTGTTCTCTGTGATGTGGGTGCATGGCACATTACTGGTCATCAGGGTGTCACCCATAGGTGTGTTTGCTGTCAGGGCAGAGTTTGTGTGCAGACGCAGATGGGTCACAGTCAGGTTTCCCTTTGGCACTTGTTGTTTGCCCCTGTCATGTGATTTCCAGTTTGTGTTATCTTTCAGTGATTGTGACACGTTGTGTGTGTGACTGCTGGCACTCCTTAGGGTCCGGGCTGCAATGTTGGTTGTTGTCTATGTGTGTTCTTTGTGGGTGACCTTGGCTTCTTCATTGGTGTGTGACTGTGGCTGGGATCCCATTGGTCGGTGTGGTATTGCCGTCATGTCCATGTACAGCGTAGTGTGCAGTGTGTCAGACATTCAGGAGTCTTGTTGAGTGTCCATGTGTGATGTGTTTCTACACCTTGGTTCCCACCCACCACCCTGGAATAGTCATGGGTGCATGTGCAATGTCACCAGTGCATGTGTACTTCACTGCTGCACATTGTTGGAGGTCGAGGGGTGTGGTCTTGAGTGTGTGCAGATGAGAGTTGTTGCCCGGCTAGTCCCCTGCCTCCATGTTGGCCTTGGCTTACTGGCCATGCTGATTGATTTGTGCTTGTGTAGGTGTGATGGTAGTTTGTTGCTCAGGACACCTGACTGTGGTTCACAGTGTGAACGACATTTAGCTTTGTCATCACAGTGGTATTTTTATTCAGCCCAGGGTCACCACATTGTGGGGGCCCTGGGGGTGGTGCTGTGGTGTGTCTGTGACTTGCTGTGTCAGTTGTTGTTCCTACGTGCCTGTGTGACATGTGTGTTTTGTGCTCCCTCTCACCTGTCAATGCCTGCTTGCCCACATAGGGGATTTGGATCCATGAGTTACCTTAGTGTGGCAGTGTATGCACATCTGTATGATTGGTATTCAGCTCTCCTCATGTGTTGTGTTGTTGCCTGGGGACACTGGCACCCCCACCCCTCACCTGCTGTGTATGATGACAGTGTTGGTCTGCCTGTTTGTGTTTGTGCATCTGCACCACTGCATTGGCATATCTTGGGTGTGCCATTGGCTGTATGTTGTTTGGTGTGTTTCCCCTGCTGTCCCTGGGACTCCTAGGTCATCGGTCAGCACAGTGATCATGGTTTGTGTGTCCCATTGCTGCCATGGTATGGTATCTGTTCACCTCACATCTGCTGTCTCCACAGGGTATCTGCATTTGTGTGCCCATTGGTGCAAATATGTGGTTCTGCATTCTGATGGTCACTTCTGTCATTGTGTCATTGATGACTGTTGACGGTCTCAGCCCCCATGGGTGTTGTTTGTCTGCACATGGCCAAAGGAATGTTTCATTTGCACTGCAGTATTTGGCTCCCCCAATTTATGTTGCAATGGGACACATACACTACTTTGCCACACATGAGTTTTTGGTTCTGTGACCAGGAATGATCCATGCAGTTTGGCAGTTGCAGCTCTTTCTTTGTCAACAATTACCTTTTGGTCACTGTGATGATGGGGGTTTAGACCCCATTGCCACAATGGTCAAAATGTGCTTCAGCTATGGACCCCACACTTGCCTTTTGGTCACTGTGATGATGGGGGTTTAGACCCCATTGCCACAATGGTCAAAATGTGCTTCAGCTATGGACCCCACACTTACCTTTTGGTCACTGTGATGATGGGGGTTTAGGCCCCATTGCCACAATGGTCATGGGCTGCTTAGCATTATGGGTGCCACACACATATATGTGTGGCACATGTGCTAGGGGGTCACATTGTATGTTCAAAGTCATGTTCGGTGTTGTAGGCATTTGACACAGCCTACACACGCTTGTCATGGTGGTGGGGGATGTCTTTATCTTGCATTCCCTAGGTTGTGGTGTGCTGGTTGTGTCATGCATTGTCCATCCTATGAGTGGGGGTGGTAGTAGTGGTAGGCATCCTGCCCCCCTGGCTAAGGGTGGTAGTAGTGGTAGGCATCCTGCCCCCTGGCTAAGGGTGGTAGTAGTGGTGGGCATCCTGCCCCCTGGCTAAGGGTGGTAGTAGTGGTAGGCATCCTGCCCCCTGGCTAAGGGTGGTAGTAGTGGTAGGCATCCTGCCCCCCTGGCTAAGGGTGGTAGTAGTGGTAGGCATCCTGCCCCCTGGCTAAGGGTGGTAGTAGTGGTGGGCATCCTGCCCCCTGGCTATGGGTGGTAGTAGTGGTAGGCATCCTGCCCCCTGGCTAAGGGTGGTAGTAGTGGTAGGCATCCTGCCCCCTGGCTAAGGGTGGTAGTAGTGGTAGGCATCCTGCCCCCTGGGTGAGGGTGGTAGTGGTGGTGGGCATCCTGCCCCCTGGCTAAGGGTGGTAGTAGTGGTGGGCATCCTGCCCCCTGGCTAAGGGTGGTAGTAGTGGTAGGCATCCTGCCCCCCTGGGTGAGGGTGGTAGTAGTGGTGGGCATCCTGCCCCCTGGGTGAGGGTGGTAGTAGTGGTAGGCATCCTGCCCCCTGGCTAAGGGTGGTAGTAGTGGTAGGCATCCTGCCCCCTGGCTAAGGGTGGTAGTAGTGGTAGGCATCCTGCCCCCCTGGCTAAGGGTGGTAGTAGTGGTGGGCATCCTGCCCCCTGGCTAAGGGTGGTAGTAGTGGTAGGCATCCTGCCCCCGTGGGTGAGGGTGGTAGTAGTGGTGGGCATCCTGCCCCCTGGCTAAGGGTGGTAGTAGTGGTAGGCATCCTGCCCCCTGGGTCAGGGTGGTAGTAGTGGTAGGCATCCAGCCCCCTGGGTTGGGGTGGTGGCGCGCATTCAGGCCCCTGTGTGCATATGTGGCATTGGTGATGGGCATCCCGCCCCTATGGTGCTGCTGTTGCTGGTGTAAGTATATTCAGATTCCCAGTGTATGTGTGTGATGTGTCGTGTACGTGTTGTATGTGTTTTGTGGTTGGTGTCTGACTTACCTTCTGCGCCGTACGCGTCCGTGCCTGTTCCGGTAGTAGATGTAGAATATTGGTATGATCGGGACGAAGGGATTCATGGTTGGTTCGTGTCGTTCGTCCTTCTCGTTGCTTCGCGTCGTCCTCGTCGCTTCGCTCGTCCTCGCCGCTTCGCGTCGTCCTCGTCGGTGCCGTGTCTCGTCTCGTAGCCGTGGATCGTGTTGTGGCGCGATTCGGAGCTTATGTGCGCCTCTCCCGGATGCTTTGACGTGCCGTGCGTAGCGACGGGTTCGGGCGCGTACGGGAAGCGCATCGTACTTGTCCGGCCGGACGGGGCTGCATTTTCCCTTCCGTGCGACTCGATTCGGCGTTTCCGGATTCGCCCGGTCGGAGAACAGGACCTGGTTTGGGTGAGTACGGCTCGGCCGGAATTTTTGCTGTTGTGCGCATCGTACTTGCTCGTTCGGTGTGCTGTACGGATCGGTCGGGAAACAGGCTTTCGCATGGCTTTTTTCCCGACCGAATGGTATTGGGTGCGCCTCCGACCGAGATCGGAATCGGCCCCTTAGTGTCCAGAACCTTCCCTGACTTAATATAGTTTGGAGTAGGAAAATTAATTTATATACTTTTAGTGTCCAGCAGCTACCCTTAGTTAATATAGTTTGGAGTGGGAATAGTAATTTATATATGTTTAGTGTACAGCACCTTCCCTGTCTTTTTCTAGTTTGGGGTGGGAATAGTAAATTATATATGTGTAGTGTCCAGCACCTTCCCTGAGTTAAAATAGTTTGGAGTGGGAATAGTAAATTATATATATTTAGGGGTCTATTAGAATGTCGGGCGGATCGCCACCGCCCGCATGGTGGTGGCGATCCGCCTGACATTCTCCCCCGCCCGCATGCCATTTCCCCCCGCCATATTAGTATGGCGGGAGGGACCCCGGCGGACGGAAAGACCGTCCGCCGGTTTTCCGCCGGTCACACAGGTGACCGGGCGGAAAAGGGGCCTGATATGGTGGTGGTGTCTGCTAGACACCGCCATCCATATTATGATGGCAGCAGGAAGCAGCCTTAGTTGGGGGCCTGTTGCGGGCCCTCAGGATGTTGGGGGGGTGGGGGGGCACATGGGGGGTACCATACCCCCGCATTTGCATGGATGATGTGGCAGACACCGCGCGGTGCCTGCCACGTTGTGCATGCAAATGCGCACATGCCTTTTTGGTATTGCGGCGGGTGCTGCTGAGAGCAAAGCCCGCCGCAATACAAAAAATATGGGATGCACCCACCAGTGTGGCGGGCGCATCCTAATTGCCTATGCGGGACCGCCGCATCCTTAGCGGGTGGTCCCATTTCCTCGGCCGGTAGGGCACCGAATTGGATTCGGCTTAACCGGATCCGATTCGGAGCCCTCTTTCCCGACCGATCGGTACGTGCGTCCGGCCGAGCGAGTACGATGTGAGCGCACACGAAATCGCTGACCGACTCGTACGCGGGTCCGAACCGCTCCGACCGACTCGCACGGACACGACTCGCACCGCGCAATGGAGACGTTCCTCGGCCGGGCAAGTACGATGCGCGCCGCGAGCAGTCCGACCGACTCGCACCGTCCGGCTCGAAAAAGCAGTCGGAGCCGGACTTTGGGGGCCGTGGTCGGACTTCCTGTATGCGTAGCCGCGCGAGTCGCACACAGGGGGACCCATGGGTCCCCCTACCTGTGCATGTACGGCGCGATTCGCATCGACGCGTACCCGCTGTAGGGGGCGCCTTGTTCGCCTCGCACCCATTGAGTCAATGGGAGCCCGCGTACGCGTTGTACATCCGGCTCCCATTGACTTCAATGGGAGTCCGACCGACTCGAGTCCGATTGCATGCGTGCGCATTGTACTCGTTTGGTCGGACTGCCAGAGTCCGATTCGGTCGGAAATCTCTCCGGGTCCGGCTCGGTCAGAGTGATTTCCGGCCTGAATCGGAAATCGGCCCCTTAGTGTCCAGCACCTTACCTGACTTTTTCTAGTTTGCAGTGGGAATAGTAATTTATATATTTTTAGTGTCCAGCACCTTCCCTGAGTTAATGCAGTTTGGAGTGGGAATAATAAATTATATATGTTTAGTGTCCAGCACCTTCCCTGACTTTTTCTAGTTTGGAGTGGGAAAAGTAAATTATATATGTTTAGTTTCCAGCACCTTCCTTGAGTTAATATAGTTTGGAGTGGGAATAGTAAATTATATATGTTTAGTGTCCAGCACCTTCCCTGAGTTCATTTAGTTTGGAGTGGGAATAGTAAATTATATATGTTTCGTTTCCAGCACCTTCCCTAAGTTAATATAGTTTGGAGTGGGAATAGTAAATTATATATGTTTAGTGTCCAGCACCTTCCCTGAGTTTTTCTAGTATGTAGTGGGAATAGTAAATTATATATGTTGAGTGCCTAGCACCTTCCCTGAGTTAATATAGTTTGGAGCGGGAATAGTAAATTATATATGTTTAGTGTCCAGCACCTTCTTTGACTTTTTCTAGTGGGAATAGTACATTATATATGTTTAGTGTCCTGCACCTTCCCTGAGTTAATATAGTTTGGAGTGGGAATAGTAAATTATATATGTTTAGTGTCCAGCACCTTCCCTGAGTTTTTCTAGTTTGGAGTGGGAATAGTAAAATATGTATGTTTAGTGTTCAGCACCTTCTTTGACTTTTTCTAGTTTGGAGTGTAAATAGTACATTATATATGTTTAGTGTCCTGCACCTTCCCTCAGTTAATATAGTTTGGAGTGGGAATAGTAAATTATATATGTTTAGTGTCCAGCTCCTTCCCTGACTTTTTCAAGTTTGGAGTGGGAATAGTAAATTATATATGTTTAGTCTCCAGCACCTTCCCTGAGTTAATATAGTTTGGAGTGGGAATAGTAAATTATATATGTTTGGTGTCTAGCACCTTGCCTGACTTTTTCTAGTTTGGAGTGGGAATAGTAAATTATATATGTTTAGTTTCCAGCACCTTCCCTGAGTTAATATAGTTTGCAGTGGGAATAGTAAATTATATATGTTTAGTGTCCAGCACCTTCCCTGAGTTTCTCTAGTATGTAGTGGGAATAGTAAATTATATATGTTGAGTGTCCAGCACCTTCCCTGAGTTAATATAGTTTGGAGTGGGAATAGTAAATTATATATGTTTAGTGTCCAGCACCTTCTTTGACTTTTTCTAGTTTAGAGTGGGAATAGTACATTATATATGTTTAGTGTCCTGCACCTTCCCTGAATTAATATAGTTTGGAGTGGGAATAGTAAATTATATATGTTTAGTGTCCAGCACCTTCCCTGAGTTTTTCTAGTTTGGAGTGGGAATAGTAAATTATATATGTTTGGTGTTTAGCACCTTCCCTGACTTTTTCTAGTTTGGAGTGGGAATAGTAAATTATATATGTTTAGTTTCCAGCACCTTCCCTGAGTTAATATAGTTTGGAGTGGGAATAGTAAATTATATATGTTTAGTGTCCTGCACCTTCCCTGAGTTTTTCTAGTATGTAGTGGGAATAGTAAATTATATATGTTGAGTGTCTAGCACCTTCCCTGAGTTAATATAGTTTGGAGTGGGAATAGTAAATTATATATGTTTAGTGTCCAGCACCTTCTTTGACTTTTTCTAGTTTGGAGTGGGAATAGTACATTATATATGTTTAGTGTCCTGCACCTTCCCTGAGTTAATATAGTTTGGAGTGGGAATAGTAAATTATATATGTTTAGTGTCCAGCACCTTCACTGAGTTTTTCTAGTTTGGAGTGGGAATAGTAAAATATGTATGTTTAGTGTCCAGCACCTTCTTTGACTTTTTCTTGTTTGGAGTGTAAATAGTACATTCTGGGGCCGATTCCGATTCAGGCCGGAAATCACTCCGACCGAGCCAGACCCGGAGAGATTTCCGACCGAATCGGACTCTGGCAGCCCGACCGAACGAGTACGATGCGTACGCATGCAATCGGACTCGATTCGGTCGGACTCCCATTGAAGTCAATGGGAGCCGGTCGTACAACGCGAACGCGGGCTCCCATTGACTCAAGGGGTGCGAGGCGAACAAGGGCGCCCCCTACAGCGGGTACGCGTCGATGCGAATCGCGCCGTACATGCACAGGTAGGGGACCCATGGGTCCCTCCTGTGTGCGACTCGCGCGGCTATGCGTACAGGGGGTCCGACACGGACCCCAAAGTCCGGCTCCGACTGCCTTTGGAGCCGGACGGCGCAAGTCGGCCGGACTGCTCGAGGCACGCATCGTACTTGCCCGGCCGGGAAACGTCTCCATTGCGCGGTGCGAGTCGTGGTCCGTGGCGAGTCGGTCGGAGCGGTTCGGACCCGCGCACGAGTCGGTCGGCGATTTCGCGTGCGCGCCGCATCGTACTCGCGCCGCCCAGACGCACGTACGAATCGGTCGGGAAAGAGGGCTCCGAATCGGATCCGGTTAAGCCGAATCCGATTCGGTGCCCTACCGGCCGAGATCGGAATCGGCCCCTCTATATGTTTAGTGTCCTACACCTTCCCTCAGTTAATATAGTTTGGAGTGGGAATAGTAAATTATATATGTTTAGTGTCCAGCAACTTCCCTGACTTAATATAGCTTGGAGTGGGAATAGTAAATTATATATGTTTAGTGTCCAGCTCCTTCCCTGACTTTTTCTAGTATGGAGTGGGAATAGTAAATTATATATGTTTAGTCTCCAGCACCTTCCCTGAGTTAATATAGTTTGGAGTGGGAATAGTAAATTATATATGTTTAGTGTCCTGCACCTTCTCTGACTTTTTCTAGTTTGGAGTGGGAATAGTAAATTATATATGTTTAGTTTCCAGCACCTTCCCTGAGTTAATATAGTTTGGAGTGGGAATAGTAAATTATATATGTTTAGTGTCCAGCACCTTCCTTGAGTTTCTCTAGTATGTAGTGGGAATAGTAAATTATATATGTTGAGTGTCCAGCACCTTCCCTGAGTTAATATAGTTTGGAGTGGGAAGAGTACATTATATATGTTTAGTGTCCAGCACCTTCTTTGACTTTTTCTAGTTTAGAGTGGGAATAGTACATTATATATGTTTAGTGTCCTGCACCTTCCCTGAATTAATATAGTTTGGAGTGGGAATAGTAAATTATATATGTTTAGTCTCCAGCACCTTCCCTGAGTTTTTCTAGTTTGGAGTGGGAATAGTAAAATATGTATGTTTAGTGTCCACCACCTTCCCTGAGTTAATACAGTTTGGAGTGGGAATAGTACATTATATATGTTTAGTGTCCTGCACCTTCCCTGAATTAATATAGTTTGGAGTGGGAATAGTAAATTATATATGTTTAGTGTCCAGCACCTTCCCTGAGTTTTTCTAGTTTGGAGTGTGAATAGTACATTATATATGTTTAGTGTCCAGCAATTTACCTGACTTAATATAGCTTGGAGTGGGAATAGTAAATTATATATGTTTAGTGTCCAGCACCTTCTTTGAGTTTTTCTAGTTTGGAGTGGGATTAGTACATTATATATGTTTAGTGTCCTGCACCTTCCCTGAGTTAATATAGTTTGGAGTGGGAATAGTAAATTATATATGTTTAGTGTCCAGCACCTTCCCTGAGTTTCTCTAGTATGTAGTGGGAATAGTAAATTATATATGTTGAGTGTCCAGCACCTTCCCTGAGTTAATATAGTTTGGAGTGGGAATAGTAAATTATATATGCTTAGTGTCCAGCACCTTCTTTGACTTTTTCTAGTTTAGAGTGGGAATAGTACATTATATATGTTTAGTGTCCTCCACCTTCTCTGAATTAATATAGTTTGGAGTGGGAATATTAAATTATATATGTTGTGGGGCCGAATCCGGTACGGGATCATAGTCCGACCGACATCTACCGGCGTTGCCCGACCTGGGAAGTACGATGAAATGCATGTGAATCACGACCGACTTGTACGGAACTCAAGGCGAACGACCGACCCAGACGGAAACAAGCTATCCGGCCGGGAAACCACGTGAATCGAACCGAGCGACACGCACCAGGAATCAACCCGAACGAAACGTACCCGCGAACTCCGACCTGCGCAGTACGATGCAATGGGTGCAAAATCAGACCGATTCGCACGGAGCCCAAGCCGTACGACCGACACGCATACAAAACCCAGCCGAACAAACACAATACTCCGCGACCGACGCGTACGCCGCATATGAAACTGAGCTGAAACACAGCGGGAACGACTCGGAGAGGCGCGCACGAGATAACTGCAACGTCCTACTCGGTCAGAAGAACGACTCCTACATGCACAATAATCACAAATGAAAAAATACAAAAAAAGAGGGCCAAACAAGCAATGACAAAGCCAATAAATACAGGGGGTGAAAAAAATGGAACAAGGACACACCCCCAACTCCACCTACATAAAGGCCACAAATCCCTACCATGATCCTTTGCAAATTCCACTGACCTGCCAGCACAGAACACCAGCAGACAGCAGACACACACACAGCTCATCCAACACAAAAGCCACACACCATTAGCACCTCAACAAATAGCACCCTCACACACACACAGCAAAACCTACACACACACACCCTCACCTGCACACACACACACATCAATCACCACCACCACCCATCACCATGCCCCTAAAGAAGAATCCAAAGTTCCTAGATAGTGAATTGGAAGTCATGGTAGACGAGATCCTGAGGGTAGAGCCACAGTTGTTTGGCACATTGGTCCAACAGACCCCCATGGCACAGAAAACCAAGATGTGGGCGAGGATCGTCGACAGGGTGAACGCACAATCACCATGTTTGCGCACAAAGGAAGACATCCAGAACAGGTGGTATGATGTGCGCAGGAGGGTCAGGGACCTACTGAAGAAGGATTACCTCCTGAGCCAGCACACCGGCAGTGGCCCTCCTGCCAAACCAGTATACCTCAGGCCCTGGGAGGAGAAGGTGCGGGCCATCCTACCACCAGTGAGCGTATATGGACTAACAAACATCCCAGAGCCTGGTGAGTACACAACTAATATACACAATATTGTGTGCCAATACACACACATCACTGTCAAGGGGATAGTCAAACCATGCACCCCTAGCAAATCAACAGCAACCAAAAGATAATCATCCCAAGAAGTGTATGTTAGTCAGATAAACACAATACATGCCATGTCATAGTGATATGTAACTGTGTCATGACATGTACAAACCCAATACCAAATAGAGCTAGGCAGTGGCACAAATCTAACCAACAAACACTGTCAGATATTTAGCCACCACTAGAACACCACCTCACAGGGAAGCTCACAGAAAGGAAGGAATGCTGTGTATGCTGGTGAAGTCAGTGTAGCCAAGAGCATGATGGGACTCGTAGTAACAGATAATGGGCAGCCTCACATTTGGACCATCAACACCACTCTGAACCATGCTCACAACACAGGGAGTGGAAAAGGACTGACAAGATGGCTGACACTGGGTACTGCTGTGGGGAGCACAAGGCCCTGCTGGGAACTGGGCACCAACAAACAACAGGACCACACTGTCAGCCATCTTGCCATTGCTGTCACACTCACACACAGTGAAGTCCACTCAAAAGGAAGGAAGTATGGGCATGCTGGGAAGGGGGTGTAGGCAATAGCATGATGGGAGTTGTAGTCACAGATATTGCTAACCCTCACAATTGGCCCATCAACACCACTCTGAACCATGCTCACATCACAGGGAGTGGATAAGGACTGACAAGATGGCTGACACTGGGTACTGCTGTGGGGAGCACAAGGCCCTGCTGGGAACTGTGCACCAACAAACAGCAGAACACCACTGCCTGACATCCTGAAAGCCAACTTGCACTCCCTGCAATGCAAGCACGTTGCATGGTGGGATATCTGGCTGGGTGGGAAGGAGGACTGACAGCACTGACCATAGTTACAAGCAGCTCTCCTCACACACCCCCTCAACACAAACTCCACATAACCCACCTGGGAGAATGCAATGCCTCACACACCAAATGAAGATCCCACAAAGAACCACCACCCTGGGTAATGCTGTGTGAAGCACAGGGACACTCTTGGGACTTGTAGCCAAACAAACGCAAGAACAACACTGTCAGCCTTCCTGTCAGCACAGGCACACTACCCCACAGGGAAGCAGAGTCAAAAGGAAGGAAGTACGGGCATGCTGGGAAGGGGGTGTAGGCAATAGCATGATGGGAGTTGTAGTCACAGATATTGCTCACCCTCACAATTGGCCCATCAACACCACTCTGAACCATGCTCACATCACAGGGAGTGGATAAGGACTGACAAGATGGCTGACACTGGGTACTGCTGTGGGGAGCACAAGGCCCTGCTGGGAACTGTGCACCAACAAACAGCAGAACACCACTGCCTGACATCCTGAAAGCCAACTTGCACTCCCTGCAATGCAAGCACGTTGCATGGTGGGATATCTGGCTGGGTGGGAAGGAGGACTGACAGCACTGACCATAGTTACAAGCAGCTCTCCTCACACACCCCCTCAACACAAACTCCACATAACCCACCTGGGAGAATGCAATGCCTCACACACCAAATGAAGATCCCACAAAGAACCACCACCCTGGGTAATGCTGTGTGAAGCACAGGGACACTCTTGGGACTTGTAGCCAAACAAACGCAAGAACAACACTGTCAGCCTTCCTGTCAGCACAGGCACACTACCCCACAGGGAAGCAGAGTCAAAAGGAAGGAAGTACGGGCATGCTGGGAAGGGGGTGTAGGCAATAGCATGATGGGAGTTGTAGTCATAGATATTGCTCACCCTCACAATTGGCCCATCAACACCACTCTGAACCATGCTCACATCACAGGGAGTGGATAAGGACTGACAAGATGGCTGACACTGGGTACTGCTGTGGGGAGCACAAGGCCCTGCTGGGAACTGTGCACCAACAAACAGCAGAACACCACTGCCTGACATCCTGAGAGTCAACCTGAACCCACTGCAAGGGTGGCATGCTTCATGGTGGGATAACTGGGCTAGGTGGAGAAGGATGGCCGGATGTCCACCAAATACAACCAATGCTGGCCATGCACACACCTCAACATTCACATTGAAATGCCCCAGGTATGCAGGACAATGTGCTACACCAATATCAACCTCTTACTGTGACAACTTAGGACAATGCAATGTACATGCCCGCATCCAGAGGTACAGTCACAACTGTCAGGTGTGTGAACCATTGATGCCTGTAGAAACATAACATACAATGTGTGTCTCTTCCAAATACAGGTGATGATGATGGGGACACAGCAGCAGGCGAGGAGGAGTCCCTGTCCCAGGCTCCGGGGGACACTGAGCTCACTGGTGTGGAACAGCCTCTGCCCTCCTCGGATGGCGAAGACCTACCTGGCACCTCCGGTGTGAGTCATCATGCAGCACCAGCAGGACCAACATCTGCACCCCCTGCACCCACCCCTCCAACAACTGCCAACACACAGACCACCCCCGCCGACACGGACAGACCAAGGACCACCGATGATAACAGCACAGGGCCCCAGGCCCACCGTGGAGCAACGGACAACAACACCACTAACAACCCCCAAGGGGGCCTTGGGTCACCTGTGCGTGCCACCGCAGGTCCTGCACGTGTCGCCAGGGGTGGTGGGAGGGTGGTAGACATAGGTCGCTGCTTGCAGAGGGGTCTGGACTGCATGATGACCCACAACTGGCACGCATCGCTGATGCGTACCAGGATAGCACCGGAGAGGTCAGACAGGTAGTGGGGATCCTCAAGGACATACAACAGCAGCAGGCTGCCCATCATGCCCGCTTGGACTCCCACATGTCCTGTGTGGAGACACACATGCCTCGCATGGAGTCCAAGTGGGACACATTGTAAGAACTCACAGCGGTGCATAGGGACATATTGACATGCCTCCGCCAGATTAGCACCAACATGGCCACACCTCCCTGTGTGCCCACAACATCTGATGCTGCAACAACTGACACCGCCACAGGGAGGGAGGAGGGCTCTGGCGGAGCCTCCCCTGCACCGCAGCAGCCTGCACGTGAGGGTCCCCCCCAAAGAAGAGGGGTCGTCCGAGGAAGGAAAACTGAGAGGTTGATGGCCACGTACATCCCCCAGGAAGCCAACACCTGTTCCGGAAATTCTCCTTTGTGTGCAAACTTTTCACCCTGTTGAATGCAACACAACTCTCCCACATGACATGGGGAGTTCAAGTTGGACTAATGTATCATATGACTGTGGACTTCACTCAGGACATTTCTGCTACCAAGACTTCCAACTCATCTGGGAACTTTGGATCACAATCCCAATGTACAGCACCCACCATCCTGTGCACTATACACACACACATTTCTGTAAATAAAATCACTAGTACACCATACTTGCCTCTGTTGTTATTCAAATGTGGATACTGTTATGGTGATGATGATCTGCTAAATTACACTGTGTATGCTAACTGCTACAGCAAGTACAACACCGTCATGTGAGTCATGGTGACGTGACACATATGAGGGAGACACACCACTAGGGCTACACAACACAGAGACACCAGGGCCATTGGACTCATCGCCTACAGTGATGTTGCCAGGAAATACTGTGGAATGCACAGACACCACACCTATTCAGAGTCTGTGTCAACTAGCCCACAGGTGCAGTAAGCAAATGTCAGTCAGATGTGTGACCACAGACAACGCACATCCCAAAGTGAAGCACAGGTTTATTACACATTTGCAACATGTTGTTTCCACTACAAATGCAAGGTATATCCCACGTGGCAGTGGCCACACAGTCAACAAGTGCAGAAGATATGAAGTCCATGGGTGTGTGGCACATCACCTGTAGGGAAACTACTGCTGCCACCCTGAAAGCTGAATCATGGTGTCGGGGGATCCAAGTTGACCAAAGTACTCAGTAAGCACCCTGTGAAGGACAGACATGACACACAGTTAAAACCACTGACGAATAGGACAGAACTGCAATACTCATGCCCAATACATGTCACAAGACAAGTACACAAAACCAAGTTAGCATGTCAAAACTGTTGGGGAGTACATTCTACCTGTAAGGACACATTGCTGCACGCATCCAGTCAAGTAGCACATGGCCACACTCAAACAGCACCAGAGCACCACCCACACATATCATGCAAACTCACATCATTCACATTACATCTCCCTGGATACTCACATTCAGCTGAAGAAGGTGGTGATGAGCTGTGTGCGGACATCACCATCATCATCATCATCATCACTGGCATCGTGGTCCAGGCCAGGATCCTCCACAGGTGGCGGACGTTGGTCATCGTCATCCAGGATGAGAGGCAACTCCTTCCGCACTGCCAGGTTGTGTAGCATGCAGCAGACGATGACAATCTTGCACACCTTTGCTGGGGCATATGGGAGGGCCCCTCCTGTCTTGTCCAGGCAGCGGAAGCGGCTCTTCAGGAGACCAAAGGTCCGCTCAATCACTCTCCTGGTCCGACCATGTGCTTCATTGTAGCGCATCTGTGCTGGTGTCACAGGGTTCCTGAGGGGTGTCAGCAACCACGGCATGTTGGGGTATCCGGAGTCACCTACGGACAGACAAGTGCACATTAGCTGAGTTGGAAAAGTGGGCGGTATACTACAGAGCAGAGCACACACAATGGTACAAAGTCAGTACACACCGACAAGCCAGGCACGCTGGTTCTGCATCTGTGCCATCATCCTCAGGATGCGACTACTCCTCATCACGTAGGCATTGTGTGCTGAACCAGGGAAACGGGCACACACATGTGTGATGCTCATATCTGCAAGACATACCACCAGAGCATTGATCGAATGGTAATGTTTCCGGTTCCGGTATGCCTGCTCATGTGCCTGTGGTGGTACCAAAGTCACATGTGTCCCATCAATGGAGCCAATGACATGTGGCATCCTCCCCAGGGCATAGAAGTCACTCTTGACGTCAGTGAGTTGTTGACGTGTAGGGAAATAGATGTACTGGTTCAGGCATCTCAACATTGCCTCCAAAACATCGCGTAGCACACGGCTGAACATAGTCTGTGACATCCCACCGGCAGTCGCCACAGTGTGTTGAAAGGTACCGGTGGCAAAGAAGTGTAGGGCTGCCATTACCTTCACCTTGGGGGTCAGCGCCGTAGGGTACGGCCGGCCAGGTTGCAAATGTGGTGCCAAGCGCACTGCCAAATCCTCAATCAGCTGCCTGGTGAAGCGGTACCGTCGGATGCTGTCACGTTCCACCATCGTTGCCAGGTCAGGGAATGGTCTATGGACAGCTGGAGCCCTGCAGTGCATAGGTTGAGGAAAGAAAGATTGTCAGTCACCCCACATATGTGCCATTCACCATACTCATTTTCACATGATACATCATTACGAGACACAAGTACTTGATGTGTGTGCCGTTCTGTTCGGACATAACTCGCACCTACATGGCCATCATCTAACTTCTCAGTACAACATGTGTGGACAACAGGTTCCAGGTTGTGCTATGGGAAACCATTAGGCTGTGTCACAGTACCCATTTACTGCTGTCACGTTCCACACACACACCACAGTGACATGTCTGGACAGGTGCGCCACAGGCATCACAGCTCATTGACAGGTAGATTCCCAGTGACCCTGTCTTGCCACATGGACACTGGCATGACATGGCGTATCATGTACACATCAGAAAAACAAACATGACTCCCATAGGTAGTGGCCCCTGTCGCCTACGCAGGACAGACATGGACGCCAGTGACGCACAACATCAAAGTCCATGCACAAACAACGTTGATGTGGAGACTGTCTCCCATCGTGCACATGGAATCAGAGACATCGGAAACACAACATGCACACAGACTGTGGAGGGACATCACTATTGTGGCAATGGGTCACCCTGTGACGTACATGCCTTCCCCCATGGGACCCTGGGGGTATGTGACATGTCACACACATACACAACCTGGAAATGTGACCATGCCACATGCTCCGAAATGAACTGTTGCACATCACAGTGGTCATGTGCACAACACACAAAGGACCCTGTCCCCATTAACACATGCACAGCCTGGGTGTGGCTGCCCACAAGTGCCACCACAGAAACCACATGTTAACCCCCATACACAGAAAAGGTAATGCAGCCTTACATGCCTTAGGAAACAGTGTGGAATGGGTGTGGTGTTGTAGGTGTGCCCCTGGGTCTCTGGCAGGTATATGTGGCTGGCATACATTCACCAGTGACAAGCATGGTGACATATGCAACTGACCTGTACAGGTACGCGTTGTACAGCAATGGACCGATCGGTGTGCCCGGCCGGCCCATTGCATCTGTTGGGAGCGGGTACGCGTTGTACAGCAATGGACCGATCGGTGTGCCCGGCCGGCCCATTGCATCTGTTGTGAGCGGGTACGCGTTGTACAGCAATGGACCGATCGGTGTGCCCGGCCGGCCCATTGCATCTGTTGTGAGCGGGTACGCGTTGTACAGCAATGGACCGATCGGTGTGCCCGGCTGGCCCATTGCATCTGTTGTGAGCGGGTACGCGTTGTACAGCAATGGACCAATCGGTGTGCCCGGCCGGCCCATTGCATCTGTTGTGAGCGGGTACGCGTTGTACAGCAATGGACCGATCGGTGTGCCCGGCCGGCCCATTGCATCTGTTGTGAGCGGGTACGCGTTGTATCCCGAAATACGCGTTGTACAGCAATGGACCGATCGGTGTGCCCGGCCGGCCCATTGCATCTGTTGGGAGCGGGTACGCGTTGTACAGTAATGGACCGATCGGTGTGCCCGGCTGGCCCATTGCATCTGTTGTGAGCGGGTACGCGTTGTATCCCGAAATACGCGTTGTACAGCAATGGACCGATCAGTGTGCCCGGCCGGCCCATTGCATCTGTTGTGAGCGGGTACGCGTTGTACAGCAATGGACCGATCAGTGTGCCCGGCCGGCCCATTGCATCTGTTGTGAGCGGGTACGCGTTGTATCCCGAAATACGCGTTGTACAGCAATGGACCGATCGGTGTGCCCGGCCGGCCCATTGCATCTGTTGTGAGCGGGTACGCGTTGTACAGCAATGGACCGATCGGTGTGCCCGGCCGGCCCATTGCATCTGTTGTGAGCGGGTACGCGTTGTATCCCGAAATACGCGTTGTACAGCAATGGATCGAACGGTGCGCACGCGTTGGCTGGGGCCTGGCATGGCAACGGACGCGTATTCGAAGCTTCAACGAGTCTGATGCAGTGAATTCAGTTGGCCAGCCACAACAATGTTGCAAAATCATGGGTGTCATGAACTTGGATTTTTGAAGGATGCTGTGGGCGTGTATTAGTGCTGCTATTCCATGGATTGGTCAGATTCAGAAGATGCAAACGACTTGGACCTATCACTTTGGACACATGGGACAGTATCTGCCTCTGCAGCACACATATAATGCTGGCTGTTCCCCTGAGAGCTCACTTGCCTGCACTACATGCTCCAGGACGACATCTGCCACCAACACTGCTGCTGTCTCTGCATCCTCTGGTTACTGTAATGGCACGTACTGTGGAGAGAGCCCCAGCCTTCAGCCTTGAGGAGAACCAGGCCCTGCTGGACAGCCTCCTTCCACAGTACAGCAAGCTGTATGGGACACCAGGGGAGCAGGTGAGTGTGCTGTCCACTGCCTTACTAATTTTGCATGTTGTCTGACTAGCAGGACTTACAGTGTGCACACCACTGGCTAGCATGCTCACTGAGTAGTTCTGAGCCCCCAAAGTGTGTAGTTACATGCACTGAACAGGTACAGTGCAGTAACAGTGCATTCCAACAAGGTTTACTTTCCATGCAATGAAACCATGTAGTAACTGCTGGCAAACTGTTCATAGCCATCGTTGCACTGCCTGTGTACATCATGTGCCCCAGTGATTGAGACATGTATATCCAACTGTGTGATGCACGGATATGTTGCATGTGTAGTAATGGCATTTTCACTTTGTCATCCTCACAGGTTGATGCCCACCAGAAGCAGGAAATCTGGCTGACCATCGCCCGGGCAGTAAGATCCGTGGGGGACTACAAGCGCCGGATCCGCAACTGCCAGAAGAGGTGGCAGGACCTTCGAGGCTGGACCCGGAGGATCGCAAGGGTCCAGCTGAAGCTGTCGCCTCCTCGCAGGAGGGGCGGACACCGGACCCTGACCCCCCACATGCTCAGGATCCTGGCGGTGGTCTTCCCTGACCTGGATGGGCAGCTGAAGGCCAGACAGCAGCAAGGAGGGGGTGAGTCCATGACAGCACAGTGCACTTTGTCTGACATGCTATGTGCCCTCCTCTGGCCTAGTTAAACTTCCACAGTACATCAGTCTTGTGGTCCAGGACCCATGTCCCTCTATTGTGACATGCCCACTCCTCATCTGATACGCATATGTGTGGCCCTTACAGTCAGGAAATTGTGTCACTTGGGGACTGTGTCATTGCATTTTGCTTTGCTCAAGGTGGGGGACAGCATTTGTTCCGGTGACTATGTTGTGGGATTCATGGGTGGGTCAATTGCTCACACAATGCCCAAGTCCTGACATGTAATCTGGGTGTAACTTTGATATGTGGTCCACTTGCTGATCTGATTCACCACATGTCCCTGGGGTATTTGGCACACCCCCATGCTGTGGGTGGGAACAATGTTTGGGCCTCAGGAGTATGTATATCAAGTGTGTCACACATGCTTAGACACCTGCCTACTGTCCAGGACTCATCCCTCTTACAGGTGGAGCTGGACAGTCATGCCTACTCCAGGGCATACAATAGACTCTGTACTCCCACTCCCGTGGATCATCTGACATGTTGTGATCAGTGACATGTTCCCTCAGGTGTCTGCCTCTGTGTCAGTGTGCTGTGGCTTCGTTGTCAGGACTACTGGTATGTTTGTCGGTTAGGGTTCAGCATGCCATCTGAGATGTGACCATGTGAGACGATACTTCTGTGACTTATAGATGTTTGATCACTTGACTGTGCACACAGGTGTATGCGACTGTGACTTTCAGGCAGCTGTTATTCATTCACAGCACACTGTGAGGTGCTCAGGTTCTGGGAGTTGTGTTTCATGTCCCCCATATGTCCAGTTGGCATGACGTGGACAAATACTAGTTCAGATGATGTGATGTGTGGGGGATGGACATGTGCACTTGTCAGTTACATAACTTGCATTCCCCATGTCCTAGGATTGTGACACAGTGCAGACTGTTGTTGGCAGGCTGCCATGGCCATGTGACTGGAGACAGTGATGTATGACTTTGCAGGCATGCCTGTGTCATGGCATTAAACTTCCTAAGAGTGATCCTGCAGAGGTGTGACATGTGCAACATGCACCCCATTGTGGCATGGACTATCCGGTCATGGGTGCATCATGGTGTCTGGTGCTGGTATGCATCACATGCATTTCTATTTAGACTCTGGCCATCCCTTTCTCTGGACACCTGCACTGACTCAGTGGAAAGAGATGTGATGTGTGCATGTTCACATACTTCACTGTGTTCCCTGCAATGTCCAACAACTGTGTAGGTGGTGCATGTGTCCACACTGGGGTCTTACCATCAGACAGGCACCAGACAGATGGGTGCAAGGGCAGGAGGGGTGTGAGTCCCATGGTTGAGCATCAGACTGACAATTGGCTTCTCCAAATCTGTGTGAGGAGTTTTGGCAATGTTCTACTAAGGATGCCAGGGCTGGCTCTGTAAGTGCTGTACTTACTGTGGTGTGTGCGGTCAGTGCCGGTGACTAATGTTTGTCTGTTTCCCTAATTGTTTGCAGATACATCCACGGCCACGGGAGGGGACAGCTCCACGGACCAGGAGGAGCAGCGGAGCCAGACTGGGTCAGCATCCGACGAGTGGTCAGAGGGACCCAGTGGCACGGAGGGCGAGGGGAGCCACACCGAGGAGTCCTCAGCATCATCCACCTCAGCTGAGGACCACAGCAGCTCGGAAGATGACTCCCTTGTGGAGGCGGGTGTCAGCAGCCACCACACCCCCGCTAGTCTGTCTGGCCCCGCCACCACCACCACCAGCACCGCCCTCCCATTGGCTCCAATTCCAGACATCCGTGGAGGCTCCCGTGTTCGGGAGCGTGTCTCCTTCATGCCAGGCACCGCACCCCCTGCCCCTGTGTCCCCTGCTGCCCTGAGTGAGGAGTCTGTGTACCTACTTCACCAGCTCCATGTAGGGCAGACAGCAATGCTGAGTGTCCTCCATGCACACACCACTCTGTTGACACAGCTGGTGTCGTTCATGGAGGGCATCTCGACGGGTATGTCTGCCCTACAGAGGAGCAATAAGTCCATGGACTCCTCCCTGACGGCAGCAGTGTCCCTCCTCCAGCAGTCCCTCCCACCTCCTACCTCTGCCCCATCCACACTTCCTGGCACCCTACCTGTCCAAAGCACATGCACACCTGCACATTCACCCAAGCACACAGACACGAGCAGCACAGACACACCCAAAAGAAAGGCAAGACGTGCACACCAGCATTCTCAGGGGACAGATACCACACACACAGGGGATGGGGAACAGACACACACACAGGCATCCACAGTCACTCCACAGTCCTCCAAATCCTCTCCCTCCAAGACCCCTTCCCTTGCCTCACCTGCAACCCCACCTACACAGCAGGTCTTCCTGTGTGACCTCGGCCTCTTCCCCTCCGATCCTGCAGATCCGGCATACCGGGGGAAGAGGAAGTCCACCCACACAGAGGGGAGTGCCCCTCGCCCCCGGACACCCTCCCCCAGGCGCAGACAGACTGAGGACCCCATTCGGAAGTCCCCCTGGACCAGGAAGGGCAAGACCCCACCACCACCACCACCATGCAGCTCCACCACCCAGTCTCTCTCCTCCATCCCCCAGGCCACCACTCCACAGGTTCCACCGCCACACCCTGCCCCAGGTTCCCCCACACACCGATATCGCATCCCCAAACTGCTTAGGCCCTCACCCCCTGCCACTTGCTCTTCCACCCCCAACCCAGATGCTCAGCCTGTTTGTGCCACTGGTGTGGAGACCGGGTCCCCCCCCTCTGTCCTGCCCACCTCATCTGCCCCCCCTTCCACTCCCTTGGAGGCATGCACTGCAGTGGAGTCCACAACCACCCCGTCTGACTCGGGCACTGCAGTGGTGCCGGCCCCCCCTGAGTCAGACACCTCCACTGCAGTTGCTGGTGACACTCCTGCACCCACCACCCCTTCACTGCCTCACTCTGGCATCCCCTGATCCTGTCCCTGCGGTGCCTGGCCTGCCCCTTGTATGCCCCTCCAAGGGGGATGTCCCCTGTCCCTACCAGTGCAGGCAAGCAATGGGTGACAAGTTGTCACATGTCACCCTGTTGGGACTGTGTATTTGGACTGGCCATTGGCCTTAGTTTAATTTGGACTTCTGATTTTTTATTGACATTTGCTGAATAAAGCCTATTTTTGTTTACTTGTGGTTTTTCTTTTGATGTACATGATGTACATGGTTATCATCATGCATTTGCAGTTGTAATAGTGTTCAGATCAGGGAAATGAAGTGTTGCAGTGATGGACTCCATGTGGTCAATGGGATGTGTGTCCTGTTGTAGTCTGGATCTATGGCATCCTCTGCTGCAGCCTGAGGGTGTGATGTTCAGCATATGACACAGGGATGTACGTTTTGCATTAGTAAATTAACATCTTTGTCTTACAGTGATGCACATCTGGTGGGCTTACCACTGTTCAATGTTCCTATTTCCCTGACTGTGTGCCCATCTCCACTGGACATGCAGTTTAGCACACCAATGTTGAAGGACTCATCAGTGTATACAGTGCACCTTGCTTGACACGTGTTTTGGGTGTATGCAGATGACTGACGTGACACTCCCGTACCCAGGCTGATGTGAGCAGAGCCTTCAGTGTGTTGTAGTTGTTGACTCACTGACCAAGTGTTCTGCCGACATGTTTGAGTCGTGCACAGACAAGGCTTGGCACAGCGGACCTTCCACAGCAGTGGAGTGCTCTCATGGCAGTGTGTAATCCCGTGACATTGCCTGGGCCCGTGTTTTGTGTTGTGTAAGCATGTCTGTGCGTGTACCCTTCCCTTTTCCTACACAGGCTGTGTCCCTACGGATGTTCCTGTTTCTGATGCTTGCTGAGTTGTTCTGTGTTCATCAAGCATCTTGGACTTGGTTACTCCGGGATGTGGGTGCATGGCTAACTAAGGTTCATCAGGTTGTCATCCCAGGTTGTCTTTGTTGTCAGGGCTGGGGATGTGGGCAAACGCAGATGGGACACATTCAGGATTCCCCTTGGCACTTGTTGGTTACACATGTCATGTAATTTACAGTCTATGGTAGCTTTCAGTGATTGTGACACGTTGTGTGTGTGACTGCTGCCACTCCTCAGGGTCAGAGCTGCAATGTTGAAAGTTGTGTACGTGTGTTCTTTGTGTGTCACCTTGTCTTCTTCATTGGTGTGTGACTATGGCCAGGATCCCATTGATTGTGGTGGATTTCACGTCATGCCCATGTACCGCGTAGTGTGCAGTGTGTCAGACATTCACGAGTCTTGTTGACTGGCCATGTGTGATGGGTTTCTGCACCTTAGTTCCCCCCACCACCCCTGGGATTGTCATGGGTGCATGTGCAATGTCACCAGTCCATGTGAGCTTCACTGCTGCACATTGGTGGAGATCAAGGTGTGTGGTGTTGAGTGTGTGCAAATGTGAGTTGTTGCACGGCTAGACCCCTACCTCCATATTGGCCATGGCTGGCAGGCCGTGCTGTTTGATTTGTGCTTGTGTAGGTGTGATGGTAGTTTGTTGCTCAGGACACATGGCTGTGGTTCACAGTGTGAATGACATCTACCTTTGTCATCACAGTGGGATTATCATGCAGGGTAGTGTCACCACAATGTGGGGTCCCTGGGGGTTGTGCTGTGGTGGGTCTGTCTCTTGCTGTGTTAGTTGCTGTTCCTACTAGCTTGTGTGACATGTGTAATTTGGGCTCCCTCTCATCTAACAATGCCTCTTTGCCCACATAGGGGAATCCGATCCATGAGTTACTTTTGTATGGCACTGTATACACATCTGTGTAATTGGAATTCAAGCCTCCTCATGTGTTGTGTGGTTGCCTGGGGACACTGGCACACACCCCCAACACCTGTTGTGTTTGATATGCAGTGTGGGTCTGCCTGTTTGTGTTTGTGCATTTGCACCACTGCATTGGCATATATTGAGTGTGCCATTGGCTGTATGTTGTTTGGTGGCTTTCCCCTGCTGTCCCTGGGACTCCTAGGTCATCAGTCAGCACAATAATCATGGTTTGTATGTCCCATTGCTGCCATGGTATGGTATTTGTTCACCTGACATTTACAGTCTCCCTAGGATATCTACATTTGTGTGTCCATTGGTGCAGATATGTGGGTCTGCATTATGATGGTCACTTCTGTCATTGTGTTATTTGTGAATGTTGACAATGTGAGCCCCCATGGGTGATGTTTGTATGCACATGGCCAAAGGTATGTTTTATTTGCACTGCACTGTTTGCCTCACCCAATCTATGTTGCTATGGGACACAAGCACTACTATGCCACTGATGTGTTTGTTGTTGTGTGACCAGGAATCATTCATGCAGTTTGGCTTTGGCAGCTTTTACCCAGACTACACTTCCCTTTTGATCACTGTGGTGATGGGGCTTTGGGCCCCATTGCCACACTGTTCAAAAGGTGCATCAGCTATGGACCCCACACCTACCTTTTGGTCGCTGTGGTGATGGGGCTTTGGGCCCCATTGAAACACTGTTCAAAAGGTGCATCAGCTATGGACCCCACACTTCCCTTTTAATCACTGTGGTGATGGGGCTTTGGGCCCATTGCCACACTGTTCAAAAGGTGCATCAGCTATGGACCCCACACTTCTCTTTTGATCACTGTGGTGATGGGGCTTTGGGCCCCATTGCCACACTGTTCAAAAGGTGCATCAGCTATGGACCCCACACTTCCCTTTTGGTCGCTGTGGTGATGGGGCTTTGGGCCCCATTGCCACACTGTTCAAAAGGTGCATCAGCTATGGACCCCACACTTCCCTTTTGATCACTGTGGTGATGGGGCTTTGGGCCCCATTGCCACACTGTTCAAAAGTGCATCAGCTATGGACCCCACACTTCCCATTGGTCACTGTGGTGATGGGGCTTTGGGCCCCATTGCCACACTGTTCAAAAGGTGCATCAGCTATGGACCACACACCTACCTTTTGGTCGCTGTGGTGATGGGGTGTTCAACCCCATTGCCACAGTGGCCATGGTCGGCTTGCATTGTGGAGGCCACACACATTTATGTGTGACACATGTGCTAGGGGGTCACACTGTATGTTCAATGTCATGTTCAGTGTTGTAGGCATTTGTCACAGACTACATACGCTTGTCATGGTGTTGGGGGGATGTAATTTTCAGACATTCCTTATGTGGGAATATGCTGGTTGTGTCATGCATTACCCGTCCTATGAGTAGGGGTGGAGGTAGTGGCAGGCATCCAGCTCCCCCTGAGTAGGGGTGGTGGTAGTGGTAGGCATCCAGCCCCCTGAGGGTGGGGATGGTAGTAGTGACAGGCATCCATCCCCCTGAGGGTGGGGATGGTAGTAGTGACAGGCATCCAGGCACCCCTGAGTAGGGGTGGTGGTAGTGGTAGGCATCCAGCCCCCCCGAGTAGGGGTGGTGGTAGTGGTGGCCATCCATCCCCCTAAGGGTGGGGATGGTAGTAGTGACAGGCATCCAGCCACCCCTGAGTGGGGTGGTGGTAGTGGCAGGCATCCAGCCCCCTAAGGGTGGGGATGGTAGTAGTGATGGGCATCCAGCCACCCCTGAGTGGGGTGGTGGTAGTGGCAGGCATCCAGCCCCCTAAGGGTGGGGATGGTAGTAGTGATGGGCATCCAGCCCCCCCTGAGTAGGGGTGGTGGTAGTGGTAGGCATCCAGGCCCCCCTGAGTAGGGGTGGTGGTGGTGGCAGGCATCCAGCCCCCCCTGAGTAGGGGTGGTGGTAGTGGTAGGCATCCAGGCCCCCCTGAGTAGGGGTGGTGGTAGTGGTAGGCATCCATCCCCCTAAGGGTGGGGATGGTAGTAGTGACAGGCATCCAGCCCCCCCTGAGTGGGATGGTGGTAGTGGCAGGCATCCAGCCCCCCCTGAGTAGGGGTGGTGGTAGTGGTAGGCATCCAGCCCCCTGAGGGTGGGGATGGTAGTAGTGGTAGGCATCCAGGCCCCCCTGAGTAGGGGTGGTGGTAGTGGTAGGCATCCAGCCCCCCCTGAGTAGGGGTGGTGGTAGTGGTGGCCATCCATCCCCCTAAGGGTGGGGATGGTAGTAGTGAAAGGCATCCAGCCCCCCCTGAGTGGGGTGGTGGTAGTGGCAGGCATCCAGCCCCCTAAGGGTGGGGATGGTAGTAGTGACGGGCATCCAGCCCCCTGAGTAGGGGTGGTGGTAGTGGCAGGCATCCAGCACCCCTGAGTAGGGGTGGTGGTAGTGGTAGGCATCCAGGCCCCCTGAGTAGGGGTGGTGGTAGTGGTAGGCATCCATCCCCCTAAGGGTGGTGATGGTAGTAGTGACAGGCATCCAGCCCCCCCTGAGTGGGGTGGTGGTAGTGGCAGGCATCCAGCCCCCCCTGAGTAGGGGTGGTGGTAGTGGTAGGCATCCAGCCCCCTGAGGGTGGGGATGGTAGTAGTGACAGGCATCCAGGCACCCCTGAGTAGGGGTGGTGGTAGTGGTAGGCATCCAGCCACCCCTGAGTAGGGGTGGTGGTAGTGGTGGCCATCCATCCCCCTAAGGGTGGGGATGGTAGTAGTGACAGGCATCCAGCCACCCCTGAGTGGGGTGGTGGTTGTGGCAGGCATCCAGCCCCCTAAGGGTGGGGATGGTAGTAGTGATGGGCATCCAGCCCCCCCTGAGTAGGGGTGGTGGTAGTGGCAGGCATCCAGCCCCCCCTGAGTAGGGGTGGTGGTAGTGGTAGGCATCCAGGCCCCACTGAGTAGGGGTGTTGGTGGTGGCAGGCATCCAGCCCCCCCTGAGTAGGGGTGGTGGTAGTGGTAGGCATCCAGCCCCCCCTGAGTAGGGGTGGTGTTAGTGGTAGGCATCCATCCGCCTAAGGGTGGGGATGGTAGTAGTGACAGGCATCCAGCCCCCCCTGAGTGGGGTGGTGGTAGTGGCAGGCATCCAGCCCCCTATGGGTGTGTATGACATTGGTGATGGCCATCCCACCCCTATGGTTCTGCTGTTGCTAGTGTACGTCATTTGTGCATCCCTATGTGTGTGTGACATATTTCGGGTACGTGTCGTTTGTTTGTATTGTTGGTGTTTGACTTACCGTCTGCGCCGTACGCGTCCGTGCCGGTCCCTGTAATAGATGTAGAGTATAGGTAGGACCTGCACAATGAGATTCATGCTTGGATCGTCTCGTTCCGGTTTCTCGTGTCTTCGAGTCGTACTCGTAGCAGGCTTGTTCGTCTCGTAGCCGTGGATCGTCTTGTGGCGCGAAACGGAGCTTATGTACGGCTCGCCCGGATGCTCAAACGTCCCGGACGTAGCGACGGGTTCGGCGCGTACGGAGTGCGCATCGTACTCGTCCGGCCGGAAGGTGCTGTGTATTTGCTTCCGTACGACTCGATTCGGCGTTTACGGATCCGGCTCGGGCAGGGAACAGGAGCTGAATTGGGTAAGTACGGCTCGCTCGGAAACTGGGTTGTTATACGCATCGTACTTGTTCGTCCGGACGAATGTTCGAATCGGTCGGGAAACACGCAATCGGCTGGTTTTTTTTCCGGACGAATACTGTTAGGTGCGCTTCCGGCCGGGATCGGAATCGACCCCTTAGTGTCCAGCACCTTCCCTGAGTTTTTCTAGTTTGGAGTGGGAATAGTAAAATATGTATGTTTAGTGTCCACCACCTTCCCTGAGTTAATACAGATTGGAGTGGGAATAGTACATTATATATGTTTAGTGTCCTGCACCTTCCCTGAATTAATATAGTTTGGAGTGGGAATAGTAAATTATATATGTTTAGTGTCCAGCACCTTCCCTGAGTTTTTCTAGTTTGGAGTGTGAATAGTACATTATATATGTTTAGTGTCCAGCAATTTACCTGCCTTAATATAGCTTGGAGTGGGAATAGTAAATTATATATGTTTAGTGTCCAGCACCTTCCCTGACTTTTTCTAGTTTGGAGTGGGAATAGTAAATTATATATGTTTAGTGTCCAGCACCTTCTTTGACTTTTTCTAGTTTAGAGTGGGAATAGTACATTATATATGTTTAGTATCCTGCACCTTCCCTGAGTTAATATAGTTTGGAGTGGGAATAGTAAATTATATATGTTTAGTGTCCAGCACCTTCCCTGAGTTATTCTAGTTTGGAGTGGGAATAATACATTATGTATGTTTAGTGTCCAGCACCTTCCCTGAGTTAATACAGTTTGGAGTGGGAATAGTAAATTATATGTTTAGTGTCCAGCACCTTCTTTGACTTTTTCTAGTTTGGAGTGTGAATAGTACATTATATATGTTTAGTGTCCTGCACCTTCCCTGAGTTAATATAGTTTAGTGTCCTGCACCTTCCCTGAGTTAATATAGTTCCCTGAGTTAATATAGTTTGGAGTGGGAATAATAAATTATATATGTTTAGTGTCCAGCAGGTTTTCTGAGTTGGTATAGTGTAGAGGGGGAATAGTAAAAAATGTGTCCTTTATTTTGGAGTAAGGTTAATGATAAAAATGTATGTTTAAGTGGTAATAGTATTTTATATATGTGTATAAAATGTATGTCTGACAATTAATTTAAGATAAACATTTTATTATAAATACAGAATAAAAAATATAGGAATCTATATGTATATTTTATTTATGTCTTTATTTTCATTCAAAGAGGCAAGCAAAGAAATAATATGCATTTATTTTTATTAACATTGTTTGATATATATATATATTGTCATACAGAGAAATAATAATAATACATTTCTTGTTTTTGGATATATTGCATTTTTAGTACATATTTAATCATAAACATTTTGGGGCCTATTACGATGGAGGTCGGGAATCCTCCCCGACCGCCATGGTAGCGGGAAAAGACCGCCTGCATGTACCGCGACATCACCGCCGGTCAAATTACGATGACCCGCTGTCGAAATCCGACCGCGGGCATTAACATTGCGGCGGTTGCTGCTGCCCGCAGCACCACCGCGATGCCGAAAGGAGCATGTCCTGCATTTCCCTGCACTGCGTGGCTGGCACTGCACAGTGCCTGCCACCTGGTACAGGGAAATGTAGGGGGGGAACATGGGTACCTCCCCAGTGCACCCACACCCCCCCAACACATTGGGGCCCCGCAACGGGCCCCCGGGAGACAATCACCTCACGCCTTTCAATGGCTGTCTGACCGCTGAGAAAAGGCTGGCTACTGCCGGCATCATAATCCTGCCGGCGGAGCCTGCTCTTTACCGCCACCATTATCCCAGACCTGCTCCGTCCGCCAGGCAGGAGTGCGGATGGCAACCAGCGGTAAAGGGGCGGTCGGAATTTCCCACCGCCGCAGTCACCACCGCCATCCTAATGTGACCGGCGGTTTTCGTGGTTGCGATGGCGGTCGGATGTCCACCGCCGTTACGGCGGGCGCCACCGCCGGCCCTGCGGTGGACATCCGACCGCCATCGTAATAGACCCCATAATATTAAAGTAAAGTCAGCATGAAACATTTGTATGTTTTTTATAATGGAGAACATGGTAAATATGTAAATGTTTTACAAATAACAGATGTAGTTGTGCACTGGTTTTTATACATTCTTTTAATACATATTTTTTGGTAACAGTTATAGAATATTTATTTATATAGTAAATATGCATTACATAATTACATATAGTGTACATTTTAATAACATATTTTTTAACAATTGTTTCATTGTATAAATCTTTTATATTTTTTGTATATTTTGTAATAAATAATATTATATTTTCTATAATATTATTTAAATTGTAAATACAAATAAAATTATCAAGGTAAGAAAGCATTTTGAAAAAATAAAATATTTTTAACATTAATACATTTTTTCATATTTTTACCAAGCAGTACAAATTTTTCTAACACACTGGTAAGTTAACTTATTTTATTTTCTAATATTAACTATTATAATTTAACATTTTTAAACAGCAAAGAAAAACCATTTTGTACATTAGTTATTAAGTAGTATTTTTTAAACTTCTTTTGCATTAAATATCTAATGTACATTGAGTTTAATGTAAAAAAGTATTTTTATTATTTCAATTAGGTAGCCATTTTCTAAACTAAGTTGTATTTTGTAGGCTATCTGTGTTGTTTTAGGTCATTTCTGAGGGGAGAAGCTCGCGGTTGGAAGCTGCATCGCATCGGTTAAGGTAAGTTTAATTTAATTACTTTTAGGATTAATTTAGGTGTAGGGCGAAGGTAGTTAGGTAGTCTATAGTGTATGTAATGTTTGTATTTTGTGTTTTTTGTGAAGTTTCGTTTTTAGGTTTGCGATTGCGAATTGCGGTTAGTGCGTTGATAGGTAGGTGTTAGGGTACGTTCTATATGTTAAATAATGTTTAGAGTATGGTGTTATTAGTATGTTTATGTGTGTTGTTTAATGCTTTTATTGTATATTTGTGCAAGAGGGATTTTTGTTGTTTTTTCCACAGGTTTTTGTCGTTTGGAAGTTGCCGTTGGTAGAAGTTTACTTTTTTTTTTTTAAAGGAACTTTGTATTAGTTTCTAGTAAACTAATACTTATTTTACAGTTCCTTTATTTTTCGGGTTTTCCTGGAGAGTTTCTTCTTTTAATTATATTTTCTGGGTTTTTAATGGAATCAAGTCTATGGATCTGTTGCCGGCAGATTATATTTTACACAGTTGTATTTTTACATTTTTTTGGGGGCTTTTTAACTAAGTTTATGCATTTTTACACGTTTGGATTTATTTATGGCAGTATGGATTCAATTCTTCCGGCAAACAAATGATGGACGGAATGCTGACAATGCAAACATTCTTCCCCAGTCAAAAGATCTGGGCTAAATCCATCGTTCTTTTGCCCACTACGCCACCCCAGTTTAGACCCAGCCATATGCAAATCAGTCTTGACCCTGTGCCCCATGGGAACAGTCCAGACCGAACTGCCAGGCCAGGTCCTCCCTGGACCGGAAACAAGCATCCTGGGACCGGTTTCAGGGTATGTCACCCTTCTTCAGCCAGGCTAGCTTGAATCTAGTGGCACAGTGAGCAAGGGACCCACGTCTGGGCATACCCATCCCACTTAGGGCGAAAAGTGTTACAGCAAACAAATGATGGACGGAATGCTGACAATGCAAACATTCTCCCCCAGTCAAAAGATCTGGGTTAAATCCATCGTACTTTTTCCCACTACGCCACCCCAGTTTGGACACAGCCATGTGCAAATCAGTCTTCTTGACCCTGTGCCCCATGGGAACAGTCCAGACCGAACTGCCAGGCCAGGTCCTCCCTGGACCGGAAACAAGCATCCTGGGACCGGTGTCAGCGTATGTCACCCTTCTTCAGCCAGGCTAGCTTGAATCCAGTGGCACAGTGAGCAAGGGACCCACGTCTGGGCATACCCATCCCACTTAGGGCGAAAAGTGTTACAGCAAACAAAAGATGGACGAAATGCTGACAATGCAAACATTCTTCCCCAGTCAAAAGATCTGGGTTAAATCCATTGTTCTTTTGCCCACTACGCCACCCCAGTTTGGACCCAGCCTTATGCAAATCAGTCTTGACCCTGTGCCCCATGGGAACAGTCCAGACCGAACTGCCAGGCCAGGTCCTCCCTGGACCGGAAACAAGCATCCTGGGACCCGGTTCAGGGTATGTCACCCTTCTTCAGCCAGGCTAGCTTGAATCCAGTGGCACAGTGAGCAAGGGACCCACGTCTGGGCATACCCATCCCACTTAGGGCGAAAAGTGTTACAGCAAACAAATGATGGACGGAATGCTGACAATGCAAACATTCTCCCCCAGTCAAAAGATCTGGGTTAAATCCATCGTTATTTTGCCCACTACGCCAACCCAGTTTGGACCTAGCCATATGCAAATCAGTCTTGACCCTGTGCCCCATGGGAACAGTCCAGACCGAACTGCCAGGCCAGGTCCTCCCTGGACCGGAAACAAGCATCCTGGGACCGGTTTCAGGGTATGTCACCCTTCTTCAGCCAGGCTAGCTTGAATCCAGCAACAAAAACATAAGTTCTTTTAAATTATTTACAATGGCAGGGAAATGTAATTTTTGAAATTTTTATTGACATTTGTAAATATATCAAATATATTTATGTCAATTATTTAAAAAAAAAAAAAGGTTAGAATTGACATAATATTGATATTTTAGATGTTTGCAAAGTAAAGTTTATTTAAGAATTCTTTTTATAATTATGATTTTTCTATGTTTTTGTAATACTGTTTTAAAGTAGGGATCTAGCTATTGTTTCTAGATATTCTAGCCCTTTAGTGTTTGGGTAGAGTCTTACTTTGTATTGTAAGTGCTCGAACATTGTTTTAGTTTGTTTAGTTAGTTTTGGACAGGTTGTGTTACAGATTGCTCTAGTCTTAATTGTTGGTAGCTTTGTTCTTTTTGGATTGACTGTAGTACTTTATGTAGGGTTGGTTGGGTTTGGCCTGTTGTGACTTGTAAACCATTATGCCATCCTTCCACAGCGTTATTAGTTTTTGCATCTTTGTTGAGGGTATTGTTATATACATTCCATCATGGAATGTGGTATTTGGGCTGTCTTCTGTGTCCAGATCTGTTTATCCTTCTCACCCAGGTATCCTCGAAATAGTCAAGTAGGGGAATTAGTTTATGTTCATTTGTTTGGTAGTAGGGACTTCCATTAATAGATTGTAGTGTTAGTGTTCTGCTACATCAGTTATTGGGACGTATGCTAGTGCAATTAGCTTTTTAATTTCGTATGCAAAACTGCTATTAGTATCATATTCTACGCTAAGGGGCCGATTCCGATCTCGCTGGGAAGGCCCTCCTAGAGCCGTCCGTAGCGTTACCTGCCGACCGACTCGTTCCGGGAGCCGGTCCGTCCAAACGACGAAGTACGATGCGCATATGTGTCCAATTCCCGAGCGACACGCATGCTCCGAATCTAGCGAGATTTTCCGTACGAGCCGGCTCCGTATGCGCTGAATGGAGTCGTCCGGAGCCATTCCCGAAGCAGTTTCTAGCCGGCCAACAGGTCGCCACCTCCAGCACGTCACAGCATCCGGAGGAGCTGTATTTCAACTCCGATTCGCGCCACAATACGATCACCGCGTACAAGACGAAGCAGCCATGTATCCGATCGTGCATGTCATCCTCATACTGTACGCCTATGGTCGAATCATCAACCGGAACTGACGCGTTCATAACAGACGGTAAGTCAGACACCTACCACACACAAAAACGGCACGATCCCGCGAAAGGCAACACACCCATGGTGGGTGGATGTCTATCCCCACCAGCACTGTCCACCCCATAGGGGGTGGATGTCTATCACTACCAGCATTGTATACCTATAGGGGGGTGGATGTCTATCCCCACCAGCACTGTCCACCCCATAGGGGGTGGATGTCTATCCTCACCAGCATTGTCTACCTATAGGGGGGTGGATGTCTATCCCCACCATCACTGTCCACCCCATAGGAGGTGGATGTCTATCCTCACCAGCATTGTCTACCCCAGAGGGGGTGGATGTACATCCCCACCAGCAATGTCCACCCCATAGGGGGTGGATGTCTATCCCCACCAGCACTGTCCACCCCATAGGGGGTGGATGTCTATCCTCACCAGCATTGTCCACCCCATAGGGGGGTGGATGTGTATCCCCACCAGCACTGTCCACCCCATAGGGGGTGGATGTCTATCCTCACCAGCATTGTCCACCCCATAGGGGGTGGATGTCTATCCTTACCAGCATTGTCCACCCCATAGGGGGTGGATGCCTATCCCCACCAGCACTGTCCACCCCATAGGGGGTGGATGTCTATCCTCACCAGCATTGTCTACCCCATAGGGGGTGGATGTCTATCCCCACCAGCAATGTCCACCCCATAGGGGGTGGATGTCTATCACTACCAGCATTGTCCACCTATAGGGGGGTGGATGTCTATCCCCACCAGCAATGTCCACCCCATAGGGGGTGGATGTCCATCCCCACCAGCAATGTCCACCCCATAGGGGGTGGATGTCTATCCCCACCAGCACTGTCCAGCTCATAGGGGGTGGATGTCTATCCTCACCAGCATTGTCCACCCCATAGGGGGGTGGATGTCTATCCCCACCAGCACTGTCCACCCCATAGGGGGTGGATGTCTATCATCACCAGCATTGTCCACCCCATAGGGGGGTGGATGTCTATCCCCACCAGCAATGGCCACCCCATAGGGGGTGGATGTCCATCCCCACCAGCACTGTCTACCCCATAGGGGGTGGATGTCTATCCTCACCAGCACTGTCCACCCCATAGGGGGTGCATGTCTATCCTCACCAGCATTGTCCACCCCATAGGGGGGTGGATGTCTATCCCCACCAGCAATGGCCACCCCATAGGGGGTGGATGTCCATCCCCACCAGCAATGTCCACCCCATTGGGGTGGATGTCTATCCCCACCAGCACTGTCCACCCCGTAGGGGGTGGATGTCTATCCTCATCAGCATTGCCCACCCCATGGGGTGGATGTCTATCCTTACCAGCATTGTCCACCACATAGGGGGTGGATGTCTATCCCCACCAGCACTGTCCACCCCATACGGGGTAGATGTCTATCCTCACCAGCATTGTCCACCCCATAGGGGGTGGATGTCTATCCCCACCAGCACTGTCCACCCCATAGGGGGTGGATGTCTATCCTCAGCAGCACTGTCCACCCCATAGGGGCTGGAGGCCGAACACTCCCCCACTACTGTCATTCCAAGATTGTGTTTTGTGTGAAAACTGCCTGCAATAGTGACACATAAATGAAAAAATTACAGAAACCCCCATTACTGTAGTGACCAAAAGGTGAGTGTGGGGTTAAAAGCCCCAGCATTGTCAGGCACATTGGGGACATGGGGTATACCCCCCTCACTGCAGTGACCAAAAGGTGAGTGCGGGGTTCAAAATAACAGCATGTGCAAACAATCATGTATGATCATTGGGCCTAAAACCACAAGCAATATAGTGACAAAGTAGTGGTTGGGTGCCAAACAAACACAGATCTGTTGAGGCAAACATTGTTGTGCTTAAAAAAATACCCTCAGCCATGTGCAGCCAATCATTGTCATTGGGGGCTAACACTGCCACCAATGTGCAATTGGACAATGTAAGAAGTGACCATCAAAATGCATAAACACACATAAGTTCACAAACAGACACACATACAAAGGAATCCTTCGGAAACCACAGTTTTTACGAGATCCTGTTCCACACTGTGGCAGCAATGGCAAATTGTAAACATGATGAATGTGCAGACTGAAGATGTAGGAGTCCCAGGGCCAGTAGATATAAAACCTCAAACAAACATCCACTCAATGCCCCTCTAAGCCAGTATAAATACATGGGTGAAGATACACTAACACAACCAGCCAGCCACACACTGCAGAACAAACACAACATGTGTGTGTGTGTGGAAGTGTCTCTAGGCTACGCCAACACACATGATGGGGGGGCTGAACTCCACTGAGACATATGCGTGTTGAGTATAATCCAGAAGTATCTCCAGAATTGTGTTACTGAATGGTGGGAAATCAGGCATTGTCTGATGAGCGGGTTCACAACAGTCACATGTGAAACAAGCTTGGTGGAACAACAAACAATACATAAAGAGACTGACTCTCTACCGCAGTACCCTCAAGGCCACCACACTGTGGTGACAGTATCCTGTCTGATGACCCTCTGTGATGATAAATGAGGATGTGGCCCATACTTCGGAGCACACTCACTCTTGGGCACTGTGTCACCTGTCTTGACAGAACAACTTTCATCACACATACCTAAACATTACTCACAGGGCATGGCCTGTAATGTAACGCCAGAATGTAGGTAGGGGCCTTGCCAAGAGACAAGTCACATTTGGCCAGTCTAAACACCACACACCTTGATTAGCAGCAATGTGCATCAGCTAAGCCTACATTGACTGGTGACATTGCACATGCACCCATGACAATCCCAGGGGTGGTGGTGGGATCTGTGTTTTACAAACACAATACACATAGCTAGTCATTACATCTGATGAAAGTTTTCCCACCGTTTAGGATGGCGTACATGTGCATAACGTGAAATGTATCAGGCACATAGGGAAATTTAACACTGTCCCAGAACAATGAAACACTCAAGGAGACTACAAAGAAGACATGTTGCCATCAGCCGACAGGGAAAGGTAGAATCTGCTGAGTGTGAGCAGTCATACACACATACAAGTGCCAAACTCCCAAAAACAGATTACAGAATAAAAACACGCTGATGTTGGTAGCACAAATGTGACTCGGGGAATCCAGAATATGTCAAATGTGTGTTTGACCACAGTGCAGGTCCTTATATCAACCCTACCCAGGGATGACACAATAATGACTCAATGTTTCCCATGCACCCACATCCCGGACACTCAAAGTCAAATAGGTTGACAAAGCACTGGACAACACAGCAAGCCATGCAAACAGGAACATCTGCAGGGACTACAGTCTTGGTAGAACAAGGGCTTGGAACACAGAGAAGTCATGCTCACAGAACACACACCATGGGCTCAGGAAATGTCACAGATTAACACACTGCCATGAGGTGATTTCACTACTGTGGAAGGTCAGCTGTGTCAAGCTTGGTCTTGGCAGGGGTCTACCCTGTCAGAATGAGACTCGGTCATCGATCCAACCATTACAACACACAGAATACTTTGGTCCCATCAGCCTGTGCACAGGTGTGTCTCCAAAGTCATCTGCACGAAGTCAAAATCCATTTTTACCAAGTTGTACTGATGAGACAGATGACTTGTTCATTATCAATGCTCTATTCTGCATGACCATTGGAGACGGTCGTACCGTTAAAAACATTTACAATGTCTACAAATGTCAGCCCGACATATGTGCAAAAGTGTAAGCCAAAGATGGGACGTTGTGAAATGAATGTCACACTCCTTGTCCAAAACAATGTGGATCCTGACAACCTGCAATTGCAGTCAATGATGACTCTGATACATACTGTAATAGGACACATATACCATGGCCCACATGCAGTCCATTACAGCACTACATCATTTTTGTCACTAAACAAGATTTCAACAGCAATTTCAGTACACTCATCAGTAACATTATGTACACGAAATGCAAATCAACAAAATAACAAAAATAAGCTTTATTCAACATTTGCATATGAATCAGGGGTGGGCGGAATTTGCGTAGCTGTGTTACGCAAAGTTCCGCGAAATGCAAAAAATCTCTGCGAGCACGCGGAATTCCGCGTGCTCGCGGAGATTTATTTCTTGTCTTCTGCCTAGTGCCCTTGTAACTTTGCCACCACGCCGAAAGGCGCCGGGGTCCCTTGAGTGAGCTGTCCATCATAGTGGGTAAAGGGCGGGAAGACTTGCAAACCGCTAGTGTGTGTGGGGCGGGGCCAAACGGGCAGGGCTTCTATGCGAATTCACATGGCGGTGCGAGAGCTGTGCGCGCGGGAGAAATATTTGGGGCGGAGCTATGCTTCTGGTGCTCGGCGCTCGGCTCTGTCTTTCCAAGGCACTGTAGAGTTGGAGGGCTCCCAGGCCTCGGTGCGGCCCCCTTGTGCGTGATGGCATCAAAAGGGAAAAGGAGCACTCCTCCAGGCAAGAAGTCGGAGGAGGCAGCGGGAGACCTGGAGCAGCATGGGGGTGCGCCAACAACGTTCGAGATGTGCGAGAGACGACGTGACTGGCCGAGAGCCTGTGCACCGCGGCGCGACCAGCAGCCTTCACGTCCCCTTTCCTGATTGAGCCGGCCAGTCTCGGTCGGTTCCCGAGTCGTGGCGAGGAGAAGGAGCGATGCATGTGGGTTTCGCAGGGTAGAAGAGAGGGGCAGCGGAATGGCAGCGCCTGTATTTCCGATGCTACAACAAGGTAGGCACTGTGTACTTCTCGTCACGGTGGGAGTGTTGAATGGTATGGATGGGTACAGAAAGTGCCAACGACGTTGAGAGGTCAAACGTGCATGAGAGTAGAAGGAGCTTGAATCTATTTACCGGAAAATAGTTTGCAGTTATAGGCCCCAAAGTTTTGCCTACCCAGTGTGGGGCTGATTAATGTGTTACCGAATTTGAGCTACAACTCGGGCACCTGCTTTATTTATATCTGTAAGCGCTTCCTGTTGAGGTTTAATTTTTGTGACAGGAGCATCGTGCCAGAATGAATCCTGCCCTGCATATTTGCCCACGAGTTCCGTTCCGCTGCGCATCGCGGCATTTTCGGCAATTCCGCGTTCCGCGCGGAACGCGGAATTGCCGAAATTTCGCAAATTCCGCGGGCGGAACGGAATTTGCCGCCCACCCCTAATATGAATATTCTGTAATCCAGATTAACAATAAGACCAATGGCCAGTCCATGTTAATGAGTCCTTCAGGGGGTAAACATGATGAGTCATCATCCATTGCTTGCCTGCACTGACATAACTAGGGGACATTTCCCCTTGGAGGGGCATCTTTAGGGGCAGGCAAGGCACCGCAGGGACAGGATTAGGGTGTACCATTATGTGTTATGGGAGGGATGGGGGCTACTGGAGTATCCGTATCAACTGCAGTGGACATGTCAGATTGAGGGGGTTGTGGCTCCACTGCAGTGGAGATGTTGGATTGAGGGGGTTGTGGCTCCACTGCAGTGGACATGTCTGATAGAGGGGGTTGTGGCTCCACTGCAGTGGACATGTCTGATAGAGGGGGTGGGAGCTCCACTGCAGTGTCTGGAACTGACTGAGGGTGTGGTGTTGTGGGAGTGGAAGTACCTGTGGTAGGGGGGGAGGGCCTTATCATCTTGGGGCTTGTGTAATGGTGTGTGGGTGAACCTGGGATGGCTTGTGATGTGTGAACTTTGGGAGGGGTGGCCTGGGCTCGGGAGGATGTAGATTTCGTGGTAGAAGTGTGGGATGGTGGTGGGGTTTTGCTTTTCATTGTCCTGGGGGAAGTACGGGTGGGGGCCTCATTGTTCCTACTGTTAGGGGAGGGTGTGCATGCGGTGGTGGATCTCCTCTCTGTGGCTGGTGATTTCCTCATCCCCTAGTGAGTCCGGTCTGATGTCTCAGTGGAAGACCCTCTGGGAAGGGGGAGTTGCAGGAGAGTCAAGGGTAGGGGTTTTGGAGGGAGAGGTAGATGAGGAATGCGGAGTGGCTGTGGATGGGTGTGTGTGTTTTCTCGCCCTATCCACTGTGTGTATGATGTCAGTCCCCTGAGTGTGCGTGCGTGTTTGTTTGGACTTTGTTTTCAGTGGCTATGTACTGCTTGTGTCTGTTGGGGTGTGTGCATGTGCCTGTGTGAGTGTGCTTTGGGCAGGTAGGTTAGTGTGGACTGTGGATGGGGCAGAGGTAGGAGGGGTGAGGGACTGTTGTAGGAGGGACACTGCTGCCATCAGTGAGGAGGCCATGGACTGATTTGTCTGCTGTAGTGCAGACATGTCTGATGACATGCCCTCCATGTATGACACCAATTGTGTCAATAGACTGGTGTGTGCATGGAGGACACTCAGCATGGATGTCTGCCCCACATGTATCTGTTTGAGCAAGTCCACAGATTCCACACTCAGGGCAGCAGGGGTGATAGATGCAGGGGGTGCGGTGTCTAGACCAAAGGAGACATGCTGTCTAACACGGTAATGTCCACGGACCTTTGGAATGGGAGCAGCTGGGAGGGTGGAGATGGTGGTGGTGGTGGGGACAGACTCTGTTGTTGTGGCCTCTGCTCTGGTAACACCCACCACCACAAGGGAGTCATCACTGGAGCTGGATTGGTCCTCAGCTGATGTTGATGTTTCTGAGCGGCCCTCAGTGTGGCTCCCCTCACCCTCCGTGCCACTGGGTCCCTCCTCCTCCTCCACAGTGGACCCAGTCTAGCTAGCCGCTTCCTCTTGGTCCGTGGAACTATCTCCTCCAGTAGCCATAGATGATGCTGTGAACAAGGAGGAGAAAAAGATTCACATCAGTCATCTGCAAAGAGGGGGCGTGGCTTGGCAATGGTGGACGCTTGAGCACTGAGCTCCGCATCGGCTACCTGAATATCCTGGTCAACGGGCTGCACGTGAGCCGACCTGCCGGATCTGGCCGCTGCTGTGACCCTTGGAGCAGAGGAATGGAGCGGTGGCGCCGCGCGCGGCTTCCCCTGGACTCCGGAGCCCTTGCTGGGGGCTGTGAGCAGAGGGGAGCAGAGCGCTCGCATCATCTGTGGCGGCCCCGCTGGTACGCTGCACCCCGGCTCTGGGTGGGGGATAGGCCACGGAGACGGCGAGTGAGCGGCCCCGGGGCTGCGGCGGATCGCTCAAGAAGCGCAGCTGACGGGTCGAGGGACTGCTGGGTGAAGAGCAGGGACACAGCTAATGTCCGGGGGAGGTGGGTGAGCCCCCCCCGAGTAGTGACCGGCTGGGAGGTGACGCCGGCGGACCTTAATCTGGGGCCTGCTGTTCCCCCCCCCCCGGCACCCCCCTGTGTGGAAGGAGCAGGAGGGCTGCGGCCTGGATTGCAGGGTTGGGCATGACGGCGGTTTAATTACTGGGGGAGCCTGCAACGGGGGACCGAGGAGTTCCGGCCGCCATCTTGTTTGGAGAGGAGAATACGCACGGCAGAGATGGGCTGTGCTCACCTACGCTGGAAGGTGGCTCCCTGACCAACTGGCCATCTGCAGGGAGAGTTGCTGCCTGGTCCTGTGGACCTTGTAGATGTCCTGACCTGTTGGTGGGCACCACGGTGGGTGGAGGCGGCGAGTATCCCCTTGGTGCTGGAGTCCCTGGCTGGGGGCGTCGAGGCACCACTTTGCACTGCTGGCTGATTTCTTGGGCGGGCCCCAGCGGAGGGAGCCTGTTCCTGCCTCGGCTGTCTGAGGAGTGGTCTCTCTCTCAAACCCCCTGCGTGGCTAGCGACAGGTGGGGACGTACACTGGTGGGCCGGTGCTAACACATACCGAGGCCTTGGGATCCCGGTGCCCCGCCCACAGCTATAACATGGGCAAGCCTAAGGCCCAAGGGACTGGTGCGGTGCAAGATCCAGATGACACTGATGTGGAGCGTTCACAGTCTGGATCGGGGGGCCAGATTCAACAGCAGTTGGCGCAAATCCTGGAGGCCATCACGGATACCAAGACCACTCTCCACCAGGACATCAGTAAGGTGGCGGTGGGGCTGAGGCTCTTGCGAGAAGAGCACAAAAAACTCTCGGAGAAAGTGAAGCGACATGAGGTGACACTGGGGGAAATTGTGCCAATTCAGAAGACGATGAGCCAGGAACTGGGGGCGATCTCACTGAGGGTCACTGCCCTAGAGAGGAGGGTCGAAGATGCGGAAGGACGCAACCGGCGCAACAATGTCCGAGTGGTGGGTCTGCCGGAAGGCGTGGAAGGGGCTGATATGGTGGCCTATCTCGAACACTGGCTCCAAACAGTAGTGGCTCCTGAGGGACTTACTCCCTACTACACCTGGAACGCGCACATAGGGTGCCTGCGAGGCCTCTGGCAGCGGGGAGATCTCCGAGACCGGTGGTGGCCCGCCTGATGCATTTCCGGGACAGAGACATACTCCTGCAAAGGGCCAGGACCGACGGACCCTACCAGGTGGATAATAGCAGGGTCACCTTGTTTCCGGATTACACGCTGGAGGTCCAGCGCAAGCGTGCATCCTTCCTGGCAGTGAAGAAGGTACTGAGAGAAGAACGGCTTCAGTACTCTCTACTTTTTCCGGCCCGGTTGCGCATAGTGCTCGATGGCACCACGCATTTCTTCGACTCCCCCCCTGATGCCTGGGACTGGTTGGCAAACTACAAAGGGGGCCTACTGAGGGACGGACACGGTGCAGATCAGCGGTCGCAGGCGGCAACCTCCAGCACCCGTGGGCCCCGCAGAAACAGGAGGAGGACCCGAGGGACGCCCAGTGCGGTGCAAGCAAGAAAGGGGAGGGCTGAGGCCCTAAAGGCGGTGGTGTCCCTGTCGCAGCCTCGAGGGCCGCCGACCACGGACGACGATGCTGGGTCAGACAAGGACTCCGCGGACAATGACTCTGATACGACTAATGGCAGTACTCTCCAGATGCCGGTGATCACACCCCAGAGTGTGGATGATATAGTGTGAGACGGGGGTGGTATGCTGGCTTTTTGTTCATCTCTGGTTTGTGTTAATAATGGGTTGGATACACGGTCGCCGAGCGAGTATTGATACTAGGCAGCTGGTGTTTAGTGAGCTATGAGCCTGACTTTTGGCAGCTGCGTCTCTCACCACCTCTGAAGTAGTTGGAGGTTATTGTTTGTTTAGATTAAGGTTTTGGATGGGAGCTCGTTCTATAGTTACTGTCCTGGGGTGTGGGAGTTGGGATGTTGGGGCTATTTACTGGGGTGCCTGGCGTGGCACTGTTGAGGATCTATTGGGATGTGACATGCAGTTTTTACTAGGAGCTCAATGTCTGACCTGAAATGTATTTCATGGAATGTCCGGGGGCTCCACTCCATGAACCGTCATTATAAAATCCATGCTTATTTAGTGCGCAGAGGGACCCAAGTTGCCTTCCTCCAGGAAACACATCTTACTGGCGCGGAGGCTTCAGCCTTGCAGCGTAGATGGAGGGGACAAGTTTTTCACACAGCATATTCTGCTTTTGCGCGGGGGGTCCTGATTTGGATTAGAGCGGGGTGCCGTTCCAGCTGGTACAGCAGGTCACAGACCCGGAGGGTAGATATGTGATGGTATTGGGTAGATTGAATGGCAGAGACATAGCGCTGGGCAGTGTTTATGCTCCCAATACTGATCAGCCTGCTTTCTTTGCTCAACTATCTGGGAAACTTGTGCCTTTCCTGACTGGCGCTGTAATTATAGGGGGGGATTTCAACTCGATCATAGATGTACAACTAGATAGATCCCATCCACCTCTCACAACCACCACTACACATAAGATAGCACGGGAACGGAAGAATTGGCAGGAGCATTGGGGACTTGTTGACACGTGGCGGGTGCATCACGTGGCCGACAGGGATTATTCCTTTTACTCTGCATTACATGATCTCCATGTTCAAATCGATGCCTTCCTTTGTTCCCCAGAGCTCCACTCGATGATTGCACATAGCGAATATCTCGCCAGGACCCTTTCGGATCACAACCCATTGCTAGTACGAATGCAGTGGGCCCAGGTGCGCCCTGCCATCCCTAACTGGCATTTGAATCCGGAACTTCTGGAAGATCCAGTGTTCCGCGCGGAGGTGGAAACCGGGGTGACTAGCTATTTCCTGGAGAACACGGGTACGGCTTCCACGTTGGGGGTCGAATGGGATGCCTTTAAAGTGGTGGCGAGGGGTTTGTGCATTGCTAGCGTAGTAGGGGTCCGGAGGACACTACTTCATGACATTGAGACCGCGAAAAAGCGTCTACGGAATTTAGAGATTGCTAGACCTACTCAGCCTGATAGCCACAGGGAGCTCTTAGCTGCGAGAGAGGCGGTAGCGGTGGAAGTTGATAGATTGCGCTGCTATGATTATAAGAACTACATCGCGCGTGCACATTCTGAGCGGGATAAGTCTGGTACCCTGTTGGCCTGGTTGGCTAATCCTGAGAGGAGAGGGTCGCAAATCTTGGAGTTGCAGGGTCCCTCCGGTGACCTGTGCCGCACACAGCAAGGGATCAATGTCTTGTTTTATGCGTATTACCGGGAGCTTTATCGCAGCTGGGTGGTCCTGAATGAGGGGGCACTTCGGGACTTTCTCAGTGAGGCGGCTCTTCCGGAGCTGGATGGGGCAGAGGCGGACAGGTTGGGCCAAGACATTACATTAGGTGAAGTGAGGGGCGCAATTAAGCATATGGCGCGGAAGAAGACCCCTGGAGCAGATGGGCTCCCATTGGAGTTTTATCTAACGTATATTGATCTGCTGGCGCCACAATTGGTCACCCTTTTTAATGATGCGAAAAGAGTGCGGCACTTGCCGGTTTCCACCCGTGAGGCGGTAATTATCCCCCTGCTGAAACCAGGGAAGTCTCCCATGGATAGGACGGCCTCCCGCCCGTTATCCATGTTACCAACTGACTATAAGATACTGAGCCGGGTATTGGCGTCCAGGTTGCTCCCTCTCATGACCGGCCTGATACATGAAGACCAAGCGGGCTTTATTCCAAAGCGGAACACCGCAGTTAATGTGCGGCGGCTTCTTCGTGTCCTAGAGGCTCCCACATATCAGCAGGCGTCGGCAGCGGTTTTCTCAGTGGATATCGAAAAAGCTTTCGATAGTTTGGAATGGCCGTATTTATTTCAGGTCCTGCGCGCATTCGGGCTGGGGGAGGACTTCGTAAACTGGACAGCAATGCTGTATAGAGACTCTACGGCACGTGTTAAGATGGGGGGCCTGATTTCTGACTCTTGTGTGGTGAGCAGAGGGACACGCCAGGGGTGCCCATTGTCCCCGCTCTTATTTGCACTGGCTATCGAGCCGCTGGCGGCCCATGCCCGAACTGGGTGCAGATACACGGGCCTTGATGTATACGGGGATACCCAGTATATAGCGTTATACGCTGATGACCTGTTGATGTTTCTGGAAGATACAGGAACAGCCCTTACTGGAGCGCGCCGATTGTTAGGCGACCTGGAGCGGGTGGCAGGCCTTAAAGTAAACTGGGGAAAGTCATGCTTGTTCCCAACCAGTCCACGAGGGGCAGGCCCACAGAGTACTAGTGGAGTACGTTGGGAGTATGACTGCCTGACTTATTTGGGGACCCGGGTCTATCACACGCAGGCGGACATGTTGGAGGGCAACGTACATCGAGCGATACGGGGGCTGCGGGGCAGTATGGAGTTCTGGAGCACGCTTCCGCTCTCGCTGGCGGGCCGTGTGGCCCCCCTCAAGATGGTGGCGTTACCTAGGCTCCTTTATTACTTCCGAACCCTGCCGATTTGGATCCCAGCGAAGACCTTTAAACAACTCCAAACGCTGGTAACGGGTTTTCTGTGGCTTAGCGGTAGGCGACGGGTGGCCTTGAAGACGCTTGCACGACCGAGAGGGAAAGGGGGACTGGCGGTACCGGATTTTGAGTCTTATTATCTGGCGGCCCAACTGCAGTGGCTCACGCAGGCAGTAGCTAAGATTTTCCGAGACGTTGGCGAGGAGGAGGCCGGGAGAGTGCCTAGACGGGTGTTGTCCTCCATCATTCTGCAACGACCGCTTCGACTTGACGAGCTCTCTACCGAAGTTAAAACCTTTCGCTTATGCTGGATGCGGAGTCAGAAGAGGGCTAAACTAGCTTGCCCATACGCACCGGAGATCCCTATCTTGATGTGCCTGGTGCTCCCTCACGGGGGTAATTGGTCGGCGCTTGTCCGTTGGAATGACTTGGGCCTAAACGCGTTGGGTGATCTGTATGACGATGGGGCCCTCTTTCCGTTCGAGGCCTTGCGGGACCGTTTTGACCTGCCCCGGGGAGACTACTTGCTCCATTCCGCATTGATCGCGGCTGTTCAGAGGCAATGGGGAGGGGGCCTGTCTGAGCCTCCAACCTCTATGGTCTGCCAGTATGTGGTATTAGCTGCGGGCACCATTAAGGCGGTCACGTGCTTAACCAGACGAATGACGCAGGAGCGGCTTGTTCCTCTGGATGGGTTGAAGCGGAAATGGGAGGAGGACCTGGGGGGTGAGATTCCCGAGAAAGCGTGGTCTGAGATACTCGAACGACCTTGGAAATGTTCCCGGAATGCCCGATTCCAGCTAATCCAGTTCTTTATCTTACATAGGGCATACTTAACGCCAGAAAAAATTAGGCAATACTTCAAAGTATCGGCGGCGCCTTGCCCAAGATGCGGTGGAGAGGGGGCAGACCTTCGCCATATGCTGTGGGACTGCGTTCAGGTACGGGATTACTGGCGGGACGTGGTGGAGTTATTACATAACATCACAGAGAGGGACATTGACCTGGGGCCGGGGGTTTACCTGCTCCACTGGTTTCCCCACACTTCCAAAACTAAGATCACAAGCAAGTTCATAGATCTGGGCCTGGTGCTTGCAAAACGGGAGATAACCGCACATTGGAAGGCTAAGAGGGGCCCGAGTTTTAATAGATGGAGGGCAGCTTTTGTTAAGTGGGCGGACTGTGAGGGTGTTGTGCGGGTACAGGCGGCCACTCGCGCAAATAATGATAAAGCGCTGGACGCAGCAAGGGCGTGGGAGGCGTTAGTATTATTGTTGAAGGTGCCTGATGTCGACTCTGACGCTGAGTCTGTGGCTAGCGATCAGTAGGAGGTGGCTCAGAGTTGGCCCATTGGAGCCCTGCCAGGACATGATGGAGGCCCTGAGGGGTGGGTAATTGGAGCCACCCGGCAATAGGCTGACACTGGATGTCACAGCTGGGCTTAGAAACCTGCACTACACCATGAGTTCCACATATTGTATTAGTTGGTCTTAACTGTTTCATGTGCCATTCCAGGGGGCGGGGGGAGGGACTGTTGAGGGAGGGGAACTGAGGGCGGGGGAGGGGGGGCCCTTTTTCTTGAGTGCATGTTCTTCTTTACAGCTGGTACCTATTATTATTTGGCCTTATGTTTGCCCTGGACTGCTTGCATGTCGCATTGATTTCTTATTAGCTAGTGCTGAAGATGTTGCTGCGACTGAGCGGCTCCAGCTGCCTATCGGAGGTAGCACTCTGGATCTACCTCGTAGTTGTGCATTGACTTCCCTGCTATTCTGCTATCCAAGCAGTAGAGTTTACTGCATCTCATTACAGGGCTTTTCGACTGTCTTTTTTATATCTGTTACCGGCTGGACTGTGCACTTGGTATATGTATGATGATTTTGTTTATAAAATGAATAAACATATGTTACAAAAAAAAAATCAGTCATCTGCATAGACTTGACACATGAGTTTTGTCACAACACATCACAGAGCAAGCCCTTGCATAATGTTAATGCCACTTTTTAAAATCATTACACATATGTGAACATGGCACTTGTCAGTCTGCCAGTGAACCATGGTTCCCAAACACATGATGGCAATGGAACCATATGTTAGATGTATTTAAAATTCCACTAAATACATGGCCAAGGATGCACTATTTTGCCTGTTGTCTGATCTGTAATGCTCCTGAGTGTCATGTGTCATTACAAACATGTCTCATCTCATGCAAGGGAGTCTGAAAGTGGCATAGCAAATGGGATGGACAAATTAATAAGTTGACATGATGAACATACTTCAATCCCCAGTCACCATGATGGGCTTATGTCTTGAACGTCAATGCTATAATGGTGTGCATGCAGGACAACAGACACAGTACAAATACTGCATCCTCAAGATTTTTCATGTGACACACTATGCCACAGGCCTGTCTGGCTAAACAGTCAGTACTGACTCTTCTTACAGGGGCAGTGAATCCCGACTTTACAGTCAGCACCGTGTCACACCCATGTATTCACTGTTAAAGCAACATCTGTAGTGGTCAAGTAAACATGTCCCCTACGTGCTACACACATTTTAAACACTTTGACAAGCTCACGTTGTTCTACTGAGACATTGGAGTATATGAATTCACAAATCTGGATACATGAACATTTTGCAAGCTCCCAAGAACATAGTAATGCAGCATAGACATATATGTCGAAGCCACCATTATGCAGATTCAAGGGATAACACACAGATGTTTTGTCCTGTGTACTGAGCCAATTTCCATACATTAGATGTCTGTCCATATTTGACATATTTGCCACATGTGTAAATATAAAAGTTCTGCCTGTTCACACTGACACAGAGTCAGACATGTAGTTCAATTTTGCAATAGTTAAAGTGTTGCCTGACAGCCAAAATAAGATGTGACAGTGTCTCAGATGGCCTGAGTTGGCATACCTGTCCTTGGTCCATGTGAAACATGGGATTTCATGGAGCATTAGGCAGGTGACTACACATTTTGAACGCTTATCCATTTCATTTGTCTGAGGCATCAACATTGGTCTTACCTGCTGCACGGGTGTGTAGTATATTTCTCACAAACCTGTGTTGAGCCAGATCAGCAAATCTAACATTTATGTATGGACCACACAGAGTACAGGTCATATTTCTGACAATGTGCTGACACATGTCAGACAATTACCTCACTAATGATGGTCAACTCAATGCACCTGTTGTATATGGTGTAGTTCACATTAACCTTGGACTACAGCAAATACACAGGACCCAAGTGACACATAAGCAAAAGACACACAATTGATGGACGGAATGCAGAACAAATCAAAACATTCACCCCCAGTCAAGAGATCTGGGTTAAATCCATCATTCTTTTGCTCACCATGCCACCCCAGTTTAGACCTGGCCATATGCAAATCAGTCTTGACCCTGTGCCTCATGGGAACAGTCCAGCCCGAACTGCCAAGCCAGGTCCTCCCTGGACCGGAAACAAGCATCCTAGGACCGGTTTCGGGGTTTCACCCCTCTTCAGCCAGGATAGCTTGATTCCAGTGGCACAGTGAGCCCAGTGAGCCCAGGACCCACGTCTGGGCATACCTGGCGCACTTAGGGCGAGAAAGCAAAAGACACACAATTGATGGACGGAATGCAGAACAAATCAAAACATTCACTCCCAGTCAAGAGATCTGGGTTAAATCCATCATTCTTTTGCTCACCATGCCACCCCAGTTTAGACCTGGCCATATGCAAATCAGTCTTGACCCTGTGCCTCATGGGAACAGTCCAGCCCGAACTGCCAAGCCAGGTCCTCCCTGGACCGGAAACAAGGATCCTAGGACCGGTTCGGGTTTCACCCTCTTCAGCCAGGATAGCTTGATTCCAGTGGCATGGAGAGCACGGGACCACGTCTGGGCATACCCGTCCCACTCGGGGTGACAAATGCAAAAACAACAGTTGATGGACAGAATGCAGAACAATGTCATACATTCACCCCAGTACAGAGATCTGGGCCTAAATCCATCGTTTTTTTGCTCACCATGCCATTCCAGTTTGAACCCAGCCATATGCAAATCAGTCTTGACCCTGTGCCTTCTTTTGACTGGGGGAGAATGTTTGCATTGTCAGCATTCCGTCCATCATTTGTTTGCTGTAACACGTTTTGCCCTAAATGGGATGGGTATGCCCAGACGTGGGTCCCTTGCTCACTGTGCCACTGGATTCAAGCTAGCCTGGCTGAAGAAGGGTGACATACCCTGAAACCGGTCCTAGGATGCTTGTTTCCAGTCCAGGGAGGACCTGGCTTGGCAGTTCGGGCTGGACTGTTCCCATGAGGCACAGGGTCAAGACTGATTTGCATATGGCTGGGTTCAAACTGGAATGGCATGGTGAGCAAAAACGATGGATTTAGGCCCAGATCTCTGTACTGGGGTGAATGTATGACATTGTTCTGCATTCTGTCCATCAACTGTTGTTTTTGCATTTGTCACCCCGAGTGGGACGGGTATGCCCAGACGTGGGTCCCGTGCTCTCCATGCCACTGGAATCAAGCTATCCTGGCTGAAGAGGGGTGAAACCCCGAAACCGGTCCTAGGATGCTTGTTTCCAGTCCAGGGAGGACCTGGCTTGGCAGTTCGGGCTGGACTGTTCCCATGAGGCACAGGGTCAAGACTGATTTGCATATGGCTGGGTTCAAACTTGAATGGCATGGTGAGCAAAAAACGATGGATTTAGGCCCAGATCTCTGTACTGGGGTGAATGTATGACATTGTTCTGCATTCTGTCCATCAACTGTTGTTTTTGCATTTGTCACCCCGAGTGGGACGGGTATGCCCAGACGTGGGTCCCGTGCTCTCCATGCCACTGGAATCAAGCTATCCTGGCGGAAGAGGGGTGAAACCCCGAAACCGGTCCTAGGATGCTTGTTTCCAGTCCAGGGAGGACCTGGCTTGGCAGTTCGGGCTGGACTGTTCCCATGAGGCACAGGGTCAAGACTGATTTGCATATGGCTGGGTTCAAACTGGAATGGCATGGTGAGCAAAAAAACGATGGATTTAGGCCCAGATCTCTGTACTGGGGTGAATGTATGACATTGTTCTGCATTCTGTCCATCAACTGTTGTTTTTCCAAGTGACACATGTCACAGACGGAAAGGGACACACCTGGGCATCAGATGAGAATGGGGCATCATTACATTTTGCCTCATAAGTGTTGTCTCAGCAGACAGACGACCTGTGAGAGTGTTACCAGGCTGAGGGAGTGCAACATGCATGTCAGACATAGTTCAGCAAAATGGCACAAACTCACCCCCTCCTTGCTGCTGTCTGGCCTTCAACTGCCCATCCAGGTCAGGGAAGACCATCGTCAGTATCCGGAGCATGTGGGGGATCAGGGTCCATCGTCCACCCCTTTTGCGAGGAGGTGACAGCTTCAGCTGAACTCTTGCAATCCTCCGGGTCCAGCCACGGAGGTCCTGCCACCTCTTCTGGCAGTGGCGGATGCGGCATTTTAAGACCCCCCCAGATCTCACAGCCCAGACGATGGTCAGCCAAATTTCCTGCTTCTGATGGGCGTCGACCTGTAAGGATGACATAGTGACACACCATTACTACACATGCTACATGTTTGTTCATCACACACTTGGACATATAGGTCATTGTTAGAAGGGCATATCATGTATAAAGGTTGTTCAAGTATCATCAGGGTCAGTCATCCTGTGTGCAAGGCTGCCTTAACAACATGAGAACAGTGCATGAAAATAATTTCCACAAAATACACTTTTACATCACTGTACCTGCCCAGAACATGAATCTACACACTGTGAGACTTACATTAACTATGTGTGCATGCTTGACCTTGGGGATCGCAATGCTAGTAGTGCCTGTTTTAAAACATGGTCTATTGAAAAGGCAGTGTAATCAGCACTCACCTGCTCCCCTGGTTTTCCATACAGCTTGCTGTACTGTGGAAGGAGGCTGTCCAGCAGGGCCTGGTTCTCCTCCTCTGTGAATGCTGGTGCCCTCTCCACAGTACGTGCCATTGCAGATCCCATAGGATGCAGAGACAGCAGCAGTGGTAGGTTGAGATGTAGGCAAGTAGCATGTAGTGCAGGCAAGTGAAGTCTCTTGGGAACAGACTGCCTTATATCTGTGCTGCAGAGGCGGATTCTGTTCCATGCATCCAAAGAGATAGGTCCGAGACGTTCGCATTATCCGATTTTGGCCAATACATACCATTGCACGCATCGGACACGCCTACCGCGTCGTTCAAATATTCCGCATCATAACACTATTGAGTTTGATACATTGTACTTGTAAGCCAACAGAATTTGTTTGCATGCGATTCGTACACGCGCAAAATTGCGTCTGTACCCATGACGACCAATAGCCAATGTGTGCGTCCGGCTTGGTTCGGATGTGTACGACGCGTCTTTTGAATACTCACCCGCATCTGTCCCCATTTCAGTCAATAGCCAATATGTACATCCGGCTTGGTTCGAAAGTGTACGACGCGTCTTTTGAATACTCACCCGCGTCTGACCCTATTTCAGTCAATAGCCAAAGGATGCTAACCACACTGTTTTGGCTGAGGCTCAGGTGCCCTACACCAATCAATAAGCATGTCAGACAGTTTAGGAAACTTCAATTCCTGCTTTATGACGTGTGGGTACATAGATTGATATGTCATATTGGACAGAGCTCTTCATAGCTTACACTCCCATGATGAGACAACCTTCATGTGCACCAAATACATTATTGGGATGCACCTCACAACTGTGAGTGATAACTTTACAGGTCACCCTCCTAGGCCTGGACACAGTCCCAGGGGCCCATTGTGTTATCACATGTTACATACACCCAGAATCACAGCTGCATTGGACTGTGTGTTACAAAGTGCTTTGGATGCAGTACTTTTTAGTGTATCCACAGTATCTGAGTATTGTACAACGCACACACTACATTGTTTAGGTTGTTGATGATATTCACTTTAAACATCAATCTGTATTTGGCATGTGAGTTGCTGTTGTGTGTTTGTGTCACAGACATACCTGTTTGTTATGCAATCAAAAAGTGAGACACATCATGGGTGTTTAATGTGTGTGATGGTACATGTATGTCAGACATTACATCATGACAGTGTCCAGGTGGCATTACATGATCCCTGTGTGTTTTACCTTTCCACCACGTGTCAGTTGTTCCACACATCTATCTTTGATAGTTTCTTAGGTGTGTGTTTAGTATGTGATGTTTGTTAACAAGGACTGTGACAGACACCATTGATTGGTCACAGCACAGCATTGCACTTGTTGTAAAACCATCATGACATGAAATGTTATGTGAGGGTCACATAGCTGGCCTTTGTGTCAGTGCTCAACATCACCCACCTGACCTCATGGAGTCTTGCTTTGATGTTGCATATGATATTTAGCATGTTACTTGCCACAATAGCAATTGAATTGATGATGTTTCTTTGTCACCTATGTACCGCAGGAGACCAGCTGTCCACAGACCCTTCCCCAACCTAGAGACCATGGTGGAACGTGACTGCATCAGACGTTACCGCTTCACCAGACCACTCATTGAGGAATTGGCAGAGCAGTTGGCCCCACATTTGCTGCCTGGACGGCCATATCCTACTCCGCTGTCCCCCAAGGTGAAGGTGATGGCAGCCCTACATTTCTTTGCCACGGGGACCTTCCAGTATACTGTGGCTACTGCTGGTGGGATGTCACAGACAATGTTTAGCTGTGTGCTCAGAGATTTCTTGGAGGCAATGCTACTTTTCCTGAACACATACATCAAGTTCCCAACACCAGGGCAGTTTTCCGACATCAAGAGTGACTTTTATGCTTTTGGCAGAATGCCACATGTCATTGGCTCCATTGATGGTACACATGTGGCTTTGGTCCCATCACATGCCAATGAACTAACATACAGGAACTGTAAGCATTTCCACTCTATTAATGCCCTGGTGGTATGTCTGCCTGACATGACAATCTCACATGTCTGTGCGCATTTCCCCGGGTCAGCACACAACGCCTACATTATGAGGGACAGTAGGATCCCACAGCTGATGTCTCAGCTGCCAAATCAGCGTGCCTGGCTTGTTGGTGGGTAATGTTGTCTGTCTATGTTGTGTGTTGCTTCTATGTCAGGTTGTACCCTGTTTTCAGACACATGAAGTCGTTTCTGTTCTAATTTAGGAGACTCTGGATACCCCAACATGCCGTGGTTGCTGACCCCACTCAGGAACCCTGTCACCCCTGCTGATTTTTGTATTAATGTGGCACATGGGCGGACCAGGCGAGTGATTGAGCGGACATTTGGGCTACTGAAACGCAGATTTCGCTGCCTGGACCGTACAGGAGGAGCCCTCCAATATGCACCAGCAAAGGTGTGTAAGATCATCATCTTGTGCTGCATGCTACTCAACATGGCAGTGAGGAATGAGCTGCCTCTCATTCAAGATGACAGGGATCAGCAGCCTCCAGCAGGGGAGGATCCAGGCCTGGGGCATGTTGCCAGTGATGGGGAGGAGGAGGAGGAGGATGCCCGGTACAGCTCATCAACAACTTCTTCTCATCATTGTGAGTATGCAATAGTGATTTGATAAAGGGATGTGTTTGCATGATATGTGTCTGTTGTGCGATATATTTTCATACGTGTGGATGTATGATACTACAGATGATCCTTGGAGTAGTTTAGTGTCTAATTTGTTAGTATAGTCACCAGTACAGTGGTGAGATGTCTCCTAGCCAGTGTGCAGATGTTCCCAATTTTGAAGTATGAAATGTCTCTTGGAGATGTATGCAATTTATTTGGTATGTAAATACTGTTCCATGTCTCTATTTTACAGGGTCCTTTGGCTGTTGTATGGAGACATGTGACCTCCCAGACACACAATGCAGTTGCAGATTGGAACTTTTCTTGGGATCATGAATCTGTGCCACACACTCACTTCAGAATTATTTACAAGGTGTTGTATGATTGGCACTTATTGTCACAGTGTGACTAGTTAGCAGTTTTTTGTTGAGGCAACATGTTGGGCCTGTGTAATAAACGTGTGCTCCACATTGAGGTGTGCCTTGTCTGTTTCCACACATCCAAAAATCATTTACAGACTGTATATGTTCCCAGATGTGCTGTTAATCGACCGATGAATATTCTTTGTGCATATGAAGGTGCATTCATCTTAGATTTGTGGAGGCTATGAGGATATATGCCATGCACTGTGTGTTGTGATGACCTTGTGTGTATCTCCCATATGTGTCAGATTACATATACTCACAAGACAGTTGGATAGACTGATGTACTTGTATGTCAGCCAATGTCATTGTCATTCAATTCCTAGCTTTTTTGATCATCTTTTCAATCTGAAAACAGTTTAGCATTAACGACAGAAGCAAGTATTGTGTGACTATTGATTTATTACAGTGCCTGTGTGATGTTTTTATTGAAAGGTATAGTGCTGTACAAATGTTTGAAGTCCAAAGTTCACAGAGGAGTTTTTAGTGCCAGTAGATGGAATTCTCAGAGCCAAGTCCACAGTCATTTGAGTGATTGATCCAACTTAGACCCTCCATCCCAGTTGGGAAAGTTCAGGGACTGTCAACTGAGTGAACGCTCAGCACACAATGGAGGATATCAGGAGCAGGTTGTCACTCCCTTGGGGGGATGCATAGCCATCTGTCTCTCATTTGTCCTTCGGAGGACGACCCCTCTTTTTTTGGGGGGGGGAGCCTCAGATGCAGGCTGCCGCGGTGCAGGGGACTCTCCGCCAGAGTCCTCATCCCTCCCTGTGGCAGTTGCAGATGTAGAAGCAACTGATGTATTGGGCACACAGGGAGGTGGGGTCATGTTGGTTGCAATCCGGCGGAGACAGGTGAGTATGTCCCTGTGCACCGCTGCCAGTTCATCAATTTTGTCCATTTTCTCCGCCATCCTGGCCATGTGTTTTTCCATGTTGGCATGATGGGCAGCCTGCTGTTGTTTGATGTCCCTGAGGATCCCAACTACCTGGCCAAAGTCTCAGGTGCAATCTCTGTAGGCATGGAGAATGCTTGCCAACTGTGGGTCAGCTTGTTCTTCTGCACCAGCTGCCTGATGTGTCCTCTCCCCATGACCCCTCCCACCATCCCAACCCACACGCGCAGGACCGGTTGTTGCAGGCCCAGACAACACTGGGCCTCCTTCATCGTTGACAGTGGTGTTGTTGTACGCCAACTCCTGAGTGTCCTGTGCTGCTGTGCTCTCTGGGTCTTGTTGTCTTTGTGTGCCTGTGTGGGTAGTGGTCATCTGGGTGTTGACAGATGTTGCAGGAGTGGTCACAGGTGGTGCTGGTGGCACAGCTGCTGGTGCTGCATGCTGACCCACGCTGGAGGGGCCAGGTAGGTCCTCGTCATCCGTTGAGGGCTGAGAGACGTCCACACCGGAGAGCCCAGGGTCAACCAGAGTCTGGGACTGGGATTGGTGTTCTATTCCTGCAGTATCCCCAGCAGTCCCTGTGGTAAGATGAGAGACACAATGTTTGTTGTGTTTTTGCACAGTTCATCGTATCATACACATTACATTAGCTATTGTACATTATGATGAGTGGCAGTACATTAATTAGTCCTGTATCGTCACATACCCAGGCCTAGGTTTCCAGCAAACATAGTGATTTTGACAAGAAGTGTTTTGCTGAGAATGTCCAGCTCTGTGCATGAATGTGCATGTTTTGTTCATTTGACTGTACATAGGCATTGACTGGCAAGTGACACCCTGCGCATGACACAGGTGCGATGGTATTTCCCACATCAGTGCTTTTAAAATGATATGCGTACTCTTTCTCTTACGAAATGTTTCAAGATATGTGCATGTGTGCTGGCGTTTGTGCATGTAGTTAGCAGGCAAATAGGTGTGGCTACCTACACAATCACAGCCCGGAATGTATGTTGTGTTTGGGTTATGGTATTTCGATTAATGTGTTACTAGTTCTTATCTCATTGCAAACATGTGAATGGCTGTCAGTAGCAAATGGTTTGAATGCTTTGCTTTGTGCCTGATCACATCATGTATTTTGTCCTTGTCCTCCATGGACAGATGAGTTAACCAAGGCTGCTTTCCAGCTTTTTCAGGGTCAGAGCTGTGAGGTACAGTTGTTTGTGTGCTTGTGTTATGCTGTTGGAAGTTGTACCCCTCCTCCCACCCAGTCCAGCTTACTCTTCATGGACAAAGTATCAAGGACAGTGAGGGGAGTGTTGTGGCAGGGATGCTGACAACGCTGCATGATGTAGGCGTTGAATGCAACTCCCAACAGTGCTTTGTGTACATCACACCATGCTACAGTGTCAGCCATCTTGTTTTTGCCCTTCCATTCACTGTCAGGTATCCCTTGTCACTGATGGACTTGTTGCTTTGTGTGTGGGTAGTGATGAGTGCAATAACTGCAACTCACACCATGTCCTGTACGCCACACGCCTTCCCGGACAGCCTAGGGAGCACACCTGGGACAGTGCATCCCCAGACAGTGAGTGGAAATGTACAGTGAAGCTGACTGTGAGTGGGGACTGGTGTGAGAGGCCCAGGAGGGCCTAGTTGTGACTTGTAGCCAATTCATACATACGGCCCATGTCTCAGCCATCTTGCCGGTACATTTCCACTCCCTGTGAGATGGGCATGGTTGAAGGTGGGATTGTTGGGCCGTGTGGGAGGAGGACTGTTGGCTGGGACTACAACTCCCATCATGCTTTCAGCTACACACACCTTCCCAGCAGACCCACACTTCCTTCCTTTTGACTCTGCTTCCCTGTGAGTGAGTGAAACAGCAATGGTAAGATGGCTGACAGTGGTGACCTGGTGTTTGTTTGTGCTCAATTCCCAGAAGGGTCTTGTGCTCCCCACACCAGCGCCCAGTTGTTAGATTTATTGTCAGACATCTTGGGAGTAGATCTACCCTCACTCTCATGGAGAGCATAGTCCCAGGTGTGTTGTTTGGTTTTGGTGGGAGGTGTGTGTGTGTGTGACAGGGCCTGCTGGTAGATGTAGTCAGAGCTAGCACTCCTCCCCACCCCCCCCAGACCAGATAGACCACCATGATCCATGCTTACATGACAGGGAGTCAAACTTTAGGGTCAAGATGTCTGACTGTGTGGCCTGGTGTTTGTTTGAGCACTACTCCCTACAGGGCCTTGTGCTTCACACACCAGAGCCCAGGGTCAGCCATCTTGCCAGTACTTTTTCATTCCCTGTGAGATGTGCATGGTTCAAGGTGGGCTTGTGGGGCCATGTGGGAGGGGGACTGTTGGCTGTGACTACGACTCCCATCATGCTTTCAGCTACACACACCTTCCCAGCAGACCCAGACTTCCTTCTGACTCTGCTTCCCTGTGAGTGAGTGAAACAGTGCTGGCAAGATGGCTGACAGTGGTGGTTGCTGTTTTGAGCCGAAAACCTTGCTGTGTTATTTGGTAAGTTGTTACATATCATGAAATAGTTACATTTTACTCTGTGATTGCTGGTATTTTGCTTGTCTGACTGGCATACACGTCACAGGTTCATTTGCTTACTGTTGTAGTGGCTTTGCTGATGCAGATTTGTATTGCTGTGTCCTTGACAGTGATGTCTGTGGCTGTGTATTTGCTATCAATATTGGCAATTTGAGTCTGTACTCACCAGGCTCTGGTACTCCTGATATTCCATGTACACCCTCCGGTGGTAGGATGGCCCGCACCTTCTCCTCCCAGGTAGTGAAGTGCACAGGTATTGCAGGAGGGCCACCGCCAGTCCGCTGACTCAGTTCGTGCTCTCTGTTGATGAGCTTCTTGACCCTCCTTCGCACATCGTAGTACCTGTTCTTGATGTCTTCCTGTTAGAAATGGGGGTCTCTAGTTGGCCATGGGTGGCGCCAATGCCCAAATAGGGACCCTTCTTCCTAAGTCAGGGCAAGTGGGCTACCCCCTTTGATAACCCCTGCTCAACCCTGTGGTAACGTAGCACGAGCAGTTAGGCCTATCTCAGAGGCAGTGTGTGAAGCATTTATGACCATGCACAATAAGGCAGTAATGACACCACAAAAGGACACAACTCAAGGAGGTATAGAAAAATAGTATATTTATCTAAGGTTTAGTACAAGACTCTCAAAAGCGTTTTAACCAGTCACTATGCACGTAAATCAGTAGGGACTTTAAAAAGGCAAAAACGTATTCACCAGAACGTGGCACTGACTGAGTTCAAAGCCTGGGTCTACACGACCCGTTGCGCACCAGATACCTGCCGTTGGATGGGGACACAGTACGTAGCTTCTCGAAGAAGCGGAGATGGTGACAGGTGGACTACCAGCGACGACAGTTCTCGACTGCAGTGGTCCAAAATGTGCACTCCCAATGATTCGGGCACTCGGGGACATGCGGGCTCCCAGCGGCAGCAGCACGCGGCTGCGGCGGCCCGGGCTGGTGGTGGCAATGACTCTCGTCGTGCAGCTCCGTGGTGGGCGAACAGCTCTCTCCTAGCTGCGGCGGCCCACAGGACAAATCACAATGATGCACAGTTAGCCAAGGTGCGAACCCTCAGCGGCCGCAGCTCTCTCTTAGCTGCGGCGGCTCACAGGACAAATCACGATGATGCAAAGTTAGCAAAGGTGCGAGTACTCCACGGCAGCAGCTCTCTCTTAGCTGCGGCAGCTCACAGGACAAATCACGACGATGCACAGCTGACACAAGTGCGGGCACTCAGCGGCAACAGCTCTCTCCCAGCTGCGGCGGCCCACAGGACAAATCACGATGATGCACAGCTGACACAAGTGCGGGCACTCGGCGGCAACAGCTGTCTCTTAGCTGCGGCGGCTCACAGGACAAATCACGATGATGCACAGCTGACACAAGTGCGGGCATTCCGCGGCAACAGCTCTCTCTTAGTTGCGGCGGCCCACAGGACAAATCACGATGATGCACAGCTGACACAAGAGCGGGCACTCAGCGGCCACAGCTCTCTCTTAGCTGCGGCGGCCCACAGGACAAATCATGATAATGCACAGCTGACACAAGTGCGGGCACTCAGTGGCAACAGCTCTCTCTTAGCTGCTGCGGCCCACACCGATTCAGCGAAGGTTCTGAAGATTCAAATTAAGGCGGGCACTCAGCGGCGGCAGCTCTCTCTTAGCTGCGGTGGCCCCCCCACAGATTCAGCGAAGGTTCTGAAGATTCAAATTAAGGCGGGCGCTCAGCGGCGGCAGCTCAATCTTAGCTGCGGCGGCCCACACACAGAGTTAACAAGGGTTACCAGTCCGCGTTCCTCACAGTAGAACTAGAGGTTCCGGATTACTCGACGGAGGCCTCACCTGCAAGTAGAATCCCTAGCGCAGGAATTCAGGCGGCTGACGGGGTGAAGTCTAATGTCCCTGAGAGTTCAGCAGGAGGCGCTCTCAATTCAGGCCCTCGGGTAGTTTCTTCAGCAAGCTTGGTGAAAGTTTCAAAGTCCTTTCCTCTGTCCGCTCGGACAGAGTTTCGTCTTCACATCCAGAAGGAACACACTTGAAACAGGTTTCAGCGCAGCGTTTTATACCTAAAAAGTCTTTGTTCTCTGCAGTCACAAATCACTGCATCCAGCCAGAACCAGTTAGGTGGGGTCGGGGAGCACTTGGTTTACGAGGCGACATCCTGCCCTTTGAGAATCTGGGGGTCTGCTATCAGACGCCCAGTGGGAGGTGGAGCCTCATTCCTTGCCAGGCACGGCCCTGCTCAGATCAAAGAGTAACCCATCACCCTAATCTAAATGCTGATCTCTCTCTCCAGCCAGGTCTGACCCAGCTGGCCCTGCTGCTCCAAAACCAGACGGCCAATACACACGCTAGCAAAGCCTACAGGAAAGCTTAGGCCAGAAAATACCTAGTTTCTCGTAGAGGCATTTTCGAACACGAACTACGCTAATAATCCTTACTAACAGATGTATCTCAATGTTCTGAGCTTAAACATATCAAATTCGACATTCCTATCAGGTTCCTGGGGGCAGGTAGGATTAGGGCATGTAATGCTCAGCCTGCCCATTCTGGCCTATGAGAACAGATAGCCTCACACTAGTAAACAGGGAAATGGAGGGTAACTCGCTATTAGAACATGCTACACAGACATACTTTGAAAGCTGCTTCGGTGGGTAGCGCAAATCAGCGCTGCAGGCCCACCAGCAGTATTTGGTCTACCAGCCCTGGGCACACACAGTGCACTGAAAGGTAAACCAAACGAGCCAATTATGGTTATCCCAATTCATACAGTTATCTTTACACAGGGAGCATTCGCACTGTGTCACTGATTGGCAGTGGCACAGCGCCCAGAGCATCTAAATCCAGCCAACATAAAAGGTCAGAAGCGAAAAGAGGAAGGGAGACCCGCGCCAATGATGCCAGGTCTAACACACGTCCCCTCCAGCTGAAATGTGAGGAGAACTAACCATTTCCTTGGGAGTTCTCATCACAAAGGCGGAAAAACCTGGACAGACCGTCAGCATTGGCGTGTTCTGAACCAGGGCGGTGTTCCACTGTGAAATCCATACCCTGTAGGGAAATGGACTACCTCAACAACTTGGGATTCTCACCCCTCATATGCATCAACCATCTAAGTGGCCTGTGGTCTGTCTGAACCCGGAAGTGAGTCCCAAACAAATATGGTCTCAGCTTCTTCAGCGCCCAGACCACAGCAAATGCCTCACGCTCAATTGCACTCCACCTCTGTTCCCGGGGAAGTAACCTCTTGCTCAGGAAGGCTACCGGTTGGTCTAGTCCCTCCCATGCTCTGAGGCGTCTGTCTGGACAACAAATTCCTTTGAAAAGTCGGGCGCCTGAAGCACGGGTGCAGTGCACATGGCAGTCTTCAGGGCGTCAAAAGCGTTCTGACAGGTGTCAGTCCAGTTTACCTTCTTTGGCTGCTTCTTAGAAGTCAGCTCAGTCAAGGGTGCAACAATGTTAACATATCCCTTGACAAACCTCCTGTAGTACCCCGTGAGTCCTAAGAAGGCTCTCACCTGTGTCTGAGTCTTGGGGGGTTCCCACGCCAGGATAGTTTCAATTTTGGGCTGAAGGGGCGCCACCTGGCCGCTCCCCACCTGGTGCCCCAAATACACTACAGAACCCTGCCCAATCTGGCACTTACTGGCTTTGACTGTGAGGCCTGCCTTCCGCAGTGCCATCAATACCTCCCAGAGGTGGCGCAGGTGGTCCTCCCAAGAGGAGCTAAACACCGCAATGTCATCCAGTTAGGCGGCACTGAAGTCTTCCAGCCCAACCAACACCCTGTTGACCAGCCTCTGAAAGGTGGCAGGGGCATTCTTCATTCCAAAGGGCATCAGCCGGAATTGGTAGTGCCCATCGGGTGTGGAGAAGGCTGACCTCTCCTTTGCTCCCTCGGTCAAGGCAATCTGCCAATACCCAGACGTCAAATCAAATGTGCTGAGGTATTTTGCAGCCCCTAACTGATCTATGAGCTCATCAGCTCTGGGGATGGGGTGCGCGTTAGTCTTCGTGACTGAATTGAGGCCCCGATAGTCCACGCAGAACCGAAGTTCTGGGGTGGTACCAGGCGCTGCAGCTTTTGGTACCAGGACCACTGGGCTGGACCAAGGGCTGCTAGAGGACTCAATCACCCCAAGGGCAAACATTTTGGTAACTTCATCCTTAATGTAGGCCCTTACTCGGTCAGTCACTCGGTAAGCCTTGTGCTTAATGGGAGGACTGTCCCCGGTGTCCACGTCATGGACACACCAATCAGTGACACTAGGTACCAGGGAGAACAGATCACTGAATTGCCCCAACAGTTGGCGACAATCCCCCTGCTGCTCAGGGGTCAGTGTGGTGGAGAGGACCACACCCTCCACTGACCCATCTCGCTCCCCTGCACACAGGAGGTCACGAAGGGGCTCGCTCTCCTCCTCCATCCCAACATCTGTGGCCAGAAGCATGTCCACTTCAGACCTCTCAAAGTGGGGCTTCAGGCGGTTAACATGCAGGACCCGCAAGGGGTTCCTGGGAGACTGCAAGTCCACCACGTAGGTAACAGGACTCTTGCGCTCCACCGCCTCAAAGGGGCCGGTCCACCTATCCTGGAGCGCACAGGGCTCCACCGGGGCCATGACCCAAACCTTTTGTCCAGGCTGAAACTCGATCAGAGTGGCATTCTGATCGTGCCAGCGTTTTATCTCTTCCTGGCTGACTTCCAGGCTTGCCTCAGCAAGTTTCCTGAAACGCCGAGTCTGGTTCCTGAAGGCCAGCATGTAACTAAACACATCCTGGGGAGGTTTCCTGGGAGATTGCTCCCAGCCTTCCTTGACCAGACTCAGAGGCCCTCTTACCGGGTGACCATAGAGCAGCTCAAAGGGACTGAACCCTAAGGACTTCTGTGGCACCTCACAGTAAGCAAACATCAGGCATGGCAAGAAGACATCCCACTTACGCCTCATGGGCTCACCTAGGCCCATAATCATGCCCTTAAGGGTCCGGTTGAATCTCTCAACCAGCCCATTACCCTGGGGGTGGTAAGGAGTGGTGAACTTATACGTTACCCCACACTCCTCCCACAGAGACTTCATGTACTTGGAGATGAAGTTAGTTCCCCTATCGGACACCACCTCTCTGGGGAATCCCACACAGGAGAAAATCCCCATCAGTGCCCGTCCCACCACGGGGGCCATCACTGTCCTGAGTGGGATGGCCTCAGGGTACCGGGTGGCATGGTCCACCAAGACCAGGATGAACCTGTTGCCCATGGCTGTCTTGGGATCCAGAGGCCCCACAATATCAATGCCCACTCTCTCGAATGGGGTGCTCACAACGGGAAAGGGCTGTAGTGGGGCCCTAATCTTACCCCCACTCTTCCCACTTGCCTGGCAAGTCTCACACATCCTGCAGTGAGCATCTGAGCTCCTGCGCATCTGGGGCCAATAGAAGTGGGTGACCAGCCTCTCAAAGGTCTTGGTATGCCCCAGATGTCCGGCCAGTGGCACATCATGAGCCAACCCCAGTAGGAAGGTCCTGAAGCGCTGGGGTACCACCAGCACACGGGCTGACCCAGGCTCAGCAACCTTAGGCTCGCTGTAAAGGAGGTCGTTCTCCCAATAGATCCAATGTGACCCTGTCTGGTCACCTGCTGCCTGGGCGACGGACTGCCGCCGCACCCCCTCAAGAGAAGGGCAGGTTCTCTGTTGCTCGCAAAATTCCTCCCTGGAGGGCCCCCCTTCCTGCTGCCAATGGGTCAGCTCCGGTAGGTCCCCCAGTTCGGCCACTTGTTCCCCTGTAGGTTCCAGGGCATCCCCCTCAAGGTCTGCTCCCTCCGGGACCGTGGGAACCGCGGAGGCGGTTTTCCCGTGCCCCCTACCCCCTCTCTTTGAGGCAGGGGCCTGGGCCATACTTTCAGGCTCCAGACCCTCCTGAACATCCTTCTGAGCTGTCATGGACCGGGTGGTCACACACGCCCACTCAGGCAGACCCAAAATTTCCAAATGAGACTTTCTCTCCACCGTAGCCCACGGGGAGTTCTCTAGATCATTGCCCAACAGACAGTCTACAGGCATGGCGGGCCTCACAGCCACTTGAAGAGTTCCTGAGACCCCCCCACTCGAAGGAAACCTGAGCCACTTCACACTGGCTCTCTGAGTTGTCTGCTGACACTACGGGGCAGAATGCATGTGGGGACAACCTGCTCTTTGGACACCAACCGGGAGCTGACAGCAGTCACACTAGCTCCGGTGTCCCTGAGAGCCTCCACCCTATGGCCATTGATGGTCACCCACTGCCGGTACTTCTGAGTGTTATTCGGCAGAGTGGGGTTAGGGACCTTCTCAAAGTCTCCTAGCGAGACAAGGGTTAACTCTACGGGATCCCACCCACCTTGGACCTCTACCTCCTCCCCCCCAGGGCTACACTGGCAATCTGGCGGGGTGGTGCATGCGGTGGTGCACGAGGGGATGCATTGGGGTCCCTCTGGGGACAATGGGGATCATAATACCGGTGGCCCACTTGCCCATACTTGAAACAGGTGAGTGGCCCCCTCTGAACAGGCCTACCTGTCGGGGACACTGGCTTCTTCTCAAGGGGAGGCTGGGACACCACTGCTTGGTTCCCTTGGGAATTACTTTGGGGCCCTCTCTGGACCTCCCTCGGCTTACCCTTGTCCCCCCCACTTCTCTGCTGGGGACCCTGCCCACCTCGGGCGGTCTCCCACAAAACCTTTGCGGACACGGGTGTTCACCCAGCGGTCCGCCTCCTCAGCAAGTTTCCTAGGGTTAGTCAGCTTGCTATCAATCAGGTGCTGGCGTAGCTCTGGAAAACAGTTACTAGAAAAATGCTCCCACGCAAACAAATCATACAATTGCTCGAAAGTTTCCACTTTGCTACCCTTTACTCAGCGATCCATTGCTCTGCAGAAAAAAGACACATATTCAACCCATGTGGTACCCTCTAACTTCTTACAGGTCCTAAACCTCTGCCTGTACATTTCTGGGGTCAAACCATAACGGGTCATCAAAGCTTCTTTCATATGGGCATACACCACCCTGCTCTCCTCAGGCAGGTCCAACAGGGTATCCCTACCATCACTCACAAAGCGCCCCCACAATCCCGCTCCCCAATCCTGCTCAGGGACCCGGTGGGACACCATTGCTATCTCATATGCGGCAAACCATTGCCCAATATCCTCACTCATGTGAAAATTCTTAATGACATCCTTAGGAATATAAACTCTACTCTCAGGAGTTACTAAAGGTATGCTGCCACCAGAGGGGGAGACCGGGACACTCCTCGCCCTGATCTCTATCTCCCTCAACATTCTCTCATGTTCCATTATCATTTTCTCAAGTTCAATTGACAATCGATTCTTCTCAATATCTAACTTCTTACTCTCAAGTTCCTTCTGACCTTCCAATTTCGCCATCTCCAAACTATGCCTCCTATCTCTCTCTCCCTGTCCTCCAGCTCTTCTGGGGTCAGGCTCCTTTGGGATTCACTAGTACCTGGATTGGAGGGTGTTCTATCTCCCCCCCTCTACTGCCTCATCCTGCTGCCCTCCAGCATTCTCTTCCTCATCCCCAGCGGACCCTCTGGCTTCCCACCAGGCCTTCAGCGCCTTGTGGTACTCCTTCTTCCTAGAGAGACCTATCACGGGGACTGCAAATTGCTTACAAACTGACTTCAGCTGTGTGCCAGTATAGGTATCTAATCTTTCCTCCTCAAAGGCGAGATCCTCCGAAGCATTGGATGTTGGCCTTCCCATATTAGCAGTACTCATGGCTGCGATCAACAATTCACTACTAAAACAACCAACCCCCAAAAAAATTCAAAGAGGGAAAAAAAAATATCTGCGCGTGTCTGCGCTTTGGTCTGTACTCACTAGTGGTGTCTACCAGTTATTGTACGTGGATCATAAATGCAAGTCCTGATCCTCACCGCTGCCCGCCAATGTTAGAAATGGGGGTCTCTAGTTGGCCATGGCTGGAGCCAATGCCCAAATAGGGACCCTTCTTCCTAAGTCAGGGCAAGTGGGCTACCCCCTTTGATAACCCCTGCTCAACCCTGTGGTAACGTAGCACGAGCAGTTAGGCCTATCTCAGAGGCAGTGTGTGAATCATTTATGACCATTCACAATAAGGCAGTAACGACACCACAAAAGGACACAACTCAAGGAGGTATAGAAAAATAGTATCTTTATCTAAGGTTTAGTACGAGACTCTCAAAAGCGTTTTAACCAGTCACAATGCACGTAAATCAGTAGGGACTTTAAAAAGGCAATAACGTATTCACCAGAACGTGGCACTGACTGAGTTCAAGGCCTGGGTCTACGCGACCCGTTGCGCACCAGATACCTGCTGTTGGACGGGGACACAGTACGTAGCTTCTCGAAGAAGCGGAGACGGTGACAGGCGGAATCCCAGCGAACACAGTTCTCAACTGCAGTGGTCCGCAACGTGCACTCCCAATGATTCGGGGACAGGCGGGCTCCCAGCGGCAGCAGCATGCGGCTGCGGCGGCCCTGGCTGGTGGTGGCGATGACTCTCGTCGTGCAGCTCCGTGGTGGGCGCACAGCGGCAGCAGCTCTCTCCTAGTTGCGGCGGCCCACAGGGCGATTCACGATGATGCAACGTTGGCAAAAATGCGGGCACTCAGCGACAGCAGCTTTCTCTTAACTGCGGCAGCCCACAGGACAAATCACAATGATGCACAGTTAGCCAAGGTGCGAACCCTCAGCGGCCGCAGCTCTATCTTAGCTGCGGCGGCTCACAGGACAAATCACGATGATGCAAAGTTAGCAAAGGTGAGAGTACTCCGCGGCATCAGCTCTCTATTAGCTGCGGCGGCTCACAGGACAAATCACGACGATGCACAGCTGACACAAGTGCGGGCACTCAGCGGCAACAGCTCTCTCCCTGCTGCGGCGGCCCACAGGACAAATCACGATGATGCACAACTGACACAAGTGCGGGCACTGGGCGGCAACAGCTCTCTCTTAGCAGCGGCGGCCCACAGGACAAATCATGATGATGCACAGCTGACACAAGTGCGGGCACTCCGCGGCAACATCTCTCTCTTAGCTGCGGCGGCCCACAGGACAAATCACGATGATGCACAGCTGACACAAGTGCAGGCACTCAGCGGCAACAGCTCTCTCTTAGCTGCGGCGGCCCACAGTACAAATCACGATAATGCACAGCTGACATAAGTGCGGGCACTCAGCGGCAACAGCTCTCTCTTAGCTGCGGCGGCCCACACCGATTCAGCGAAGGTTCTGAAGATTCAAATTAAGGCCGGCGCTCAGCGGCGGCAGCTCTCTCTTAGCTGCGGCGGCCCCCACAGATTCAGTGAAGGTTCTAAAGATTCAAATTAAGGCAGGCGCTCAGCGGTGGCAGCTCTCTCTTAGCTGCGGCGGCCCACACAGGTTCAGCGAAGGTTCAGAAGATTCAAATTAAGGCGGGAGCTCAGCGGCGGCAGCTCTCTCTTAGCTGCGGCGGTCCCCCCACAGATTCAGCGAAGGTTCTGAAGATTCAAATTAAGGCGGGTGCTCAGCGGCGGCAGCTCTCTCTTAGCTGCGTCGGCCCACACACAGAGTTAACAAGGGTTACCAGTCCGAGTTCCTCACAGTAGAACTAGAGGTTCCGGATTACTCGATGGAGGCCTCACCTGCAAATAGAATCCCTAGCGGAGGAATTCAGGCGGCTGATGGGGCGAAGTCTAATGTCCCTGAGACTTCAGCAGGAGGCGCTCTCAATTCAGGCCCTCGGGTAGTTTCTTCAGCAAGCTTGGTGAAAGTTTCAAAGTCCTTTCCTCTGTCCCCTCGGACAGAGTTTCGTCTTGACATCTAGAAGGAACACACTTGAAAAAGGTTTCAGCGCAGTGTTTTATACCTAAAAAGTCTTTATTCTCTGCAGTCACAAATCACTGCATCCAGCCAGAACCAGTTTGGTGGGGTCGGGGAGCACTTGGTTTACGAGGCGACATCCTGCCCTTTGAGAATCTGGAGGTCTGCTATCAGACGCCCAGTGGGAGGTGGAGCCATCATTCCTTGCCAGGCACGGCCCTGCTCAGATCAAAGAGTCACCCCTCATCCTACTCTAAATGCCGATCTCTCTCTCCAGCCAGGTCTGACCCAGCTGGCCCTGCTGCTCCAAAACCAGACGGTCAATACACACGCTAGCAAAGCCTACAGGAAAGCTTAGGCCAGAAAATACCTCATTTCTCGTAGAGGCATTTTCGAACACGGGCTACGCTAATAATCCTTACTAACAGATGTATCTGAAAGTTCTGAGCTTAAACATATCAAATTCGACGTTCCTATCAGGTTCCTGGGGGCAGGTAGGATTAGGGCATGTAATGCTCAGCCTGCCCCTTCTGGCCTATGAGAACGGATAGCCTCACACTAGTAAACAGGGAAATGGAGGGCAACTTGCTATTAGAACATGCTACACAGACATACTTTGAAAGCTGCTTCAGTGGGTAGCGCAAATCAGCGCTGCAGGCCCACCAGCAGTATTTGGTCTACCAGCCCTGGGCACACACAGTGCACTGATACTAGGGGCTGACAGGTAAATCAAACGAGCCAATTATGGTTATCCCAATTTATACAGTTATCTTTACACAGGGAGCATTCGCGCTGTGTCACTGATTGGCAGTGGCACAGCGCCCAGAGCATCTAAATCCAGCCAACATAAAAGGTCAGAAGCGAAAAGAGGAAGGGAGACCCGCGCCAATGATGCCAGGTCTAACACTTCCGCTGTGCGCTGTTAGAAATGGGGGTCTCTAGTTGGCAATGGCTGGCGTCACTATCCAAATAGGGACCCTTCTTCCTAAGTCAGGGCCAGTGGGCTACCCCCTTTGATAACCCCTGCTCAACCCTGTGGTAACGTAGCACGAGCAGTTAGGCCTATCTCAGAGGCAGTGTCTGAAGCATTTATGACCGTGCACAATAAGGCAGTAACGACACCGCAAAAGGACACAACTCAAGTAGGTATAGAAAAAATAGTATCTTTATCTAAGGTTTAGTACGAGACTCTCAAAAGCGTTTTAACCAGTCACCATGCATGTAAATCAGTAGGGACTTAAAAAGGGCAATACGTATTCACCAGAACGTGGCACTGACTGAGTTCAAGGCCTGGGTCTACGCGACCCGTTGCGCACCAAATACCTGCCATTGGACGGGGACACAGCACGTAGCTTCTCGAAGAAGCGGAGACGGTGACAGGCGGACTCCCAGCGACCACAGTTCTCGATGGCAGTGGTCCGCAAAGTGCACTCGCAATGATTCGTGCACTCCGGGACAGGCGGGCCCTCAGCGGCAGCAGCACGCGGCTGCGGCGGCCCCGGCTGGTGGTGGCGATGACTCTCGTCGTGCAGCTCCGTGGTGGGCTCGCGGCGGCAGCAGCGCTCTCCTAGCTGCGGCGGCCCACGGGACGATTCACGATGGTGCAAGGTTGACAAAGACGTGGGCACTCAGCGGAAGCAGCTCTCTCTTAGCTGCAGCGGCCCACAGGACAAATCCCAATGATGCAAAATTAGCAAGGGTGCGAGCACTCCGCGGCAGCAGCTCTCTCTTAGCTGCGGTGGCTCACAGGATAAATCACGATGATGCAAAGTTAGCAGGGGTGCGAGCACTCAGCGGCGGCAGCTCTCTCTTAGCTGTGGCGTCTTACAGGACAAATCACGATGATGCAAAGTTAGCAAGGGTGCAAGCACTCAGCGGCGGCAGCTCTCTCTTAGCTGCGGCGGCTCACAGGACAAATCACGGTGATGCAACGTTAGCAAAGGTGCGAGCACTCAGAGGCGGCAGTCCTCTCTTGGCTGCGGCGGCTCACAGGACAAATCTCGGTGATGCAAAGTTAGCAAGGGTGCGAGCACTCAGCAGCAGCAGCTCTCTCTTAGCTGTGGCGGCTCAAAGGACAAGCCACGATGTTGCACAACTAACACAAGTGCGGGCATCCAGTGGCGGCAGCTCTCTTAGCTGTGGCGGCCCACAGGGTTTCAGCGAAGGTTCTGAGGATTCAAAATAAGGCGGGCACTCAGTGGCGGCAGCTCTCTCTTAGCTGTGGCGGCCCACACAGTTTCAGCGAAGGTTCTGAGGATTCAAAATAAGACGGGCACTCAGCGGCGGCAGCTCTCTGTTAGCTGCGGTGGCCCACACAGTTTCAGCGAAGGTTCTGAGGATTCAAAATAAGGCGGGCACTCAGTTGCGGCAGCTCTCTCTTAGCTGCGGTGGCCCACACAGTTTCAGCGAAGGTTCTGAGGATTCAAAATAAGGCGGGCACTCAGCGGTGGCAGCTCTCTCTTAGCTGCGGCGGCCCACACAGTTTCAGTGAAGGTTCAAAGGATTAAAAATAAGGCGGGCACTCAGCGGCGGCAGCTCTCTCTTAGCTGCGGCGGCCCACAAAGTTTCAGCGAAGGTTCTGAAGATTCAAATTAAGGCAGGCACTCAGCGGCGGCAGCTCTTTCTTAGCTGCGGTGGCCCACACAGTTTCAGCGAAGGTTCTGAAGATTCAAATTAAGGCGGGCACTCAGCGGTGGCAGCTCTCTCTTAGCTGCGGCGGCCCACATGCAGAGTTCACAAGGGTTACCAGTCCGCGTTCCTCACAGTAGGACTAGAGGTTCCGGATTACTCAACGGAGGCCTCACCTGCAAGTAGAATTCCTAGCAAAGGAATACAGGCGGCTGACGGGGTGAAGTCTAATGTCCCTGAGACTTCAGCAGGAGGCGCTCTCAATTCAGGCCCTTGGGTAGTTTCATCAGCAAGCTTGGTGAAAGTTTCAAAGTCCTTTCCTCTGTCCGCTCGGACAGAGTTTCGTCATGACATCCAGAAGGAACACACTTGAAACAGGTTTCAGCGCAGCGTTTTATACCTAAACAGTCTTTGTTCTCTGCAGTCACAAATCACTGCATCCAGCCAGAACCAGTTCGGTGGGGTCGGGGAGCACTTGGTTTACGAGGCGACATCCTGCCCTTTAAGAATCTGGGGGTCTGCTATCAGACGCCCAGTGGGAGATGGAGCCATCATTCACCTTGCCAGGCACGGCCCTGCTCGGATCAAAGAGTCACCCCTCCCCATACTCTAAATGCCGATCTCTCTCTCCAGCCAGGTCTGACCCAGCTGGCCCTGCCGCTCCAAAACCAGACGGCCAATACACACGCTAGCAAAAGCCTACAGGAAAGCTTCAGGCCAGAAAATACCTAGTTTCTAGTAGAGGCATTTTCGAACACGGGCTACGCTAAAAATCCTTACTAAAAGATGCATCTCAATGTTCTGAGTTTAAACATATCAAAGTCGACGTTCCTATCAGGTTCCTGGGGGCAGGTAGGATTAAGGCATGTAATGCTCAGCCTGCACATTCTGGCCTATGAGAACGGGTGGCCTCGCAATAGTAAACAGTGAAATGGAGGGTAACTCGCTATTAGAACATGCTACACAGACATACTTTGAAAGCTGCTTCGGTGGGTAGCGCAAATCAGCGCTGCCGGCCCACTAGCAGTATTTGGTCTACCAGCCCTGGGCACACACAGTGCACTGATACTAGGGACTGACAGGTAAACCAAACGAGCCAATTATGATTATCCCAATTCATACAAGTATCTTTACACAGGGAGCATTCGCGCTGTGTCATTGATTAGCAGTGGCACAGCGCCCAGAGCATCTAAATCCAGCCAACATAAAAGGTCAGAAGCGAAAAGAGGAAGGGAGACCCGCGCCAATGATGCCAGGTCTAACACACGTCCCCTCCAGCTGAAATGTGGGGGGAACTAACCATTCCCTTGGGAGTTTCTCATCACTAAGGCGGAAAAACCTGGACAGACCGTCAGCATTGGCGTGCTCTGTACCAGGGCGGTGTTCCACCATGAAATCCATACCCTGTAGGGAAATGGACCACCTCAACAACTTGGGATTCTCACCCCTCATAAGCATCAACCATCTAAGGGGCCTGTGGTCTGTCTGAACCCGGAAGTGAGTCCCAAACAAATACGGCCTCAGCTTCACCAGCGCCCAGACCACAGCAAATGCCTCACGCTCAATTGCACTCCACCTCTGTTCCCGGGGAAGTAACCTCCTGCTTAGGAAGGCTACCGGTTGGTCTAGTCCCTCCTCATTGATCTGTGACAGAACAGCCCCTATACCATGCTCTGAGGCGTCTGTCTGGATAACGAATTCCTTTGAAAAGTCGGGCGCCTGAAGCACGGGTGCAGTGCACATGGCAGTCTCCAGGGCGTCAAAAGCGTTCTGACATGTGTCAGTCCAGTTTACCTTCTTTGGCTGCTTCTTAGAAGTCAGCTCAGTCAAGGGTGCAAAAATGTTACCATATCCTCTGACAAACCTCCTGTAGTAGCCCGTGAGTCCTAAGAAGGCTCTCACCTGCGTCTGAGTCTTGGGAGGTTCCCACGCCAGGATAGTTTCAATTTTGGGCTGAAGGGGCGCCACCTGGCCGCTCCCCACCTGGTGCCCCAAATACACTACAGAACCCTGCCCAATCTGGCACTTACTGGCTTTGATTGTGAGGCCTGCCTTCCGCAGTGCCATCAATACCTCCCAGAGGCGGCGCAGGTGGTCCTCCCAAGAGGAGCTAAACACCGCAATGTCATCAGGTAGGCGGCACTGAAGTCTTCCAGCCCAACCAACACCCTGTTGACCAGCCTCTGAAAGGTGGCAGGGGTATTCTTCATTCCAAAGGGCATCACCCGGAACTGGTAGTGCCCATCCGGTGTGGAGAAGGCTGACCTCTCCTTTGCTCCCTCGGTCAAGGCGATCTGCCAATACCCAGACGTCAAATCAAATGTGCTGAGGTATTTGGCAGCCCCTAACCGATCTATGAGCTCATCAGCTCTGGGGATGGGGTGCGCGTCAGTCTTCGTGACTGAATTGAGGCCCCGATAGTCCACGGAGAACCGAAGTTCTGGGGTGGTACCAGGCGCTGCAGCTTTTGGTACCAGGACCACTGGGCTGGACCAAGGGCTGCTAGAGGACTCAATGACCCCAAGGGCAAACATTTTGGTAACCTCATCCTTAATGTAGGCCCTTACCCGGTCAGTCACTCGGTAAGCCTTGTGCTTAATGGGAGGACTGTCCCCGGTGTGTGACACTAAGTCAGGGAGAACAGATCACTGAATTGCCCCAACAGTTGGCGACAATCACCCTGCTGCTCAGGGGTCAGTGTGGTGTAGAGGACCACACCCTCCACTGACTCATATCGCTCCCCTGCACATAGGAGGTCAGGAAGGGGATCGCTCTCCTCCTCCAACCCAGCATCTGAGCCAGAAGCATGCCCACTTCAGACCTCTCAAAGTGGGGCTTCAGGCGGTTCACATGCAGGACCCGCAAGGGGTTCCTGGGAGACTGCAAGTCCACCACGTAGGTAACAGGACTCTTGCGCTCCACCACCTCAAAGGGGCCGGTCCACCTATCCTGGAGCGCACAGGGCTCCACCGGGGCCATGACCCAAACCTTCTGTCCAGGCTGAAACTCGATCAGAGTGGCATTCTGATCGTGCCAGCGTTTCATATCTTCCTGGCTGGTTTCCAGGTTTGCCTCAGCAAGTTTCCTGAAACGCCGAGTCTGGTTCCTGAAAGCCAGCATGTAACTAAACACATCCTGGGGAGGTTTCCTGGGAGATTGCTCCAAGCCTTCCTTGACCAGACTCAGAGGCCCTCTTACCGGGTGACCATAGAGCAGCTCAAAGGGACTGAACCCTAAGGACTTCTGTGGCACCTCACGGTAAGCAAACAACAGGCATGGCAAGAGGACATCCCACTTACGCCTCATGGGCTCGCCTAGGCCCATAATCATGCCCTTAAGGGTCCGGTTGAATCTCTCAACCAGCCCATTACCCTGGGGGTGGTAAGGAGTGGTGAACTTATACGTTACCCCACACTCCTCCCACAGAGACTTCATGTACTTGGAGATGAAGTTAGTTCCCCTATCGGACACCACCTCTCTGGGGAATCCCACACGGGAGAAAATCCCCATCAGTGCCCGTCCCACCACGGGGGCCATCACTGTCCTGAGCGGGATGGCCTCAGGGTACCGGGTGGCATGGTCCACCAAAACCAGGATGAACCTGTTGCCCATGGCTGTCTTGGGATCCAGAGGCCCCACAATATCAATTCCCACTCTTTCGAATGGGGTGCTCACCACGGGAAAGGGCTGAAGTGGGGCCTTAATCTTCCCTCCACTCTTCCCACTTGCCTGGCAAGTCTCACACGTCCTGCAGTGAGCATTGGAGCTCCTGCGCATCTGGGGCCAATAGAAGTGGGTGACCAGCCTCTCAAAGGTCTTGGTCTGCCCAACATGTCCGGCCAGTGGCACATCATGAGCCAACCCCAGTAGGAAGGTCCTGAAGCGCTGGGGTACCACCAGCACACGGGCTGACCCAGGCTCAGCAACCTTAGGCTCGCTGTAAAGGAGGTCGTTCTCCCAATAGATCCAATGTGACCCTGTCTGATCACCTGCTGCCTGGGCGGCGGCCTGTCGCCGCACCCCCTCAAGAGAAGGGCAGGTTCTCTGTTGTTCGCAAAATTCCTCCCTGGAGGGCCCCCCTTCCTGCTGCCAATGGGTCAGCCCCGGTAGGTCCCCCAGTTCGGCCACTTGTTCCCCTGTAGGTTCCAGGGCATCCCCCTCAAGGTCTGCTCCCTCCGGGACCGTGGGAACCGCGGGGGCCGGTTTCCCGTGCCCCCTACCCCTTCTCTTTGAGGCAGGGGCCTGGGCCATACTTTCAGGCTCCAGACCCTCCTGAACATCTTTCTGAGCTGACATGGACCGAGTGGTCACACATGCCCACTCAGGCAAACCCAACAATTCCAAATGAGAATTTCTCTCCACCGTAGCCCATGGGGAGTTCTCCAGATTGTTGCCCAACAGACAGTCTACAGACATGGCGGCCCTCACAGCCACTTGAAGAGTTCCTGTGACCCCCCCCGCCCACTCGAAGGGAACCTGAGCCACTTCACACTGGCTCTCTGAGTTGTCTGCTGACACTACGGGGCATAATGCATGGGGGACAACTTGCTCTTTGGACACCAACTGGGAGCTGACAGCAGTCACACTAGCTCCGGTGTCCCTGAGAGCCTCCACCCTATGGCCATTGTGGTCACCCACTGCCGGTACTTCTGAGTGTTGGTCGGCAGTGTGGGGTTACGGACCTTCTCGAAGTCCCCTAGCGAGACAAGGGTTAACTCTACGGGATCCCACCCACCTTGGACCTCCATTTCCTCCCCCCCAGGGCTACACTGGAAATCTGGCAGGCTGGTGCACGGGGTGGTGCATGAGGGGATGTATTGGGGTCCCTCTGGGGACACTGGGGATCATAATACCGGGGCCCACTTGACCACACTTGAAACAAGTAAGGGGCCCCCTATGAACAGGCCTACCTGTTGGGGACACTGGCTTCCTCTCAGGGGGAGGCTGGGACACCACGGCTTGGTTCCCTTGGGAATTACTTTGGGGCCCCCTCTGGAACTCCCTCTGTTTACCCTTGTCCCCCCCACTTTTATGCTGGGGACCCTGCCCACCTCTGGCGAAGTCTCCCACAAAACCTTTGCGGACCCGGGTGCTCACCCAGCGGTCCGCCTCCTCAGCAAGCTTCCTAGGGTTAGTCAGCTTGCTATCAATCAGGTGCTGGCGTAGCTCTGGAAAACAGTTACTGGACAAATGCTCCCACACAAACAAATCATATAATTGCTCGAAAGTTTCCACTTTGCTACCTTTTACCCAGCGTTCCATTGCTCTGCAGAAAAAAGACACATATTCAACCCACATGGTACCCTCTAACTTCTTACAGGTCCTAAACCTCTGCTTGTACATTTCCGGGGTCAAACCATAACGGGTCATCAAAGCTTCTTTCATATGGGCATACACCATCCTGCTCTCCTCAGGCAGGTCCAACAGGGTATCCCTACCATCACTCACAAAGCGTCCCCACAATCCCGCTCCCCAATCCTGCCCAGGGACCCGGTGGGACACCATTGCTATCTCATATGCGGCAAACCATTGCCCAATATCCTCACTCTTGTGAAAATCCTTAATGACATGCTTAGGAATATAAACTCTACTCTCAGGAGTTACTAAAGGTATGCTGCCACCAGAGGGGGAGACCGGGACACTCCTCGCCCTGATTTCTATCTCCCTCAACATTCTCTCATGTTCCATTCTCATTTTCTCAAGTTCAAATGACAATCGATTATTCTCAATGTCTAACTTCTTACTCTCAAGGTCCTTCTGACCTTCCAATTTAGCCATCTCCAAACTATGCCTCCTATCTCTCTCTCCCTGTCCTCCAGCTCTTCTGGGGTCAGGCTCCTTTGGGATTCACTAGTACCTGGATTGGAGGGTGTTCTATCTCCCCCGCTCTACTGCCTCATCCTGCTGCCCTCCAGCATTCTCTTCCTCATCCCCAGTGGACCCTCTGGCTTCCCACCAGGCCTTCAGCGCCTTGTGGTACTCCTCCTTCCTAGAGAGACCTATCACGGGGACTGCGAATTGCTTACAAAATGACTTCAGCTGTTTGGCACTATAGGTATCTAATCTTTCCTCCTCAAAGGCAAGATCCTCCGAAGCATTGGATGTTGGCCTTCCCATGTTAGCAGTACTCATGGCTGCGATCAACAATTCAATACTAAAACAACCAACTAAAAAAAAATTCGGAGAGAGAAAAAAAAATCAGCGCGTGTCTGCGCTTTGGTCTGCACTCACTAGTGGTGTCTACCAGTTATTGTACGTGGATCACAAATGCAAGTCCTGATCCTCACCGCTGACCGCCAATGTTAGAAATGGGGGTCTCTAGTTGGCAATGGCTGGCGCCACTGTCCAAATAGGGACCCTTCTTCCTAAGTCAGGGCCAGTGGGCTACCCCCTTTGATAACCCATGCTCAACCCTGTGGTAACGTAGCACGAGCAGTTAGGCCTCTCTCAGAGGCAGTGTGTGAAGCATTTATGACCATGCACAATAAGGCAGTAACGACACCACAAAAGGACACAACTCAAGTAGGTATAGAAAAAATAGTACCTTTATCTAAGGTTTAGTACGAGACTCTCAAAAGCGTTTTAACCAGTCACCATGCATGTAAATCAGTAGGGACTTAAAAAGGGCATTACGTATTCACCAGAACGTGGCACTGACTGAGTTCAAGGCTTGGCTCTATGCAACCCGTTGCGCACCAGATACCTGCCGTTGGACGGGGACACAGCACGTAGCTTCTCGAAGAAGCGGAGACAGTGACAGGCGGACTCCCAGCGACCACAGTTCTCGATGGCAGTGGTCCGCAAAGTGCACTCGCAATGATTTGGGCACTCCGGGACAGGCGCGCCCTCAGCGGCAGCAGCACGCGGCTGCGGCGGCCCGGGCAGCTGGTGGCGATGACTCTCGTCGTGCAGCTCCGTGGTGGGCTCGCGGCGGCACCAGCGCTCTCCTAGCTGCGGCGGCCCACGGGACGATTCACGATGGTGCAAGGTTGACAAAGACGTGGGCACTCAGCGGCAGCAGCTCTCTCTTAGCTGCGGCAGCCCACAGGACAAATCCCAATGATGCAAAATTAGCAAGGGTGCGAGCACTCCGCGGCAACAGCTCTCTCTTAGCTGCGGCGGCTCACAGGATAAATCACGATGATGCAAAGTTAGCAGGGGTGCGAGCACTCAGCGGCGGCAGCTCTCGCTTAGCTGCGGCGTCTTACAGGACAAATCACTGATGCAAAGTTAGCAAGGGTGCGAGCACTCAGCGGCAGCAGCTCTCTCTTAGCTGCGGCGGCTCACAGGACAAATCACGGTGATGCAAAGTTAGCAACGGTGCGAGCACTCAGAGGCGGCAGCCCTCTCTTGGCTGCGGCGGCTCACAGGACAAATCTCGGTGATGCAAAGTTAGCAAGGGTGCGAGCACTCAGCGGCTCAAAGGACAAGCCACGATGTTGCACAACTAACACAAGTGCGGGCATCCAGCGGCAGCAGCTCTCTTAGCTGCGGCGGCCCACAGGGTTTCAGCGAAGGTTCTGAGGATTCAAAATAAGGTGGTCACTCAGCGGCGGCAGCTCTCTCTTAGCTGCGGCGGCCAACACAGTTTCAGCGAAGGTTCTGAGGATTCAAAATAAGGCGGGCACTCAGCGGCGGCAGCTCTCTCTTTGCTGCGGCGGCCCACACAGTTTCAGCGAAGGTTCTGAAGATTCAAATTAAGGCGGGCACTCAGCGGCGGCAGCTCTCTCTTAGCTGCGGCGGCCCACACGCAGAGTTCACAAGGGTTACCAGTCCGCGTTCCTCACAGTAGGACTAGAGGTTCCGGATTACTCGACGGAGGCCTCACCTGCAAGTAGAATTCCTAGCAAGGGAATTCGGGCGGCTGACGGGGTGAAGTCTAATGTCCCTGAGACTTCAGCAGGAGGCGCTCTCAATTCAGACCCTTGGGTAGTTTCTTCAGCAAGCTTGGTGAAAGTTTCAAAGTCCTTTCCTCTGTCCGCTCGGACAGAGTTTCGTCTTGACATCCAGAAGGAACACACTTGAAACAGGTTTCAGCGCAGCGTTTTATACCTAAAAAGTCTTTGTTCTCTGCAGTCACAAATCACTGCATCCAGCCAGAACCAGTTCGGTGGGGTCGGGGAGCACTTGGTTTACGAGGCGACATCCTGCCCTTTAAGAATCTGGGGGTCTGCTATCAGACGCCCAGTGGGAGATGGAGCCATCATTCACCTTGCCAGGCACGGCCCTGCTCGGATCAAAGAGTCACCCCTCCCCATACTCTAAATGCTGATCTCTCTCTCCAGCCAGGTCTGACCCAGCTGGCCCTGCCGCTCCAAAACCAGACAGCCAATACACACGCTAGCAAAAGCCTACAGGAAAGCTTCAGGCCAGAAAATACCTCGTTTCTAGTAGAGGCATTTTCGAACACGGGCTACGCTAATAATCCTTACTAAAAGATGCATCTCAATGTTCTGAGTTTAAACATATCAAAGTCGACGTTCCTATCAGGTTCCTGGGGGCAGGTAGGATTAAGGCATGTAATACTCAGCCTGCACATTCTGGCCTATGAGAACGGAGGGCCTCGCAATAGTAAACAGTGAAATGGAGGGTAACTCGCTATTAGAACATGCTACACAGACATACTTTAAAAGCTGCTTCGGTGGGTAGCGCAAATCAGCGCTGCCGGCCCACCAGCAGTATTTGGTCTACCAGCCCTGGGCATACACAGTGCACTGATACTAGGGACTGACAGGTAAACCAAACGAGCCAATTATGATTATCCCAATTCATACAGGTATCTTTACACAGGGAGCATTCGCGCTGTGTCACTGATTGGCAGTGGCACAGCGCCCAGAGCATCTAAATCCAGCCAACATAAAAGGTCAGAAGCGAAAAGAGGAAGGGAGACCCGCGCCAATGATGCCAGGTCTAACATGCACCGACAAGGTGCTTGAGCGTTCACTTTGTTGACAATCCTCTCCCACATCTTGGTTTTCTAGGACAGGGGAGTCTGTTGGACCAGGGTGCCTAATAAATGTGGCTCTACTCTGAGAATTTCATCTACCAGGACTTCCAACTCACTGTCTGTGAACTTTGGATTCTTCTTTGGGGGCATGATGATGGGTGGTGGTGGAGATAGATGTGTGGGTGATTCTGAAGGTGAGGGTGGGTGAGTATGAGTAAAGGTATGGGTTTGTGAGTGTGGTATTTGACAGGTGGTGGTGGGGTACAAGTTGTGTGCTGTGTTTGTTTTGAGTGTGGGTATCAGTGTAGTGGTGGTATCTGCTGCCAGGTCTGTGGAATTTGTAAAGGATCATGGTAAGGATTTTGGCCCTTTATATAGGCAGAGTAGTGGTTGTGTCTTCATTTGGAAAAAAATGTTTTTGCCTTTGTCAATGCTTGTTTGGACAATATCTGTCTGTTTCTGTTGTATTTTGTTGAGCATGAAGGAAACGTTCCTTTGACCGCAACGGATGCTTTTTCATGTATTTGCGGGGTAGTCCGATTCGGTCCCATTCACGCTACGCTCTGTTGCATCGTTCGCGTACGAGTCGGTCGCGTCCGGCTCTTTCCGGGACTTCTCGCTCGGACGGATTGATTCCCGACCGAGTAGCTCATCCGTATAGTGCTCCGTGCGAGTCATTTGTATCTGACAAGCGTTGGATCATACTACGTCGGTCGGACAGCACGCGTACGTGTCGGTCGGAAGCCATTCCAGGTTCATGTCGGTCGGGATGTTTTACAACCGGGATCGGAATCGGCCCCTAAGTGTAGATTTTTGAAGGTGTCTCCATATGCATTGATTAAAGTGGTAATAGCAGCCTTGAATTGCTGTGTGAGGGTAGTTTTTCAGGATGGCTTGTATCATTGACTGTTCAAAGTCTATGATAATTATTTGGGGATAGTAATTATTAGTTTCTTGCTTTACTTTTGTTAAGAGTTCTACATAGGTAGTGGTTTGTTTGTTTGGTAACAGGGCATATATAAAGGGGATGTTGGTATTGTGATACAGTCCATGGATTGTGTACAATTGGTAAAATGGTTTGGGACATATTTTAAATGTTCCGTCCATCATCCATGTTTCACAATTCTGTATTTTTAGTAAGTTTGTGGAAGTTGCATATCTTATAATCCTTTTGTCGTTAGATTTATTGTCAGAAAGTGGAAATTGCTCTTCATTATGAGTTACAGTGGGCCTGATTCACAGAACTAACTTACGTCAAAAACGTAAAGTTAGTACTTTTTGGTATTCACAGAATACACTTACTCATTTTGGTATTCACAGAATGAACTTACTCATTTCGGTATTCACAGAAGTTAGTAGCCCTAACTTTAGGACTCCTAAATGCCTTCTGTGAATACCGAAAGTCTTAAAGTTAGGATTTTTCTCAGTTTAGGAGTAGTAAAGTTAGGACTTTACTACTCCTAAACTGAGAAAAATCCTAACTTTAAGACTTTCGGTATTCACAGAAGGCATTTAGAAGTCCTAAAGTTAGGACTACTAACTTCTGTGAATACCGAAATGAGTAAGTTCATTCTGTGAATACCAAAATGAGTAAGTGTATTCTGTGAATACCAAAAAGTACTAACTTTACGTTTTTGACGTAAGTTAGTTCTGTGAATCAGGCCCAGTGAGTTCAAGTGGTATTTGAATTTCACTGAAAGTTTTGGGGGTAGGTGGGGTGGTAGCAGTTGATTTTTTTGTTGTAGCTATTAGCCTTTTTAATGTTGAGACAGAGGGTAATTGGCCAGTTACATGTTCTGGTATTCTGGGAAGTAAGTCTTTTAGTATTTCAATAGTAGGTTTTTGAGAGATAGTGCTAGCTTCTTTCAGAGTATCTAAAGCATCTCTCACTTCTATTTCAGCTATGTTAGGGGGTGGTTATGTTCCTTAACATTTAATACAGTAGTTTCTTTTGTTGTAGCCCTCCCATAACATGCATTTTAATAATATATGCTGCATTTCCAATTAATTTTGTTGCCTGTCTGTTTTTCTTGGGTGTAGACATATCCCATATAGCATAATAAAAATGTTGCTTTCTGGGAAGTTATGAATTTTGCACCTTCAGTCATTCTGATGTTTCAAATGCTATGAGAAATGTATATAAAAAATATTAAATGTATTGTAATTATTTTTATTGTAATACAGATTTTTATGTACAAAATTAACTTACATGCTTGAATATGTTGAACTTTTTTTGATGCTGGGGTGTTTCTGTTGGTGTTTGCCGTTAGTGTTTATTTTTATTTCCTGTAGAAAAAAAATGATAAATTTAATAAATGTGTTTAACAGCATTTTCTGTGTTTTGGGGTTAATGTGGTTAGTGGGCTTTTTGGGTAGGGATTTTTAGTTGTTTTAAAAGTTTAATTTAGATTTATACTTACTTTTTTGGCAAGGTGGTTTTTTGATGATGTGTGTAGTTAGTTGAGTGTCTTTTGCAGTTTCTGTAGAGGAGATATAATTTAAAAAAAAAATACATATTAATTATTTAATTATTGTAAAAAGTGCTTTACGATTATTTTATACAGTTATAACATTAAATAGATATTTTACTTACTTTTTGAAGCTGAAATCAGAGCTTTCAATGAGGAAGTCCAATGTTGCAGAAGCAATCCGGCAGAGATTCCCCTTATTCTTCGTTTTGTTTAAAATAATTTTAAATTTTCTTTAGTTTATATAGTGTTTGGTTAATTGTGCTTTCAATCTTATTGGGTTATTTAAGTTGTAGGTATTTTTTATTGGTTGTTATTAATGTTCTTAATTAATTTGGCAGTTGTTTCCTTATATGGGGCATGCTAATTAATGTTCAGTTAAACTTGTTTTTATTCTTACTTTATTTAAAAGTATAATTGTATATTATTTGCAATTTATATTGCATTGAATGTATAATAAAAAATATTTAATTTTTATATTGTGTTTGTAAGGGGTAATTAATTTGGTGAATTTAATTATGTTAAAGGTATTTTTTTAATTATAATTTATTTGACCTTAATTTTATTTATTTAATATTTTATATGTGTTTGTGATATTGTTTACTTTTTTATTGATGTATATTGTGTTATTTAAAATATTTTTAAGGTGTTGATATTTTGTTTTTGGCGATAATTGTGTGGTCTATATTTTTGTTATCGATATTTGTGTCATTTTGTATGTTTATTTAATGTTTTCGATATTAGTTATGATGATATTTTTATAATTTATATTAGTGATATCGATGTTAATATTTGACGATATTTTTGTGTCGATATTTGTGTATTTTTTAAAAGAAGTATAGTATATCGATATTTATGTTCTCGATATTTGTGTGTCGATAATTTTGTAGGTCGATATTGTGAGTGTTGATGTTTTGTCAGTGATCAGTTTGTTGCAGGTTACTCGGGAGGCTGGTTATTAACCTGCTTACTGCCCCATTATGAATAGCACTGACACTTCACTGTATATAAACTGTTCAGGAATAGTGCTGTACAAAAATACGATCCCTTTGGTGAATGCCAAAGATCCGAGTACTTTTTGAATGAACTCCAGGTATGCAGCAGTGGACTATGAGGGACCAATTTATGCACACCCAGGATTTTACTTTTTGTCTAATGGAACATATTCCAATATCCACAATGGCACAGATGATGTAGCTCTTAGAATGGTATTGCCTTTAGGTGTACCTTGTAAATATGCTAAGCCTAACATCTAATGGGTTAAAAGGACTCTAACGAAAGAATTCTGTGAGGGAGTGACCGACATAGAGGTCAATAATTATAGTAATGGGATCACTTTTGGAAACTTTTGGATACATCCTTTCTTCTATTTTCACTTTGGGTGTTACCTCTATGGCTAGGGGTGAGAAAGCTAGAGAATATTTCGGATGCAAGCTGCAAATTTTATTTAATACCACAGTAGCAGCCTTGCGTGACATCACCACTCAGTTGGAGAGTATGCGCATGTATTCGGAACAGACCAGATATGCAGTTGATTTTATTTTGGCAAAGAGTGGTGGTGTATGCGCGGTAGTTGGCGATCAGTGTGTGGTCGGGATCAAGAATATGGAAAAGAATATTACCAACAAAACCATACAACTAATCCGGGGGTCTGCTATACCAACAACCTATCTGGGGGGAAAAGTGTCCCTGACCACTTATGTCATGAAGAGTACCTCAGAAAGAAATTACAGAGTAAAGAGACCCTTGCAAACAATCGGATTCCCATCAATCACCAAAGTGATCAATATCATCATTTGGGTATCCATCCTACCATCCACTCTACCTCTTGATCATAGAGGGATTCCTAGTGGATTGTATCTTGAAGGGGTCATGTAGGAGGAACAAAGAAATGAGAGAAATCAAGCTCTCAAGAACACATAGATGTGATCACAAATAGTATGTGGGAGTGATGAGTGCAGTGAACTAGTGTGACAGTGAAAGTTTAAGAAAGGATTTACAAGAGAGAAAAACTTTTATTAGGGTATCTATTGTAATCCTTATTAAAAACAGTGCAAAAAGCAGTTTTCAAACATAACTGCTTATAGGTAAGGTTGACATGTTTCAGCCTTCTGGACTGGTAGTCCACGGCTTTCTTCAGGACCTGTCTATAAATGTCGTTGCTACTGCATTATAAAATAGAGTGTCAAAACAGTGAAAACACAAATGAAAAAACAATTGAAAATAAAGGTTGGAATTAATACAACCTCGTGTGCCAAATACGAATCCTCCGTATCGACGGGCTACAGAAGGCACCTGTAAAGAAACATATGTTGTAGTACTCTCAATGACAAAAATAGACAGAGTTTCCAGATTGGTAGGGAATACTGAGGTGCACCAACTGTCAACCTCAAACATCTGTATGCTTGTACTGCAGCACAATCAAAAAATTTTTTTCGCTCACCCGTCTCATACGAGGACTGGACCTCACCTCGCCTGGTAACAACTCAGGTCAAAAAGGCCCGCTCTGATAAACAAGGGAAGAAGGAACAGGTAAAGGTAAACCTACCGACCACCTGTGTCAGTCTGTCTTACCTATTCTCACACATACACAACCCTTTGTATGCCTAAAACCATTTTCACCGCTTAATGTGCAGAAAAATGGAGTAATAGCATCTCCAAACACAGTGTCAGGTGCAAATTTTAAGCTATAAAAACATGGCATGGAATATATCTGATAGCGGTCTACAGCTCAAAAGACAGACATCTGCACCGTCTATGTAGATGGAAGAACATCATATGTACTAGTGCAGAGCTGTCTCTTACAGTCTACACAGCCCTCTGCTATTATCACAAAGTCAGTGCCAATGATCTCAAGGACTCTGAGCAAAATCGTCAACTTTCCGTAATACATTCTGTTCAGTTACAACAGACTGCGAGTATCCTCGCTCGATGTTCATGCAAAACAGGAAAGTAGGAGAATGCTGCTCCCATACTTCGCTAGCTTTACTTGGAGTCTGCGCCCCACTTACTTCAATGTAAAATCAAATTAGAAGGCCCTTTTTCAATCCCTCCTTGGCATTTAATAAAGCTGACTAGATAGACACGGCACCCAAAGAAGTATGTGAAACACGAAAGAATATAATGAATATAAAAATATATAAAAATGCCTTGGTCATGGCAAAAAGAAACCCGCCCAAGAGAACTCACCTGTCCGTCGTTGCCTCTAGCTCGACCCGAGCTGAAAGTGGAGGTAACGGACAGGAAGTTCGGGCGTTTTTTTATATCGTAAACTGTCACAGCTGAAGCTTATTAGGACGGCCGGGGTGCTCAACATCTGTGTCACAAAGAACTACAAAGTGACATCACGCATGTCGGAAACTGTAGTGTGTTGATAATAAACTGCATTCCGACACTAGAATCGCGTGTAAGGAGGGACAGTAAAAAACGCCCAGTCTACTCTTGTAGTACACTAATCTTTAAATACTCTATCCTCAGCACTTATCAATCAAATCAGAAACGTTCCGGGCGAAGCAGTGAAAAACTACCAAGTGACGTCGCCCAACGCGGAACTTGTAGTTCCATAGTAATTGTCATGTACATCAATCCGGACAAATAAAAGGCAGACCTGATCACAACGCAGTGAACAGGCGAATAATCCTACCGTATCCCGTACGGGACAATGATCTTATACACTTCATTTCTTTTACGCCACTGAATAAGCTCTATTGCCTCCCTCAGCCGTAGGTATAATAAATCAAAAACACGCTGATTGGGGCCATCTAGAACTGCACCATGACGTCGGCCAATTCAAGAATTGTAGTCTATAACATCTAGTGCAGACGGTCATAATCCGATGTGTCTATCGTGGCAAACCTGTATCCAATGCCTTCTAACACAGAGCTACCCGCCTACATTTGAAACAGTGGGGTAGTGATTGGACCTTACTGCTTATGCTTGATGTTACTGCACGACCAGGAACCACTATAATGTTAAGCACACAACTAACCGCTTGCATATGAAACAGTGGGATTGTATTTTATCCTTACTGCTTATGCTTGATGTTACTGCGCGACCACTATAGTGTGAAGCAATCAATGCCCCCCTTATAACAACTGTCCAGTGTAAATAGTTGGGGGAATCATTACAGGTCTAACCATAAGACCACAATGTGATCACGACTATTTTTGTAGGGCAGTCCATGGTATGGCCTCGTTTAAGCCTAATGTATCACTGTGTAGTTTGAATACCCATTTTTGTTCCTTAATGAAAAGAAATTTAGACACATCGATAATGTGTGATGGTATGTAGGGTTTTTCCAACACTGTCCAAGAAAAATCTTCGGCTCTATGGGCAAAATCTACAAAGTGTTTCGGCAATTTCGTGATTTTCTTTTTACACTTGAAAGTGCTCTTGTGCTCCAACATACGCAATTTGACTTTTCGGGTAGTCATGCCCACATATTGGATTTTACATGGGCAAGTGATTAGATAAATCAAATTGTCACTGTTACAATTAGTGAAGTTGGTCTGGACCCAAGGTCTGTTGGTTCCTATGTCTATGGTTTTTGACTGTTGGGTCTGTTGGCAGATAGCACAGGCCCCACAGCGAAAGTGGCCCTGGACTGCAGGGAGATCCCACAGTGTACCTACTGCTCTGGGTGGCACACCCCGGGGTCATGTGTGAACTAATTTGTCCCGTAGATTGGTACCTCTTTTTAATGAAAAGAGAGGAAGAGGAATCTTATCATTAAAGCTATTGAGAATACGCCAGTGTTTACGGACACATTTTTGTATGCCATTCTTCAGGGTACTGTAGGTGTTAACAAAGGTTAATCATCCTAACGGTGGTTTCTCCACAGGTGGCTCAAGTAGTGCATCACGATTGTTATTAGTGGCACGTTTGTAGGAGTGCTTAACAAGTTTCTTGGGATACTTCCTGGTTCTGAGTTGGTCAGCTAGATTTTTTGCGTGTTCATTGTATTTACTCAATGTGGAACAATTCCTCCGAACACAGAGGAATTGACCGTACGGCAAGTTGTCGCGCAAGGATTTTGGATGCTGACTATCATAACATAGCAGTGAATTACACGCCATGGGCTTGCGGTATAATTCGCTCTCTAAACCAGTAGGTGTAGAAAAGATAGATAGATTCAAAAATGCTAGTGTGTTCTTATCCAGCTCAACTGAAATTTCAGGAACTCATTTCTAGTGTTGAGCCATTGTTGGAACTGTAAGATGGAATCAGGATTGCCCCGCCACACTACCAGCACATCGTCAATATACCGCTTCCATAGGCGGATCGACTCATAAAAGGGATTATTCGGTGTGAGGACATGTTCTTGCTCAAACGAGTGGACATACAAATTGGCCAGACTTGGCGCAAAAACACTCCCCATGCTGGTACATGAGATTTGTAAGTAGATGGTCTCTTCAAATCTAAAAAAGTTCTCCTTCATGGCCAGTTGGGCACAGGCCATGATGAAATGAACTGGAGTTATTGAGCCAAGATCTGTGTTGGTCAATATTGAGGCAATGGTATCCAAGGTCTCATCTTGAGGAATGGAGGTATATAGCGATTCGACATCGAAGGAGACTAAATAGTCTCTCTCCATGTCGAATTCAACTTGCGGAAACAGGCGTAGTACATCTTTCGTATCTTGAAGATACGTCGACATCTTTTCGACTATCGGCCTCAAAAAGTGATGCACAAATGTAGATAACGGGTCTAAAATAAAACCTAGGCCAAATATTATAGGTCTGCCCGGAGGTGGTCTTTGGGATTTGTGCACTTTAGGTAAACAATAAAAATATGGCATCACCGGATGCGTGGTCTGAAGAAATCCGGCCTCTTGGGTAGTTATCCAACCTTCACTGTTGGCTTCTTCTACTAGGTCACAGATGGCTCTTCTGATCCTTTCTGTGGGGTCTTTCTTAAGGGGCCGGTAAAATCTTCTGTCTCCCAGCTGGCGCAGACATTCTGCTCGATATACATCAGTGTCTAAAATGACAATGTCTGCAGGCTTGATGGTTACTTTGTGATCCTCTGTTAAAGTCCGTAGGGCTCGTTGTTCTTTCTTAGGTAGATTGTTATATGTGCCTTTCTTGTTACTGCATAGATTGGCTATATCTTCTTGGACAGCTCTCTCAAACGTTAGCACTTGTGGTGGAACACTCAGTGAGGGTGGATTGAAAGTGGAACGTTTCTTTAGACCGGTATTGCTATCATCTATAGATACCTGCACTGGTTCTTTGTCTTTGAAAAAGTAGTGCAAGCGTATCTTACGGAAGAATTGTGCCAGTTCACACTGAACCTGAAAAGCATCTCCCTCGTAAGTCGCCACAAATCCTATTCCTCTATTTAAAACAAGTTCCTCATCACACGTTAGAGTCCTCTTGCTGAGGTTGACTATCAAACTGTGTCCGCACTGGTCCCCGGTTGGGGTAAGTTCTTCTTTGTTTGGCTGCGGGTGCCTATATGTGGAGCGGTTGGTTGATTCCAGTGTACCTGTGTTTGTGGATTTCTCTGTTTGCCTCTGGACCTTCCTGGGCCAAACCCTAAAAAAGACTGATTGGTAAAGTCTTGTGGGTATGTTTGAAAAGGAGCCATAGGGGACTGAAATTGTTGGGGTGGAAAACCCCAAGATATTCTTGAACATGTAAATGGAACGGAAAGTGGGAATTGGAGTTGGGCTCTTTTTGGTAGCTGGGGCTGGATTCTTGAAAAAGTGATTTATTTCATTTTGGTATTTGTGCTCTGCTGTGTTCTTATTCAGTGTCTTCCCTTTTGCTGTTCCTATTGTACCACTATTCTCACACCCAAAAAGAAAATATCAATTCATGACACAAATGCCGCAATAATTATTCAAAAGGACATTGAGGATCTCATGAACATCAATGAGGGAATATTTGAAAATTCCTCCCTCCTCGCTGTTTCACTTTCTGATGTTGATGAAATGGAGTGCTCATAACAATTTATTATGTGATTTGTTCTTTCTGTTCATAGTTTTGTTCCCTTTTGTTGGCGTTAGAAAATGTTTTAGCTCATGCTAAAAAGAGAGTCTGTTGGAATAGAAATTGTTTATGCTTTTATAATGCTCCATGTAAGTTAGCATTCGCTGCGCCATTTTCTTTTTGGGCGCCATGTTAGGCTGTTCGAAACTGATTTAGTTTAATTCCGAGAAATGTTCCTCTTAGAGTTTCGTTTTTGCCACGTTAGGCTTGTTTCAGTAATGAGCACATTGTTTATGTCAGCAATAGCTTTCTCAATAGATAGAGGCCCTCTCCCCCTTGTCTGGTGGTGGGCTCCAGATGGAACGACCTTGGACCATGATACTTTGTGTAAGATAGGAGCGCTGAAACCGTTTTTCTGTATTTCACAGTTTTACTTCACCTGCATGGCAAATTCCACTATGGGCGTGTTCTCGCCCGCTTACGAAACGTACATAATGTTTCCTTATGCTTGTCGATTTCAGTTCCCTCTGCAGCACTCCTAGCGACTGGGCAGATGGGGCTCCGCTCTGAGTGTATCTGAATAAACAGTTATTGGTTTGTATTCTCTACTGTTTGACTGACCCTTCATTTAGTACAGAAGGCTGAGAGGTGGTCATTAGTGACCCGGGTGGCCCTAAACGGGTTACTTCCTTCAGTGGGGAGACAGTAGCAAGAGATGAGTAAATGACTATTCTCAGATCCACTACAGCAGTCTTCATTCACACTTTTGCCCACATACCCAATTCTTCTTTGTAAGATATTGGGTTTCTGGCTGACAGAGTGTCAGGATCCCCAGGATGTTTCCTCCGCATAACTTAACCATTGCCAGTATTCTAACTTACAAACATCTCAAGAGAGTTGTAAAAGCCCTTTGGAGTACGAGCTGGCAGCGCTGGAATTCAAAGATGTCTGCCAACTCGCCTCTCCTCGCTGCGTTCTAGTGTTTGTATTCCAATCACGATTGGAATGTGAAGCACGTGCTAAACTTCTAACGCGCACTTCACCTGAGAGAATTCTTGAAGAAGGAGCCTTGATCCAGTTCTCCGTCGTAGTAGTTAGTGAAGGGTAGAGGCGACGGGCGTCGTTTTAGCACCATCAGTTTTTCTAACTGAAGAAGTGTCACAGCGATAAGGTCCGTCTATTCTGCGCATGTCTGACGTGTTTCAGTGAAGCTGTAAGTTTGCGCATGCTTGGACTGTCAGGGGAACCGTCTCGCTCTCCAGGCAGGTCAAAAACTTAGGTGAAGTAGAAACGGAGGTGCAGCTGTCATTGACACCGCGTTTCAGAACTAAAATATATCTATTGACTTGCGTACTTCAGGTCAGTTACATAATCCACGAGAATATTATAGGAAGAGAGAATAACGGACTATGAACTCTGTATACCCAATCTCTATTGACTATTCTAGTCTAAGTCGCTAGAGCAGTTAACTGGGAACAATTATTTATAGAAGCAAGCAAACAGAGTGTCAGCTGTAAAGAGTTAGATTCCTAGAGAAAGAAGTAAAAGAATTAACTCTGCACTTACCTGAGTCTTTCCGGAATTGTTCAGAGGATAAACACTGCATAGTCTTCATTCTCCGTGTCGCATGAATTCCTGCAAGAGAATACAAGGTTATGTTCATTTAATTCATTATTAACGCATGTGAATAAACTACAGGCAAAATTACTAGAATGATATTAATTTGCAACAGAATTGAGGCAATAGCCAAGAGTAGTACTGGTAAGAATTTGTAACACAAAAGTAAATATACAAGTAGTAAGTAAGTAGAATTTTTTTTTATAGGTGAGAATTGTCATTGTGTTTTCAGCTTCAAAACAAGAAAGAAAGAACAAAAGAAGATAACAGAAGATGGAATAAAAAACACTAACAGAGCGCTACTGAGTGGCTGTCTTTTCTTATCCCCATCCCCTTTCCCCCCTTGGCACATACCTGTATAGGAGGCTAGATAACTTAACAGGGGTGTCCCAGGAAGGGCATTGGGAATTAGGCGTCATTCTGCTCCTGTGCACCCTTGCTAACTATATAGAGGTTAAATAATCCCGACAGAGTGAAGTGCCCACGTGGTTCTTTGCACCCAAGCAGAATGGTGGAGGGATTTGATTTAAATAATTTAGGAGACATATTAGGAAACATTCAAAAAGATTTATAAGCAGTTAGAGAATAAAAGCTTGAGATTAGAAATAATCACGTCTCGAAGAGAAACGTCTGAGTTAGCTAATAGAATGGGAGAAATCATTTCAGGAACCAGCTCAACTATTCCCACACTAGAATACCAGAGAACCAATACTAGTTCAACGTCCGTTTACCCCACCCAAGTCATCCACTCCCTGTCTCCAGTGAATCCTTTGGCCCCTCCAGAACGTTTTAATGGAGACCCACAAAAGGCCCAAATTTTCTTGACACAATGTTCTCTACATTTTATGTGCCGCCCAATGATTTTCCCTGACGCACAGTCCCAAGTTGCTTTCATCTTGTCATACCTCAGTGGGGATGCGGCATCTTGGTCCATGCCATTGGTGACAAAGGATGACCCCATTTTATACGATTTTGAGGAATTTAAGAAGGAATTCCTTCGAATTTTTAACCAAAGAAAAGCGTCACAAGCTACGGACAACGAATTATTAGAATTAAAGCAGGGAAACTGGGAACTAGTCACTTATCTGGCCCAATTCAACAAGTTGGTGATAGAAACTGAGTGGCCGGAGAATAAGAGAGCAGCAGTCTTCTATTGAAGTTTAAAGGACGAACTAAAAGATGCATTAGCGTAAATTCCAAATCGACCAACGGAGATTTCAGCATTAGTAGACTTGATTTTGGAGATCGATTTCCATCAGAATGAGAGGAGAGGAGAAAAGAAAAGAGAATTTTGACCAAGCATACCTCGATTTGATAGAGTGAAGTCGGAAGTAGCAAGAACTGCGGAGAATTCGTCAGGTGTGGAACCGATGCAAATAGGAACCATCAGAGGTCCATTCTCCAAGGAGGAGAAAGAGAAAAGGTGACAGAACAAGTTGTGCCTATACTGTGGTGGCAGTGGACACTTTGTGAAAGTATGCACAAAAAACAAAGATGCAGGTGAAGGAAAACTTGCAGCACCACCAGTAAGTGGAGTTGGGCTGGTGAGTGCAAAAGAAGAAACAACTCTGACAAACCATCTAGTGGCTAACACTCTGCAGGTATCTTCACCCCATTTGGTTCTGACAATGACCTTAAAATTCTGAAATGTTGTCTTGAAGGAAATTTCAGTGATGGTAGACTCCGGAGCAACCGGAAACGTTTGCGACTTAAAATTTGCAACTCATATTGCATTAAATGCTATAAGAAAAGAGAAGAGGGAGGCTGTCAGAGCTGTTGATGGTACCAATCTGACTTTGGGACCCATAAAGAGTCATACAGAACCTGTACAGATGATAACCACGGAAGGTCATCGGGAACTCTTGCAATTCAATTTAATTGATGCCCCACAGTTTCAACTCATATTAGGACTTCCCTGGTTGACAGAACACATTCCATCAATAAATTGGAGTGCAAGAACAATTAAAATGGTTTCAGAATATTGTAAGGAACATTGCTTTACAGAAAAGGAAGCCCACCAAGAACCAAGTGTAGTCGCCCAGCTTTGCGAGAACGGAGTATCAGTTTGTGTAATACAAACTAACGAAATTCCAAGAGAATATGAGGACTACGCAGATGTGTTCAATGAGGTTGAAGCAGAGAAACTTCCACCCCACAGGCCCTACGACAGCAAGATCGAGCTAGAACCAGGAGCAAACCTGCCATGTAGTCGAATCTACGCATTGACGGAAAAAGAGAATCTACATTTGAAAGACTATTTGAAGAAGTATTTGGATAATGGTTTCATCAGACCATCACAGTCTCCTGTCTCTTCCCCCCTCTTCTTCGTGTCGAAGAAAGGTGGAGAGTTAAGAACTTGTATAGATTACAGGGCAATAATTAGAATCACCATAAAAAATCGCCACCCATTACCCCTCATTTCAGTGCTGCTAGATCAGGTGAAAGAGGCAAAAATCTATACGAGGTTGGATCTGAGAGGTGCCTATCACCTGATTAGACTGTGGAAAGGAGATGAGTGGAAAACGGCTTTTAGGACAAAGTATGGATTGTACGAATACCAAGTAATGCCGTATGGACTGTGCAACGCCCCTGCAGCGTTCCAACACTTCATAAATGATGTACTGAGCAACTTCATAGTCAGATGTGCAATTGTGTACTTTGATGATATTTTGATTTATTCAAACACGGAAGAAGAGCATCAAGAACAAGTCAGGGCAGTTCTACAACGATTGAGGGAGAACACCTTGTATGCCAAATTGGAAGAGTGTTTGTTCAATGTCACAACAGTAGAGTTCTTGGGGTTTGTACCATCACCTTCTGGCATAACAATGAATGAACAAAAGGTTAAGGCAGTCACCGAATGGAAATCTCCCACGACCATCAAAGAACTCCAGAGCTTCATTGGGTTTGAAAATTTTTATAGGAGATTTATACAAGAGTTCTCCCAAAAAATTATTCCTTTGACACGACTGTTAAAAAAAGGGATACCCTTCAAATGGTCAGAAGAAGCTGAAGAGGCCTTTAACTCTTTGAAGAAAAGTTTCACAACGGCTCCAATTCTACTCCACGCAGACCCGGCTGAGCCCTTTTACCTTGAAACAAATGCCTCGGAACTGGCCATCAGGGGAATTCTCTCTCAAAGGCATAAGGAAACTGGACAGCTACATCCAGTTGCTTACCGGTCTCGAAAACTCAACCTCGCAGAGATTAATTACACCATTACCGAGAAAGAGCTCTTGGCCATTAAAGATGCCTTTAAGGAATGGAGGCATTACTTGATGGGTGCTAGGCATACAGTGACAGTATTTACAGACCACAGGAATTTGAAGTTTTAAAGATCAGCCCGAACTTTAACTCCTCGTCAACTTTGATGGTCACTGTACTTTTCTGACTATGATTTCGTCATTACCTGCAGACCCGGAACAAAGAATGGAAAAGCGGATGCTCTGTCAAGACTTGATACTGAAAACCAGAGCAAATCTGTCGAAGATCAGCAAATAATTCCCCATGAGAAGATCGTGGGATCGGTCTCCAAAGGAACTTTAGAAGAACAACTTCAGCATGCACTAAATGAAAAAGAAATGAAGGAATGGGCTGATGAAGATCCCAAGAGAGAGGTCCGAGGTAAACTGCCTTTTCAAGAAAAGGCATTGTACTTACCCATGAAGGAACTGCAAACCCAAGCCATGTATAAGTGCCATGATAGTCCTATGGCTGACCATAAAGGAGTGCAAAAGACCGAGGACCTGGTTAAACGAAAATATTGGTGGCCACATATGAGTCAGGACATACGCCAATATGTTACTGGTTGTGAAATCTGTGCTCAGGGAAAATCAGAAAGGCAGGCTCCTAAAGGATTGTTGCAACCCTTACCCATGCCCCCATACCCTTGGCACACAGTCTCTTTAGATTTAATAGTGGACCTACCCTTGAGTCTAGGTTACAACACAATCGGCGTCTGCGTAGACACTTTTACTAAGATGACACACTTTGTGGCCTTTAAAGGAATACCTACAGCAAAACAATTGACAACTTTTTAATCAAAATGTAATTCAGATCCATGGCATCCCTAAGTTAATAGTCACAGACAGGGGCTCCCAGTTTATATCAAAGTTTTGGAGGGCTTACACCAGTGGTTTGCACATAGAACATCGGTACTCCACCAGTTTTCATCCAGAAACTGATGGACAAACTGAGAGAACCAACCAAGGGCTGGAACAATACCTTAGGCTTTTCTTATTGGATGAGGAAGGGGATTGGCCTGAATACTTGCGGACAGCCGTGTTTGCCCATAATAAAGCCCAAAACGTATCCATAGGCTACTCCCCCTTTTACATGAATTATGGCCGACACCCAAATTCTTTGATTGAATATGGAAATGTAGAGGTTCCAGCAGTAAAAGATATTGTCCAACAAGTAGCTAAAATCCATCAATCAGCAACGCAAAATCTGACACTAGCAAAAAATCACTATAAACATTTCGCTGACAGAAAGAGAAGGAAAGAACCAGATCTCCAAGTTGGGGATCAGGTATGGCTCAGCACAAAAGATTTAAGGTTAAAAGGTGTTAGCAAATTCCAACCACGCTTTGTAGGACCTTATTCCATTGAGAAAATTATTAACCCAGTAACATATCGTTTGACACTCCCTGAGGCTACCAAAATCTATCCAGTTTTCCATGTTTCCTTATTGAAAAAGGTTCAGTCAGGTTTGAGACTCTCTACCCCCCCTGAGCCCTTAGATATTGAAGGTGGAACTGAATACGAAGTTAAAAGAATCCTAGATTCTAAAAAGGTCAAACATGAACTCTATTATTTAATAGATTGGAAGGGTTTTGGACCAGATGAGAGATCTTGGGAGAAAAGCACTGATGTCCATGCTCCACGCTTAGTTAGAGCCTTCCATAAAATGTTTCCAGCTAAGCCACGATTGGAGGAAACCCGCTTGAGAGGGGGTACTGTCTGGATCCCCAGGAGGTTTCCTCCGCATAACTTAACCATTGCCAGTATTCTAACTTACAAACATCTCAAGAGAGGCGTAAAAGCCCTGAAAGGAAGGAATTGGAGTACGAGCTGGCAGCGCTGGAATTCAAAATGTCTGCCAACTCGCCTCTCCTCGCTGCGTTCTAGTGTTTGTATTCCAATTATGATTGGAATGTGAAGCGCGCGCTAACCTTCTAATGCACACTTCACCTGAGAGAATTCTTGAAGAAGGAGCCTTGATCCAGTTCTTAGTCGTGGTAGTTAGTGAAGGGCAGAGGCGACGGGCGTCGTTTTAGCACCGTCGGTTTTTCTAACTGAAGAAGTGTCCCATCGATAAGGTCAGTCTATACTGTGCATGTCTGACGTGTTTCAGTGAAGCTGTAAATTTGTGCTTACTTGGACTGTCAGGGGAAGCGTCTCGCACTCCAGGCAGGTCAAGAACTTAGGTGAAGTAGAAACGCCGGTGCAGCTGTCATTGACACCGCATTTCAAAACTAAAATATATCTATTGACTCGCGTACTTGAGGGCAGTTAAATAGCCCACGAGAATATTATAGGAAGACAGAATAACGGACTATGAACCCTGTAAACCCAATCTCTATTGACTTTTCTAGTCTAAGTCGCTAGGGCAGTTAACTGGGAACAATTAATTATAGAAGCAAGCATACAGAGTGTCAGCTGTAAAGAGTTAGATTCCTAGAGAAATAAGTAAAAGAATTAACTCTGCACTTACCTGAGTCTTTCCGGAATTGTTCAGAGGATAAACACTGCATAGTCTTCATTCTCCGTGTCGCATGAATTCCTGCAAGAGAATACAAGGTTATGTTCATTTAATTCATTATTAACGCATGTGAATAAACTACAGGCAAAATTACTAGAATAATATTATTTTGCAACAGAAGAGAGGCAATAGCCAAGAGTAGTACTGGTAAGAATTTGTAATACATAAGTAAATATACGAGTAGTAAGTAGGAAAAGAATGTTATAAGTGAGAATTTTCATTGTGTTTTCAGCTTAAAAACAAGAAAGACAGAACAAAAGAAGATAACAGAAGATGGAAGAAAAAACGCTAGCAGATCGCTACTGAGTGGCTGTCTCTTCTTATCCCCATCCCCTTTCCCCCCTTGTCACATACCTGTATAGGAGGCTAGATAACCTAACAGGGGTGTCCCAGGAAGGGCATTGGGAATTAGGCGTCATTCTGCTCCTGTGCAACCTTGCTAACTATATAGAGGTTACATAATCCTGACACAGAGTTATGCACCCTGTCCAAACAGGAACCACAATCCTAGTCAGCGTATGTCACAAACACACCTTAAATTAACCTGTGCTCACCCTCTGGTACACAGGGAAAACACTACTAATAGACTCCACACCAGTTTAGAAAAATATATTAGGATTTTATCAATAAAACAGGACCAAAAAGAGTAAAATCAAATAAGTATAAGTCAAGATATGAATTTTTAAAGACAAAAATGTTAAAATAGTGCTCAGAAGCAATAAGCGCCTATGGGGTTATCTGGTCACGCTGGACCGGGCCAAAGTCAAGAGTTCAGGCCGCTGTGATGGAGCGTGAACTGGATACAGGAGCCACACAAGGCCCACTGAACAAATGTACATTGATCCTGGTTGCAATTGCAAGATGCAGGGAGCATCGGTGTTGATACCTCAGTCGAGCTGATGCATCGATTTTCTCCATGCAACTATGGTGATGCGCCGCTTTCAAGATGCATTGGTTCCGAAGCTGATGTGTTGGGTTTCTCCATGCAGTCGAGGGGGTGCACAGATCATCTCTCCCTCGTGGCGGTGATGTGGTGGTTCCGATGCGTCAGTTCCGAGGGCAATGTGCTGGTCCCAAGTGTGATGCGCCAGTTCTGTTCCCGCAACAGCGTGATGCGTCAGTTTTGCTTCACCCAGTAGAACATGTGCCAGTTCCACTGGAGCAAGTACCTGGATTCACTTCCAATGGACCAGGCACAGGAGCAGGGGGTAAGACTTTAATATCCCTGAGTCTTAAAACAGGAGGCAAGCCAAGATGCCCTTGGAGATCACTTTGGGTTCAAGCAAGAGTCCAGTTCTTCCTCAGCAAGACAGAGGGTAGCAGGCTGCAGGGCAGCACAGTAGAAAAGCACTCTTCAGAGCAGCAGTCCAGCAGAGTGGCAGTCCTTGCAGCAGCACAGCAGTCCTTTCTCCTGGCAGAGTTTCTTGACACGCCCAGTACTTATACCCAGTTGTGCCTTTGAAGTGGAAGTGACTTCAAGTAGGGGTTTTGAAGTACACAGAGGTCCTCCTGCCCAGCTCTGGCTTCAGAATCATTAATGGATGTCATGCAGCCTTTTGTGTGGGGACAGGACACAGCCTGTTCAATTGTAAGTGTCAGCTCCTTCCTCTCTTTGTGCCCCGGATAGCCCATCAGGATATCGATGGCCACTCTGTCACACCAAACCTTCCTTTGTGTATGGCTGTCTAGAGGGAATGCACAAAGTCAAGCAGTCACCCACTCCAGATGTGTATTGGAGACAGGTTGCTGGCACACAGAGCTAAGAACAGAGAAATGCCATCTTTCTAAAAGTAGGGAAAACAGAAAAGGCTTGGGTCCTAACAGTATCCGGCCTGGACCACACCAATATTATACAACAAAACAGTGACCGGACGGATTATTCCAAATTACTCATATATGAACCTAGGCAGCAATTCTAAGTTCATGTGATTTATTTCACATCATTTGTAACTTGTTTTTACATATGTGAGTTAAGAACATTCATCGATGTCATAAGATGGAGAACACCTTATTTAGTATAACAAAATTAACAACATAACAGATTAAACATTACAACAAATACACATAAATGTTATACATGTAAGCTAACGTGAACGCCAGTACAGTTATCAGTGTCCTATACATGTCCTGCAAAGAACCAGTCCATATTTGATATATAGATCACAGGCGGACCATTGGTGGTTCCATTGGTCCTGCCTGTGTTAAGGGCAAAGGGCTACACAGTTTTTTAAGAGGCTCATTTGCTCATTGGGAACAAAATTTCTTTAAGCAGATTCCCATCCAGTGCTTCAAAAGAGTTCATACGTCTTTGCCCAGATGTCTGTCAACGCGTTTCAAACCCCTAATAGTTCTAGGGTTTTCCTCAGGACTTGGACTGTAGGTCAGTGACTAAAAAAACAAAAAAATTAAAAAGTATGGCGTCAGTGTAAATGAAGACCCCTGTTGTCGGGTTTAAATAAATGTACCCATTCTCATTGTGAAAGTACCTGTTGTTATGGATGCCCAGACGCTTGTATGATGAGGCGTCAGTGGTGCATCTAATCGTTTCATGTGTCCGGGGGGGACACAGGAAAATGGTCACACACGCCCTCATCAGCAGTAGACTAGACTACGGCAACGCACTCTACGCCGGGATCAACAAGAACCTCACCCGCAAACTCCAGAACGTCCAGAACGCCGCCGCCAGACTAGTCCTCAACCTACCACGCTACGGCCACATCAGCCAACACCTACGGACCTTGCACTGGCTTCCCGTCGAGAGGAGGATCACCTTTAAGCTTCTCACCCAGGCACACAAGGCCCTCCACAACGCAGGGCCCGCCGACCTGAACCACCGCCTCGTGTTCCACGCTCCCCAGCGCTCTCTCCGCTCTGCACAACTCTCCCTCGCAACTGTACCTTGAATCAAGAAAAGCAGAACAGGAGGGCGCTCCTTCTCCCTCCTCGCGGCCAAGGCATGGAACTCCCTCCCTCTCCACCTCTGACAAACCGCATCGCTCCCCAAATTCCTAAAGGACCTCAAGACCTGGCTTTTCGATGGAACTCAGTGACCCTGCAGGTTCGGCGGAACCACCCCTACCCTCCCTCCTTCGCTCAGCGCCTTGAGACCCGTTCCGGGTGAGTAGCCCGCGCTATACAAACCTATGATTGATTGATTGATTGATTGATGTAAGAGGAATTTTGTATTTTCTTTATTTTTATTGCACCAGCACTACGTGACACAGAGATTAATCAAACAAATCCTTCAGTGAAAGGCTATACTGTGGAATACTTCAGACATAGATATTAATGACCATTTATGCCCCCTCCTGAAAGATCGTCTTCTACAAATGAACGAAAAGATATTTTATAATTGAGACTTTTGTTTCACCTAGAAATAGCAACTACTCCTTAAACAGTGTTGGGATACCCTTCAATACATGCAGACTATGAGTATGGGTGGTGCGGACTTCTTGTTATAGTTTCTTTTTTTTTTAGCCAATCTAATTTCTAGCTTTAGTTTAGTAAACTTTTGAGTTTAAAGGAAAGCTTCAAATGTTGAACACATTTTGCAAGTCTTCTACTTATTTAAAGAAGATCAAACTCCTAATGAGTCTTTGATTTTGCTTTAAAGAGAATGAAGTTGGTATTTTGTTACTAAACCCTTCTCCAAGTTTCTTTTTTGTGGCATGCTTCAAATCTGTGTGTGGGCTTTGACACGTCGCTCAGAAATAGACAATTTTGAAAAGAAATGCTCTGCATTCGCTTTAAGTGCAATCCCCTATTAAAGTACAATTATACTGAAAGTGTTGAATAGTCTCTTTTTAAGAGAAATCTTTCTCCTTTACCTGTGGCCAGCACTTTATTCTGGAACTCACATCTGGTCATATTTTACCATTTGTTATATGTATAATCCTGTCAATCAATCAATCAGGGGATTTCAAGCATACTACTCACCCGTGAGGGTCTCAAGGCGCGGGGGCAGCACCGGTCAGTCGAAGAGCCAGGTCTTGAGGGTCCTCCTGAAGATGTGTAGGGTGGTGGCACGTCTGATGTCAATCGGGAGCTCGTTCCAGCTTCTGTCCGTGATGTAGGAGAAGGTTCTTCCACCTGTTCTTGTTCTGTGGATGCGCGGGGGTTCGGTGAGGGCGAGGCTGGCGGATCGGAGGTTCCTCTTGGGTATGTGGAAGGAGATTCTATCGCTGAGATACTGGGGTCAGGTGTTGTGGGGGCATTTGTAGATGTGGGTGACCATCTTGAAAGTTACTCTCTTCTCAACGGGCGGCCAGTGGAGGTTACGCAGGTGTTGGGTGATGTGTTTGTGTCGCGGGATGTCGAGGACAAGTCTAGCTGCGGTGTGCTGTATGGTCTGAAGTTTGCGGAGCAGAGGTTTGTTGATCCCGGCGTACAGGGCGTTTCTGTAGTCCAGTCTGCTGGTTATGAGTGCGTGGGTGACGGTCTTCCTTGATTCCGGGGGGATCCATTTGAAGGTCCGGGGAGGATGCGGAGGGTGTTGAAGCAGGTGGAGGCGATGGCGTTGACCTGTCGGGTCATGGAGAGGGAGGAGTCGAGTATGATGCCGAGGTTTCAGGTGTGGTCCATGGGGGTGGGGGGCTGCCGAGGGCGGTGGGCCACCAGGTGTTATCCCATGCAGAGGGGGAGGGTCCGAGGACAAGGACCTCTGGCTTCTCCGAGTTGAGAATCAGGCAGCTGCTGCACATCCAGGATGCGACGTCCTTCATTCCTTCCTGGAAGTTGAGTCTGGTGGTAATGGGGTCCTTGGTGAGGGAGAGGATGAGCTGGGTGTTGTCGGCATAGGATACTATGCTGAGTCCGTGCTGTCTGACGATGGCGGCGATGGGGGCCATGCAGATATTGAAAAGCGTGGGGCTAAGCGACGATCCTTGGGGTACTCCGCAGTTGATTTCCGTGGGTTTGGAGAGGAAGGGTGGCAGTCTGATTCTTTTGGTTCTGCCAGTGAGGGAGGAGCAGAGCCAGTCGAGGGCGGTTCCCTGTATGCTGGCTTCTTGGAGTCTGGCGGTTAGTGTGCGGTGGGAGACTGTGTCGAAGGCTGCAGAGAGGTCGAGTAGGATCAGGGCTGCGGTGTGTCCTTGGTCGAGGAGGGTGCAGATGTCGTCTGTGGCAGTGTGTAGAGCCGTCTCGGTGCTGTGGTTGCTGCAGAATCCGGATTGGGAGGGGTCGAGGATGGAGTTATACATTCATGCATTGCTGTTAATACGCTACTTGAATTATCATTATATGCTTTATTTCTAGGATTAATGTGACTAATCTCTTTTCTTTCTTCATGGATTTGAGTTTCTTAACTTTGTTTTGCCTTGTGATCTGTTCATTTTTGGCATTTCCCACTTGAAATATCACTTGATAATATATGAATACCAGTGTCTACTGAACCTAAAGCACCTTCACACATGCACACTTGGGTTTCACCAACTGGGTGGATTGCATCCTAAAGGGTCCCTCATACTGCTGGCAGAATTTTGAAAGTTGGGTGAGGTGACCAGCCTGTGTATCTTCTTACTTTTTACATTGAAACACACTACAGTCATGTGACTAGGGACACCCAACTGGTGTCTCTTACCTGGCTACCACCCCAACCCATTAATGGGTCATATCTAGACTATACCAGGAGCTAGCTACTATAGGGAGGACTGCAGCTACAGCCACCAGTGCTGCCTAGTAGAGGAACCTTGATATTTGGTTTACAGATGAGCAATGGTGATTTTACTGTTAACAAATAATTCAAGTGTTCTTGGATATTCAACATCAGTTGTTATATTTTAAATATCTCCACCTGAAGTATTCTATTACTGCTTGTCTATAGAAACGGGCTGGTTACCAACCAAGGCTCCTGTTGATGTCATCACCCATTTGTAAGCCTTTTACAGTTGGCATGGTCCTGTCCAGATATCTTTTCATGCTACCAGGATGTATTTGAGGCACTGTACAAAATGGTCAGAGAGCAGATGACGCCTTCATCTCGGATGGCACTTCTTGGCTATATCAAAGCTTATATGATGGTGTTGCCACTTCACAGCACTAGTTTTTTTGCTGGTCAAAAGGATGGGTCGCACTGAGATATGAAATGGTACTACACCGAGGATGAAACAATGGCAGCCAGACATGGCTTACTGCAATAACCTATTAGATGCAGAATCATAAACACAACAAGAGTCACTCATCAACCTCAAAAGGACCTGGGTATAAATGATAGCAAAAAACAATGTCCTAAAGTACAAAGAACAGTTATAAAATGAAGACAATATAGACATTATGTGTATAATTATAAAGGCGAAAAAGGAGAGAAATAGGAGCCAAAGTTGTAGTCACAAAATATTCAAATATTTATTTGTTTTAAGGTTCAAGCAGCAGTAAAGAAGTGTCCCAAGTGCAGAGTCTCTGAACGCGCTCAAAAATAGTGCAGGTTGTGCAAAATTTAACATAGGAAGAAAAGAATAACAGCTAAAAGAAATATTAACTTTCAACAATGTTCATAAAATGCTTGATATTTCATAAAGATTCCATTGTTTTATATACAATAATCCAAATCTTTTTCAGCTGGTATAATATCGATGGTGTTTCAACCATGCGTGATTCAACAGGTCATTATCAGGACAATGTGATAAGGGAACATCCAAAAAAGAAAACAATGCTGCATAGAGAGAATTTAAAATAATGAGAACCTTATATGAGATAATAATAAAAACAACACCATCAACGGCTGACCACAGGTTCAGCACATCAAATCCCAAGTTTTCATAAGCATTCAGAGTCATGTGCATCTACTTCCAGAGCTTGCCGCAGTTAAGCTCAACTGGAGACCAGAAACGTAATCCTTATACGAAGGGGAAGGTGCACCAAGAAACAAAGTGAATGTCCTCCAAACTTTGTCCGAAAAGTATCCTTTTATTATTCTTGATAGTAAAAAATAGGTGTCAGCCAACGCGTTTCGTTCCACTGAGCGAACTTCATCAGGGCTCATGTAACAATACGAGGTTCAATATATCCATGCTCAAAATCAAATTATATCCAAAATAGAAGTAAAAAGCATCCAAATTCCTCAAATATCAAGACGAGGTGTAGTGTGTCAGAGCTCTATGTTAAAATATTTCCAAAATCAAAGTAAGTAATAATGGTCCGAAAATCTGACACTTGGGTGACAATGATAAATAAGATCAATCTGCAGTGTTCACAGCGATTAAGCTCCAAAATACCAATGACAAAATGTAAACCAGTATCCTTGATACGATACGTCCTCTGCCTGTAATCTCTCCTTTACGATATTCAACTCAAGGTAAAAAAGTACCTGCAAAGTCAGTACTTGGACATCTGCGAAAAAACCACACACAGGGCCACTTATCAGTACGTTACCATCTGGAGCAGGAAATGAAGAGAGCAAAAATCAATGCAAAAAATGGTGCTACCAGTGAAAAAAGTTGTTCCCAAATAACAACTTACTCAATTCAGGAGGGAGCATGTTAACGGGGGCTAAATACTAGCCCAATTGTTATGAATAAAGATGGCAACTGGAACAAAATAATCTAATTAACCTTTAAAAAGGTGTGCACTAATCAAGGGAATAAATCATTCAAGAGAAGCAGCAGGAGTTACCAGTACGGAATGAATCCATGTCAGAAATTGCAGCTGCAAGCCTGCAACCAACCAAGAATACGAAGGAATTAGGTAGGGAGTTCAGCATCTAAGGTTTAAAGGAATACGGACGCATCTATGATGTTCATGAGGAGGCATGCATCATAAATCAAGAACTGAAAATAAACTAGCACAGGTCAGTTCTCAGACATCATCATACGGGGAGGCGGGCGTATCCAAAATGAAAGTGTGCATAACCCATCAGTTATTCGAATGGAATAGCGCAATAGTGCGCAAAGAGCCATCAAACGGAGGACTCCATGTTAGTCTAGTCAACCGTTATACTACAATAAGGGTAAAGCCTCAGGAAAATAGGGGAACAAAACTGAAGGCTCAAAAGAGCAATTTATTAAAAGTAGAACACATTGAAGTAGGGAAATATAGTAAATATAAAAATATAAACCGTGTGGCAACTAAAATCAAGGTTAACAAATGAAAGAATGGGGGTATTAATCAAAACAATCAAAAATGAAATTCTGATATCCAAGTATATCCATTCTAAAGCAAAATAGGGCAAGTGAAAAGAAAGGTAATCTTAGCAATTGAATTGAAAGGACAAATTCTAGGAACAAGTAGAGAAACATTGGTAAAATGCTGATGATCAACAAAATACAAAATTCGGCTCTAATTACCATGTACCACACAACTATCCCAGAAATAGATAAGTAATCTATAGATAAGTACAATCTAAAAGAAAAATAGACATCAAAATACAAGAGGAAATGCAAATTCATGATAATAACCAATACAGTACTCATACAGTGTATTGTATCACATATTGACAGTAAACAGAAATTAAGTTATTCCCTTAATCAGGAAATTAGAACCAGTCTTCACAATGTCTTATCTAGAGATACTAGTGGCACTCACACTATGTCAAAAGATTAGATAAATCCCCACCCCATTCTAGCCATCAGGGATGTCAAGATTTATGTGATTGTCATCAAACAGAGATTAAGTTATTGCATTTATCCAGGGAATTCAAACAGTATTGACAGTGTCACATCTAGAAATCCAGTGAACCTCACATTGCGTCAAAAGTGTTGATAAATCCCCACTGTCATGTGCCCAAGTAAGGCCTGGTATGAATTAATATCATTCTTGCATATCCACAAATATTTCTTCCTAAAGCTGCCTTCTCTTTGCCACATTAACATTTGACACATATCTTGCGTTCATGACGCTTGGTTTGGTTTCGCAAAAACACTGACCTTGCTGACACAGAACACTTCATGAGAATACTATCACACTGCCTTGGCATTTGGTGCAAGGCCTCTAACAAGCGCAATACAAATATGTTTTATTATTACATCCACAGGGCGGTACAGTTATCTATAGAACACAAACAATGGCTACCTGATTACAATCTCGACCCGAGGGAAGGATGCCATTTTCAATTTATATTATTTTGTTTCCTAGCATAATCAGAGGAGACACTGTGGTTGATCTTGAGGGGTCCCTGCATGCTGAAGCTTTCGCATAGCAGCTGACTGACACCTTTGCGACGGGTGTCCAGTGCATGACTAAGACAGGGTCGTACACTCTTACCCACCAGGTAAAGGGGTTAGATCATCTAGACGGGGATTTTCTTGGCAAACTATATATTCACACCCTAGAAATCTATGTTAGTGTAAGCATCGTAGGGATACACTCAATTGTTACAATCTCTTATAAGTATGCATATATAACCGGTCTCAACAAGAGAGTGGAACTCTTTGTTTTATTTTCTGTTTTCACACTCGTAACATTTATCTGTTTCTACCTATTATTTATCGCAGCCCACAATTTTTTTCAAGACTCCCTTTGGTTCAATAAACATTGAAAACAACCCTCTGTGTATTCTTTGTATATTTCTCAGAGTGAAAGAAAGCACAAGTGACTGAGCGAAAGTTTGAAGTCTGTCACCACGGTTCCTGAGGGAACAGAGTTGTCATGTTCAGTGGTTGCCAGAACTGTTCGCTCCCTGTTTAGGGGGACTAACGGTGGCACTGCAAGTTAGCTGGTCAAAAGGGACAACATATCCATTGGGGGTGCATGGAATCAATCTGGCACCATCCTAGTTTTATGTCGTCCGCAAACACGTAGTTCCTACTGATTGGTGGAAACTACATGACACCGCCTCGTCCTGGAAGTTGGGGTTGGTCAATGAAATGCCATGTAAGATCAGTTTCTGTATAATTGTGTGAAATCAAATGAGCAACCAAGAAGGCATTGTCATTTTTGCAATGGATGTGACTCTTGTGTTGTATGATACATTTTGTGATGATTTCTGATGTCTGTCCAATATATAGAAGGCCACAAGGGCACCGACTGGCCTATACTACACTACTAGATCTACAATCAGTGAATTGTTGTAATTGATGGAGAATATTGTCATGTGTGAATCCCTTAGTATTAGAGGTATAGGAACACACTGAATAGAGTAAGCACTGTTTACAGTACCCACCTTTCTACTTAGGTCAACTTCATTTCTGAATGTAGTTTCGCTGACTGTGAGGGATTTGATACAGATAAAAGCTGTTCGTAGTAGGGCATTAATTTTGCAATAGATGTTGAGTATTTTGAGGAACTTGGCTTTCTCTGAATAGTTGTATACGTATTGAACAGCTTGTGCAATGGGGATTTCCCATATATCTGTGGCTGATTGTTAATGTGAACTAGGTTACCTGTGAGGTATCTGATATATGGTCAATGCTGCACATAACACAAACTTGCTACAGGGAGTTGTATCTGTGGTGGCATTAAGGATGCTTCATATTATTATTCTCAGCTGTTTTGTAATTACTTTCATGCATCTAACCACATACTAATTTATGGAGTAATGTGTACAAAAGAAGCTTGGATGATGCCAATAATGATGTCATTTGAGATGTCATCAGTGATGTCATAAATGATGTCATAGAAAATGAAATCAGTGATGTAATATGTGAAGTTATAAGCAGATAAGCAGTGCATTGATGAGGCGCAAATTATGTGGTTTTAGTTCAAATCATTAATGTTGTCACTGACATATTCACGTAGCTATAGCATTACTTAAACCTTTGTGTTTTTCAGTGAATATATATATATATATATATATATAAATATAAATATATATATATATATATATTCACTGAAAAAACCATAGGTTTCAGACATGTTATAGTTAGGAATTAGCATTTAAAAAACCTTAGAAATTCACTGAAAAACCATAGGTTTTAGGGGTGTTATAGTTAGTTGGACATTTCACTCGTACAAAACCCGTGAAATTCCCCGTTATAGTTAGTTCAGCTAACTATAACTCGCGCCCCGCAATGCACTGCTGATGACGTCACATATTACATCACTCATGACATGGTCAGTGACATCACTGATGACATCACTGATGACATCATCCAGTGACTGTGTGTTTCTGTAAAGTTTAAATATGTTTAATATATATAGGGAAAGGCGTATACTGGAGATACCTGTTGGGCTATTTGGCCCTCAGGGATCCTCAGTATTGAAAGCGAATTAATTCCCCAAATTAAAACGCGCCAGGGGGCGCGTTTGCAGAGTGCTGGAAGGAGGGGGCGTGGCCTCCGGCTCGATGCCGGTCTTTTTTTTTTTTTTTTCTTTTTTAGAAAGGGGGCTGTGTGGCCCCCCTTGTTTTTCAAATTTCTTGTCCCTGGGGACCCCATCCCCCAAAGCCTGCCCCCTAATATCTTGTTTTAAAAAAAAAAATTTGGAAGGGGGATGCGTGGCCCCCCTCCCCAGGCCTTAATCGGCCCCGGGGACCCCATCCCCCGGGGCCGGCCTGTGTTTTTTTTTAATTAACATTTGGGGAGGGGGGCCGCGTGGCCCCCCTCCTGGGCTACTACTAGCCCTGGGGGCCCCATCCCCTGGGGCTGGCCCTCTCCGTTGGGGACCGTGGGGGGGTCCCCAATACCCCCACGGTCCCGCCGGCTCCCCGCGTCCTTCGGGAGCCGGCATTGCTTTTCCACATGGGGAGCTGCTAAGATGCAGCTCCCCGTGTGGAAAAGCAATCGGCTTTGGTTTTTGGAAGAGAGAGCAGGTTTCCTGCTCTCTCTTTCAAAAACCGAAGCAGTTTGCTATGACAGGACGGGAGCCACGAGGCTCCCGTCCTGTCATAGCAAACTACAGTGTCCCAGGGGTAGGCACCCCGGGACACTGCAGGAGCCGGCCCTGGGGGGTGGTGGTCCCCAGGGCCATCAAGGGCTCCAGGAGGGGGGCCGCACGGCCCCCCTCCCTGCATTGGCAAAGCCCCGGGGAGGTGGTGGTCCTCGGGCTCGGGGTCCGTAACGGACCCCCATATTGAAATATTTAGTGCCCCGGGGAGGTGGCGGTCTCGGGCGTGTGGGGGCTGGAGCCCCCCACACAGGTCATAGTATTTTTAAACAAAGAAGCCCCGGGGGTGGCGGTCCCCGGGGCTGCGGGAGGGCCAAGAGCCCTCCCGCACCGTTATTTTTTAAAGCCTCGGGGGTGGCCATCCCTGGGGCTTGGGCCCCCAAGCCCCAGGGATGGCCCCCCACACATAAAAATGAAAAACCCTGCATGCCCCCGGGACTTGGCCCACCCGGGGGCCAAATAGCATCGAAGCGCGGGAGACCGCGCTTCTATTTTTATTTTTTATCGGCTGGATCCGCGCACCCAGTGCGTTTTTGTCCTTGTGGGACCCCCTGAGCAGGCCTAGGGGGTCAGGGTGTTTCTACCCTGCCCCCTTTTTGCGTTTTGCGCGATTGTTTTACTGCTTTCTTGTGCCTCGGTTCTACCGAGGCACAAGATGGCTGCCAACACTTCCTGGTTTGGAGTGTTGACAGCCAATTAGCATACAGCTCGTGATCGGGAGGGTGCGCGGATCCTCCGCTGCCATAGATATATATGTGTTTTTACTTTTGATTTTCTCAGCAACTACTGAAGGGATTTACACCATTTAACAAAAAGGGTTCTTTCTGAACCAAGAACTACCTCTTTGCCAAATTTGGTGTAATTCCGTTCAGCAGTTCGGGCTGTAGCTGTGTCTAAAGTTTCCTATGGAAAATTGCATGGGAAAAACATGTTTTGGGACCCCCCTTTTTTCTCGGCCCCCGCTTGCCGAATCACCCCGAAACTTTCAGGATTGGAGCGGACCGGGGCGGCCCATAAGTTTTGAGAATTTCGCGAAGATTCGTCAACCGGCGCCAAAGGTATTGGAAATAGAATGTTGCGAATTTCCTATGGAAAATAGGTCCTAACTATAACTATCTACTGGCGACCGCCATTAGATAATATATATATATATATATATATATATATATATATATATATATATATATTTCCTTTACACCTTCATGCACGCCGCCCTCCAATACTCCACGCGTCTCGAGGGCGAACAGAAGAACAGCACCGACAAATCCTTCGTGTGAGGTAACTCGTTTATTTTTTCAAAGTTAAATCAGCCTCCATTCATCACGGGGCCATAACCAGCAAAGTGCAGGGGTGCATACAAACAGAGAAATGACCTACGCGTTTCGGCTAGCGCCTTCTACTGGGTCATAGAGTAAGGTGCAGAGTGCCAATTTAAAGGGAAACCACTCCCTTTCACCACCACCAATTAAAAACAGATATCAGTAAAGGGGACGCAACCACTAGTTTGGTTTTTAAGTTCATCATATTCCTAAAACAAGTCAATTTCATAGAGAATGTGTCAGCAGCATTATAAGCAATGAATAATACACATTTTATCCTTGTAACGTACACACAGTCAGGGATCTAACAATTGATACGTTAGAAGTAGAGGCTTTTCTGTAGTTACATCTGTCAGGTGAAGTATGCTACAGTTAAATGGAAAGTTTATGGCACATCGTGCAAGTTATTGTGTCAGTCATAATACAAAAGATATGTAGTATCACACATACACCTGGGATAGAGGTGTCACCCCAACATTTAAAGTAAGGCAGTTTGGGGATAAAGTATCCACCTCCACTCCACAACAAAGAGTAAAACCTTTTGAGGATAAAGTATCCATCTCTGCCTCCAGAAATAGCTTATCTGTGGCCAGAGATATTTTCAAATATCAGATTAGTTCATACTCTTACCTAGGTATACCGGATATACGTTGAGCACATATTGGTCACTTATTCCAATGCACAAAATAACAATAGATTTACAATGCTCAATGGTCAATAGATGATATCTATATATTGATCACTTATTCCAATACACAAAATAACATGTTCGTCTGAGCTCTTGGTCCAATATGTATAGTAGATACTAAGAACACATTTACCCCGTATAAAAGTGCACCGTCCATGTTTCCTATCAAATGCAGATATAACTATTAATTCTCTAATCATACTTCCGCATGTTTACAGAAAGGAAATCTATTTCCAGGTGCAAATAACTGCTGATAAAGTGACTCATGCTAACATAAAACATTCTGAATAAAGTGCATGGTGCATAGCTCTTAAGATGCTTGAACATACCAGGGAGATCAATTATTCTTAGTTCTGTTTTTTCCAAAAGCATTTTTCCTTAACATTAAATCTATGCATATAAAGTGCTCAGTATAATTTCCCTCAAAAATGATAAAGTGCAAAGTGCAACAGTACTCTGTTATAGAGAAAGCGACTTGTGCAATCTTGGGACACCAATAAAATATTTTCCATAATCTAGTAAACATTACTTCAAAAGCCCAATCATGGTATTAATATTATTTGAAATACAGAAACCTGCAAACCACTGCTATTATGGGTTCATGATCCAATAAAAGATACTTTCAAATATTTAATCAAATAATCTTACAAAAAGGTATATAGTTCAGCGTCCGTATTCAGACCCCACGGATTCTCTGTGCCCAAGTTCACTATCCATCTTGATTCGGCACGTCTCAGGGCTAATTCTCTATCGCCTCCTCTGATCTTAATTGGGATATGTTCAATGCCAGAGTAAAACAGGTGGTTTATATCAAAAATGCCTTCATGCTCTTTCCAAATGTGCTTGGCCATCACATACGTAAAGTCCTTGTTGGTCACAGCCCGCAAATGCTGGAGGATGCGTAATTTAAGTTTGTTCACTGTGCTATCAACATAACGTTGACCGCATCCACACTCCAGCAGGTACACCACATGCGTGGTTTCACATGTGATCCTCTCTTTGATGGGTTTTTTGAAACCTTGTATAGTTGTTATTTCCACCAAATTGCGCCCATAGTTGCAGGCTTTACATTTATGGGATTTGACGAACCCCTTGTGTGATAGCCAAGTACTTTTTTGGGCATTTTTGTTGGTAAAATAACTCTGTGTCAGCAAGTCGCCCAAAGATGGTACCTTTCTGTAAGTGATGTTCGCATGTTGTGTAATAAATGGTTTAAGATCTTGATCTTTCTTTAAAATGTTCCAATGTTTGTTTATTACTTGCTTAACCTTGATATTGGATCTTTAAAAATCTGTAATGAACCTTGTTGTTTCAGCAGTGGATTCGATTGGTGTCACAGTGCTTTTAGGCAACAATAAATCCTCTCTCTTCATGTTGATGGCCCTTGATCGTGCGTGGCCCTTGATCGTGCATTTTCCAAAACCATAACTGGATATCCTCTCCTCAGAAAACGGTCAAACATCATATCTACTTGTCTCGTGTACTCCCCATCCTCTGAACAATTCCTGCGTGCCGCAGGAACTCTCCATACGGGATGCTCCACTTTAGGGCTTTTGGGTATGCGCTGTTCGCTGATAGAATGCTGTTGCAGGATGTGGTCTTTCGAAAGAGGGTGGGGCATATTCGTTCGTCCTATCTAGATAGTCTACAGAGTTCCTACTATATGTGTATGTAAACTGTAGGTTGAGGGAATTGTCGTTGAGTGATGATAAAAAATCCTTCAGATCATATTCTTCTCCCTCCCATATGAGGAAGAGATCATCGAAATAGCGGACCCATAGCACCACCCTCTCCAAGTTGATGTTGTTACTCTCTGACCACAAACATTCTGCCTCCCAAAAGCCCATGGTCAAGTTCGCGTAGGTTGGAGCGAATGATGTCCCCATGGCAGTCCCTTGATTCTGCCTATAGAACTTGCCATCGAAAATAAAAACATTGTTGGTAAGACAAAAGGACATCATTTCGAGGAGCATTTTGGTATGACTCAATAGGTTGAGTGACCTTGATCTCATAAAATATTCACACGCTTTGAGACCATCTTCATGGATTATTGAGGTGTACAACGAGACCACGTCGACCATGGCCATAATGTAACCTGGTTTCCAAGGGGTATTGTTAATCCGGTTCAGAAAATCCATAAACTCCCGAATGTACGATGGTAGATCTGCAACGTAGGGGAAGATAAAGATGTCTATGAATCTTGAAGTGTTTTTCAAGAAGAGACCCACACGAGCTGACAATTGGGCGGCCAGAGGGATTTTCAAGACTCTTGTGTACCTTTGGCAGTACATAAAGGGTCGGCATAGTTGGATGGTCTATCTTCAGGTACTGTAATTCACCATCGTCTATCAGACCCTCTTCATGCCATTGATGTAACTTTGCATGGAAGGTGGATTTAATATCGTGGATCGGATTGCTCTTCAATCTCTCATAGTTGGTAGGATCCCCCAACTGTCTTCTCACCTCCTGATGGTATTTATTGCGGTCCATCACCACGATATCGCCGCCCTTGTCGGACTGTTTGATAATGATATTCATGTCATGTCGTAGGTCTGTGAGTGCCCACCAATCCTCCTTTTTCATGTTAAGGCTCTTGTGATTTCTGTGGTCTTTTTCTATTACGTAGATGTCCCTCAGGTCTTCTGCCACCAGTTCCTGAAAGACATCCACCCTATTGCCAGGAGGTAACTGTGGGCAAAATCTGGATTTCCCTTTATGTCCGCTACTCACAGACATATTAATATCAATACCCATGGCTATACAAAGATCCGAGGTGTTCTCCCCCTCAGGCATGGACACATGTGATACATTGTCACTCATTAAATCTTGCATTGTCCTCAGGGGTTCGATGTCTTCTCCCGTGCAATGTCCAACTAACTATAACTGTCCCTAAAACCTATGGTTTTTTCAGTGAATTTCAAAGGTTTTTTAAATGCTAATTCCTAACTATAACATGTCTGAAACCTATGGTTTTTTTCAGTGAATTTCAAAGGTTTTGTAAATGACAATTTTTAAATGTATTAATTCTTATATTTATTTTTTTGATACTGATTTACTACATTTTTTTAAACTATTTATTTTTAGATATTTTATTTTTTAAATTACATTGTAATTACATTATACATTACATTACAAAATATACTTTCTCAGAATGAATTACTTTAGTTTAAATACTTTGCAAATAGGCAATAGACTTTTAAGTACAGTAGTTACAGTTGTTGCAATGGGCAACACAATTTCAAACACAATGCAACATTGAGCTCAATGTGAATTTCTAGTTAAATGCAATTAGTTACTTTATGGATGACTTTTCTAACCACAGGACTGGATCCTAGATTCAGTCCTGGGACATCTCCTGTAAACAGTTGAGTAAAAGCGTTTTGGTTACAGTAGTGATTTTTAAGGAATATTATTGTATTTTAAAAGTTGACAGAAACTTTTTCACATAGAATCACCAATGTTATCCTACGGGAGGAAATTCACTTAGCAGGTAAGTAGTGTTATCGTTACTTTTTCTTACTCAGTGTTGGATCCTAGATCCAGCAATGGTGCATCTCCTGTAAACAGTTGAAAGAATGCGTTTAAGTCATACAGGCGATTTTTAAGGAATATTTGTAGTTTGTGAAAATCGACACTTTGAAACTTTTCTGCTGAAAACCAGACAATGGATTCCTATGGAAGGAAATATAAGTTACTGGTAAGTACGGTTAGAATTACTTTTTCAGGGTCAGTGCTGGGCTAAAAGATGCAGCACTGGGTTCTCTCCTGATAACAGGTGAGTAAATCGGAATTCGTAGTTCGGTTGATTTTAGAGGAATATTATAAAGTTCCAAAACTCCACACTTAGAAGAATTTCCAAGTGAAACCAGTCAATGTTAGCCTATGGAAGGAAATTCAAGTTACTGGTAAGTACGGTTAGAATTACTTTTCAGGATCAGTACTGGGCTCAAAGATGCAGCCCTGAGGTCTCTCCTGATAACAGGTGAGTAAATCGGAATTCGTAGTTCGGCTGATTTTAGAGGAATATTTGTATGTTTCAAAAATCGACACTTAGAAACTTTTTCAGCAAAAAGCAGGCAATGATATCCTATGGAAGGAAATTCAAGTTACTGGTAAGTACGGTTAAAATTACTTTTCGAGGTTAGTGCTGGGTTAAAAGATGCAGCACTGGGTTCTCTCCTGATAACAGGTGAGTAAATCGGAATTCGTAGTTCGGTTGATTTTAGAGGAATATTATAAAGTTCCAAAACTCCACACTTAGAAGAATTTCCAAGTGAAACCAGTCAATGTTAGCCTATGGAAGGAAATTCAAGTTACTGGTAAGTACGGTTAAAATTACTTTTCAGGATCAGTACTGGGCTCAAAGATGTAGCACTGAGGTCTCTCCTGATAACAGGTGAGTAAATCGGAATTCGTAGTTCTGCTGATTTTAGAGGAATATTTGTATGTTTCAAAATCGACACTTAGAAACTTTTTCAGCAAAAAGCAGGCAATGATATCCTATGGAAGGAAATTCAAGTTACTGGTAAGTACGGTTAAAATTACTTTTCAGGATTAGTACTGGGCTCAAAGATGCAGCACTGAGGTCTCTCCTGATAACAGGTGAGTAAATCGGAATTCGTAGTTCGGCTGATTTTAGAGGAATATTTGCACAATGGTGAAGGAAGGGGTTGGGGCCTGAGGTGACATGTCTGCAAACACGCCCTGTGGCGCGTTTTAAGTTGGAAAATTAATTCCTCCTCAATCCCGAGGGTCCCTAGGGGCCAACTAGCCCACCAGATACCTCTAGTATGCCCCAGACAGCTGCGTTGCAGAGAGGTGTTCAGAGGCCACGCCCCTTTTTACAACACTCTGCAACGCTGCTCCGTGGCGCTTACTGGAGGTACCTGGTGGGCTAGTTGGCCCCCAGGGACCCTCAGGATTGAAGGGGATTTAATTCCCCATCTTAAAATGCGCCACGGGGCCTGTTTGCACACATGTCACCTCAGGCCCCGCCCCCTCCCTTCACCACTGTGCAAACACGCCCCGTGGCGCGTTTTAAGTCGGGGGATTAACTCCCCTTGAATCCTGAGGGTCCCTGGGGTACAACTAGCCCACCAGCTACCTCCATTAAGCGCCACAGAGCTGCTTTGCAGAGAGGTGTAAAAAGGGGTGTGGCCTCAGAACACCTCTCTGCAACGCAGCCCCCTGGCGCATACTGGAGGTTCCTGGTTGGCTAGTTGGCCCCCAGGGACCCCCAGTATTCAAGGGGAATTCGTTCCCCCTCTGCAAGCGCGCCAGGGGGCGTGTTTGCAGAGTGCTGACAAGGAGGGGGCGTGGCCTCCGGCGCAATGCCGGATTTTTTGTGTGTGATTTTTTTATTAAATGGGGCTGTGTGGCCCCCCTTCTTTGTAATTATTTTGGGCCCTGGGGACCCCATCCCCCAGGGCCTGACCCCTTTTATTTACTTTTTAAAAGGTACGGGAAGGGGACCGCGTGGGCCCCCTCCCGTGGCCACTTTCGACCCGGGGACCCCATCCCCCAAGTCATTGCCACCTTATTTTTTATTTTTTTTTAATGGAGGGGGGCTGCGTGGCCCCCCTCCTAAGGCCTCCTTATGCCCCGGGGACCCCATCACCCAGGGCCGGCCTTTATTTTACAATTTTTTTAAAAATTATTTTTGGGGAGGGGGGCCGCGTGGCCCCCCTCCCGGGCCACTACTTGCCCCAGGGACCCCATCCCCCGGGGCTGGCCCTATCCTTTGGGGTCCGTGGGGGGACCCCAACTCCCCCACGGACCATGCCGGCTCCCCGCGTCCTGCGGGAGCCGGCATTGCTTTTCCACATGGGGAGCTGCTAACATGCAGCTCCCCATGTGGAAAAGCAATGTGCTTTGAATTTTGGAAGAGAGAGCAGGTTTCCCTGCTCTCGCTCTAAAATTCAAGCAGTTTGCTATGACAGGACGGGAGCAGCGAGGCTCCCGTCCTGTCATAGCAAACTACAGTGTCCCGGGGTAGGCACCCCGGGACACTGCAGGAGCCGGCCCTGGGGGTGGCGGTCCCCAGGGCCGTCACTGGCTCAAGGAGGGGGCCGCGCGGCCCCCTCCCCATTTCTGCAAAGCCCCGGGAGGTGGTGGTCCCCAGGGCTTCGGGGTCCGAAACGGACCCCCATTTTAACATTTTTAGTGCCCCGGGGAGGTGGCGGTCCCCGGGGCATGTGGGGGCTGGAGCCCCCACACAGGTATTTTAAATTTAAAAAGAAGCCCCGGGGGTGGCGGTCCTCGGGGCTGCGGAGGGCTCAGAGCCCTCCCGCACCATTTTTATTAGAAAGCCCGGGGGTGGCGGTCCCAGGGCTTGGGGGCCTTAGAGGCCCCCATTAACTATAAACCCACCTTCCCGCATGCCCCCGGGACTTGGCCCACCCGGGGGCAAATTAGCATCGAAGCGCATCCCGCCGATTTTTTAAAAAAAAATGCTTTTTTCTGCCCAGGGGGTCGTTGTGGGACCCCCTGAGCAGACCTAGGGGGTCAGGGTGTTTCTACCCTGCCCCCTTTGTGCGTTTGCACACTTGCGATTTTTTTTCTCGGCGGGATTCGCGCACCCTAAACGCATCCCGCCGATTTAAAAAAAAAAAAATGCTTTTTTCTGCCCAGGGGTCCTTGTGGGACCCCTGAGCAGACCTAGGGGTCAGGGTGTTTCTACCCTGCTCCCTTTTTGCGCTTTGCGCACTTGTTTCTGTCCCTCGGTTCTACCGAGGATAAAATGGCTGCCAACACTTCCTGATTTGAGTGTTGACAGCCAATTAGCATGCAGCTCGTGATCGGGAGGGTACGCGGACCCTACTCGGCCATAGATATATATGTGACTTTACTTTTGATTTTCTCAGGAACTACTGAACGGATTTACACCATTTAACAAAAAGGGTTCTTTCTGAACCAAGAACTACCTCTTTGCCAAATTTGGTGTAATTCCGTTCAGCAGTTCGGGCTGTAGCCGTGGCTAAAGTTTCCTATGGGAAGATGAATGGGGAAAACACGTTTTGGGACCCCCCTTTTTTCTCGGCCCCCGCTTGACGAATGACCCCATAACTTTCAGGGTAGGAGCGGACCGGAGCGGGCCATAAAGTTTGAACATTTTGCGAAGATTCGTCAACCGACGCAAGAGTTATTTCAAATAGAATGTTGCGGATTTCCTATGGAAAATAGGTCCTAACTATAACTATCTACTGGCGACCGCCAGTAGATAATATATATATATATATATAGGGTTTTAATTACCCTGCCAACCATCAAGCAACAAATTATATTCAATACTTTCTGAGTCCTTTGGATGGCAACACATCATAAATCTCCTAATTAACTTAAAGACGTATTTACAAGTCCAAGGTTGGAAGGAAGCTTCACTCACAGAAAGACATACAGCTCTCCACCACTAAATGGAGACGAAAATGGCTGGAAGGGAAACAATTCACTGCATTAAATCCTCTCATCACATATTGTAATAAATTGTGTTACTGGTTGAAGGGTGTGTAAACCCCTGTCAGACAACAACCACAATTCTTGTCAGGGTTAACCACAAAAGTCACACAATTAACCTCTACTGAACCCTCTGGTATCTTGGTACGAAGCAGTCAGGCCTAAGTGTAAGATATTTCTGCAGCACAACAAACAGAAATAAAGTGAAAATACAACACAAGAAAAATCCCAAAACAACTTAGAAAACTAGAGTAAATTTTAGTAAATAAAATGATACCAGAATGACAAAAATCAAAACGGTAGAACCAGAGGTATTGAAGTTCAACGTTTCAGGTAAGTATAGCGCCGAAAAGCACAAAGCACCACTCATGATCATCTGGTCATGCTAGACTTGGTAGACCAGGATAAAGTCATAGGTTCAGGCAAGCTGCGATGGAGTGTGGGCTAGACAGAGGGACCAGGTTAGTCCCGCTGAGCAAGTTCCCTTCTCAAAGTTCGCTGGGAAGAGTCCAGGTTGCAGTGGAGGAGGCTGCAAGGAGCAGCCAGGACATTGTGGATGGTAATTGCAGTAGCATGAAGAGTAGGCCATGTGGCACGGTCTATCGCCGCTGTAGTGCAAAGAGCTGGTCGAGCACCACGGACCGTCGCTGCCGCAGCTTCATGTTAGCGGTCATGGAGGGCTGTCATTGCTGTACTGCAAAAGGCCAGATCTAGTGTTGCCAGTCGTCTCTGACTGTCACTGTTGCTGTCGCGTGAATAGTCGAGTTCAACGGAGCTTCACATTGGCAGTCATCTTAGGCAACAGAGTCTTGGTTAAAAAAGGCACGTTTGCAGTTACGAAGAGTGCCAAACTTCAGATTTCTCCTTTTTTCTCAGGAGGAGTTTAACTGATGCCAGCCAAGGGTCCAGGACCTGGGGATGCACCTCTTGGGGATCCATTACTCACTCCAGCAGAGGCCAGCAGGGCACAGGCTGGTCATGTTGTAGGCAGGAGTGGCTCATATTGGGGGAAAGAGGTGGGGTGGGGGAGGGGGCCAGGGTGGGGAAGGGGGCAATGGAGACAAAAAAAGCAACTTACCTGCTGCCCTCCTGCATCGCATCACGCTCTTCCGCACCTCTCCGCTGCTGCAGGCAGGCACAGGCTCCAGCCGGCCTTGCGGCCAATACTGAAGCTGCTCTTATCCATGAGAGCAGTTTCAGGATTGGCCTGAGCGCCGGTGATTTATGCTCCAGGACAGACTGGGAGTCTGTACCTGCCCTCTCCAACCCCAGCAATGCAGCTGCGGTTAGAGAGAGAGTTTTACTGCACATGTGGGTTTGGCCGGCTTCAGACGGCTGGCCAAAAACCACATGCGCAGTGTAGATAGAGCCCACCACTCACCCTCCAGCTTATCATCACCCTGGCCCCACCCCAAGCCTCGGCACAAGCTAAATAAAACAATAATAAAACAGGTTTTAAACCTGTTTTATTTTTTACATTTTTTAAAGTGCTGGCAGGGGAGGGTGACGCTCCTCTTCCATTGTGGAGGAGCCGCTGCTGGTTGTAGGTCCTGAAGGTCCAGTTGTCACAAATAAGCTTCACAATTTTGTTGTGTTACTATAGCTCAGACAGGAGGTCAACCAACTGAACTTTAGAGTCACTCAGGTTAGCCTGGGATGAAGGGAGCAGTTCCAGTATTCCTTCTCAGAGACCAGGGAAGGCCTCAAGCAGCAGGGCAGTCTTCTGGAGAGCAAGGCAGCCTTCAAGCAGCCGAGAAGCCCTCTGGTAGCAGCAGGGCAGTCCTATGGGGAACAAGGGAGGCCTCAATCAGCAGGGTAGTTCGCTAGGAAACAAGGCAGTCCTTCTTCTGTAGTGGTCGCAGGCTCAGGAGTGTACTGAGGTGTTATTATGAGGGTCCAATATTTATACCTGGTACCAGCCTTTTTGTAAAGGGGGGGATACCCTTTCCTACCCCCAAATATAGTTCTGGACAGTTCTTCCCCTGTCAAGGCTCCAAGAAGCCTGGGGTGACAAAAGGCTGATGTCATGTTCCTTTGTGAGTCCTGGAGGCAAGTCCTTTGAAGTGTAAATGAGGCACGGCACTACTCCAACCTCAGTCATTCTGGCAGGATGGCTGTCTCTCTGCTACACCCAAGTTCTAATGTTCACTGTCTGGGCCAAATACACATTCCTGATAGGGGAGTAAGTAAAAGGCCCAGGCACCTTCTGGAAACTCCTAGAAAGCCTCAAAAGTTTAGGGCAGGAAAATGCCAAATTTCGAAAAGTAAAACACACAAGATGATGGACGGAATGCTGCACATTGGCAAACATTCACCCCCAGTCACAGATCTGGGTTTAATCCATCGTTATTTTGCTTCACCACGCCACCCCAGTTCAGACATAGCGATATGCAAATCAGTCTTGACCCTGTGCCTTATGGGAACAGTCCAGACCAAACTGTTAAGCCATGTCTTCCCTGGACCGGAATCAAGCATCCTAGGACCGGTTTCAGGCTATCATCCTTCATCAGCCAGGATAGCTTGACTCCAGTGGCGTAGTGAGCACGGGACCCACGTCTGGGCATACCCTTCCCACATAGGGCGAAATGCAAAACACACAAGATGATGGACGGAATGCTGCACATTGGCAAACATTCACCCCCAGTCACAGATCTGGGTTTAATCCATCGTTATTTTGCTTCACCACGCCACCCCAGTTCAGACATACGATATGCAAATCAGTCTTGACTCTGTGCCTCATGGGAACAGTCAGACCGAACTGCCAAGCCATGTCTTCCCTGGACCGGAATCAAGCATCCTAGGACCGGTTTCAGGCTATCAGCCAGGATAGCTTGACTCCAGTGGCGTAGTGAGCACGGGACCCACGTCTGGGCATACCCTTCCCACATAGGCGAAATGCAAAACACACAAGATGATGGACGGAATGCTGCACATTGGCAAACATTCACCCCAGTCACAGATCTGGGTTTAATCCATCGTTATTTTGCTTCACCACGCCACCCCAGTTCAGACATATGATATGCAATCAGTCTTGACCCTGTGCTCATGGGAACAGTCCAGACCGAACTGCTAAGCCATGTCTTCCTGGACCGAATCAAGCATCCTAGGACCGGTTTCAGGCTATCAGCCTTCATCAGCCAGGATAGCTTGACTCCAGTGGCGTAGTGAGCACGGGACCCACGTCTGGGCATACCCTTCCCACATAGGGCGAAATGCAAAACACACAAGATGATGGACGGAATGCTGCACATTGGCAAACATTCACCCCAGTCACAGATCTGGGTTTAATCCATCGTTATTTTGCTTCACCACGCCACCCCAGTTCAGACATAGCGATATGCAAATCAGTCTTGACCCTGTGCCTCATGGGAACAGTCCAGACCGAACTGCCAAGCCATGTCTTCCCTGGACCGGAATCAAGCATCCTAGGACCGGTTTCAGGCTATCAGCCTTCATCAGCCAGGATAGCTTGACTCCAGTGGCGTAGTGAGCACGGGACCCACGTCTGGGCATACCCTTCCCACATAGGGCGGGTATTGCTCACTTTGCCACTGTATTCAAGCAAGCCTGGCTGATGACGGCTGAAATGCCAGAAACCGGTCCTAGGATGCTTGTTTCCGGTCCAGGGAAGACATGGCTTGGCAGTTCGGGCTGGACTGTTCCCATGAGGCACAGGGTCAGACTGATTTGCATATGGCCATGTCTGAACTGGGGTGGTGGAGTGAGCTAAAGAATGATGATGGATTAAACCCAGATCAGTTGACTGGGGGTGAGTGTTTGATTGGCTCAAGCGCTCCGTCCATCATCCCCTTTTTTATCGCTTTGGTCGCCCTAAGTTGGCGGGGTGCATGGCCAGACGTGGGTCCCTTGCTCAGTTTGCCACTGGATTCAAGCAAGCCTGGCTGATGATGGCTGAAATGCCAGAAACCGGTCCTAGGATGCTTGTTTCCGGTCCAGGGAAGACATGGCTTGGCAGTTCGGGCTGGACTGTTCCCATGAGGCACAGGGTCAGACTGATTTGCATATGGCCATGTCTGAACTGGGGTGGTGGAGTGAGCTAAAGAATGATGATGGATTAAACCCAGATCAGTTGACTGTGGGTGAGTGTTTGATTGGCTCAAGCTGCTCCGTCCATCATCCCCTTTGTATCGCTTTGGTCGCCCTAAGTTGGCAGGGGTATGCCCAGACGTGGGTCCCTTGCTCACTTTGCCACTGGATTCAAGCAAGCCTGGCTGATGACGGCTGAAATGCCAGAAACCGGTCCTAGGATGCTTGTTTCCGGTCCAGGGAAGACATGGCTTGGCAGTTCGGGCTGGACTGTTCCCATGAGGCACAGGGTCAGACTGATTTGCATATGGCCATGTCTGAACTGGGGTGGTGGAGTGAGCTAAAGAATGATGATGGATTAAACCCAGATCAGTTGACTGGGGGTGAGTGTTTGATTGGCTCAAGCGTTCCGTCCATCATCCCCTTTTGTATCGCTTTGGTCGCCCTAAGTTGGCGGGGGTATGCCCAGACGTGGGTCCCTTGCTCACTTTGCCACTGGATTCAAGCAAGCCTGGCTGATGACGGCTGAAATGCCAGAAACCGGTCCTAGCATGCTTGTTTCCGGTCCAGGGAAGACATGGCTTGGCAGTTCGGGCTGGACTGTTCCCATGAGGCACAGGGTCAGACTGATTTGCATATGGCCATGTCTGAACTGGGGTGGTGGAGTGAGCTAAAGAATGATGATGGATTAAACCCATTATCAGTTGACTGGGGGTGAGTGTTTGATTGGCTCAAGCGCTCCGTCCATCATCCCCTTTTGTATCGCTTTGGTCGCCCTAAGTTGGCGGGGGTATGCCCAGACGTGGGTCCCTTGCTCACTTTGCCACTGGATTCAAGCAAGCCTGGCTGATGATGGCTGAAATGCCAGAAACCGGTCCTAGGATGCTTGTTTCCGGTCCAGGGAAGACATGGCTTGGCAGTTCGGGCTGGACTGTTCCCATGAGGCACAGGGTCAGACTGATTTGCATATGGCCATGTCTGAACTGGGGTGGTGGAGTGAGCTAAAGAATGATGATGGATTAAACCCAGATCAGTTGACTGGGGGTGAGTGTTTGATTGGCTCAAGCTGCTCCGTCCATCATCCCCTTTTGTATCGCTTTGGTCGCCCTAAGTTGGCGGGGGTATGCCCAGACGTGGGTCCCTTGCTCACTTTGCCACTGGATTCAAGCAAGCCTGGCTGATAACGGCTGAAATGCCAGAAACCGGTCCTAGGATGCTTGTTTCCGGTCCAGGGAAGACATGGCTTGGCAGTTCGGGCTGGACTGTTCCCATGAGGCACAGGGTCAGACTGATTTGCATATGGCCATGTCTGAACTGGGGTGGTGGAGTGAGCTAAAGAATGATGATGGATTAAACCCATTATCAGTTGACTGGGGGTGAGTGTTTGATTGGCTCAAGCGTTCCGTCCATCATCCCCTTTTGTATCGCTTTGGTCGCCCTAAGTTGGCGGGGGTTTGCCCAGACGTGGGTCCCTTGCTCACTTTGCCACTGGATTCAAGCAAGCCTGGCTGATGACGGCTGAAATGCCAGAAACCGGTCCTAGGATGCTTGTTTCCGGTCCAGGGAAGACATGGCTTGGCAGTTCGGGCTGGACTGTTCCCATGAGGCACAGGGTCAGACTGATTTGCATATGGCCATGTCTGAACTGGGGTGGTGGAGTGAGCTAAAGAATGATGATGGATTAAACCCAGATCAGTTGACTGGGGGTGAGTGTTTGATTGGCTCAAGCGTTCCGTCCATCATCCCCTTTGTATAAATTTCGAAAAGTGGCATTTTAAAATTGTAATCTAAAATCCAACTTTACCATTAAAGATTTTAAATTATAATTCATTTGAGTCCATACAGTATACTTCTACCTGCTCAAAATCCAAAGTTCAAAACTAACCAAAGAGTGCCAGTTGTGACAGTAATCTTGAATAGTTTCTTTTGTTTTTTTGGTCACAGCTGTGAATCAACTAAGCACTTTTTATTATTTACAGTGATACAAACATATTTCTGTTACTAAATTTGAAATACTATCAAACACAAAAAGGCACCACAAAGTGATAACATACACATATAAATCATTTTGTTCAGGATAATAAAGCATATCTTCCAAATGAACATAAATCAAAAAATTATACAACACAGGACAAAAAATTCAAATGGCAATATGAACAGAACATCAAAGTAGTTCCAGTTCAGACATTTTTAAGAGCAATGAGCACCAGGTTTATGAACCACTAATAAAAGCTCCCTTTGCTACTGTAAAACCCCCAGAGTATTGCTGTGGCTACTCTTTCATATTTAGGCTTTATGCACAGGGACCCTCCAAAAAAGTTCTTCAAAGTCCTTCTCGGGGTTCCCTAAAAGCCAGTCAATATTTTAGAGAAAAGACCTCCACAGTGGTTTTTAATTATCAACGCGTTTCAAAACCTTAAACCATTAAAGGGTTCTCTTCAGGACATCAAACTGAGGGACATTATTTCCTAGTAGACTCTCATTAGTGTTTTGGAAATTAATTTGCCCTCCTTAACAGTGACTGAACATATGTTGGAAAAGCAGCAGCCATAAATCTTTTCTTTTCCTTCCTGAAGTGGCAATTCAAATATCTTCAAAACCTTCCGGCACAAGTCCAGTTTATTTACTTTATTCAGCTTTGTTTCGCATTGAAAGCGTTCCTTTTTGGCAGCTTCTTTCTCATGTTATGATCACGCCATTTGGGCAACGTTGCAGCACCTCATGGTCCAATCCAAAGTTAGCACTTATTATTGTAATAAGGTAAGCTAGTGTTAGTCAGTGGGAGAGATATGCCTTACAGTAGTGAAAAATGACTTTGGATATTGTTCACTACCAGGACATGTAAAACGTAAGCACACATGTTCTACTTTTTAAATACAATGAATCCTGTCCGATGAGCCTTTAGGGCTTATCTTATGGGTGCCAAAATGTGCATTTTGCCAGGTCGAATTGGCAATTTAAAACTGCACTACAGCTGCAGTGGAAGGCCTGAGAAATGTTTTAAAAGGCTACTTTAGTGGGTGGCACAATGAGTGCTGCTGCCCACTAGTAGCATTTTTTATACAGCCCCTGGGTACATGTAGCACTACTGTACTAGATACTTACTAGTAAATTAAATGTGCAATCAGGTGTAGGCCAATTTTACCATGTTTAAGGGAGTGAGAAAATGCACTTTAGCACTCGTTAGCAGTGGTAAAGTCCACAGAGCAAAAAGAAGGCAAAAAGTATGGGATTGACCCTGAAGAGAAGGTTAGGTTCAACACATTTTGGATTTCCTCCTCCCCATTTCTCGTATTTTACTCCACTGTGCTTTGAAACTAGTTTTTCTGATAATTAGAAATTAATACACACAAATACAAAATAATGGACAGCTGCTTTCGCTAAATTCAAGCACAGCCACTCACTCCAGTTGTTAAAAACTCATGATCCTGTGTGTTCAATCTCACATGAGTGATAGCGTTGCTTTCCTCCAACTATTCCTACCCTTATATTTTCTCTACAGATCAAGCACTCTCTGATTATAATATGCCTTGCGTGAGAGTAAGTGCCTTCCCATTCCACTCCAGGAATGACTGGGCCTGAATTAAAGTTCGGCGGACAGGTTACTCCATCACAGACATGACAGATTTCCCGTACACCATATTCCAGGTGACATAGGATGTAATGCGCTTTTAATACGGCACACGGGATATCGGTCACATTTGTGACGGACTAACCCCAGTGCTTAATTTGAGTCTGTGGTTTCTGGTGCTCAGCACCGGCACTTAATTAGTTTCCAGTGCTCGGCACTGGCACTTAATTGTCAACAGCACACGTATGATTTTCTGCCACATGGTGGCGCTACTCATCTAATTTAGAGATGAGCAAAACAACGGTTGTTTATGAATACAATTCATAAAAAAAATTACCAATATCTGCCTCCCCAACCATTCCTTTAGTTAAGGGGACCTCGAATAATCTGTACTGTTGTACTTGCAGGCAAGAGAGCTGTTTTGGTACCTTCATTGGCTGCGATGACAGGGTCAATGGGTGGTGCAAGTTGCAGTGGCCTCCTGGCCAGGGCCCTGGCACTTATTATTTTACAAATTAAGCACTGAGTAACCCTCCGCTGAGCCCTGAAACAGCAAAAATCACAGATAAACGGAATGCAGAGCAAATCAAACATTCACCACCAGTCAAGAGGTCTGGGTTAAATCCATCGTTCTTTTGCTCACCATGCCACCCCAGTTTAGACCCAGCCATATGCAAATCAGTCTTGACCCTGTGCCTCATGGGAACAGTCCAGGCTGAACTGCCAAGCCTGGTCCTCCCTGGACAGGAAACAAGCATCCTGGGACCAGTTTCGGGGCATCACCCCTCATCGGGCCTGCAAGCTTGAATCCAGTGGCACAGTGAAACAGGCCCTAAAAATTCAATGTATGTAAATAGTATTTAGCACTTCGAGTCATAAAATAAAAAAAATATATATGAATTGTTTACTCAATATTACAGCGCATATCCTGCTAATATCATCTGGAGTAATAGAAAAACATTGCTTCGACACTCCTGTCTCCTGGCAGTAAAAGTCTGAAATAAGTGAGTTCTGATTAATGGCATACGTCTTCCAGTTGTTGTTCCTCTGTGGTCAAAATATTTAAAGAAAGGCTATCCGGTGTTCTAATACAGCTGCAATTGATAAAGAAACCCAAATTCTGGTGCAGGAAAAGGATATAAAAAATGTATGAATTCATCGAATTAGTACTGCAGATGTTTTAAATGTTTAACGTAGGCTATCATCTACGCTGTTTAAATTCGCCGTAATTCGTTGAATGTGCCATAAAAAATCAAACTGTACAAAGATTACTGTGTCGCCCAGACCATACCAATAACTTTTTTTACAGCTTTTATACTACAGGGAGTAAGCGGTATAAAATATTTGCTTACTTGGAGAAAAAAGTAGCTTGCCTTTGGTAAAAGCATTTTGAAATGAGTTTGTGAAAGGTAAACATTTTCCATATTGCACTCTGCAAGAGATGCCATTATAAACAACTTGCTAAATGAAAAACTCCTATGGAGATCAAATTTTACCTTAACTCACTTACATTTTTTCCACTTCGACTGCAGAGGGCAGGTAGTAACCATTATCAAAGTGTAACCTGTCAATTTATGGCTGCTTACAATTTGAGCGTGTAGGCTGTAGATATTGCGAAAAGCAAAGAGTAAACTCATGTCCTGTTGTTTTCTCCCAAAAATGTCACTTCACAGTGTGCAAGTTACTGAAACATGAATGCATATGATACTTCATGGTTCTCCCGTAAATCGCAGACATTCATTTCAGACAAGGGATTAGCAAGAAAATTAAAATAACCCCCACTTTGAGCCATACCTCCAGTCACACTGAGGCTGCAAAGCCAGCAAACCTGACCCTACTTAGAAGAGTTTCATTCACACTTTCTTCCTCCTTTCAACCCTGTTATCTTATCTTATCTTATCCTCTCACCTTTCCATCTATTCATTCATCAACCTGCCCTTCCTTTCATATTTCCATCCACTCACATATCCAACTAAACTTTCTTCAATCCCTCTATCCTTACACTGTTTCATATTCACATTCATTCTTGCACCTATCACTATATTTCTGTATCTATCCATCTTTCTACCCATCAATCATTTCTCTCTTCGTTTCTCACCATTTCACATACCTGTTCATTCTTCCATTCACTCAGACTGCCACTTATCGATCCTTTCACTCTTCACTCCATGCTTTCACTTTTCCTGTATGTGTCTCTTAACCCTTCCATTAATCATTTTACCCTTGCATTTTGTATATCCTTTCATTCTGCCATCAATTCATTCACCCAGCCTTCCTTTCACCTATTCATCCTACTTTTCACATTTCCTTCCTTCTTCCCTTTCATGTTTTCTTCCTTTCAGTCACCCTTCCCATTCTTTATTTCTCATTTGCATCTACTCATCTTTCTTCTCCCCTTCTTTACTTTGACATTTTGTGTTACTCTCTTTCACTTACACTTTCCATTTTTCTCTATCTGTGGTTCCCAATTTTCATAATTTCTTTTTTGCTTTCTTCACTGTGCCTGTCAGCCGAATTACACAGCCCTTTGACATAACATTTCATAAGGGTGCTATTTATGATCGTTTCCGGCAAACATGCAGACACATGAGGCCCATCCCATGGGACAGGCCCGTAGCCAGGGGTACATGTTTAGGGGGGCATGGCCCCAAAGAATAACTACAGAAGGGTTTCGGTTTTCAATGTTTGACATTGGTTTGGTTCCCCACAGTATATTTTTAATTAAAGGCACAATATGGTGAGATTTTAAAGAATGCAGTATATTTTGCAGTTTTTCTAAAGTGTTACTATTTTCTACATTTACCACTATTAGTGATAATAAATAGGAAATTGTACCTTTTAAAGTGCAGTGAGCAAGGAACACTAGGAAATGTTCATGAAATCTGTGTTAAATAGTATTTTCAACAGACTTATATCCTGTATAATTGTAGAAAACTAAATAGTGCATAAATGCAATTATGCATGGGCCAGTGTACCCTCCCTCAAGACACCTTTGGGGAAAAGTAAGGCAAATCAAGCATTTCTAAGTACATTTTCTAAAAACCATTAACAAAAATTGAGTGGGTTTTTAAGGCAGTTTAACCATCTTCAGCAAGAGAAACTTCAATGGAATAGCCAGTAGGAGAGATAGACAAGGTCACCATAGGATGTTGCGGGAGCATGGGCATAGCAGAGGAAGTGCGTGTGGTGAAAGGCCCTTCTAGTACTTGAACAGCAGGAACTTGCCAGGCAGCTGCCCAGTCATTGTTTCAGAGCCTTGTACGCAGTACTTAATTTGCGCAGTTGGTTTCAGGTAGCAGGCACCAGCACTTATCTTTTGGGACCCAAACTTATTTTTCACCATCATTTTTTGATCCAGACCCCGATGCCGTGCATCCGTGTCCCACATCAACGCCTGGCTGCCGGAACATGAAGTGTGTCCACCCAAGTGATCAGTGAAACTGCGAGACCCAGATGGCCACCACCCCCCAAAACCCCCAAACTTCACCATTACACGAAATGTCCCCATTGATGTCACAACCACACTACAACAATTGTTCTCTCAACCTTCCTGCCCTCCCAAATATGCGCCTGAAAACGCACCACCAACCCACTCCTTCCTTCAAAACATTTTCAGGGGGAGAACCCTCCCGAGCCCCCCCCCTCCCACCACCGGGCACTCAACACGGACCTCCAACCACCACCTTCAAATGTCACCAGCCGCCACTGCTCTGTACCCAAACAGTGTTTCTGGGCAGTAACCCCTTGGCAGTGTTGCATTGTCCAATGTCCAAGTCAGTGTCACAGTGTACATTTCAGTGTCTGTGATCCTATGTATGTGCCCCCATGCCAGTGCCTTTGTGTCTGTATCCCAGTGTCTGTGACCCAACTCAGCAACCACACTTCAGTACCTGAATGTTGCATCCCCACAGTAAGTGCCCTTGTGTTACTATCCTTTTAGCAACCGGTGTTGTGTTCAAGCATAAATACCTAAGTGTTTATACTCTAAACCTCCTATGAAAATCTCCCCATACCACTGTCCCATGGCATTGGACCAGCATCAATGTTTGTGCAAGTGTGTTTGTCCCCAAGTCAATCTCTCCATGTTGGTGTTCCATTATCTGTTTCCAATTGGTACTGTCCCAGTGGAAATGCCCTTGTGTCAGCATCACTATGGTGCTGGTGTGTTGCAATGTCAATATTTGTGACTCATGTCAATGAACGACTTTCAGTGCCACATCACCAACATCCCCATGCCATTATTGGTGCCACTGGTCAGTGTTCTAGTGTCTATGTCCCTATGACAGGGTCTCCAAGTCAGTTTCCTTTCATCAATAACCTCTGTCAGCATTCACAGGTTCACTAATGATGTGTTCCCCAGTCAGTGTCCCTTTGTCAGTATATCATGTCACAGTCTAATATTATGTCCCACTGTTCAGTGTCAATATCCTTGTGCCCTGGCATCCCTGTGTCAGTGTTCCAGAATTAGTGTTTGTGTCCCATGTACGCATCTAAATGTTACTGTTCCCATGTAAGTATAGATGGTCCTGTTTCAGTACCCCTGTTCCAGTGCCCTAGTGTCAGTGTTTATTTGCCTGTCTCATTATCTTACTAACAATGCCCATTTGCTAGTGCCCCTGTGCCAGTGTCCCCCTCTTGTTGTTCAAGTGCAAGTGCCTATTTGTCACTGTGGTCACATCAATGTCCCCATGTCATCATTGGTTTCCTCTGGCAGTGTGCTAGTGACAGTGTTGGAGGTCCATTCTAAGTGCCCCCGAGTCATTCTTGGTCCCCCTGTTTCCTAGTTTTAGTGTAGGCCCCATTGGGTCACTGTACTAGCCTTAGTGCCTCACATAATGGCATTGTTTGCTTATAAACTACTTATCCCATCCTACATTGACTTCAAAGCACCAAAGGGAGAGAAGAGTCACAAGGCCTGGGATACAGATGCACGAGCTATTTGATGATATAAAAAGTGGTTATGGGATGATAAAATGTATTGGGAAGTATATATTGAAAAAAACAAGATGTGAAAGAGCATTTTAGGAAGACGACCCTTTTAAAAAAGGAAAATTGAAAAGCAAAACAAGCATTTCATTGATAAGTGTCTTAAAGTGATAGATGAAGAAATATGATTATCTCCACATCAGGCAAAATTTTTTAAATACATATGGGGTTGCAGTTTCACTGATCATTTGATAATTAAAGAAACAGTTTGAGATTTGTTTCACAATGCAGTGGAGCAGTGCTTAATTTGTAATAAATAAATAAGTACAAGGGCCCGACTTTTTTCGTAATGAAGTTACTCACTTTCTTCTCAAGCGTATCCCACTTCTACCAATGTTGCCCCCCAATTCCACTACTGCATGGAGAACACTCAAAAATAAGACTGCAGCAAGAGCGCCTGCATTCGTCAAGTTGGTCAAATAGTGCATTTTGCAGTCCTAGACCAGAGATCAATTACATTTTCTAGAAAGCCAATTCATCTGAAATGGCACTCATAAAAGAATCAAGTGCTTTGATGGCCAGTTTTTGTTGGGCGGGGAGAGCAACTGTTTTAACACCACTGCTAATTCAACTATTGCGTGTATTTTTAACGAGAGCGGACTAGACTTATCAGTATTAAAAAAAGCCTTAGCCACCCTTTGACGTAACACTGCTCCCCTCCCAGAGCTACAGTAACAATACTGCAAAATGTTCTCTTTTTTTTCATGCTTGAAAACTTTAATAAAGAGATATTTAAAAAAAAAAGCCTTAGCCACTGTGTGTGGTGTAAGACATGCACAAAAGTAATATTCTCAATGACCTGTTGGGGCTGTGGGTCATGATTGGCACACACCTAGTTACTAATTACTCCTTTCTGACAGGACAGTAGAGGTTCATTGAAAATTGAGGTATGGTATGTACAAAATAACAATGCCCAGTTTACATTGAAGCAATAATAACTTATTCTACATAGGGGCACTTTCTAGACCTGCTTCAGTTATGGGGAGAGGCAAAGTGCAGCTGAAAATATAACTGTGCATTATGTGTGTGTGTGTGATTTCCGTATGTATTGATTGTTGTGTTGTGACATGTATGCTATATGCTTAGTATGCAAGGCTTATATGTGCTGTAATCGTGATGACCTATTTTTTGCATCTATGGTCCGTCTTTTTTATTAATATTTAGTGTGCTTAGTGTTGTACTAAATGTTGAAGTCTGTGGGCCTGATTCACAGAACTAACTTACGTCAAAAACGTAAAGTTAGTACCTTTTGGTATTCACAGAATACACTTACTCATTTTGGTATTCACAGAATACACTTACTCATACTAACTTTATGTCCGCACTCGGGCCGGAGATTCCGGCCCGGTGGTGGAGATTCTGGCCGTTTGTGGAGATTCCGGCCCGGAGGTGGAGATTCCGGCCCGGAGGTGGAGATTCCGGCCGTTTGTGGAGATTCCGGCCGGAGATTCCGGCCGCTTGGGAGATTCCGGCCATTTGTGGAGATTCCGCCGGTTGTGGAGATTCCGGCCGGTGGCGGAATCTCCACAAACGGCCGGAATCTCCACAAACGGCCGGAATCTCCACCTCCGGGCCGGAATCTCCACAAACGGCCGGAATCTCCGGCCCGAGTGCGGACATAAAGTTAGTATGAGTAAGTGTATTCTGTGAATACCAAAATGAGTAAGTGTATTCTGTGAATATCAAAATGAGTAAGTGTATTCTGTGAATACCAAAAGGTACTAACTTTACGTTTTTGACGTAAGTTAGTTCTGTGAATCGGGCCCTGTGTGTGCCGCATGTATGATTGTGTATGTAAAAGCTGGTTAATGGGATTCGTTGTAAACCCTTCAACAGTAGCTGGTCCAGCAGGCATAATAGTGTGCTTCTTATAAGTTCAGTCTCTCATGAGGTTGATCAGCTGGATGTGAAGCTTGCAGTGATTACTGTTTTAAAATAAAACCCAGCTTCCATATATTTTCTCACCAAGTCACTCTCAACTTTGCCTACTGCCAGTATTATGCAATATACAATGCACAATTGTACAATGTACTGCACCTTACTGATGCCCAAATATGTTTGAACATAAGTACCAATACATTGCAGACTAAAATGTTTTCTGAATCTGCAGAATTCCACATTCATGCACTGTTGGTTTAACCTACAGCTGTTCTTTGGTTGTTGTAGTAGCTTTCCTATTCCTGTTTTCCTTTGCATTCTGGTATTTGTAGTCCTGAATATATAATAAACGTCAATCTACTATAAACAGGATTTAATGTAAAAAACAAATTGATAGGTTACTTGTATTTCATAAGTTGACTTGAGTGCTCCGGTTTGTTTTTAACACAGGCTTTAAATCCAAATGTAAACGCAATCTTGCAAATACTGATCCAGACAGGAAGCTGCTACCATGTTACTGATTGTCCTGGACCACCCTTCCTGCTTCAACAGTTGTCAGGCTAAAAGGGGAGAGGAGTTTGGGTGGTACTGGTACCACTCTCACTTCTCTCATTCATGAAATAAAATGTGTACATGTCACTCACAATTAGCTGCAGTGTTGTGGTGGTTTATTTTGTTAAAAATATACAACGACTGAGCAGTGGCATAAGGCAAAATGATGCCCCCTTGCAGAATGTGATGAACGACCCTGGCGTATCCCAGATTCATTGGTCTGGGTCTCAATGGGGGACATCTGAATGGTTGGGGCCCCCCTTACACTGCAGAGCCTGCTTGGGAGTGGCTTTCCAGAGCATTTCACTATTTCTTATTCCATGCCATTGCACACATTCTGCAATGGCATGGCTTAGAGGGTGAGGGGTCCCCCTCCAAAACAAGAAAGCCTGGGGGCAGTGGGGGCCTCCACTGCGCCCCTGCTACTGAGCCATAGCAGGGTCACTGAAAGCATGATACAAAAACCCCAGTTTTGTACTGATGCTCTAAAATGAATTACTGGCTCAACTTTAGAGCTGCTAACATTTATCTCCTATGCTTTACCATCAGAACGTCTTTTGTTCTCCTGCAAATGAATCACGGTGCAAGGCAGATTGCTACTTGCATCCAGGAAAGGGAATGAGACAGCTGAGGAAGACAGTCAATTTAGCATATTCCTGTGAACAGTGCCGCATTAAAGAATCTCCCTTCACCTTGCAAGGCTTCAGTGCCAGGCCAGGCACTGGGGGATTCTGGGCATCATCAACGGACAAAGGTTTCTTGTGTTTTAATTACACCTTCGGCCAATAAACAGGCATACCAGTGAGCTGGACAGTGATAGCTGTGAAAGTGGACAAAAGACCATACACATCAACATGTTAATTCACATTGAACTGGAGGTTTTTGTCAAAGTGTAGAAAGAAAAACTAAAGGCACTTTTGCTTAAAAATAATAGACTCAACAAAACTGGTAGGGTTTTTCTGTCTAAGTTTGGGAATAGAAAGACAGCCTCCCCTCCCTACACCCATCACACAGAAACACACACACTCACCCACCAGCATACATATCAGTGGACACATATGCAGCCACAAATATGCACGTCGGTTGGCACCTTGTTAAGGGTATGAAGCGCTATATCACTACAATACAATATACAGACTTTGACACTGCCATTAGTTCTGCTTAGTGTTGGTAGCAGGCCATAATTTGTATTTCCTGCAGTTGACATTGCTGTCCCTCCCCCTTCCAATGCAAGCAGTGGCTTTGCATGTCTCTATCCACTAACTCTTAATGCTGCCCTCGGAAGAATACTGAAACTTGTCTTTTCATTGAGTTCACTAACACCATACCCCAATCCAGTAAACCCTGTTGTTCTGCACACCTATAAAGACATAAGAGCATGTAATTCTATGCTAAGATAAGCTGTTGGAATGAGCAAACATTTTTTTCTAAGACTGAGGGTGGAGGATTCCTAACGTCAAAGAGAAGAAGTCATGTCAGGTAGTTTCCTCTCTTCAGGACCAAACAAAGAGAGACTTAAATGGCTATGGGGTTTAGAAGCATATCAACTGCAGCACTACACGAAACCTATCCCACCCATCAATTCTCTCATAGGAATGTAAAAGAAATTTGTTTCCCAACTCATCGACTCACTTCCTAAGACCTGCTTTCCTCTTTTTTTTTGTTTAAATTTCTTTTATTGATTTCGAACACAGAGAAAATGACGAACGAGCCAGTGTGCTCTATGGTCATCGGGATGCAACCCGGCAATCGTATTGCTGTGTTCGGCCAATCAAAACAGAGTAAGAAGAAGAAACATCCCCCCCACCCTCCTCCTCCCCGGGAAAGAACACCTCATCATAAAATGAGAGCATGAAGAGCAATCTGGGAAAGGACCGAATGGAGTAAGCTAGATAGTGGAAGCGTTGGGGGCGGTCGGTCTAGGGGGGTCTGCAAGTCGCAGGAGTCACAGGTATTTGGGGCAGGTAAGCTCCGTGAACTCTGATGTCAATAACGTGAGAAAGGGCGCCCACAGATCATGAAAAGAGGCCCCTGGATGAGTCAAGGAGAGAGAAATCTTTTCCATACCCAAAATGTCCCACAACCTATGAAGCCATCCTAAGCATGTGGGGACAGTCTTGGTACCCCAGTGAGTCAAAACGTTTTGTACCGCCGCTCCTAGGGCGAGAGCCATCTGTTTACCCCTCCGAGATTTGAGGGGAAAAGTAATGGCGTTAGGGAGGCCCAGAAGAACATAGACCGGGAATCTGGGAATCTGGGTGTCAAAGTGGGAGTCAACATCATCAAGGATCTGCTGCCAATATGCCCCCAGAGAAGGACACTCCCAGAAGAGATGGGTAAGGGTGCCCAGTGAACCTGAGGCTCGCCAGCACTGCGGGCTTCGAGAAGGGTTACCTCTATGGAGTCTCACAGGAGTTAGGTACCAATAAGTGGCCAGTTTAGTAGCCGTCTCAACAGAGGCCACATTACGTGCTGATCGTCGGGCCCTATAGTAAATATCAGTCCATTCTTTCTGTGTCAGGGCCCTACCTAACTCCCCCTCCCATCCTAGTTGGCCGGGAGTCTTCCCAGTGTCAGGAGTGCCTCTGGTAAATTTATATAAGTCTGACGTCAAATGTGCATCATTATGTCGCGTGAGCAGCCACTTCTTGAACGGAGTAAGGTGTCGCTCCGCGCCCCCCGCACATCACTATGGAGAACCCAGTGTCTGATCTGCAGGTAGCAATACCGCTCCATTTCGGGGATGCCTTGATCTTTGCGGAGATCAGCAAAGGAGTGGGGTCCCGAGAGATCAAAAAGATGACCTATGGAGCGATAATCCTCTGTAGTCCAGCGGTGAAACCCCCCGAGGTCGAGACCGGGTGTGAAGTCAGGGTTTTGTACTATAGGCGTGATTGGGGGCGGGAGCGTCGTAAGCCCTCTAGGAATCGCAGTCTTGTTCCACGCCAATAGAATAGGGCGGGTCACCTCAGAAAGGTACAAATTGTGGGGTCGCCCCGCGTGCGCTAAAAAGGGGACCCCCCATAAAGGCTGGCCAGCAAGGGACCTATCCATAAATAACCAATGTTTCTCAGATTCTGGGCGGGACCACTCCACCAGCGCTCTCATTTGAGCCACCCGCCAATAAGCTAGAAGGTCAGGGACTCCCAATCCCCCCTCCACCGGGTCTCTATAGGTAAGCTCCCGACGCAGTCGAGCCCTCTGATCCCGCCAGACAAATCGTTCTATGTCTCGTTGCAGCGACCGAATAACCCCTGTCGGCGGCACCAGTGGAAGCGTGTGAAACAGGTAAAGAATTTGGGGCAGTATCACCATTTTCACGGCCGCTATACGGCCCAACCATGAGAGAGAATGTGGTCGCCATTTCCTAAGGGACTCACGAACTTGACGCAAGATTGCCGTGTAGTTCGTCGTTTTAATGGCTTTGATGGTAGCGGAGACCTGTAATCCTAGGTACTGAATGGAATCACTGGCCCATTGGATCGGGTAGGAATGCTGTAGCAGCCCCAGTGTCTCTGACCCCAGAGAAAGATCAAGGGCTTGTGACTTGGGCACATTAATCTTAAAGCCCGATGCAAGGGCGAACCTGTCCAGTTCATCCAGGAAAGCTGGTAGAGATTCCCTAGGGCGCTCCAACGTAGCCACTACATCATCTGCATATAAGCAGAGTTTGTGTTCCGACCCCCCGAAGCGTGCCCCTCCAATGCCGGGATCATCTCGAACCCTTTGAGCCATGGGCTCCATATAAAGGGCAAACAGGAGTGGCAACAGCGGGCACCCCTGCCTTGTCCCCCTACATATGGGAAAGGCCGCTGAGGCCATCCCATTTACCTGCACTGTGGCCGTAGGGTGTGCGTAGCTGCCGAATACCCAATCGATGAACCGGCTTGGAAGGCCGAAGTGGGCCAAAGTTGCTCGGAGGTACGGCCAGTGGACCCTATCAAACGCTTTTTCAGCGTCGACAGAGAGAATCATTGGTTCCGCTGGGAAGCGTTCCGACCTGTCCACCAGGTGAAGAAGCCGTTTGGTATTGTCGGACCACTGGCGTCCAGGGACAAACCCGGACTGATCCGGGTCAATCAGCCCGGAGAGATGACGAGAGAGTCTGGTCGCCAGGATACCAGTAAAGATCTTTGATCTTTAAATCCACGTTGAGAAGGGATATAGGCCGATAGGAACCACAAAGGCGCTTATCCTTACCGGGTTTAGGAATCACCGTTATCAACGCTTCTAGCATGGAAGGCGGGAGGGAGGAAGCCGGGGTAGACCCGATCGAGTTAAAAACCCGTACCAGTAGTGGGGCTAGCACTGCGCAAAACTTTTTATAAAAAACGGAGGAGAACCCATCCGGGCCTGGCGACTTATTGAGTTTCAAATGGGAGATTGCGAAGATGGCCTCCTCCAACCGGATAGGGGCCTCAAGCTTGTCCGCCTGATTTGGTAAAAGTTTAGCCGTGGCGACTCCCCGGAAGGTAGCAGGCTGGGGCATCCTCCGGCAGGGATTGAGCCGCATATAGAGTCTCGTAGAATTGCCGAAACTCATCTACAATCTCAGGGTCGGTATCCTGGTCCCTTCCTTGCTGGTCCCGTATCGTAGTGACTCGGGACGCTTGTCGCTGCGCCCAGAGTTGATTGGCGAGAAGGCGCCCGCATCTATCACCCCCCACATAGAATGCATGTTTCAGGTGGAGGGCTGCGTACTCAGCCCGGTCAACGTCCAGTCCTGCTAGTTGTGCCCTGGCTGCCTTAAGTAACTTCCAAACTCTGGGCGCCCCCGTCCTCTGGTGAATGCATTCCAGCTCGGCCTTCTCCCTCGTTAGGCGCTCCCGTTTCTCTCTCCTGTCTTTGTTATCGGCTGCCGCAATGCCGAGAAACTCCCCCCAAACCACCGCTTTCAATGCTTCCCATAAAGTCATCACAGGGATGGCTGGGGAGTCATTAAGGTCTAAGTAATCAGTCATGCACTTTTGAATTTGCTGTATTACCGAAAGACGCTGTAACATGGTCTAACGTAAGCGCCAGAATCGGCGAGTAGGTCGCCGGTAGTGTAGAGACAGGGATATCCTCACCGCCGAATGGTCAGATAAGGGGCAGGGAAGAATCTCTACATCTCGTGTCTGTTGCGTCAGGGAGTCAGAGGTGAGGACATAGTCAATTCTGGCATATGTCTTGTGAGGATGGGAGTAGAAAGTGTATTCCCGGGACCCTGGGTGGCGCAATCTCCAAATGTCAGTGAGGCCCGCCTCTGCCAGAAGCCGCCTTCCGTCTCCAGAGAGGGCCCCAGCCTGTCCCCAACGCTGCTCCGACCGGTCTGTCGCACCATCCAAGGCCAAGTTAAAATCCCCCCCCAGAAGCACCGTCTTGTCTGGGAGACTAGTGAGGTCATGTATTACTCCCCTAATAAAGCTCTCTTGCCCTCCGTTGGGAACGTACACTGTAGCAATCGTGAATGTGTGGGTGCCTAGGGTAACGGTGTGTGCCAGAAGTCTCCCCCTAATCTCGGCCTGTTTGCTACCAATTTAGCCCGGGAATTTAGCAGAAACCAAAATCGCCACCCCAGCTGTCTTGGAGGTATTAGAGGAGAACAACTGATAGGGACACACCCGGGACCTCAATCTGTGCGTATCAATGGGTAGCAGATGCGTTTCTTGGAGCAGGCAGATATGAGCATCCGACTGCTCAAGGTAAGACAAAACGGCTCGCCGCTTAGTAGGATTGTTCAGCCCCTTGACATTAAGGGACACAATATTAAAGTCAGAAACCATCAAAGAGAGTCCCTGTGTGTGCTACAAAAGAATGCTCCCAGACCTGTAAAAGCGGAAAGAAGGTGGAAGTAATGGTTATCATCAGCCCTGCGGAATTAGGAGGAGGAGGAGAGAATTTAAAGACCCACAACAAAAAACTAACAGCCGGAAACATGTACTTGCAAAGTCCACAAATGTCCCGGGCAACCTTCCCTGTGGAGAGGCGTAAGATGGATAGCAGGAGCTCACCGCCACCCCCGACCCGCACAGGGCCCCGCCAAGGAGATCAAAGGGAAACCCAGTAAGATTGTGAACAACAGCACCTTAGCTCATGTGTTTCAGTCTGCGGTGTTCGAGTCTTCTGACAAGGATTGTAAGACGGCCGAGCGTTCCTTGGCAATGGTTTCCGGGTCCGGACGTAGCCCCATAGGAGAGTTCCCAACCCTCTGCTATCGCGTGGGATCAGCTCTTCGCCCAGCGGAGGAAGCTCGCTCCGGAGTAGTGTGGTCGTCTCCTGGAAGATGAAGAAGTGACGAGGCCTCCTTAAAAGAACGGACCTGGCAGAGCTTGCCCTCCCATTTAAAAATAAGTCTGAACGGGTGGCTCCAGGAGTAGGAGATGTCCTTTGATCGTAAGAACGCTGTGACAGGACGGAATTCCCACCGTTTCTGCAGAGTAGATGACGCCAAATCCTGAAAGAGGAGAGGTCTGCAGGAGCGGAATTCAATAGGATGTTTGGCCCGTGCCTCCCGCAAGATGCGTTCTTAAACTTAAAGTCATGGACACATGTTAGAATGTCGGGGGGGCGGTCGCTGGTCTCCTGAGCCCCACATGATGTGTCCGGTCAAGTTGGATCTCTTGGTCTGAAGGGCCTCCTAGGAAATGGCGGAACAAATCCACGACGAAGGCCTCGATGTCCTGGTCTTCCGTCCTTTGAGGCACCGCTCGGATCCTTATGTTGTTCCGGCGGGAACGGTTCTCGAGCTCCTCTGCGTGAGTTTGGAGATCTAGGTGCTGATCTCAGAGTCTCAGGACCTCCTGTTGAAGCTGGGACACCTCCTCATCCCGGGCAGCCGTTTGGTTCTCCAGCTCGTCGACCCTCTCCCCCACCGAGTCAATATCTCTGCGCATCTCACGGATCTCCGCCGTCAAGTCCTTTTTCATGGTGTGAAATTCTCTTGTGAGATTTGCAAAGAGAGATTCCAGGACACTACGCGTGACTGGCCCCGCTGGGTCATCCGAGCCACGTCTCGCTGTCGCGTCGCCCTGCGCTGACATTGTCTCAGCACCCCCAACCCCAGTCTTGAGCAGAAGATCCTTAACAGATCTGTCTTTTCTGGATTTGTTCGTGGCCATCTTAGAGCAGTTGCCTTCTTACGCCGACAATGAGGAAGTGGTGGGGCGTCTGATGGGGGCGCACCCCCAGGGAATTGATGGGTCTCCCCTTCGGGAAGATCTCCCGTTCGCCGCCGCCAAGTGACTCCACAGGGCCAGGGACTGATGTCTGGGTGGGCTGACAATAGTAGCTAGTCCTCCGGCCTGGCAGCTCGGCCAATCTGCACTGCCCCGGCCCCGTGGCGTGCCACTGCCTGCGTCTCTCAAGGGGGTGCGTCTGCAGTATCACCCTTTTACCTCAGGGGCCCCCCAGTGTGGCAGCAGTTGGATATGTGCTGGGGTATGCATGTAGCGGCTCCTCCAGCCACACGCCTTCCTCCAGATCGCAGAGGCCCAATGCGTCTCTGCCCCCCCAGCAGGGCCTCTCACCCGCGTGGCATGCGGCGCGTTGCTCCTGGCGCTGAAGGGCAGGCCTCCACCCGTGGGGGGACAGCAACTAGGGAGTCAGGCGCCACTGCCCGTGTCTCTCGAGGGGGTGCGTCTACAGAATCGCCCTCTCACCTCAAGGGCCCCCTGGTGTGGCAGCAGTTGGAGATGTGCTGGGGTATGCGTGTGGCGGCTCCCTCAGCCACACGCCTTCCTCCAGGTCGCAGAGGCCCAGTGCGTCTCTGTCCCCCAGCAGGCCTCTCACCCACGTGGTGCGCGGCGCGTTGTTCCTGGCGCTGAAGGGCAGGCCTCCACCCGCGGCGGGACAGCAACCGGGGAGTCAGGCGTGGGACCAGCGCTGTGCAGCCCCTTCTGGGTAGCTCCCAGGCCCGGGCGCGGTGTAGGCAGTCCTCGTTGCTCGCTGTAGCGCTGAAGGCCCAGTGCTGTCAGTGCACCTTGGGGCCGGTCGCCGTGGCTGCTTGGCTCACCTGTGTAGGCTGATGGAAGTTGCTGCCATCGGCCTCAGGCCCATGCCGCTATCCCACCGCCGGAGTCGCGCACCATCACTCCTGGGCTCCTGCTGGTAGCAGGGGGCCGAGGCCCCACAATCCCCCCCAGTCCCAGGCACCAGCGCACGGGGGGGCCTCCAGCAAGCGTCGTGTCGGGGTACGGCTGCTCTCATGCTCCCCTCCACGCGACCGCGAGGAAGGCCGCAGAACGCGCCGGCCGGCGCGCAGCACCGATCTCAGGAGCTGGGCACCAGTAGCACGCTGAATTTGAGGCAAACAGCACCGCAGTAAGTCCCGGGCCCAAACAGGGTCCAAAACTGCGTCTGGGGGTCCGCTATTCGTAGCTATGCAGGCAGGGCCCAGGCCAGGGGTCGGAGCGACGAGCAGGCACGTCCTACTCGGTCGCCATCTTGGCCACGCCCCCTGCTTTCCTCTTTTATCAGTGTTGAGGCCACAGTCATGGGATCATAAAAGACAGAACCTCTGTCTCCCTTCTCAGCCTCAGGGTTGGACTGTGACAGAAAATAGGCTAGAAAACCAAAATAAACCTGGACTCATAAGCGAATCAGATAAAGAACCCCACATTTATTAATCAGATTCGTTTTGAGCTTGCGGAGATACGCTATATGGCTGTTTGCAAGATATGGGAGACACATGCATATGTGCTTGCTTGCTGCAGGCAATGGCTGTATTAATCAACCACAGGAGAGACCTACCCAGCTCAGCCCCCATATACAAGCAACCTGCTCTCTGGCTGAGTGTGACTGTTTATTCACTGACTACCTAATGCTACTTTGAACACAGAGAATGGGTATGATTTAATTTTGTGTGTCAAACTATAAAACATAATCGAAAACTGACCTGATCTTCAACTTGATTGATGGCCAGTGTGTCTTGGAGCTGCAGACTGAAGAGAAATTTTCCTGTTTTGCTTGGGAGTGTGGTGGGGCCCGGGAGAAACCTGCTTCCTCCCACCAGCCTGTGCAAAATTATTACAATGTTGCTGCTTTCCCTATCCAAAAACCTCTGACTGTGGCTGTAGCAGTGCTTTCCCTACAGGCACTTTCTCTCGCCTAAATCCTTAGCAAAAGCGAAAGGCATCTGTGTAAAAACTAAAAGTGAGGCCCGGTTTCCTGATTTTCTGTTTTTTTAGGACTGCTGCCTCTGAGATGACCTCACTAGTCCCGTAAGCATTGCAGAGCAAGCTTTCATTCTGAAAGCAATCTCTGACATGCTTGCAGTTGCATTTAGGGGGGCCAGGCATTTTTATGGGGGTGCCCGGCCCCCTCAGGCCCCCCGTTGCTACGGCCCTGCCATGGGACCCAGTGACACCCCGCTTAAGCTGCTGAAGAAGCGGGTTCACTAAGCCACTGATTTCAATTTCCTGCCTCTCATTGTATTAAAGCATGTGGTGGGCATGTCATTGCACAAATTCCATTTTCACAGTGAAGGATCTGAGAAACCTTCACTGCCAAAGGGTGAGCTGCTCAAGCGTAACACAGAAGCATTTTGTATATCTGCCCATTGTCCTATGAAGAGATGGGCGAGGCAAAACAGGAAGGGTTTAAGTAGAGTAAAGGAATATATCTCTACGAATAGAGGCTTGTAAGTCCATAAAACATTTTTAAAGGTTGTGGTGGCCACTTCACCAACGTTTTGTTTTCCAATTGTCTAATAAGTACATGAGACCATCCTCAGGACCAAGTTTTGAGTTGTACAATTCTGTAGACCCTCAAAATATAATGAGAATCAACACATTAGATACATTAGAAACATATGAGAAAGTTAAAAAGAGGAAGTACGCCCTAGTGAATTAGAGATGTAAATCAAGCACACCCGCAAAGTAATGTACCTGAGCAACCCAGCGAAAACAAACATCAGTATATGTGTCAAACAGATACCATCACCTGTGCAATGACCACCAAACACCTACTAGCAATCAAAATTGAAGATGCTCCAATGTTGAGCATCACCTCAGAGTCAATCCCAGAGTCTGACAATCAACGAAGAAATCCTAAAGGAAGGGCCAAAAAGACACAACTTGAATCAAACCTAACAGATCCAAAAACAAGAGGTCCATATAAGGGAAGGAGAACCTGTGCTTAAGTATCTAGTGTACTTACAAACAATGAGGGTGAAATCATATTATTCCTGTAAATCAAACAGATCTTATTCAGTATAATAGTATAACAGAATACTGTGATAGTATAACAGAATATCATCACTAACTCCATACAGAGGTCTGTTTTACTCACTATTAGGTTACCGCCCAAGATCATCATCCAAGCCAACATGCGCTAACTTCATTCGGCACTCCAGAATGAATCCAGTGCATCGCGGTCGAGTCACCAGTCTTAAGGCACATGTGCACCCTGGCGCCATGACAGCTTTAAATCCTCCGTATTAATAAACTCACAGTGCTACCATATTGGAATAGGCAAAAATAAGCTAAGACAGTATGAAAAACCAAGAAATTGGGTCTAGAATATCATAATTGTTAAATAGATCAAATCAAAACTGTATTCATAAAACCACAAGTATTTAAATCAATACTGAGAACAAATGTCAAGGGGAAACATCCAATAAATGTAATAATCTGGCAAATCCATACCAGATTATCATCACTAATTAAATTTGAACTGCAGGCAATATAATACTACATAATTCAAATGTTAAAGAAGACAGTGTCCGGTGAAATGCAGAGTATAGTGTCAAGATAATACTCTCTTCAATTAGAAAAAAACTGTCTCATTAAATTGCATTGTTCATTGCCTTATAGAGGTGTGGCTATGCAACAAACTTAAAAAGTAGCTTAATAACAGCACGCCGGGTAGCTTTGCGTCGCCTCATAGATTTGATTGAGAGGCCTGTCCCAACGGATCGTCATAAAAAGTGATGCTCTGGCGGCACAGGCCTCTTGCAAATGAGAGCCTAAATAGGTTGGTATCAGAGCAAATTGTTTTGTCTTAAAAGTGAGCTCCATATAATTATTGGCTATCTCTGGAGCAAAGACTGCTCCCGTAGCAACACCTTTGATTTGGCATAAAAATGTGTGCCTTAATTGAAGAAGTTCTGTCCTAATGCAATAGTAGCACAATCTTCTATAGTTATGATGATACTGTGTGTGGGTGAGGGCGAGTTTCCAGAAAAGAGTAAATAATCTCTAAGGCTTCATTCTGTGGGATATTAGAATATAGGCTTTCTATGTCCATAGTTACTAATAGTTCATGTGTTGCATTAAACCGTTCCCCTTCTCGGTGATTAATAACTGCTCTACTATGTTTGGTGTAAGATGTAGACAGTGGGACAAAAGGTTTAATGAAAAAATTCACATATTCTGCTAAAGGTTGTAGAATGGAATTACATCCCGCTGCAATAGGGCAGCCCAGGGGGTTTCTTGGTTTTTGTGTATCTTAGGTAATATGTAAAAAGCTGGAAGAGTGGAGTCTTTTTTGTTCAAGTAGGCAAACTCTTTTTCACTAAGCCAGGACTGTTGAGAACCTGTGTTGTAAGTTCAGAAATCTTTTTCTGAATCATAGTAGTAGGGTGAGCGTGTAGTTTTTTAAAATTGTGTATCAGTACTTAATTGTTGCAGAATCTCCTGGTCGTGGTCTGATTTGTTTTGTAAGACAATACTCCCACCTTTATCCGCTAGTTTTATAATGATGTCTTCTAAGGAGGAGAGGTTCTATAATGCTTTAGATTGATTCTTTGTGAGTTTAAATCTAGAATAGTTCCATTTTTTGAAAAGTGCCCGAGTTTCTGAAAGTACAACATTTTCAAATGTGAGGATCTCTTTAAACATTAGATTGATCAGTGGAAAAAAATTTAGATGGAAAATGTAAACCAGTCATACAGTCTTTTTGAGACCCGGGTTGAAAAAAAAAGATTCTAATGTAGTAGTTCTAAACAAAAGGAATAGTTCAACTTAAAATGTGAACAAATATGTTTTATGTGTAGGGACAAAGAATAGACGTGCACTTAATAGTTTATTTCTGTGGAACTCAGAGTATGCATAGAAAGATTAAAGATGGGTATGGAACCTATGCTTTCATTGTTATCATTCACCATTCACCATGTCTGTTCCCTCTCCCTCGTCCCTGTTGGAGTTGTCTTTTTGGGCTCTGGGATAAAAAAAAGATTGTTTAGGTGTAGAGGGCAGAGAGCGTGCGTCCTGACGCAGTTGGGACTGTGTTGAAGAATTTCCTGAGCCCTGATGGCAGAAACCTTTCCAAAAGAAGGATAAGCATGTTCTGTATTGTACCTCCTAATTACTTTTTGTATTTTGTCTGGTTTTTTTCTGTAAATTAAATGTTTGAAAGTCCTTAATTGTAGCTTGTAATTTTTCCAGATAGTCTTCAGCATTTGTTATTGTCTAATCATCTATCAGTTTCTTCTCTAGATTTGCAATTTCCTCTTTGATTTTTTTGATGTGTTTTAAAGCTGTTTCTATGCTTAGCACCATCCAGTTACGAGAAAATGTATTCAATAGATATCCAAAAATAGTCTTGAATTCGTCGTCCTCTGCAAAAAGGATCGGAATGTTTCTGACTTATAAACCTGTGGGGATGATATTAGCATTAGGGTGATCCATAAGCAATTGACGTGTAATTCTGTCCTGACTAATTTTTTATGTAGTCTCTCTAGCTGGGGTAGCACAGAATCATTTGTTATCGTTATCCCTATAGTATTAGTATTACCCAACAATGAGGGACCACTTGCTATTTTTGTGATATAATCATCCGTATAACTCATTGTTTTCTGTTCCTACATTCAGATAATGATATAAACCCTTAACAGGGGGTAAAAAATTCTTTACAATTAAAACAACTGTCAGCGCTAAACTAAGCATGAAACAATAGGGCAATCCAATATTCCCACAGGAGACTGGGTAAGCACATTAACAACATAGAGTGTCTCCTGGAGGGGCACATTTTCAAACTCAGTTATTTGTTCAAGGGATATGGTAACTATGTATCCACTCTCTTACATATAGTGCACATAGAGTAGCGTTGCCCTTGCGTCATGCAAGGCGACGCAAGGCAATGCAAGTCCTTAGCTGGGATTTACTAAGCCATACAAAGCCTTCTTCTGTGGCTCTGTGTGATTTAGTTAATCTAAGGTAATCCAAGGCAGCGCATTTCGCTGCCTTGCGTTACCTTGCGCCAGAGAGGCATTCCATGGCTGGAGTGTGGGCAGTCCCACACACACACCAATAAATTTTGTCGCATTCCATGATTTACAAAGACATTTAAACTTGGCAAAGCATCAAAATCGTACGCCTCCCAGACCCATACATCACACATAGAAAAATGCCTTTAAGGATTGTTTTTGTGAAGGAAAGTTCTCCGTCCAGGACAAAAACAATCCTGCCTTTACCACAGGCACCTTTGAACCACAGCACAAGGATTCCTGCATTGGCACTAGGCAGCACACAGTGCGCCAGTGTAGGTAGGCAGCAGAAATGCTCCATATCTTTATAAATACAGCACATTTCTAATGTCTCCTTTTAAGGCTGGCTGCTCTGCGTTGTGAGAAGTCTTCGTATATCTGCCCCTAAATTTAGGCACCGTCAGCTTCACATTGTTACAAACACTGTGTCAAAAACATTCCTGCCAAGCACAACATCACACATCTTCTTAGTAGGTCTAGTGCATTTATTTTAAATACAACTCAGAATGCAATAATGTAACAAATACAAACAAGAAAATAAGACCTTACCTATAATCTACTATCTGTACCAAGCATAGCACTGTTCACAAAAATATAGACAGACCAACGCCTCCACTACCACATCTAGTTCCATTAAAGTCAAATCACATGTACCTTTTCTCTGCATCCTCAAAGCCATCAAAGTACCCAAGGTGAGGTGAGATGTGTGCATTGTGTGGCGGGTTGAGAGTGATTCTGGCACCTGACTTTTGAATAGTCTGCAGCATCATGATGAGTTGCTTGTTGATTCCAGCATAGAGAGAGTTTCCATAGTCCAGCTTGCTGGTGATGAGGGCATGTGTGACGGTTTTCCAGGTGTTGATGAGGAGACAACAGGATGTGGGAGCACACCGCTGACCTCTCAGGCAACGTTCGCCCCTGTCATTCTGGTAAATGCAGTTTCTTGTAGTTCGCTCCGATATTTTCGAGTGTTTCGCCAAGGTTGGCGCAGATAGTGCTGATCTCTAGACACGTGTTTCTGGTTTATTAACCGTCATCAGTAGAGAATACAGTCTTATATTTTGGGGTTTGCTGAGTAGGCTGCCAAACATTATATCAGGTCCGGTACCTCTCACTGGCGTGCAGGTGCTTCATCCACGAGCTCGTCAGCTCAATGACTCACGGGAGTACTTTAAATAGACAACAGGATGTGGGAGCACACCGCTGACCTCTCAGGCAACGTTCGCCCCTGTCATTCTGGTAAATGCAGTTTCTTGTAGTTCGCTCCGATATTTTCGAGTGTTTCGCCAAGGTTGGCGCAGATAGTGCTGATCTCTAGACACGTGTTTCTGGTTTATTAACCGTCATCAGTAGAGAATACAGTCTTATATTTTGGGGTTTGCTGAGTAGGCTGCCAAACATTATATCAGGTCCGGTACCTCTCACTGGCGCGCAGGTGCTTCATCCACGAGCTCGTCAGCTCAATGACTCACGGGAGTACTTTAAATAGACAACAGGATGTGGGAGCACACCGCTGACCTCTCAGGCAACGTTCGCCCCTGTCATTCTGGTAAATGCAGTTTCTTGTAGTTCGCTCCGATATTTTCGAGTGTTTCGCCAAGGTTGGCGCAGATAGTGCTGATCTCTAGACACGTGTTTCTGGTTTATTAACCGTCATCAGTAGAGAATACAGTCTTATATTTTGGGGTTTGCTGAGTAGGCTGCCAAACATTATATCAGGTCCGGTACCTCTCACTGGCGCGCAGGTGCTTCATCCACGAGCTCGTCAGCTCAATGACTCACGGGAGTACTTTAAATAGACAACAGGATGTGGGAGCACACCGCTGACCTCTCAGGCAACGTTCGCCCCTGTCATTCTGGTAAATGCAGTTTCTTGTAGTTCGCTCCGATATTTTCGAGTGTTTCGCCAAGGTTGGCGCAGATAGTGCTGATCTCTAGACACGTGTTTCTGGTTTATTAACCGTCATCAGTAGAGAATACAGTCTTATATTTTGGGGTTTGCTGAGTAGGCTGCCAAACATTATATCAGGTCCGGTACCTCTCACTGGCGCGCAGGTGCTTCATCCACGAGCTCGTCAGCTCAATGACTCACGGGAGTACTTTAAATAGACAACAGGATGTGGGAGCACACCGCTGACCTCTCAGGCAACGTTCGCCCCTGTCATTCTGGTAAATGCAGTTTCTTGTAGTTCGCTCCGATATTTTCGAGTGTTTCGCCAAGGTTGGCGCAGATAGTGCTGATCTCTAGACACGTGTTTCTGGTTTATTAACCGTCATCAGTAGAGAATACAGTCTTATATTTTGGGGTTTGCTGAGTAGGCTGCCAAACATTATATCAGGTCCGGTACCTCTCACTGGCGCGCAGGTGCTTCATCCACGAGCTCGTCAGCTCAATGACTCACGGGAGTACTTTAAATAGACAACAGGATGTGGGAGCACACCGCTGACCTCTCAGGCAACGTTCGCCCCTGTCATTCTGGTAAATGCAGTTTCTTGTAGTTCGCTCCGATATTTTCGAGTGTTTCGCCAAGGTTGGCGCAGATAGTGCTGATCTCTAGACACGTGTTTCTGGTTTATTAACCGTCATCAGTAGAGAATACAGTCTTATATTTTGGGGTTTGCTGAGTAGGCTGCCAAACATTATATCAGGTCCGGTACCTCTCACTGGCGCGCAGGTGCTTCATCCACGAGCTCGTCAGCTCAATGACTCACGGGAGTACTTTAAATAGACAACAGGATGTGGGAGCACACCGCTGACCTCTCAGGCAACGTTCGCCCCTGTCATTCTGGTAAATGCAGTTTCTTGTAGTTCGCTCCGATATTTTCGAGTGTTTCGCCAAGGTTGGCGCAGATAGTGCTGATCTCTAGACACGTGTTTCTGGTTTATTAACCGTCATCAGTAGAGAATACAGTCTTATATTTTGGGGTTTGCTGAGTAGGCTGCCAAACATTATATCAGGTCCGGTACCTCTCACTGGCGCGCAGGTGCTTCATCCACGAGCTCGTCAGCTCAATGACTCACGGGAGTACTTTAAATAGACAACAGGATGTGGGAGCACACCGCTGACCTCTCAGGCAACGTTCGCCCCTGTCATTCTGGTAAATGCAGTTTCTTGTAGTTCGCTCCGATATTTTCGAGTGTTTCGCCAAGGTTGGCGCAGATAGTGCTGATCTCTAGACACGTGTTTCTGGTTTATTAACCGTCATCAGTAGAGAATACAGTCTTATATTTTGGGGTTTGCTGAGTAGGCTGCCAAACATTATATCAGGTCCGGTACCTCTCACTGGCGCGCAGGTGCTTCATCCACGAGCTCGTCAGCTCAATGACTCACGGGAGTACTTTAAATAGACAACAGGATGTGGGAGCACACCGCTGACCTCTCAGGCAACGTTCGCCCCTGTCATTCTGGTAAATGCAGTTTCTTGTAGTTCGCTCCGATATTTTCGAGTGTTTCGCCAAGGTTGGCGCAGATAGTGCTGATCTCTAGACACGTGTTTCTGGTTTATTAACCGTCATCAGTAGAGAATACAGTCTTATATTTTGGGGTTTGCTGAGTAGGCTGCCAAACATTATATCAGGTCCGGTACCTCTCACTGGCGCGCAGGTGCTTCATCCACGAGCTCGTCAGCTCAATGACTCACGGGAGTACTTTAAATAGACAACAGGATGTGGGAGCACACCGCTGACCTCTCAGGCAACGTTCGCCCCTGTCATTCTGGTAAATGCAGTTTCTTGTAGTTCGCTCCGATATTTTCGAGTGTTTCGCCAAGGTTGGCGCAGATAGTGCTGATCTCTAGACACGTGTTTCTGGTTTATTAACCGTCATCAGTAGAGAATACAGTCTTATATTTTGGGGTTTGCTGAGTAGGCTGCCAAACATTATATCAGGTCCGGTACCTCTCACTGGCGCGCAGGTGCTTCATCCACGAGCTCGTCAGCTCAATGACTCACGGGAGTACTTTAAATAGACAACAGGATGTGGGAGCACACCGCTGACCTCTCAGGCAACGTTCGCCCCTGTCATTCTGGTAAATGCAGTTTCTTGTAGTTCGCTCCGATATTTTCGAGTGTTTCGCCAAGGTTGGCGCAGATAGTGCTGATCTCTAGACACGTGTTTCTGGTTTATTAACCGTCATCAGTAGAGAATACAGTCTTATATTTTGGGGTTTGCTGAGTAGGCTGCCAAACATTATATCAGGTCCGGTACCTCTCACTGGCGCGCAGGTGCTTCATCCACGAGCTCGTCAGCTCAATGACTCACGGGAGTACTTTAAATAGACAACAGGATGTGGGAGCACACCGCTGACCTCTCAGGCAACGTTCGCCCCTGTCATTCTGGTAAATGCAGTTTCTTGTAGTTCGCTCCGATATTTTCGAGTGTTTCGCCAAGGTTGGCGCAGATAGTGCTGATCTCTAGACACGTGTTTCTGGTTTATTAACCGTCATCAGTAGAGAATACAGTCTTATATTTTGGGGTTTGCTGAGTAGGCTGCCAAACATTATATCAGGTCCGGTACCTCTCACTGGCGCGCAGGTGCTTCATCCACGAGCTCGTCAGCTCAATGACTCACGGGAGTACTTTAAATAGACAACAGGATGTGGGAGCACACCGCTGACCTCTCAGGCAACGTTCGCCCCTGTCATTCTGGTAAATGCAGTTTCTTGTAGTTCGCTCCGATATTTTCGAGTGTTTCGCCAAGGTTGGCGCAGATAGTGCTGATCTCTAGACACGTGTTTCTGGTTTATTAACCGTCATCAGTAGAGAATACAGTCTTATATTTTGGGGTTTGCTGAGTAGGCTGCCAAACATTATATCAGGTCCGGTACCTCTCACTGGCGCGCAGGTGCTTCATCCACGAGCTCGTCAGCTCAATGACTCACGGGAGTACTTTAAATAGACAACAGGATGTGGGAGCACACCGCTGACCTCTCAGGCAACGTTCGCCCCTGTCATTCTGGTAAATGCAGTTTCTTGTAGTTCGCTCCGATATTTTCGAGTGTTTCGCCAAGGTTGGCGCAGATAGTGCTGATCTCTAGACACGTGTTTCTGGTTTATTAACCGTCATCAGTAGAGAATACAGTCTTATATTTTGGGGTTTGCTGAGTAGGCTGCCAAACATTATATCAGGTCCGGTACCTCTCACTGGCGCGCAGGTGCTTCATCCACGAGCTCGTCAGCTCAATGACTCACGGGAGTACTTTAAATAGACAACAGGATGTGGGAGCACACCGCTGACCTCTCAGGCAACGTTCGCCCCTGTCATTCTGGTAAATGCAGTTTCTTGTAGTTCGCTCCGATATTTTCGAGTGTTTCGCCAAGGTTGGCGCAGATAGTGCTGATCTCTAGACACGTGTTTCTGGTTTATTAACCGTCATCAGTAGAGAATACAGTCTTATATTTTGGGGTTTGCTGAGTAGGCTGCCAAACATTATATCAGGTCCGGTACCTCTCACTGGCGCGCAGGTGCTTCATCCACGAGCTCGTCAGCTCAATGACTCACGGGAGTACTTTAAATAGACAACAGGATGTGGGAGCACACCGCTGACCTCTCAGGCAACGTTCGCCCCTGTCATTCTGGTAAATGCAGTTTCTTGTAGTTCGCTCCGATATTTTCGAGTGTTTCGCCAAGGTTGGCGCAGATAGTGCTGATCTCTAGACACGTGTTTCTGGTTTATTAACCGTCATCAGTAGAGAATACAGTCTTATATTTTGGGGTTTGCTGAGTAGGCTGCCAAACATTATATCAGGTCCGGTACCTCTCACTGGCGCGCAGGTGCTTCATCCACGAGCTCGTCAGCTCAATGACTCACGGGAGTACTTTAAATAGACAACAGGATGTGGGAGCACACCGCTGACCTCTCAGGCAACGTTCGCCCCTGTCATTCTGGTAAATGCAGTTTCTTGTAGTTCGCTCCGATATTTTCGAGTGTTTCGCCAAGGTTGGCGCAGATAGTGCTGATCTCTAGACACGTGTTTCTGGTTTATTAACCGTCATCAGTAGAGAATACAGTCTTATATTTTGGGGTTTGCTGAGTAGGCTGCCAAACATTATATCAGGTCCGGTACCTCTCACTGGCGCGCAGGTGCTTCATCCACGAGCTCGTCAGCTCAATGACTCACGGGAGTACTTTAAATAGACAACAGGATGTGGGAGCACACCGCTGACCTCTCAGGCAACGTTCGCCCCTGTCATTCTGGTAAATGCAGTTTCTTGTAGTTCGCTCCGATATTTTCGAGTGTTTCGCCAAGGTTGGCGCAGATAGTGCTGATCTCTAGACACGTGTTTCTGGTTTATTAACCGTCATCAGTAGAGAATACAGTCTTATATTTTGGGGTTTGCTGAGTAGGCTGCCAAACATTATATCAGGTCCGGTACCTCTCACTGGCGCGCAGGTGCTTCATCCACGAGCTCGTCAGCTCAATGACTCACGGGAGTACTTTAAATAGACAACAGGATGTGGGAGCACACCGCTGACCTCTCAGGCAACGTTCGCCCCTGTCATTCTGGTAAATGCAGTTTCTTGTAGTTCGCTCCGATATTTTCGAGTGTTTCGCCAAGGTTGGCGCAGATAGTGCTGATCTCTAGACACGTGTTTCTGGTTTATTAACCGTCATCAGTAGAGAATACAGTCTTATATTTTGGGGTTTGCTGAGTAGGCTGCCAAACATTATATCAGGTCCGGTACCTCTCACTGGCGCGCAGGTGCTTCATCCACGAGCTCGTCAGCTCAATGACTCACGGGAGTACTTTAAATAGACAACAGGATGTGGGAGCACACCGCTGACCTCTCAGGCAACGTTCGCCCCTGTCATTCTGGTAAATGCAGTTTCTTGTAGTTCGCTCCGATATTTTCGAGTGTTTCGCCAAGGTTGGCGCAGATAGTGCTGATCTCTAGACACGTGTTTCTGGTTTATTAACCGTCATCAGTAGAGAATACAGTCTTATATTTTGGGGTTTGCTGAGTAGGCTGCCAAACATTATATCAGGTCCGGTACCTCTCACTGGCGCGCAGGTGCTTCATCCACGAGCTCGTCAGCTCAATGACTCACGGGAGTACTTTAAATAGACAACAGGATGTGGGAGCACACCGCTGACCTCTCAGGCAACGTTCGCCCCTGTCATTCTGGTAAATGCAGTTTCTTGTAGTTCGCTCCGATATTTTCGAGTGTTTCGCCAAGGTTGGCGCAGATAGTGCTGATCTCTAGACACGTGTTTCTGGTTTATTAACCGTCATCAGTAGAGAATACAGTCTTATATTTTGGGGTTTGCTGAGTAGGCTGCCAAACATTATATCAGGTCCGGTACCTCTCACTGGCGCGCAGGTGCTTCATCCACGAGCTCGTCAGCTCAATGACTCACGGGAGTACTTTAAATAGACAACAGGATGTGGGAGCACACCGCTGACCTCTCAGGCAACGTTCGCCCCTGTCATTCTGGTAAATGCAGTTTCTTGTAGTTCGCTCCGATATTTTCGAGTGTTTCGCCAAGGTTGGCGCAGATAGTGCTGATCTCTAGACACGTGTTTCTGGTTTATTAACCGTCATCAGTAGAGAATACAGTCTTATATTTTGGGGTTTGCTGAGTAGGCTGCCAAACATTATATCAGGTCCGGTACCTCTCACTGGCGCGCAGGTGCTTCATCCACGAGCTCGTCAGCTCAATGACTCACGGGAGTACTTTAAATAGACAACAGGATGTGGGAGCACACCGCTGACCTCTCAGGCAACGTTCGCCCCTGTCATTCTGGTAAATGCAGTTTCTTGTAGTTCGCTCCGATATTTTCGAGTGTTTCGCCAAGGTTGGCGCAGATAGTGCTGATCTCTAGACACGTGTTTCTGGTTTATTAACCGTCATCAGTAGAGAATACAGTCTTATATTTTGGGGTTTGCTGAGTAGGCTGCCAAACATTATATCAGGTCCGGTACCTCTCACTGGCGCGCAGGTGCTTCATCCACGAGCTCGTCAGCTCAATGACTCACGGGAGTACTTTAAATAGACAACAGGATGTGGGAGCACACCGCTGACCTCTCAGGCAACGTTCGCCCCTGTCATTCTGGTAAATGCAGTTTCTTGTAGTTCGCTCCGATATTTTCGAGTGTTTCGCCAAGGTTGGCGCAGATAGTGCTGATCTCTAGACACGTGTTTCTGGTTTATTAACCGTCATCAGTAGAGAATACAGTCTTATATTTTGGGGTTTGCTGAGTAGGCTGCCAAACATTATATCAGGTCCGGTACCTCTCACTGGCGCGCAGGTGCTTCATCCACGAGCTCGTCAGCTCAATGACTCACGGGAGTACTTTAAATAGACAACAGGATGTGGGAGCACACCGCTGACCTCTCAGGCAACGTTCGCCCCTGTCATTCTGGTAAATGCAGTTTCTTGTAGTTCGCTCCGATATTTTCGAGTGTTTCGCCAAGGTTGGCGCAGATAGTGCTGATCTCTAGACACGTGTTTCTGGTTTATTAACCGTCATCAGTAGAGAATACAGTCTTATATTTTGGGGTTTGCTGAGTAGGCTGCCAAACATTATATCAGGTCCGGTACCTCTCACTGGCGCGCAGGTGCTTCATCCACGAGCTCGTCAGCTCAATGACTCACGGGAGTACTTTAAATAGACAACAGGATGTGGGAGCACACCGCTGACCTCTCAGGCAACGTTCGCCCCTGTCATTCTGGTAAATGCAGTTTCTTGTAGTTCGCTCCGATATTTTCGAGTGTTTCGCCAAGGTTGGCGCAGATAGTGCTGATCTCTAGACACGTGTTTCTGGTTTATTAACCGTCATCAGTAGAGAATACAGTCTTATATTTTGGGGTTTGCTGAGTAGGCTGCCAAACATTATATCAGGTCCGGTACCTCTCACTGGCGCGCAGGTGCTTCATCCACGAGCTCGTCAGCTCAATGACTCACGGGAGTACTTTAAATAGACAACAGGATGTGGGAGCACACCGCTGACCTCTCAGGCAACGTTCGCCCCTGTCATTCTGGTAAATGCAGTTTCTTGTAGTTCGCTCCGATATTTTCGAGTGTTTCGCCAAGGTTGGCGCAGATAGTGCTGATCTCTAGACACGTGTTTCTGGTTTATTAACCGTCATCAGTAGAGAATACAGTCTTATATTTTGGGGTTTGCTGAGTAGGCTGCCAAACATTATATCAGGTCCGGTACCTCTCACTGGCGCGCAGGTGCTTCATCCACGAGCTCGTCAGCTCAATGACTCACGGGAGTACTTTAAATAGACAACAGGATGTGGGAGCACACCGCTGACCTCTCAGGCAACGTTCGCCCCTGTCATTCTGGTAAATGCAGTTTCTTGTAGTTCGCTCCGATATTTTCGAGTGTTTCGCCAAGGTTGGCGCAGATAGTGCTGATCTCTAGACACGTGTTTCTGGTTTATTAACCGTCATCAGTAGAGAATACAGTCTTATATTTTGGGGTTTGCTGAGTAGGCTGCCAAACATTATATCAGGTCCGGTACCTCTCACTGGCGCGCAGGTGCTTCATCCACGAGCTCGTCAGCTCAATGACTCACGGGAGTACTTTAAATAGACAACAGGATGTGGGAGCACACCGCTGACCTCTCAGGCAACGTTCGCCCCTGTCATTCTGGTAAATGCAGTTTCTTGTAGTTCGCTCCGATATTTTCGAGTGTTTCGCCAAGGTTGGCGCAGATAGTGCTGATCTCTAGACACGTGTTTCTGGTTTATTAACCGTCATCAGTAGAGAATACAGTCTTATATTTTGGGGTTTGCTGAGTAGGCTGCCAAACATTATATCAGGTCCGGTACCTCTCACTGGCGCGCAGGTGCTTCATCCACGAGCTCGTCAGCTCAATGACTCACGGGAGTACTTTAAATAGACAACAGGATGTGGGAGCACACCGCTGACCTCTCAGGCAACGTTCGCCCCTGTCATTCTGGTAAATGCAGTTTCTTGTAGTTCGCTCCGATATTTTCGAGTGTTTCGCCAAGGTTGGCGCAGATAGTGCTGATCTCTAGACACGTGTTTCTGGTTTATTAACCGTCATCAGTAGAGAATACAGTCTTATATTTTGGGGTTTGCTGAGTAGGCTGCCAAACATTATATCAGGTCCGGTACCTCTCACTGGCGCGCAGGTGCTTCATCCACGAGCTCGTCAGCTCAATGACTCACGGGAGTACTTTAAATAGACAACAGGATGTGGGAGCACACCGCTGACCTCTCAGGCAACGTTCGCCCCTGTCATTCTGGTAAATGCAGTTTCTTGTAGTTCGCTCCGATATTTTCGAGTGTTTCGCCAAGGTTGGCGCAGATAGTGCTGATCTCTAGACACGTGTTTCTGGTTTATTAACCGTCATCAGTAGAGAATACAGTCTTATATTTTGGGGTTTGCTGAGTAGGCTGCCAAACATTATATCAGGTCCGGTACCTCTCACTGGCGCGCAGGTGCTTCATCCACGAGCTCGTCAGCTCAATGACTCACGGGAGTACTTTAAATAGACAACAGGATGTGGGAGCACACCGCTGACCTCTCAGGCAACGTTCGCCCCTGTCATTCTGGTAAATGCAGTTTCTTGTAGTTCGCTCCGATATTTTCGAGTGTTTCGCCAAGGTTGGCGCAGATAGTGCTGATCTCTAGACACGTGTTTCTGGTTTATTAACCGTCATCAGTAGAGAATACAGTCTTATATTTTGGGGTTTGCTGAGTAGGCTGCCAAACATTATATCAGGTCCGGTACCTCTCACTGGCGCGCAGGTGCTTCATCCACGAGCTCGTCAGCTCAATGACTCACGGGAGTACTTTAAATAGACAACAGGATGTGGGAGCACACCGCTGACCTCTCAGGCAACGTTCGCCCCTGTCATTCTGGTAAATGCAGTTTCTTGTAGTTCGCTCCGATATTTTCGAGTGTTTCGCCAAGGTTGGCGCAGATAGTGCTGATCTCTAGACACGTGTTTCTGGTTTATTAACCGTCATCAGTAGAGAATACAGTCTTATATTTTGGGGTTTGCTGAGTAGGCTGCCAAACATTATATCAGGTCCGGTACCTCTCACTGGCGCGCAGGTGCTTCATCCACGAGCTCGTCAGCTCAATGACTCACGGGAGTACTTTAAATAGACAACAGGATGTGGGAGCACACCGCTGACCTCTCAGGCAACGTTCGCCCCTGTCATTCTGGTAAATGCAGTTTCTTGTAGTTCGCTCCGATATTTTCGAGTGTTTCGCCAAGGTTGGCGCAGATAGTGCTGATCTCTAGACACGTGTTTCTGGTTTATTAACCGTCATCAGTAGAGAATACAGTCTTATATTTTGGGGTTTGCTGAGTAGGCTGCCAAACATTATATCAGGTCCGGTACCTCTCACTGGCGCGCAGGTGCTTCATCCACGAGCTCGTCAGCTCAATGACTCACGGGAGTACTTTAAATAGACAACAGGATGTGGGAGCACACCGCTGACCTCTCAGGCAACGTTCGCCCCTGTCATTCTGGTAAATGCAGTTTCTTGTAGTTCGCTCCGATATTTTCGAGTGTTTCGCCAAGGTTGGCGCAGATAGTGCTGATCTCTAGACACGTGTTTCTGGTTTATTAACCGTCATCAGTAGAGAATACAGTCTTATATTTTGGGGTTTGCTGAGTAGGCTGCCAAACATTATATCAGGTCCGGTACCTCTCACTGGCGCGCAGGTGCTTCATCCACGAGCTCGTCAGCTCAATGACTCACGGGAGTACTTTAAATGGACAACAGGATGTGGGAGCACACCGCTGACCTCTCAGGCAACGTTCGCCCCTGTCATTCTGGTAAATGCAGTTTCTTGTAGTTCGCTCCGATATTTTCGAGTGTTTCGCCAAGGTTGGCGCAGATAGTGCTGATCTCTAGACACGTGTTTCTGGTTTATTAACCGTCATCAGTAGAGAATACAGTCTTATATTTTGGGGTTTGCTGAGTAGGCTGCCAAACATTATATCAGGTCCGGTACCTCTCACTGGCGCGCAGGTGCTTCATCCACGAGCTCGTCAGCTCAATGACTCACGGGAGTACTTTAAATAGACAACAGGATGTGGGAGCACACCGCTGACCTCTCAGGCAACGTTCGCCCCTGTCATTCTGGTAAATGCAGTTTCTTGTAGTTCGCTCCGATATTTTCGAGTGTTTCGCCAAGGTTGGCGCAGATAGTGCTGATCTCTAGACACGTGTTTCTGGTTTATTAACCGTCATCAGTAGAGAATACAGTCTTATATTTTGGGGTTTGCTGAGTAGGCTGCCAAACATTATATCAGGTCCGGTACCTACGGTTGATGAGGAGACATTTAAAACTCTTGCTCAGCATCTACAAGGAGTTGAAGCATGAGCCAGTGAAGGCATTGACTCGGGCAGCCATGTTGAGTTTGGAGTCGACGTGGATCCTGAGGTTCTTAGTGTGGGTGGAGGGGTGGGCTTGAGTCCTAGTTGTATCTGCTACTAGGTGGAGTCCCAAGGTGAGAGGCTTTTTCTGAAGATCACAACTTCCTTCTTGTGGGTGTTCTGCTTCAGACAGTTGGATTTCATCAAGTCAGCGATTCTGGTCATACATGTGAGCCTGTTCCGGGTGCAAGGCATCTCGTCATGATGGAAAAGATGAGTTGCATGTGGTCAGCGTTGGAAACACATTGATATTGTGATAGCAGATGATGCTGACCATCGGAATCATGTGGGCATTGAAAAGGATCAGAGAGAAGGCCAGTTTTGTTGCTGTGGTCGGGTCTGAATCTTAACTTACAGGCATCTAGGAGTTGGTGGTTTTGAAGTATTTGGTGAAGTCCATTGATGATTTTCTCTAAAACATTTGCTCTGTATGAAAGCAGGGAGGTCAGTCTGTAGTTAGTGAGTGGAGAGGGTTTTGCTGAGGGTTTCTTCAGCTACGGACGGCCTGTAGCATGTGTACAATCATCTAGGAAGGTCACTGAGGAGATGGAAGTGTTCAGGATGGGTGTGAGCATTATGATAATGGTTAGAAGTCCCCTGGAGTAGTGTGACGCTGACATGGGTATGACAGGTCCCTTAGTGGAGAAGTGTGGCTCAATGGTTAGAGCGGCAGACCCTGATGCAGAGATATGGCCCGGGACCAGGGTTCAATTCCCGCCTCGGCGGGTCTTGGGCTCAACTTCCTCGGACCTGATAATTCTCGCCTTGGTGCCTATTCTAATCATGGGTCCCACTCTGCAACTCTGGGCAATAGCTTGCTTAATCTCCACAACGGCCCCACCAGCGCTGGGATGCCTGGCTTCACCTTGGGGGTGCCCAGGAGTGGACATTTCACAGGGAAAAGCCAGGAAGGGTTCCACAGCGGTATGCGTTCAGCGCCAGGAGGCCTCAGGGTATCAGTGCGCTTTACAAGTACAAATTCATTTCATTAGTGGATGGCCATCATGGTGGAGGCAGTTTCGTCCGGGGTAATGGTAAGCCATGAATTTAGAGATGGCTCTCTGGACAATGTGGGGGTCAATTGGTGAGGCCTATTGGATACGGTTGTGTGTCGAAGTTGCCGTCAATTATGGTGATTTTGCTGCTAAAGAATAAAAGGAGGCCTTTGCACGGTTGAGGTGGAAGCAGCAACAGGTGAGGTGAAGTCCTTCATGATGGAAAAGTTTTCCTTGCTTATTTTGGAGCTGGCATCAATTAGGTCTGACATGTGCTTAGTGGTCCGGATCCTTTGATGGTATCGTCTCAGGGCCAGTTTGAATGTGCTCCTGTCCTTATTGTCTTTTCTCAATTAACACCTGTGCTCCAGTTGTTTGCAGTGGTGCTTCATTAGCAAGAGTTGTGTACCGGCTGGCTTGGGGTTTGGATCTTGTGCAATTGTGCTTGCGGTGCCAGGGCATTGGCGCAGAAGGTGATTCAGTTGTTGAAATTGTTGCTGGCTATGTTCAGGTGGATGCTGTTTTTGGGTTGATGAGTGTTGAGGGTGGTGTTCCAGTCTCTGTCCAAAAGTTGTTCCAGTTGCAGCAGGCTATTCTGATGTTAGTTGGTGTATGTTGGAGCGGTTAGGTAATGCTGAGATTGACGAGGATGTGGTTGCTCCAGGTGACAGGTGTGGTGAGACTCGCAAATTGACAAAATTGGACCTGTCTTCACAAAGGGTAAGCAAACCTGAATAGAAACATTGAGGGATATTAGGAGAAGAGACTTGAAGAATAACTTGAACAACTATTTAGAAATGTTGTCCACGTTATTTGCGCTTAATAATGTAAGCATTTTGATGTTTTAACTAAACTTTATTTGACTAATAGTTGATAAGTGTGTGAGTTTCTAGCAAGCTTATTTAATAGATTATCTCCTCCCTCTCACAGTGTTCCAAATTATTTTTTTTTGCCACTAAATCAGGAATGAGCAGCTAATTTTTGCCTCAAAGGAATAATGCTATCTGTGTCCTCACGTTTGCTATTTTTGAGAAGCTTAAGAGATAAGCAAGAGCCTGGACAGTCAGGCAGACAGTCGTTAGAGGAGAGGTAGATCATTTTACTAGGCAGAAAAGATCCTGGTGTGACTTTGTTCAAACATATAGTATGTTTAGACGTCTTTCTATGGTAGGGTGGCATGGTCGAGTTAAGGGCATTATTAAACATAAATCCTAGATGAACATTCAGTATCAGGTACAAAAAGAATTCCTTGGACAACGGGGAACTAGAACTAAAACTGTATTGAAAGGATAACTGTCTGAGTGCCTAGTTGGAGGAACTTAATATTTTAAGAAAATCAGAATACTACTAAATGACAGTTTGCTGAACCACAGCCCAGGCCTCACAGGACTGTGACCTAATTGAACTGTATAGAGTACCGTAACACAAGGACAACAAAAATGAATGGCAATTAAAAATGTGCTGCTATATACATGTTAACATCACTGGTGAAGAAAATTGATGTAGATCAAACAAACGTAAACTGAGATAAGGTTTAATGTCTAGGTACTGGTTGTAGGTAAGGATAACACCATATCCATTTTATGCCCTACTTTGTATTAAAGTGCCCAGTCTCAGAGACTTTAATCATTTGAAATTATACTCTCAGTAGTAGGGACCTTCTTCTAAGAGGAGATGATGAAGATATTAAAGATTAATAGGTGCCCTTTGCTGACTGCTTGACACACCTTTATCAGAATTGCATCAAGGTAGGTCTGTAATAGTACTCTTTCTGGAACTCCCCTGGGTAAAGCACGATTGGCTAACCACAGATTTACAAGAAGTAAGAGACATTTTCCACTGTTACTTGGTGAACCACAGAGGGGATGATCACCGAGTATAAAGATGGCAGCATAGCACACTTGTCTGCAGGCCTTCAGACTCATATCACTTACACAAAACGTAGTACAACTCTGAGAGCAAATCACGCCACTTTAAATATCTCAAGAATCATGGTACTCTTTACAAAACATGAACTACAATTTTAAAAGAAATATTCTATGTCTTATTTACATTAATAGTACACCCCAAACAAACACGCACATAGTACAATGAAAAATGCACATTCCTCTTTCAGTATGCCCTGGGATTGAATGTGCATCCAGTTTCTCCAAAAACAGCTATGAAAATAACCAGTAAAGAAAACATTCAAAGAAAAACAAATCATACGTGCCGTAGCCACCCACAGCACATCCATCAAACTGTCCCCTAAAAATATCTTGAAAATAAAAAAGAACGTACCATATTTTCCAAAAATAGGGAGTGATTCTTTGATGTTTTTCTCCCATTTCTCCAGTTTGTCCAAATCAACAATAACAAGAAAAGAAAAGAAGAAGTTGGAACTGACAGTGCAGTATGTGCTATGGCTATTGTATGTCCCTTTAAGATGCATTGATATTTTAATTGGGATGCTCAACAACACCACCAACACTCTAAAACTGCTCACCTCCAGTATCTGTTTTCCTAGCAGAGTTTTTACACATAGGATTACCATAGTGCCATCCATGCTAAGTTAGAAAATTGAGAAAGTCTTTTGCCATTTTTTCAACAGTCTTGACCTGGGCAAAAAAGCCCGGCAGCATCAGTGTCAGTGGATCAGACTGGTAGAAGCAGGAACTGGAGGCCACAGGTGAGTGGCAGGCTAGGTGTCCAGGTGCCTACTCATTTCATAGTCTGTTGCCTTTTTATGATCACTCCACTATTGATTTTCACTGCACCACTTGCACTGTGTGATTACCTTTCACAGAACACTATTGATAATTATTGTAGATCCATTTGAATTTAAATTTCGTAATGCTTTTATTCAAGGTCTCCTAATGTCTACATGTATTTGCTTATGTTTGTATTAACTAATAATCAACCAATGCACTTGATTTTCTCTAATGAAAGCATCTTAGAAGGATATTTCGTACTCTGATGGCCAGCCCTATGTCAGGATATCAGAGTAATCTTTCTTTTGACAGAGACAACTAAGGCACCAACAATGGAAAGCTGACCTTCCACAAGACTCTAATTAGGGCAGGCGGACAAAGGTTGCAGCAGACAAGTTACTCCATCACACTGGTGGCAGAATACCCTGACTGCCAAACTGTAAATCATACTCAGAGTTCTGAGAGAATCTCTGTTCAACCCCTGGTTGCTTTGAAACAGGGAGGAGGCAATCCATAGAGAAGTTTGTGCTAGGTTCAAGAAGTCCTAACTATTTCAAAGTAAAGAACACAACATAATAGTTTTGACTTGGTCCACTCTGCAGGGTTGCCCCGAAACGTTTTGCCTTTAGCCTACACTTTGCTTTGCTGAATTTGTTTTGTTGGCCTTAGGACACTTTGCACGTCCCACTTCTAACCCGAGCTAAAGTGCTTGTGCTCTCTCCCCTAAACATGGTTTAATTGGCTTACACCCAGTTGTCAATTTCATTTACTTGTAAGTCCCTTGTAGAGTGGTATACCATATACCCTGCACCTGTAATATAAATGCTACCAGTAGGCCTCCATCACTTACTGTGCCAACCAATTAACCCTTTTGGTGCTTGCGTCGGCCAATGGCCGACGCAAGCACTACCTCCCTGGTGCTGCGCACGTCCATTGGACGTCACCAGGGAGGCCCCTAATCGATCGTCCGGTGCAAAGCACCAGATATTCTTTTTTTTTTTTCCTGGGGGAGACGCGGAAGGCTTTCCGCGTCTCCCCCCGCCTCCCCTCCTGCCCATCTGTGACGTCAGCGCGCCGCGAGGCGCTCTGACGTCACTGATTTCCCCCCCGGAGACGAGGACAGCAGCAGGTAAGGACGCGCTCGACTCCGATGGGGAAATCTGGCCAGAAACGGCCTCCCCAGCTTTTGAAAGGGGAGAGTCTACCCTTTCAAACGAGGCCTTCTTGAAAGGGTTTCCTGGCCGTGGATCGCGGCAGCGCTGCGATCCACGGCCAGGAAACCCCACTAGACACCAGGGATGTCTTTGGGGGGGTCGGCCCTCATGGGAATGGGTCGACCCCCCCTGGGGGGCAATTATTTTGTTAAATTTAACACTTTGGTTTCCCTGGGGGGTGCGATCGCCCCCCAAATTTAAAAAAAAGGTGCAATTTTTTTTTTAAATGGCGGCGATATTGCCAGGGGGTCGGTCCTTCTGCTCAGTGGCTGACCCCCTATGGGGGCAAATATTTTTTTTTATAACCATGTGCTTTCCGTGGGGGCCACAATCGGCCCCAGGGAAGCCATAGGCATGCACATAACAAAGTGCATATAATGTAAATAGGTCAGTGTGTCACTGCTTCTGTAAAATAGCTCCTTTTGTTATTTGTTGTTTACAAGTCAAAATCCTAATATAGAACATTGGGCTATAAACTGTCATACTAAAGCTGCATGCAAACTTCAAGGTATATGTTAGAGCTATATGTTTTTTTGCCCAGTCTTTCATCATCCTAATCTTGTGAAAAGGGTTCATTTGGGTAGAAAACAATTCTTATTATGAAAGAGAACCCCTAACAATGATGGTACGTTTAAATTCTGGATTTGTGCTTTTCCAGAATAAGGACTCAAACTATATTGCCTACCAGTATAGATGACATGTTACTCCTACACTACACCTTGTAGTCCTGTCTGATGTAACATTTCCTATACACTGATTTACACATGTACGATTGTCTCTGTGCAATGTGTGTGTGTATGTGGTGTAAAGTGCTCTGACACCGTACACTGGTGTGAGTGGTGCTATAAAACTAAATGAATCTGAGAGACAGTGGTTATTGAGACTTGAGGGGCACTGTTAAATGGTGCTAGTGAGGGAATCCGTGGCAGAGGTGGTCATTGGTGGGGCACCAGCAGACATTGTCGCACAGGGCGCCACCAGCGCTAAAGCCAGCCCTGGAGTGAATGATATATATATATGTATCTATATACATGTATGTATATATATATTATCTACTGGCGGTCACCAGTAGATAGTTATAGTTAGGGCCTATTTTCCATAGGAAATCCTCAACATTCTATTTGAAATAACGTTGGCGCCGGTTGACGAATCTTCGCGAAAGCTTCCAACTTGTTGGGGCGCTCCGGTCCGCTCCTATCCTGAAAGTCTCGGGGTGATACGTCAAGCGGGGGCCGAGAAAAAAGGGGGGTCCCAAAACGCGTTTTCCCCATTCATTTTTCCATAGGAACCGTTCATCGCGGCTACAGCCCGAACTGCTGAACGGAATTACACCAAATTTGGCAAAGAGGTAGCCCTTGGTTCAGTGTCGTGCCTTTTGCTTAAATGGTATAAATCCGTTCAGTAGTTCCTGAGAAAATCAAAAGTAAAGTCACATATATATCTATGGCCGAGTAGGGTCCGCGTACCCTCCCGATCACGAGCTGCATGCTAATTGGCTGTCAACATGCCAAATCAGGAAGTGTTGGCAGCCATTTTGTCCCTCTGTAGAACCGAGGGACAGAAACAAGTGCGCAAAGCGCAAAAAGGGGGCAGGGTAGAAACACCCTGACCCATTAGGTCTGCTCAGGGGGTCCCACAAGGACCCCCTGGGCAGAAAAAAGCATTTTTTTTTTTTTAAATCGGCGGGTTGCGCTTAGGGTGCGCGGATCCCGCCGAGAAAAAAAATGAAAAAGTGCGCAAAACGCACAAAGGGGGCAGGGTAGAAACACCCTGACCCCTAGGTCTGCTCAGGGGTCCCACAAGGACCCCTGGGCAGAAAAAGCATTTTTTAAGAAAAAAATCGTCGGGATGCGCTTAGGGTGCGCGAATCCCGCCGAAAAAAAAAACGAGCGCGGTCTCCCGCGCTTCGTTGTTAATTGGCCCCGGGTGGGCCAAGTCCCGGGGGCATGCGGGGGGTTATTTATAATATGTGGGGGGGCCTCTAAGGCCCCCCCAAGCCCCGGGGACCACCACCCCCCAGGGCTTTAAAAATAAATGGTGCGGGAGGGCTCTCGGCCCTCCCGCAGCCCCGGGGACCGCCACCCCCTGGGGCTTCTTTTTAAAAATTAATAGTACCTGTGTGGGGGCTCAAGCCCCCACATGCCCCAGGGACCGCCACCTCCCGGGGCACTAACAAAATCAACGTGGGGGTCCGTTTCGGACCCTCGAAGCCCCGGGACCACCACCTCCCCGGGGCTTTAAGACATGGGAGGAGGGCCGCGCGGCCCCCTCCTGGAGCCTGTGGTGGCCCTGGGGACCGCCACCCCCAGGGCCAGCTCCTGCAGTGTCCCGGGTGCCTACCCCCGGGACACTGCTGTTTGCAATGGCAGGACGGGAGCCTCGCGGCTCCCGTCCTGGCATTGCAAACTTGCTTGCTTCATTGAAGCGAGAGCAGGAAACCTGCTCTCGCTTCAATGAAGCAAAGCAGAATTGCTTTTCCATAAGGGAGCTGCATGTCAGCAGCTCCCCTTATGGAAAAGCAATGCCGGCTCCCGTAGGACGCGGGAGCCGGCGGGACTGTGGGGGGATTGGGGACCCCCCACAGTCCCCAACCAGAGGCCGGGCCCCGGGGGATGGGGTCCCCGGGGCCATTAGTGGCCTGGGAGGGGGCAACGCAGCCCCCTCCCCATAAAGAAAATGTAAAAAAAAAAAAACGTTAAGGCCGGCCCCGGGGATGGGGTCCCCGGGGCCTTAAATGGCCTGAGGAGGGGGCCACGCAGCCCCCCTCCAAAAATGTAAATTTAAAAAAAACAGTGGGCCTGCCCCGGGGGATGGGGTCCCCGGGGCCAATAGAGGCCCAGGGAAGGGGGCCCCCTTCCCGTTTTGCTTTAAAAAAAAAAAAAAAAAAGAAACTCATCAGGCCCCGGGGGATGGGGTCCCCGGGGCCAAAAGTGGCCAAGGGAAGGGGGGCCACGCAGCAACCCTCCCATACAAAAAAAGGGCCCGCCCCCTCTCTGCAGCAGTCTGCAAACGCGCCCCCTGGCGCGTTTGCAGACGGGGAATGAATTCCCCTTGAATACTGGGGGTCCCTGGGGGCCAACTAGCCCACCAGGAACCTCCAGTATGCGCCAGGGGGCTGCGTTGCAGAGAGGTGTACAGAGGCCATGCCCCTTTTTACACCTCTCTGCAACGCAGCTCTGTGGCCCTTTTTGGAGGTACATTGTGGGCTAGTTGGACTCCAGGGACCCTCAGGATTCAAGGGGACTTAATCCCCCAACTTAAAACGCGCCACGGGGCGTGTTTGCACAGTGGTGAAGGGAGGGGGCGGGGCTTCAGGTGACATGTGTGCAAACAGGCCCCGTGGCGCGTTTTAAGATGGGGAATTAAATCCTCTTCAATCCTGAGGGTCCCTGTGGGCCAACTAGCCCACCAGGTACCTCCAGTAAGCACCACGGAGCTGCCTTGCAGAGTGTTGTAAAAAGGGGCGTGGCCTCTGTACACCTCTCTGCAACGCAGCCCCCTGGCGCATACTGGAGGTTCCTGGTGGGCTAGTTGGCCCCTAGGGACCCTCGGGATTGAGGAGGAATTAATTCTCCAACTTAAAACGCGCCACAGGGCGTGTTTGCAGACATGTCACCTCAGGCCCCACCCCCTTCCTTCACCATTGTGCAAATATTCCTCTAAAATCAGCCGAACTACGAATTCCGATTTACTCACCTGTTATCAGGAGAGACCTCAGTGCTGCATCTTTGAGCCCAGTACTGATCCTGAAAAGTAATTTTAACCGTACTTACCAGTAATTTGAATTTCCTTCCATAGGCTAACATTGACTGGTTTCACTTGAAAATTCTTCTAAGTGTGGAGTTTTGGAACTTTATAATATTCCTCTAAAATCAGCCGAACTACGAATTCCGATTTACTCACCTGTTATCAGGAGAGACCACAGTGCTGCATCTTTGAGCCCAGCACTGACCCTTAAAAGTAATGCTAACCGTATTTACCAGTAACTTGTATTTCCTTCCATAGGAATCCATTGTCTGGTTTTCAGCAGAAAAGTTTCAAAGTGTCGATTTTCACAAACTACAAATATTCCTTAAAAATCGCCTGTATGACTTAAACGCATTCTTTCAACTGTTTACAGGAGATGCACCAGTGCTGGATCCAGGATCCACCACTGAGTAAGAAAAAGTAACGATAACACTACTTACCTGCTAAGTGAATTTCCTCCCATAGGATAACATTGGTGATTCTATGTGAAAAAGTTTCTAAGTGTCAACTTTTAAAATACAATAATATTCCTTAAAAATCACTACTGTAACCAAAACGATTTTACTCAACTGTTTACAGGAGATGTCCCAGGACTGAATCTAGGATCCAGTCCTGTGGTTAGAAAAGTAATCCATAAAGTAACTAATTGCATTTAACTGAAATTCACATTGAGCTCAATGTTGCATTGTGTTTGAAATTGTGTTGCCCATTGCAACAACTGTAACTACTGTACTTAAAAGTCTATTGCCTATTTGCAAAGTATTTAAACTAAAGTAATTCATTCTGAGAAAGTATATTTTGTAATGTAATGTATAATGTAATTACAATGTAATTTAAAAAATAAAATATCTAAAAATAAATAGTTTAAAAAAATGTAGTAAATCAGTATCAAAAAAATAAATATAAGAATTAATACATTTAAAAATTGTCATTTACAAAACCTTTGAAATTCACTGAAAAAAACCATAGGTTTCAGACATGTTATAGTTAGGAATTAGCATTTAAAAAACCTTTGAAATTCACTGAAAAAACCATAGGTTTCAGGCACGTTATAGTTAGAAATTAGCATTTAAAAAACCTTACAAATTCACTGAAAAAACCATAGGTGTTAGGGACAGTTATAGTTAGTTGGACATTGCACTCGTACAAAACCCGTGAAATTCCCCCGTTATAGTTAGTTCAGGTAACTATAACTCGCGCCCCGCAATGCACTTCTGATGATGTCACATATTACATCACTCATGACATGGTCAGTGACATCACTGATGACATCACTGATGACATCTCAAATGACATCACTGATGACATCACTGATGACATCATCAATGTGATAATTTGATGCATCTTCTCACACCCTAATATAACTTTTGATACACCCACTGTAAATTACAGACTGCCATTGTCAAAACCATAGACACTCCAACACCAATTACTATATACACACTCACTGATTCTTAGGTCTACACACACATATCTACTCACTCACCCGTACAGTCACTCATACTTATAGTCACTCAGTACAGGACTATTATATGCACTCATACACCTATATAAACACTCACACACCGCCACTCATCCATAGAGGTACTCACACACCTAGTCAGTCATGCAAAAATTAAGCACACACCCATTTACTCATCTATACAGTTATACACACACCAGCTCACTTACTCATACAAATACTAGCACATTCTTACGCTCTTATACAATCACTGATACAAGCACACACTCATCCATACAGTCACTCTCACAATCACACACTCTGCTTATAGCTAATTTTATACTCCAACACACATATATACTGCCTTTCACATATGTAGTTACTCACACATGTACCGCTGGGACATACATTCACTCACTAACACACTCTTACCCACCCATACAGTCTATCACAGATGCACTATTGAAACTATCCACCCAGTGAATCACCCACTCACACATCTATGCACAGAGTCGCACACACCCCACCCACACAAACACTCAGGCACCCATACAGATACTCAGACAACCAATCAATAACTCATATAGACACTCATGTAGCTATTCACAAACACATGCAGCCACTTACACAGCAACAGACAGACGGATACAGACATTCACCCAGTTTAGTCACTAACCCATGCATTCAGTAAGATACGTTTAATCACTCACTTATAGAGTTAGTCACGCACCTACTAAATCATCCATTCAGACACTTATACACCCACTCATTCTTCAATACGCCTTTCCCTATATATATTAAACATATTTAAACTTTACAGAAACACACAGTCACTGGATGATGTCATCAGTGATGTCATTTGAGATGTTATCAGTGATGTCATCAGTGATGTCACTGACCATGTCATGAGTGATGTAATATGTGACGTCATCAGAAGTGCATTGCGGGAGCGCGAGTTATAGTTACCTGAACTAACTATAACGGGGGAATTTCACGGGTTTTGTACGAGTGCAATGTCCAACTAACTATAACTGTCCCTAAAACCTATGGTTTTTTCAGTGAATATATATATATATATATATATATATATATATATATATATAGATACATGTACTCTTTGACTGCTGGCCATTAATTAAAACAACTTTTGATACCTGCTTTCTCGACTGGAGGTCTTCCTTTGTGCTATAATACGGCATGATTTTCATTTGGAATAGTTAAGCGGTGACGTCGCTAGGAAGCCCCGGCCCGCCTGGAAGGGGTCCTTTTCTCGTCATGATTCATATGGAGATATATATATGTATATTCAGAAACACAAAGGATGCCGCACTCCAGAGATTGGTTTCAGAGTTGCTTTATTTACACCACGACTGGTGGTAGTGGTGGTGAAAATAAAGCAACTCTGAAACCTGTCTCTGGAGTGCGGCATCCTTTGTGTTTCTGAATTTAAATATCGGGTAAGGATTCTACCCGTTGCTGCCTGCACCAGGTATTGAGCGCGCTGACATTGGGAATTAATTGTTATATATATATATATATATTTATTTACAGAGAGATTTCTCAGTGCTGAAAATATGAGACTGTGAAAGATCTATAATGAGTCTCTTTGAAGTTACCTGAAAGGCAGTAAAGTGTGGTACTGCTGCAGAGTACAAAAAAAGTTTCCTGCTAGATAGAGATATCTGACTTTTGTCTAGTGGCAGTGATGGAGCAAGGGCTCACAAATGAGACTTGCTCGGATGCAATCTTCTCACAGTATTAATTTATTAAACTTTGTATTGTTTATACTAATTCTTGCATACACCAACATAAGTAGCAAGGAAGCTTGCCTATGTGTCTAAACTAACAAATAACGCTTGTCTATTCTAAAATGGCCGCTAAAACGCGGGAACTTTACTGCGCATGTCTCAACCATATCACGTGTTGTGACGTCTTTCTTTGCTTGGTGGGAAACTCTTGCTTCTGCGCAGTGTGCATTAAAATGGCTGCTTTATGTTTTCACATGCTACATCTTGCTCTCGTGTTATAATTAAATTGTCGTTTCCTAACGCTATTAATGCGGGATAGAATTTATAAGTAAATGGGAATAGAGTAGAAAGAGTGGGTATACAGTGAAACATTTTATTTGTAATTTTAATATTTTCTACTTTGACTTTTATTAGTTCGTAAATTTGGGCCTGGGGTTTGGTGAACTGAAACTCGAGAGACAATAATTCCGCGCATGTGTCCTGCATGGCTGCCCAGAGAGAAAAGGATGAAGTCAACCTGGATGTCGTCCAAGGCCATGACCTGATGGCCAACAATGCTGTACCCATGATGTACCAACTGAAGAGAAACAATTTATATGAACAATGTATAACATTTGTCGTGAGACGGGTGGGAAATAAAGCAAATGTAATAAAAGTGATGGGCAGTATTTTAAACAATGGGCTTTAAGAAATTGAACTAAATCAATATGGTGTGAGGATCAACCCCCTGTCCCCGTCCAATCAGAAATAGTGGTCCCATATTTTTGCAACATTAATGGGAGGTACATGGGCGTAAAAGGGTATAACAGATATAGAATTAGTTAATTAGCAGGCAGAAGAGCTCAGAGAACAGACTAGACGCTGACAGGCAGAAGCTCCAGACCGACAAGCCGATCGATTGCAGACTGAATCGCTGTCCAGAGAGGTCCTGAGGAGGGGGCGGCGGAGTCCATTAGAAGGAAGGCACGGGAGAATCGAGGAGAAGTCAAGTATCAGAGAGGGGAACGACGCAGGCGTCGTTGTAGAGAGGTCACTGGTCCTGTCCTGAACCTGGAGGAGGTATTTGCTCTTCATCCTTCCTGGGTCCTATCTTTTCAACTCCTTGGCCAAGGGGTTTGGTTCTCGCACTTTAGGTAAATATACATGCAACCTTAGTTGCGCTGCTGTCTCTATCTTCTCCTTTCTGAGGGACCGTCATTGATCATTAATTATTATTCTATGCTTCATCCTTGATATGCGATTAAGTATCATGTGGTTCTGTATTTTACTCTGCTAAATCTTTAGATAAACTTTTAAAACTTCCTGACTCAGTGATTATTTCAGGATTATGAATTGTAATGAATGTCACTCATTTTAAACTTCCCAATTGGCAAAGGATTCATTGGTAAGTCATTACTCTTCAATCAGAAAAGTAATTGGTAGCAGGGATTTTGATAAAGAGTACGACTGACTCACCAGCGAAAAATACTAGCATAGTATGAATGAATGGGCCCAAGTGAGTATCTGGTGAATGAATGCTGTTTGCTAGTATCGCGCTGGATCAGTTGTCTGGTTATCAGAGGATGGTTGGACTTTGTTAATTGGGTAATGAGAATTTTATTTTTATGAACTAACATCCGTGTGTTCAAAGTTTGTTTTATGTTGTCCAGAATTCCCCGGGGAAAATTGAATAGCGGATGGTAAATGGAAGCCATACTGCAGTGAGGTTATCTGTCAGGCAGAAAAGGTACTGAAAAAGTTAGGTAGGGCTACCAGTACTTGTTAGGGACTCTATGCGTGTGAGTAATAGCAAAGGAATACACTGGTAAAATTTGATGTTATATCACCTAGAAAGGGTAACATTGAAGAAGTAACAGGTATTCCTGAAGCTTATGTGAAGAGTAAGCGGAAGGGTTTTACTCGTAGGGTGTGTTTAGTAAAAGGAAAGGTTTTACTAAGTGTGAGAGAAGCTATCTTTTTCAATTTAGAGAAACTGGCACGATAGCGAATGTTTTATGTTGTTACTGAATTTTAATTAAAGTCGTAGAGAAAATAAAGTTTTGCGTACGATTTTGTAAAGGGAGGGTCAGTTGCCGGAGAAGGAGCTGACGTCACAGGTGCCGCGCTGGGATTGGTTGAAACAACGGGCGTGGAAAGACTCTTGTAAAGGAGGGGTCAGTAGTCAGGAGCAGTACTGACGTCACAGGTGCCGCGCTGGGATTGGTCGAAAACAGCGAGGGACAGAGAAACGCAGATTGTAAAGGAGGGGTTGGTAGACAAACGTCACAGAAAGGCCGCGCTAGGATTAGTTCAGAGATAAAAGTTAGCTGGCATTTGATTGGTTGTTACCATAGAAGCTGAAATCCTAGTGGATAGGAGATTGCATGTTAAAACGCGATCCAACTTTAACAGGAACTCGACCGGATAGGAGATATTTAGGCTTTGCAGAATATAATTTTATACATCGAGATTTACCCAAGATGTACGGAGAGAAGAGAAAAATGTCATTTCTACAAAAGATTAAGAATTACTTTAAAAAGGATAAACCAATCAAAACTAGGGAAGGAATTATCATTCCACCAGCTAAAACGCCCGCTTCATTCATGATGATGGAGAGAGGTTATCATACTTGCGTATGGCTAGAAAATTGGATAGAATATACCAAAAATGATGGAATATTAGCATTTCCCGAGAATGGTACTTTCAATGGGAGAATTCTTCAAAATTTGAGATTGAGGATGAATGACTTAGAACCCAGACCTAGATTAGCTCAGTACGAAGCCTTAGAGGAATGGGAAACCGAGGCATTTGAGCGTGACCGATCCAGGAGTAATAGAGGTTATCGAGGATTTTTCCCTAGGAATCAACATGAGTTAAGGGACGGTCAGATGAAACAGTGGAGGAGGGCAATGCTTACAGAGGGTCTGTATCCGATATTAATGGCGGATGAGCCATTAGGGAGCAAATGCACCGAAAAGACAAAACACTTGACTAGATTTGGAGATTCCGAAGATGAATTTATGGAAGAGATATTAAAGAACCCGCCACCATATCAGGAAGGGACAAGTGGATGCATCCCAAGTGCACCACTGTTAAGGACACCATTGGTACCACAAGTATTGCATGATTCCCCAGCTAGTAGGGTACTTCACGACAAAGAAAAGGAAGCCATAGATAAAAACAGAGCAGAATTAATACAGAAAGTAACACAATTGAGTATGCATCCTGATTCATTAACTATACCTGTAACGATTGGTCCAGTGGTTCCCTTATATGGTGACAAAGGAAATTACCCAAAACCTTTAGTTATGCCTACTCCTGTGAATATTCCTAAACCTGAAGCAGTAGTAATGGTTGAGGATCACTTTAGTGATAGTGAATCTATGATTTCGTTAATGGACTTGCCCATTCGAGATTCTGTAAATAGTACCCCCAGAAGAGCTACACCTGGTTGCTCAAGAGATGTAAACATAGAAACTTCATCAGGAACCAAAAGTGCCACAGTAGTAACACCAGAAGACTTAGAAAGGTGCGCACAAGGATCAGACAAACAGAGTTCACCCCCAAAGATCATGGACATTTATAAATTAAAGGTCGAATTAGAAGAAATAATAGCAGGAAATGTAGGGGTAGATCGCCTGAATACATACGATGAAGAAGAGCTATTGTTTGTGTGCAGGAGTATCACAAGAACTGTAAAGATATTCCATGAGAAATTATCAGATTTAGCTCTGCAGATGGGAATTGAAATAGAGAGATCAAAAGTGTTACAGAAACCCTATAGAGCAGATTTTTCAGACAAAGATTTAGAAAACATGAATGCCTCTGGAAGAAAGTTACAAATAAAGGAATTAATGACAGTCTTACAGAAATGGGGAGACCTAGATAAATGGAGAGTTAGATGGGCCAAGAAAAAGGAAGAGGCACGATCCAGTAGAACAACATCTGAATATTTAATGAAGGAAACAGGGAAAGCAGATCAAATGTACCCGATGCGAGAAGTTCCAGGAGGGGGATATGTACATGTCCCATGGAGCAGACAGGATATTTTGTCATTTACGAATGATTTTCCAAAGTTGAGAGAGAAGCCAATTGAATGGTACAAGCAGGTTGAGAGGTTTGTGAAGGTGTCAAAGGTATTGTTGAAGGATTTGGATGGTGTGTTTGACATAGTGGTACCTGCCGATTTGTGGACAGATTGTAAAATCACAGTTGATTGGCCCAGTGATGAGTATCCTAGAGATCCAAAGACAGGTGCCCCGTCAAATGATGTAATGAAAAAGTATCAGCAGGTAATAACTTACCTGAAGGGGAAAATACCACCGAAAGAAACAGATTGGGTGAAAATAGACAGAACTACCCAAGAAGCCAGTGAATCGGTACACGCCTATTATGAACGTTTATTGCAGGTATTCAAGCAGTATAGTGGATTTGAGGATATTGGAGATAAAAACATGAGTCAGTTTGTCTACCGATTTGTATATGGTCTGAATCCAGAGATTTGTCAGATGATTAAGCAGCACATGTTGTGTTGGCAAAGCAAGCCAATTGACAAAATTTTGAAATATGCAAAATATTGAGGAGATGACATCGAGGATAGGCACAAGAAATTGCAGGAGAAAGTGATGTGGGCTCAGGTAAAAATGGCCGAGAAACAAGGAATTCATTTGGATAAACCGAGTGAAAATCAGGGAAAGGATTCTGGAACGAGTGATGAGACTGGAAATGGTGGAAAAGTGAGAGGACGAATGAGCAGAGAAGAGGCTAAAAAGAAATTTCCTTGTCATGGATGCGGAAAATTGGGGCATTGGAAGGATGAATGTAAAAAGATTCGAAATAATAATGGCCCAAATCAAAATTTAAATCCACAGACGCAGAATGACTCACAGCAGGGTGTAACTCCTCAGAGTCACTTGCCACCTGCACCTATACAGGGTAATGTAAGCAGAGCAAAGCACGGTACAGACGTCGGATATCAAGGAGGAAGTGGTAAGAATGAGTATGTAACATCACAATTTCTTTTACAGGACGAATTCTGTTCCTATAGTCAGTGACGGTGCCTAGGAGAGGGGGAGAAGGAGTGCGTACTTGGCGCATCCTTACCGGTAGATCAGTCAGGTCCATATGTCGAAGGGAATGTGAAAGGTAATGATATTACTTTCCTTTTGGACACTGGTGCTACCAGGTCTACTGTGAGAACAGCAGACATCCCAGACCTTCCTCTCTCTGGAGAAGCTATCCAAGTTGTGGGGGTGGCTAATCGAAAGATTAGAACACCTCTTACCGAACCAATGGAAGTAAAAATCGGAAACTTTAGAGAAATGCATCAATTTGTAGTGTGTGATTCCAGTCCAGTAAATTTATTGGGCCGAGATTTGTTATGCAAAATGAATTGCACAATTTTCTGCACACCGGATGGTGTGGCAGTTCAGACCCCAGATGAAGACCATGTACATAAGTTTATGATTGCAAAACAAGGTACAGAAGTAGATGAGATGTTTTCTTTGATAACAAAAGACGAGTTGCCAGAAGAATTAAAAACTACAGTAAACCCCATAGTATGGGATTTCATGGGAAAAGAAGTAGGACTTATGGCCAAAATAGACCCAGTTAAAATTACTGTAAAGGAAGGTGAGATTTTCCCAAATACCAGACAATACAAAATGAGTGCAGAAGTAAAAGCAGGAGTCATTGAAGAAATAGACAGAATGGTAAAACAGGGAATACTAAAAGAGGTAATGAGTAGCCCTTGTAATTCACCAATCATGGGTTTAAAGAAACCTAGAGGAAAATATAGGATTGTTCAGGACCTGCGCAAAATAAATAAGATTGTGGAACCCTGTTGTCCTATAGTGCCAAATCCTGCAGTAATTCTATATCAGATTCCTTGGAGTGCAGGATGGTTTACTGTGATTGATTCTTTTCGATACCCTTGCATCCAGATAGCCAGTATCTTTTTTCATTTAAATTTGAGAACAAAGTCTATGTATGGAATCGTGTTCCTCAGGGGTACACGGAAAGCCCTTCCATCTTCAATCAGATATTGAAAAAGTGTTTAGAGAAACTAGTGATGCCAGGAAGCTCAGTCTTAGTGCAGTATATCGACGACTTACTGGTGGCATCAAACACCAGAGAGGACTATGTTGTTGATTCCATTGCATTATTAAATCATTTGGCTGAAGAAGGGCATAAAGTCTCACCTGAAAAATTGCAGTTTTGAACAACAGCAGTTAAATATCTGGGACACCAAATTGAGAGGGGAAAAAGAAGAATAACCTCTGAGAGTAAAATTAATCAAGAAAATGCAAATGCATGTAACCGAAAGGGAAGTGAGAATTTTCCTTGGAATAGTAGGTTATTGTCGACAATGGATACTAGGATTTTCTCTGTTAGCAAAACCATTAATTCAAATGACGAAAAAGAAGGCAAGGGACCCAGTTGAGTGGGATGATGAAAGTGTAGGAGCTTTTGTAAAATTGAGAAATGCTCTGTGTGCAGCACCTGCCTTAGGCATGCCTGATTATAAAAGAAAATTTGCATTATTCTGTCATGAGAGAGAAAATTGTGCACTTTTGGTCCTAACACAGAGACATGGTTTGGACAGACGTCCTATAGCATATTTTTCTGCTACATTGGACCCAGTGGCGGCCGCATTGCCAGGCTGCTTAAAAGCAGTAGCGGCTACCTGTTTGAGCATTGAACAAAGTGAATCAATTGTAATGGGACACCCTGTAAAGGTGTTTGTTCCACATGCGGTTGTGATTCTTTTGACAAGAACCCGAACTCAGCATCTTTCTCCTAGTCGGCTGACTAAATATGAGAGAATAATAATGGGTGCTGAAAATGTGACCATGGTAAGGTGCACAATAGTAAATCCAGCTACCTTACTACCAGACCCATATCATGAAGAAGTTAACGATGACGAAGAAGAAGAACATGATTGTTTACAAGTCACAGAGTTATGCACGAAACCATGTCCTGATATTCAGGAACTGCCCCTCAGGAAGCCAGACAGGGAGCTGTTTGTTGATGGTTCATGCCAAAGGCATGAAGATGGTAAACTAACTGCTGCCTATGCGGTGTGTGAATTAACTGGAAAAGTCGAAGCATCCTATTTACCAGGAGTCAAATCTGCACAAATAGCTGAATTGATTGCATTGATAAAGGCTTGCAAAATTGGGAGGAATCAAAAAGTAACTATATTTACAGATAGCCAATATGGTTACGGGGTTGTGCATGATTTTGGCCAACTATGGATGCAGAGAGATTTCATGACTTCTTCAGGATCCCCCATTAAAAATGGACAGTTTGTAAGGGAATTGCTGGAAGCAATACAATCACCAAAACAATTGGCTGTGGTGAAATGTGCCGCACACCAGTCAGGAGATGACTGGGTGGTAGTCGGCAACAGATACGCGGATCTTGTGGCTCAACATTGTGCCAAAAATAGGTTGTCAGTCAATAAAAGGGTGGAAAGAATGGGAATCAGCTGCCAACTGATGCTGTATGCGCCACCTGAAACATGGAATGATGTAAAAAGAATGCAAGATGATGCTGATGAGAGTGAAAGAAATACATGGATTAAAATGGGATGTTCCCAAAGGGCAGACGACGATGTATGGATTTATGCCGATGGCAGACCAGTCATGCCCGATTCTTTGCTTTCACAAATGGCCAGGATGAATCATGGAGACACACACATAGGGAGAGATGCAATGATTAGGCTCTTCAGACAAAATTGGTACAATCCAAAGTTTTGGGCTGTAGTAGAGAGTCTTTGCCAGAGATGTTTAACGTGTCAAATGCATAATCCAGGAAGGAAAACCATAATTGGGTTTGGGAAAATTGGAAAGGCAGAGGGTCCATTTATAAGATTGCAATTTGATTTCATTCAGTTACCAGCATGCAGAGGGCTGAAATATGTACTTGTCATAGTGTGTCTGTTTTCAAAGTGGGTGGAGGCCTACCCAACCAGAAGGAATGACAGTATTACAGTTGCAAAGTTGTTGCTACGAGAACTCATTCCTAGATTTGGTTTCCCAGTAACTTCGGAATCAGATAGAGGAAAGCATTTTAACAGTGAAGTGATTAAAATAATCTGTGAAGCATTCCAAATTGAGCAAAAACTGCACTGTGCATATCGTCCAGAGGCTTCTGGAGTGGTTGAACAATTGAATGGCACAATAAAATCCTGACTGGGAAAAATGTGTGCATCAACATCACTAGAGTGGCCGGATGCATTGCCACTTGTTTTAATGGGACTCAGAAGCATTCCTGATAGAAATACCAGATTGAGTCCACACGAGATAATGATGGGAAGAGCAATGAGACAAGCACATGTTCCCACAAATAAACTGCTGAATATATCTGATGATATGGTTCTGGATTATTGCAAAGTATTAGCTGACCTAGTGCGTTCTGTCTCTCACCAGGTTGGAGAAGACGCAGTTTCCAGGCAGCCTGAACAAGAACATGATCTGAATCCCGGTGACAGGGTGGTAGTGAAGAATCACACTAGAGAAACGTGTCTATCACCTAGGTGGGGCGAACCTTGTCAAGTCATACTGACCACCAACACAGCAGTGAAGTGTGCAGGATTTCCTAATTGGATTCATGTAAGCCACACCAAAAGAGTACCAGACCCTGAAGAAGAAACTCCTCAGTCAGCATCAATCACTGAGGAAGCTGAAGGTTGCCCAGCTGAAGAATCCAAGGCTCGAGATTCAGGGGAAGCTGAAGAAGAACAACCGAGCACAAGTCAGGACTGGATACCGGTGGTGGAAATTCCTGAAGTTTACCACAGAACAAGAAGTCAAACAAATTTGGAAGAAATTGAAGAAGATCAGATAGGTGAAGAAGAAGCAGCTCAGGAAAAAGAAGAAGACACAATAAAAGAACCTGAGCAGGACCAGATAGGGAGAGGCAACTGGGCTCAAATTAACGAAGAACAAACAAGTTTTGAGCAGGGACAGACAGGTTTAGAAGAATGCGGTCAGGCTGCAGAAGTACAAAGTTCAATAAGCCCTGATCAGAACCAGTTAGATCCAGAAAAATACACAGAAGAAGAAGATCTCGAGAAAAACGAACATGAAGAAATAAATCAAGAACAAGGTCAGTTATTGGAAACTCACAGTGGAGCTGCTGAAGAGAAACCAATCAGACCTGAAAAAGAGCAAATAAGAGAAACAGTAATTTCAGAAAACGAAACTGTGCTAAAACCTGAAATTAAAAGGATTTCTGAAGACGAAAATAAAGAGACAGTACAAACAAAGAAAACAAGAAAAGGTGATCATTGGCCTAGTGTCATTAAAAGAGTAAAATACCACATAACAACCAGAAGTGAAGATCCAGATCAAGTAAATGAAGTAACAAGCCAAACAGGACAAGAAAGTAGAACTGAGAAAAGAAGAAGTAAAAGACTGAAACTTGTGAATAATAAATTCAAGGGTCCTGATTTGACTTATATCATTCTTGAAGATTACGAGAGCTCAGAATCAAGTGAAAGTGGTGACGAAGGAACAAGTGCGGAACTGACATATGAGAAAGAAACAAGACCACCTTGATAACGTAAAGAGAATCGAAAAATAGATAAGAAGAGCAATCTTCCTTGTCAAAATGTCCGACGATAGAGTTGCTGGGAGAACAAAACAGAAATGTTGTAAAAGATGCTGTGCAGTATGCATATGTAGTCTAGTAATGGTGCTTATAGTATGGTTAGTTCTGATCGTAGCAGTTCCTTACCTTATGATAATGGATAAAAAGATTAATAACGAAACTAAGGAAAGGACAGCAAACTTGAAAGGTAATAGAGTAGAACTAATGGCAGAAAATGAACCAGAATTTCATCATGAAATAACTGGTAACGACACTAGTTTAAATGTTTTCACCAAGGTATTGTTTCAATATGTAGATACCATGGAAGTTAGTAATTGTTATGTCTGTATGAAGTTACCCGAATCAGTAGCAGAAGGGTTAACATACCATCACTTGCCATTAACCTATGGCATATCATGTAGTGTATTGGCTAGTTTATTTTATAGAACAGGGAGACTTCAGTATTATTATTCGAACATAGATGTGATATTTTCTGAGGTTCCAATTCGAAAGAGTATGAACCCAGTGCTTAGTAGTCAAGATGCACAGTTTATGGGAGAATTTTTCTTAACAATGAAACTGATAGATATAACACATGCACATAGACACAATCTAACATGTTCGTTACATGAAGAAGAAAATATATTTTTGAACTTAGTAGAAGATAGAAGACAAGATTTTCAAAAGAAAGCTTCTGAGCATAAGGCTCATTTGGCACCTTGGGCTGAGAAAGAAGGGAGTTACACACCTGGCAAAGCTCAAGCTGCTATGGCTCTGGATTTTGTAAAGACAGGGAAAATTTGTCTACGTAGGCTAAAAACTGATTATAACAATGTTTTCATCGGTACCAGTGAATGTGAACACAATTTCTTAATTCTTGGAGGTTGGGGACTCAAAGGAGGAACAGATTCAGTTTTTCCTGGAATCTATTATGTGTGTGGGAATAAGGCTTATTTTAGGCTTCCTGCACGGTGGTATGGAAGTTGTTACTTTGGAATAGTATTTCCAAAGATATACCACGTAAAAAGAAACACTGGGAGCAATGAAAGCAATGGTGAATTAAACCGTAGTAAAAGAGCTAGTTTTTCAGAAATTGTAGGTGATATATTTGGTGCATTGATACCTTTGGTGGGAATAATTCTGAACTCAAGGAAAATATGTAAATTGTCTACAGTGGTTGATCGTTTATCAACGGATACTGCTGGAGGATTTCTAATGATTAATGCGGAGATGGTTGCGATTAGGTCTATGGTTATGCAAAATCGACTTGCTCTTGATATTATATTGGCAAAAGAGGGCGGAGTCTGTAAATTATTGAAGACGAAACACTGTTGCACTTACATACCTGATAAAAGTGCAGAAATTGGAACGTATATACAGAATATAACAAAACTTGAGAAGGAATTAAAACCACTGGAAGTTGATAGTGTATGGGAAAGATTGACAAATAGTATTGCGTCAATTGGTACCTGGTTTGCTAATATAGGGAAAGGACTTATAGGTCAAATATTAGTACCCTTAGCAGGGATAGCAATAATAGTACTGTCAATAATAATATGGTGCAAATGTTGTAGAAAGAATGAATCGTATAATGTGACAGGAAAAGGAAAGAAGCGAAAGTTTGAAGAAATTGAACTTGAAGATTTAAGAAGTAAATTATACAAGAAACTGAAAGGGGATGTGAAAAATAGAAAGTGTAAAAATTAAAATGAAACTATTTTATGCTAAAAGTTGGCATCTGATTGTGGGTAGTATTTGATGGCTCTTAAACGCCATCAGAGAGGGAATTGATGGAGCAAGGACTCACAAATGAGACTTGCTCGGATGCAATCTTCTCACAGTATTAATTTATTAAACTTTGTATTGTTTATACTAATTCTTGCATACACCAACATAAGTAGCAAGGAAGCTTGCCTATGTGTCTAAACTAACAAATAACGCTTGTCTATTCTAAAATGGCCGCTAAAACGCGGGAACTTTACTGCGCATGTCTCAACCATATCACGTGTTGTGACGTCTTTCTTTGCTTGGTGGGAAACTCTTGCTTCTGCGCAGTGTGCATTAAAATAGCTGCTTTATGTTTTCACATGCTACAGCTTGCTCTCGTGTTATAATTAAATTGTCGTTTCCTAACGCTATTAATGCGGGATAGAATTTATAAGTAAATGGGAATAGAGTAGAAAGAGTGGGTATACAGTGAAACATTTTATTTGTGATTTTAATATTTTCTTCTTTGACTTTTATTAGTTCGTAAATTTGGGCCTGGGGTTTGGTGAACTGAAACTCGAGAGACAATAATTCCGCGCATGTGTCCTGCATGGCTGCCCAGAGAGAAAAGGATGAAGTCAACCTGGATGTCGTCCAAGGCCATGACCTGATGGCCAACAATGCTGTACCCATGATGTACCAACTGAATAGAAACAATTTATATGAACAATGTATAAAATTTGTCGTGAGACGGGTGGGAAATAAAGCAAATGTAATAAAAGTGATGGGCAGTATTTTAAACAATGGGCTTTAAGAAATTGAACTAAATCAGTATGGTGTGAGGATCAACCCCCTGTCCCCGTCCAATCAGAAATAGTGGTCCCATATTTTTGCAACATTAATGGGAGGTACATGGGCGTAGAAGGGTATAACAGATATAGAATTAGTTAATTAGCAGGCAGAAGAGCTCAGAGAACAGACTAGACGCTGACAGGCAGAAGCTCCAGACCGACAAGCCGATCGATTGCAGACTGAATCGCTGTCCAGAGAGGTCCTGAGGAGGGGGCGGTGGAGTCCATTAGAAGGAAGGCACTGGAGAATCGAGGAGAAGTCGAGTATCAGAGAGGGGAACGACGCAGGCGTCGTTGTAGAGAGGTCACTGGTCCTGTCCTGAACCTGGAGGAGGTATTTGCTCTTCATCCTTCCTGGGTCCTATCTTTTTCAACTCCTTGGCCAAGGGGTTTGGTTCTCGCACTTTAGGTAAATATACATGCAACCTTAGTTGCGCTGCTGTCTCTATCTTCTCCTTTCTGAGGGACCGTCATTGATCATTAATTATTATTCTATGCTTCATCCTTGATATGCGATTAAGTATCATGTGGTTCTGTATTTTACTCTGCTAAATCTTTAGATAAACTTTTAAAACTTCCTGACTCAGTGATTATTTCAGGATTATGAATTGTAATGAATGTCACTCATTTTAAACTTCCCAATTGGCAAAGGATTCATTGGTAAGTCATTACTCTTCAATCAGAAAAGTAATTGGTAGCAGGGATTTTGATAAAGAGTACGACTGACTCACCAGCGAAAAATACTAGCGTAGTATGAATGAATGGGCCCAAGTGAGTATCTGGTGAATGAATGCTGTTTGCTAGTATCGCGCTGGATCAGCAGTTTTGACGCCATAAAGGGTATGCTGGAAAGAACAGATCTGTATTATGTGGATAGCTAAGTGGATTAGTAAAGCCACGCAGTAGAAACACTTTGAAACAGATTAAATGTATGTGAGAGAGGGGCTATGGAGAGATGAGGGGCAAGTTTGCAAGGATGGTAGTGAGGGAATCAAAGGAGGTCATAGTGTGCAATTGTAAAGCACACGTTCACCCGTAGGCATCTTGGCGCCAAAATGATGGTCTCACTGGCTTCCACCAGCGCTAAAAGGCTGCGATGATGGGTATGTGGCAAGGTAAAGTAATACTGTGTCTTTTTTCTCTCTTTCTTAGTCTTTTTGGAGAGCGTACGGATTTCGCAAAGGAATGGTAAGGTGACTTCGTCATTATTGACTGTTAAATTCTTCACTCACCCACACACCCACCTACACTTTGAAACCAACAACCTACCTGCCTTCTACGTAGGATAGTGTTTTAAAAGGATAGTTTTAGGCACTAGCAGAGATGGCGTATCGTTGGGTGAATGCTGCCCAGGCCCTAAGTCTGGTTCTGGAGTCCTGCTCTGAGGCAGGATCAGAGACTGAGACAGCAGATACTGAGACAGTATCTGAGGGAGAGGACAATGGAGCCGAATCCGGGAGTGATTTTTCAGTCGGCGCAGTTCCATCCAACGACTCATCTTACAGCGATTCTGAAGGTGACGATGTCAGTCGTGCTGTCCCTTTGCCAGCACAGTCTGTGCAGCAGGACACCAGTAACGGGTTAGAGCAACCCAGAGCATAGGTATGTGCGGCTGCAAGCACAGATGGAGTGCTGTCTTGGCAGCCTCCCAATTTAGTTCAGCCCCAAATTCCGCCTTTCACAGGTTGCGCTGGATGTAAAGTCGATACGGCAAATTTTTTGCCAATTGACTACGTCCATCTCTTTTTGGATGTTGACTTCCTTGACGAAATTGTGCAGCAAACAAATTTGCGTGCCGAACAATTTCTGAGGGAGCAAGGAGGCACTCTTGGGCCTCATTCTAGGGCGCGCAAGTGGACTCCCACTTCTTTAGGGGAGTTGAAGATATTTTTGGGCCTCACGCTTAAAATGGGGGTAGTGCATAAACCAACCTTGCTATCCTACTAGTCTACTCGCACGGTTTGGTTAACCCCCATCTTCGCACCATACATGAGCAGAGATCGTTTTGCTATTGCAGCGCATGCTGCATTTCAATGACAATTCTGCTGCATTGCCCCGGGACCATCCAGACCATGACAGGTTGTTCAAAATGCGGCCTGTCGTGGAACATTTGTCTGCCAGGTTTCCAGAGGTTTATACTCCTGGAAAGAATATAGCCATTGATGAGTCCTTGATCTTGTATAAAGGGCGGCTGCTGTTTAGAGCAGTACATTCCGAGCAAACGCGCTCGCTATGGCATCAAGCTGTACATGCTGTGTGAGAGCTCGACTGGCTATGTGTACAGCTTGAGAGTGTATACAGGGAAGGACACAACTCTTAACCCTGTAGGTTGCCCTCCCATGCTAGGGGTCACAGGAAAGATCGTATGGGCGCTTGTCCAGCGACTTCTTCACAAAGTTATAACCTTTATGTGGACAATTTCTATACAGGAGTAGAGCTGTTCAGTGAGCTCTATAAAGCTGGGACCGTGGCTTGTGGTACAATTCGTTGTCGCCGCAAAGGATTCCCGCAGGAGCTTGTTTGCAAGAAGCTCCAGAAATCCCAGAGCACTGCGTTGCTTTCCAACGAACTGCTCGCAGTCAAGTTCTCAGATAGGCGTGACGTGTACGTGCTCACTACAATTCATGCTGAGAGCACTTCCCCTGTCACGGTTTGGGGTCAGTTGGCCGAAGTCCACAAGCCCTACTTGTATACTTGATTACAACAAGTACATGGGCGGAGTGGACAAGAACGACCAGGTTCTTCAGCCATACAATGCGAGTCGTGAAACTCGCACTTGGTATAAGAAACTGTTTACTCACCTGATCCAGATGGCAACATACAATGCGTATGTTGTTTATCGTCAGACCACCACAGGAAGACTCATGTCTTTCCTTGACTTTCAGTTGTCTGTGATTGAAAGTCTCACTGCTACAGAAGCAGCGGCCTCCAGCTCATGTGTTCTGGAGGACATGGCAAGGCTGCAGGAGCGACACTTTGCTGATAAAATTCCTGCAACACCCAAAAAGGAGCGACCATGTCGTTGTTGTAAAGTTTGCTCGATGCAGGGAAAGAGGCAGGAAACTCGTGTTTACTGTCCCCAGTGCCCAAGTAAGCCTGCCTTCTGTTTTCCTACTTCCTTTATGTTGTATCATACTAAAGCAAAATACTGGGAAATTGACTGAGGTGGAGCTGCCAATAGGTAAGCCTTTCAATTGATGTGAATGGATACCTACTGTCTGTGGGCCACTCCTTCACTATGCAAGCAGCTGCAGAATATTTCTTCCTCTACTTCAGGAAATCATGGACTTCTCAACACCTTTATCTGCTTTGATAACGTGGTAGTTGTGCTGTTCGCCAATTGACAAGTGCATTATAGTCCCCACGCTGCACATACTGGTGGACAGGACATACGCCACGTTGTCACGGAGTACCCATGTTTCACATTTAACCATTCTTCATAGTTTATGATGTTTGCTTTTGAAAATTAACAGCATGTTTGCCTTAGTTTCAAAGGTAGATATGCTTGCTCAGCTCAAGGAATGGCTTTGCGGCATACTCGGGCACCCCCCAACTTGCATCCACAAACTGGAAGGAGTTGGATTTAGCACAGTGAGAGCATTGATAGCACGTGACAGAAATGTTTTCTCAAGCTTCAAGTAGCTAGAGATGGAAGGCATAAGTACAGGGTCTCTTGACAATTAGACAGGATTAGTCAGGAATCTGATGAGGACAGACACACCAACGGGTTAGAACAGCTCATGGTAAGTGCGCTTTCCGAGGAATATTGCAAAGGTAGAAGGCAGATAGTAAAGGTAGTATAGATAAACGTCATGCCTTCATCTTCACCCATGGATTCAAATCCATTGCTGCCACTCTCGCACTGAATTTACAATAGTACTTATGGGTCACTGCTGCTTGCCATGTTCATCCTCCGTTAGAACTTAGTAGATGGTCAGTTTGCTGTATGATAAGTGCATTACAGTCACTGCACATAACGGTGGATTGGACATATGCTACGTTGTCACAATCATCCGTTCTTCATAGTTTATGATGTTATCTTTTGAAAATTTCTAGCATGTTTGCCTTAGTTTCAAAGGTAGATATGCTTGCTCAGCTCGAGGAATGGCTTTGCGGCGTACTCGGGCACCCCCAACTTGCATCCACAAACTGGAAGGAGTTGGATTTAGCATAGTGAGTGCGCTAAAGGCGCATGAAAGACATGTCTTCCTGAGCCTCATGTGGCTGTCATGGAAGCCGTTAGTAAAGGTTCACTCGGCATGCGTTCGGTAACGTTCAGGAAGAAGGAGAGGAAGACTTGACAGGTGGTAAAATGTAGTCAAACTATTATGTCTTGTGGCATATGAATGTGATGGGCCCTTGCATGGTGGCGGTATGTTTGAGTGAGTGCAAGTGATCTGGTTGTTTGGGCCAGTGGCTGGCGGTATGGAAGTTTTGTGTGTGGTGTGTGAATGGCGTGTGAATGGACCATAAAGTGGTTGGTGCCGTGAGGTGGCTTTATTGCTCCCCTTCAGAAAGCTTAGCTTCAATATTTATTTATTTATATTGAGGCGACATCAAAATTGCCTATCACAAAATGTTTTGGGCCCTTTCCTGTTGCGGGTACTTGGGCCTCCCACACGAGTGAGGCACCATTTTTATCGGAAGACCTGGGGGAACGCTGGGTGGTAGGAAATTTGTGTCAGCCCGGTGCTGCCACAACTTTCCCACACAAAAATGTGTGGAAAAAGTGATTTGTTTCAGCTAAAATTGAGGTTTACAGGGGATTCTGGGTAAGAAAACATTGGGGGATCCACGCAAGCCATACCTCCCTGGCATCCTACGGGTGTCTAGTTTTCAAAAATGTATAGGTTTGCTAGGTTTCCCTAGGTGCCGGAAGAGCTAGGGTTCAAAAACTACAGCTAGGCACTTTACTAAAAAAGGGTCATTTTTCACTGTGAAAATGTGGTGTGTCCACCTTGCGTTTCGGGCCGTTTCCTGTCACGGGCACTAGGCCTACCCACACAAGTGAGATACCATTTTTCTCAGAAGACTTTGGGAAACGCGGGGCGGGTGGAATTTTATGGATCCACGCAGATTCCAGAACTTTCCAGCACGGAAATGTGAGAAAAATGTGTTTTTTTGGACAATTTTTTAGGTGTGCAAGGGATTCTGGGTAACAGAACCTGGTGAGAGCCAGTCAAGTCACCCCATCCTGGATTTCCCTGGGTGTCTAGTTTTTGAAAATGTATAGGTTTGCGAGGGTTCCCTAGGTGCCGGCAGAGCTATGGTTCAAAAACAACAGCTAGGCACTTTGCAAAAAAAGGGTCATTTTTCACTGTGAAAATGTGGTGTGTCCACCTTGCGTTTTGGGCAGTTTCCTGTCGCGGGCACTAGGCCTACCCACACAAGTGAGGTACCATTTTTCCTGGAAGACTTTGGGGAATGCGGGGTGGGTGGAATTTTGTGGATCCACGCAGATTGCAGAACTTTCCACCACAGAAATGTGAGGAAAATGTGTTTTTTGGACACTTTTTTAGATTTTCAAGGGATTCTGGGTAACAGAACCTGGTGAGAGCCAGTCGAGTCACCCCATCCTGGTTTCCCCTTCGTGTCTAGTTTTCAAAAATGTATAGGTTTGCTAGGTTTCCCTAGGTGCCGGCAGAGCTAGGGTTCAAAAACTACAGCTAGGCACTTTGCAAAAAAAAGGGGTCATATTTCACTGTGAAAATGTGGTGTGTCCACCTTGCGTTTTGGGCCGTTTCCTGTCGCGGGCACTAGGCCTACCCACACAAGTGAGGTACCATTTTTCTCGGAAGACTTTTGTAAACGCGTTTGGGTGGAATTTTGTGGATCCATGCAGGTTCCAGAACTTTCCAGCACAGAAATGTGAGGAAAATGTGTTTTTTGTGACAGTTTGTTAGGTTTGCAAGGGATTCTGGGTAACAGAACCTGGTGAGAGCCAGTCAAGTCACCCCATCCTGGATTCCCCTGGGTGTCCAGTTTTCAAAAATGTATAGGTTTGCTAGGTTTCCCTAGGTGCCGGCAGAGCTAGGGTTCAAAAACTACAGCTAGGCACTCTGCAAAAAAAGGGTCATTTTTCACGGTGAAAATGTGGGGTGTCCACGTTGCGTTTTGGGCCGTTTCATGTTGCGGGCACTAGGCCTACCCACACAAGTGAGGTACCATTTTTATCGGAAGACTTTGGGCAATGCGGGGTGCGTGGAATTTTGTGGATCTACGCAGATTCCAGAACTTTCCACCACAGAAATGTGAGAAAAATGTGTTTTTTTGACAATTGTTTAGGTTTGCAAGGGATTCTGGGTAACAGAACCTGGTGAGAGCCAGTCAAGTCACCCCATCCTGGATTCCTCTGGGTGTCTAGTTTTCAAAAATGTATAGGTTTGCTAGGTTTCCCTAGGTTCCGGCAGAGCTAGGGTTCAAAAACTACAGCTAGGCACTTTGCAAAAAAAGGGTCATTTTTCACTGTGAAAATGTGGTTTGTCCACCTTGCGTTTTGGGCCGTTTCCTGTCGCGGGCACTAGGCCTACCCACACAAGTGAGGTACCATTTTTCTCGGAAGACTTTGGGGAACGCGGGGTGGATGGAATTTTGTGGATCCACACAGATTACAGAACTTTCGAGCACAGAAATGTGAGGAAAATGTGTTTTTTTTGACAATTTTTTAGGTTTGCAAGGGATTCTGGGTAACAGAACCTGGTGAGAGCCAGTCAAGTCACCCCATCCTGGATTCCCCTTGGTGTCTAGTTTTCAAAAATGTATAGGTTTGCTAGTTTTCCCTAGGTGCCGGCAGAGCTAGGGTTAATAAACTACAGCTAGGCACTTTGCAAAAAAAGGGTCATTTTTCACTGTGAAAATGTGGTGTGTCCACCTTGCGTTTTGGGCCGTTTCCTGTCGCGGGCACTAGGCCTACCCACACAAGTGAGGTACCATTTTTCTCGGAAGACGTTGGGGAACGCGGGGTGGGTGGAATTTTGTGTAACACGCAGATTCCAGAACTTTCCACCACAGAAATGTGAGGAAAATGTGGTTTTTTTGACAATTGTTTAGGTTTGCAAGGGATTCTGGGTAACAGAACCTGGTGAGAACCAGTCAAGTCACCCCATCCTGGATTCCCCTGGGCGTCTAGTTTTCAAAAATGTATAGGTTTGCTCAGTTTCCATAGGTGCCGGCAGAGCTAGGGTTCAAAAACTACAGCTAGGCACTTTGCAAAAAAAGGGTCATTTTTCACTGTGAAAATGTGGTGTGTCCACGTTGCGTTTTGGGCCATTTCCTGTTGCGGGCACTAGGCCTACCCACACAAGTGAGATACCATTTTTCTCGGAAGACTTTGGGAAACGTGGGGTGGATGGAATTTTGAGGAGCCACACAGATTACAGAACTTTCGAGGACAGAAATGTGAGGAAAATGTGTTTTTTTTTACAATTGTTTAGGTTTGCAGGGGATTCTGGGTAACAGAACCTGGTGAGAGCCAGTAAAGTTACCCCATCCTGGATTCCCCTTGGTGTCTAGTTTTCAAAAATGTATAGGTTTGCTAGGTTTCCCTAGGTGCCGGCAGAGCTAGGGTTCAAAAACTACAGCTAGGCACTTTGCAAAAAAAGGGTCATTTTTCACTGTGAAAATGTGGTGTGTCCACGTTGCGTTTTGGGCCATTTCCTGTTGCGGGCACTAGGCCTACCCACACAAGTGAGGTACCATTTTTATCGGAAGACTTTGGGCAATGCGGGGTGCGTGGAATTTTGTGGATCTACGCAGATTCCAGAACTTTCTACCACAGAAATGTGAGGAAAATGTGTTTTTTTGACAATTGTTTAGGTTTGCAAGGGATTCTGGGTAACAGAACCTGGTGAGAGCCAGTCAAGTCACCCCATCCTGGATTCCCCTTGGTGTCTAGTTTTCAAAAATGTATAGGTTTGCTAGGTTTCCCTAGGTGCCGGCAGAGCTAGGGTTCAAAAACTACAGCTAGGCACTTTGCAAAAAAAGGGTCATTTTTCACTGTGAAAATGTGGTGTGTCCACGTTGCGTTTTGGGCCATTTCCTGTTGCGGGCACTAGGCCTACCCACACAAGTGAGGTACCATTTTTCTCGGAAGACTTTGGGGAATGCGGGGTGGATGGAATTTTGTGGATCCACACAGATTACAGAACTTTCGAGCACAGAAATGTGAGGAAAATGTGTTTTTTTTGACAATTTCTTAGGTTTGCAAGGGATTCTGGGTAACAGAACCTGGTGAGAGCCAGTCAAGTCACCCCATCCTGGATTCCCCTTGGTGTCTAGTTTTCAAAAATGTATAGGTTTGCTAGGTTTCCCTAGGTGCCGGCAGAGCTAGGGTTAAAAAACTACAGCTAGGCACTTTGCAAAAAAAGGGTCATTTTTCACTGTGAAAATGTGGTGTGTCCACCTTGCGTTTTGGGCCGTTTACTGTCGCGGGCACTAGGCCTACCCACACAAGTGAGGTGCCATTTTTCTCGGAAGACTTTGGGGAACGCGGGGTGGGTGGAATTTTGTGTAACACGCAGATTCCAGAACTTTCCACCACAGAAATGTAAGGAAAATGTGTTTTTTTTTTACAATTGTTTAGGTTTGTAAGGGATTCTGGGTAACAGAACCTGGTGAGAGCCAGTCAAGTCACCCCATCCTGGATTCCCCTTGGTGTCTAGTTTTCATAAATGTATAGGTTTACTAGGTTTCCCTAGGTGCCGGCAGAGCTAGGGTTAAAAAACTACAGCTAGGCACTTTGCAAAAAAAGGGTCATTTTTCACTGTGAAAATGTGGTGTGTCCACCTTGCGTTTTGGGCCATTTCCTGTCGCGGGCACTAGGCCTACCCACACAAGTGAGGTACTATTTTTCTCGGAAGACGTTGGGGAACGCGGGGTGGGTGGAATTTTGTGTAACACGCAGATTCCAAAACTTTCCACCACAGAAATGTGAGGAAAATGTGTTTTTTTTTACAATTGTTTAGGTTTGCAAGGGATTCTGGGTAACAGAACCTGATGAGAGCCAGTCAAGTCACCCCATCCTGGATTCCCCTGGGCGTCTAGTTTTAAAAAATGTATAGGTTTGCTCAGTTTCCCTAGGTGCCGGCAGAGCTAGGGCTAAAAAACTACAGCTAGGCACTTTGCAAAAAAAGGGTCATTTATCATTCTGAAAATGTGGTGTGTCCACGTTCCTGCCGTGGGCACAAGGCCTACCCACACAAGTGAGGTACCATTTTTATCGGGAGACTTAGGGTAACACAGAATTGTAGAGCAACTGTTATTACCTATTGACTTTCGATGCATTTCTGCCTTCCAAATGAAAGACAATGTGTAAAAAAGAAGTCATTTTGAAAAATTACCTATAATTCTCATGCTAGTATGGGTACTCCCAATTTCGGAAATGTGCAAATATCTACTGTTTCTAAACTCTATATTTTGTTCCCATTTTAGAAATACATAGGTGTCTTTCATACCGATTTTTACATGTATAAATTTTCCCAAATGAATTGCTATATACCTTGTACATAATAAAAAACCATTGCAAGACGCTGCTCAGTTATTGGCTCTGGGTTCGTCGGGTTCTTGGTGAACCTACAAGTCCTATATATCCCCACAACCAGAAAGGTCCAGCGGATGTAATGGTATATTGCTTTCAAACAGCTGTCATAATTAGAAGAAGTTACAGGTGAAAACGTTGACACAAATGACTGTTTTTTTCAACTAATTTTCAATTTTTCCTATATTCAACTGTTAGTTTCTATAAAGAAACTATGAAGGATCTACACAAATGACCCCTTGCTGAATTCAGAATGTTGTTTACTTTTCTAAAATGTATAGCTTTCCAGGATCCATTATTGCTTTTATACCCATTTCTACCATTAACTGGAAGGAGGTTGAAAGCACAAAAATTAGCAAAAATAGGCTATGTCCCAGAAAAATGCCAAAACTGTGTAAAACGTTTTGGTTTTCCTACAAAAGTCTGCTTGTCCCTGAAAGCTGGGAAGATGGTGATGTTATCACCACAATCCCTTTGTTGATACCATTTGCAGGGAAAAAGCCAGACACTTTAATCTGTAGCCCTTTTTTCCCAATTTAAAAAAAACAAAACACAATTTAGCTGTATTTTGGCTAATTTCTGGGTCCCCTCCAGGGGAATCCACAAACCCTGGGTACCTTTAGAATTCCCATGATGTTGGAAGAAAAGGACGCAAATTTGGCATGGATACCTTATGTGGTCAAAAAGTTACAGGGGCCTAAGTGTGAACTACCCCAAATAGCCCAAAAAGGGCTCAGCACTGGGGGGGAAAAGGCCCAGCAGTTAAGGGGTTAAGCATCCCCTTAAAACTTGTCCCAAATCTGCCACTGCATCCTGAGTGCAGTTTTAAACTGCCATGTCGACTTGGCATTAAAACCCCCTTGCCAAGCCTTAAACTCCTCATTTATTACATATGAGTCACCCCTAAGGTAGGCCCTGGGTAGCTGCCCACAGCCAGGGTGCTATGTAATCAAAAGTTTGGACATGTATTTTTACATTTTACTGTCCTTGTAGTGAAAAGCTCCTAAATGTGTTTTTCACTAATGTGAGGCCTATCCCTCCCTTAGGATATAACTGGGGATTCCTTATTATATTTAATAAGCTATAATATCCAATTGGGAGCAGGCAGCTGCGTCATGTTTGGTGTCTTGGGAATTGTGAGGAAACCCTGTTTAATAGTAAAGTTAGTTTTTCATCATCATTTTGAATATGCCTCTTTTAGAAAGCTACTGCGGCAACAAATGATGGACGGAATGGTGAATGAATCAAAAATTCACCACCAGTCAAGAGATATGGGTTACATTCATTGTTCTTTTGCTCACTGCGCCACCCCAGTTTGGACCCAGCCATATGCAAATCAGTCTTGAACCTGCTCCTCATGGGAACAGTCCAGCCCGAACTGCCAAGCTGGGTCCTCCATGGACCGAAACAAGCATCCTGGGACCAGTTTCTGGGTAACACCCCACATCAGCCAGGCTAGCTTGAATCCAGTGGCACAGAGAGCAATAGACCCACGTCTGGCCATACCCATCCCACTCAGGGCGAAAGGTGCTGCGGCAACAAATGATGGATGGAATGGTGAATTATTCAAATATTCATTCCCAGTCAAGAGATCTGGGTTAAATCCATTGTTCTTTTGCTCACTACACCACCACAGTTTGGACCCAGACATATGCAAATCAGTCTTGACCCTGCTCCTCATGGGAACAGTCCATCCCAAACTGCCAAGCCGCGTCCTCCCTGGACTGGAAACAGGCATCCTGGGACTGGTTTCAGGGTAACACCCCTCTCAGCCAGGCTAGCTTGAGTCCAGTGGCACAGCGAGCAAGGGACCCACGTCTGGGCATACCCATCCCACTTAAGGCGAAAGGTGCTGTGGAAACAAATCATGGATGGAATGGTGAATGAATCAAACATTCACCCCCCAGTCAAGAGATCTGGGTTCAATCCATCGTTCTTTTGCTCACTACTCCACCCCAGTTTTGACCCGGCCATATACAAATTGTCATGATTCTGCCACGTCAGTTTCCTGGTGCACCTTGTCTGGCACCTGTTTATTGTTTTCTATTGTTTTTACCAATGCTTGTTGTGACTTTGCCATTTGTCTGTGCCAATGCTTGTTGCAGACTCTGGGGCAGATTTACAAGAAAGTGACGCATCTGTATAGATGCGTCACTTTCCCTGCGCCACCCTTAGAAACCCTTGCGCCACCATAGATGCGCCGTATTTACAATACGGCGCACTATGGCGCAGGGATTGACAGATGCGTCAGAAATTCTGACGCATCTGTTGGCGAAAAGTCACACATTGCTGGAGTCGTGTCGCAAGCACGACGCAACTCCAGCAATGCGTGTTGAGGCCTATTCCCACTACACTGCGTCACTACTTACGCCTGCTTCAAGCAGACGTAAGGTTTTGACGCAGTGGCGTCCTAAAAGTGGCGCAGTGAAATCTTATAGATTTCACTGCATCACTTTTACGAGGCCTTCCTGCGTGGGAACGCCCATCCTGCATACATTATACCTGATGCAGGTATAATGTGACGCAGGGATTACAACGTGACGCATCTCCCTAGATGCGTCACGTTGTAAATAGGCCTCATTTTTTGCGCCGCCGTTGCCTCAAAAAAAGTGACGCAATGGCGGCACAAGAAGGCGCAAGGGGCTTGTAAATCTGCCCCTATGTCCCTTCTCAGCTCCAGTAGTTTACCTGTGAGCTAGAATCTGGAAGCTTCTTCCTGAGCCCTTTAAATAGGGGCCACACCCTGTTCTCATTGCTGGCTATTGAGAACCCTGAGCTTGAGCAGCAGCTGTTCCTGTTCTCCGGTTGCTGAAAGAAGATTCCGGTTGCAGCAAGGAGACTTCTGTTTTCTTTTCCCAGGTTGTAGATCCTCTCTCAGCTACAATCAGGTAGTATTGTTCCTTTCTTAACCAACAGCATCGTGAAAGGAACTACGTGGTGTTTTTGTTATTTGCTGTTCTTGTTATTTTGCATTTTGAAAGAAAGTTGCATATTGCGCTGAAGCGCTCTTTGAGCATTTACATGTTTGGTAATTTTGGCACGTTGTACATCGCGCTGAAGCGCTCTTTTGGCCATTTACATGTTTGGTGATTTTAGCACTTTGTACATCGCGCTGAAGCGCTCTTTGGTCATTTATATGTTTGGTGATTTTGGCACTGTTGTACATCGGGCTGAAGTGCTCTTTGGTCATTTTCATGTTTGGTGATTTTGGCAACTTGGCACATCGCGCTGAAGCGCTCTTTGGGCATTTACATATTGATGACTCTGGCATTTTGGGCACATCGCGCTGAAGCGCTCTTGGGGGGATTTGCATACCTGATGACTTTGGCATTGTGTCACATCGAGCTGAAACACTCTTTGAACATTTGCATATTTGGACTCAGTGCATCGCGCTGATGCACTTTCTGGACATTTGCATATTTGAACTCTGATACATAGCACTGAAGCGCTCCCTTGGGCATTTGAATATTAATCTGCCTCATTAGCATATGTAATGTGTTGCTTATTGCAAAAAGGTTGTTGGAAGTACCACTGTGATATTTAACAGTGGTTAAAGCACATCATTACGGAAACATTGTGTCTAAAGCCAAGTGGCTCTTTATATGAATTTGTGCTTCGTTTTGAAACATGGTTGTTTAGCCATAACATTGTATCCTTGAGAATTATAGGAACAGAAATTGCCAGTGAAGCCTGAGAAGACGTACACAACGACTGTTCTATGCATAAACTGCTTTTCTTTTACAGGTATGTTGTCATTGTTTAACCCATGTTAAATATAGTCAAAGAGTTTACTATGCACGAAAGGAAAGCTAATCAAGGACAACGTCTCGTTCCAGTTCTCCCTCCCCGCAGTACCCTCCCTAATTCCCGTCTAGCCACTTTGATACTCAGTGCAGTTAAGCTTGAGTCAAGGCTACTGGAAGGTGGGCTTCTTGAGGGTACTGCTCCTGAGGAACCCTACGGAATTTTACCAGTTCTGACAGAATAACCAGCCCAGAAATTGGTTCCTCCTGAGCAGTATCTTCGGGATGGCCACCTTGGAAGATTTGTGTTCTATGTTGGGAAACATGCAGAAAGAACTGTCAGCTGCCAGGCAGGAAACTGCGGTGTTAGCTAATAGGGTCACTCAATTACAGACACAACTAGCGCCGTCTCGTCCTCCTGAGGTAGCTGCTGCCAGTAGCTCAAATCCATCTACAGTATCGGTAACGGTTCCAATGACTGTTCCTTTGGCACCTCCGGAAAGGTTTGCAGGTGAACCCCACAAATGTCAAACCTTTTTAACTCAGGTGCAGTTACACTTTATGGTTAAACCCACATCCTTCCCTGATGCTCAATCTGCGAATCGCCTTCTTGATCTCTTATTTGAGTGGAGACGCTGCCATGTGGGCAGTCCCTCTGGTGCAATCGGGTGACCCATTGCTTTATAGTTGGTCTCGCTTCAAAATGGAATTTGAAAAGGTCTTCGACCGAAGAACAATAACAGGATCAGCTGATCGAGAGTTATTAGAACAAATTGGCCAGAGGACAAAAGGGCGGCCTTATATTATCAAGGCCTAAGAGACGAATTAAAAGATTTGATAGCTCCGATAGACCCTTGTTAGAACGGGAAGGGTTCAAATCCCCACCCGTTGCTACCCAAGGTTAGAATTGGGGGTCCCCAGTTGGCTGAGGTAGGTACCTTAGTATAAATAGGGACCCTTGCTTCTAAGTCAGGGAAAGAAAGGACACCTTCTCAGATAGCCCCTGCTCACCCCCTCGGTAGCTTGGCACGAGCAGCCAGGCTTAGCTCCAATGCAATGTGTAAAGTATTTGCAATCCTGCTCTCAGTAACCCAATGATAACACCACAAATGGACTCCACACGAGTTTCATAAAAAAACAAGAATAAGTTTATATAAAAAGATATACGATAAAGATCCAACATATGCGTATTTGTAATATTTCACCTGGCCGGATATTAGGCCAGCAAGCCCTTGTAGGTTCTTGCAGTATTAATAAGCAATTCTCAATGATTCAAATGCAGTCCTAATGCAATGCTATGCAGTTCGTAATGCAAGAATCAGGCACTTCGTAATGTAAAAATAATGCAATTCGTTATGCCAAAATAATGCGATGCGTAATGCAACAATGAGGCAGTTTGTAATGCAAAAACAATGCAATGCGTAATGCAACAATCAGGCAGTTCGTAATGCAAAAATAATGCAATGTGTAATGCAGCAATCAGGCAGTTCGTAATGCCAACAATAATGCAATGCGTAATGCAACAATCAGGCAGTTCGTAATGCAAAAATAATGCAATGCGTAATGCAACAATCAGGCAGTTCGTAATGCAAAAATAATGCAATGCGTAATGCAACAATCAGGCAGTGCGTAATGCAACAATAATGCAATGCGTAATGCAACAATCAGGCAGTTCGTAATGCCAACAATAATGTACTCTAGCACCGTTCACGGTGCTCTGGACGGACTCTATGCCACTCTTACTGACTTGCGGTCAGCTACTGCCAAAATATGCCCCCAACTCTGGTCTGGTGTAAACAAAGTGCAGCTCCACACTCCGGCCCCGGTACTGCCACTCCTCGGCAAGTACAGGCTGCGATTCTAACTTGAGCGGGGGCTCGCGCTGCAAGGATGGGAAAGGCCAAGAGCGTTTCTCTCCGGGACCGCACCACGCCCCAGGCGGCAACACACGCACGCTCGCTGAGCGTTACCTGGGGGGTGTGATCTCGCTCTCCTCTCCTCGCGGCTTGGGCCTCCTGGGCGACTTCGTTGATCTCGGGCAGTGGAACACGGACCCCCGACCTGATGGTTCAAGGTCTCTCCTTGGCAGAGGCAGGCTCGGGCCGGCGGCACCGCTCCTCTGGGGATGTCGGTCCGAGCCGATGGCAATGATGAAGGTCTCAGGCTGCAACAGGGTACACGCACACAGCGTCGCTGAGACTCACTTAAGCTTCGGGTGGACACGATCACAGGGAAATCCTCACGAAGGTCTCAGGCTGCACGAAGCACACGCACACAGCCTCGCTGAGACTCACTTGAGCTTCGGGTGTACACGGTCACAGGACAATCCTCACGATGGTCTCAGGCTGCATGAAGCACACGCACACAGCGTCGCTGAGACTCACTTGGACTCCAGGTGCCCACGATCACAGGGCAATCCTCACGAAGGACTCAGGCTGCACGAAGCACATGCACACAGCGTTGCTGAGACTCACTTGGATTACGGGTGCACACGATCACAGGACAATCCTCACGAAGGTCTCAGGCTGCACAAAGCACATGCACACAGCGTCGCTGAGACTCACTTGGACTCCGGGTGCACACGATCACGGGGCAGTTCTTACGAAGGTCTCAGGCTGCAAAAACCACACCCACACAGCGTCGCTGAGACTCTCCTCTGGAAACTTTTGTGTTCCTGAGTTTCCACAACAGGGAGCCAGCTCTCCTTGGGCCCTTGGGCACAAGTTACTTCAGGACACAGCACACAGCAAAGTCCTTTCAAGCAGGGGGACACAGCACACAGCAAAGACCCTTCGCCTCTCCTTGGTTAAATCAGCAAACTGCAGGCCAGCCCCAGAACACACAGCAAGGGTCAGTCCTTTCCTTCAGTCTCTTCAGCTGTTTCTTCCTTGGCAGAGGTTCTTCTTGACCACAAAGTAGTTTCAATCCTTTACAGTCTTGATCAGTCCTAAGTTCAGGGGTTTCAGCTCTCATAGTTATACCCTTAAATGTCTTTGTGTTCAGGGGGCACTGACCCCTGTCCAAACCAGTTCTGGGTGTCTCCCTTTGATAGTGGGGGTCTGGATCCTCAATCACTCAGCAGGAGATGGAGCCATTGTTTTATGGCAGCAGCCCAGGCCTCTTCACCTCCAAGGGCTACTCCTCCCCCCTACACTCCAGATGCAGGTCAGCCTGTTTCTGTCTCACCTCCTCCCCTGGGTCAAGACATTCCCCAGATCCTATCACTTTCAAATCCAGACAGTCAATCCACAACCAGGCAGAGACACACAGAATTGTTAGAACACAAAAAACCAGCCACTTCTAAAAGTGTGGTTTCTAAACACCCAATGCAAAAACCACCTTCACAAAAAGATGTGTTATTAAATTGTGAGTTCAGGCACACTAAACTTCACCCCTCCATCTTAAGCCTATGGGAAGACAGGCTGGAAACATATTACACAGCCTCCCCATTCTGTCCTATGGGCAAGATGGCCTTTCAACAGTGAAAAACGAAATGGAGAGTATTTCACTGTCAGGACATGGTACACACCTCAGTACATGTCCTACCTTTCACATACACTGCACCCTGCCAAGGGGTGTACCTTAGGCCTACCAGAGGGGTGTCTGATGTGCATAAAAAGGGAAGGGTAAGGCCTGGCAAGTGGGTGCACTTGTCAGGACAACATGGCAGTTTTCGCAAACTGCACGCAGGCACTGCAGTGGCAGGCCTGAGTTCTCTCTTTAGGGCTACTTGTGTGGGTGGCACAATTAGTGCTGCAGGCCCACTAGTAGCATTTGCATTATCAGCCCTGGCACACATAGTGCATTTTACTAGGGACTTTATTAGTAAGACAAATATACCAATTATGGACAACCAATGACCATTACACTTTATACAGGAGCACTTGCACTTTGACACTGATCAGCAGTGGCAAAGTTCCCAAAGCATCTAAGCCAGTAAACCGAAATCCATCACAGCATCAAAAATAGAGGAGGTAGAGGCAAGAAGTCAGGGGTAATCACGCCAAGAAGTGCCAGGTCTAACAACTGTCCCCTCCAGCCGAAAAGTGGGGGGAACTACCCACCCTCATGGGAGTTCTCATCACTAAGGCGAAAAAATCTGGACAGACCATCAGCATTGGCGTGTTCTGTTCCAGGTCGGTGTTCCACAGTGAAGTCCATTCCCTGTAGGGAGATGGACCATCTCAACAGTTTAGGGTTCTCACCCCTCATCTGCATCAACCATCTGAGGGGCCTTTGGTCTGTCTGAACCAGGAAGTGAGTCCCAAACAAGTAAGGCCTCAGCTTCTTCAGCGCCCAGACCACAACAAAAGCTTCCCTGTCAATTGCACTCCACCTCTGTTCCCTGGGAAGTAGCCTCCTGCTAATGAAAGCTACGGGTTGGTCCAAGCCCACGTTGTTCAATTGTGAGAGTACTGCTCCCACACCATGCTCTGACCACGAATTCTTTGGAGAAATCAGGCGCCTTGAGCACGGCGCCGTGCACATGGCAGTTTTCAGGGCATCAAAGGCGGTTTGGCAGGCATCAGTCCAGATCACCATCTTGGGCTGTTTCTTTTTTTTTTTTTTGATGCTACAAAAAGTATTTAATTAAATAGTAATACTGTAACAAGAAGAAACTGACAAACTATGTTTACTTTTTTTATTATTTGTTATTTGGGCACATAAGATATGTCAAATAAAAGTAAAGCAGGCAAGCATACCAAAACAGACTATCTTTTTTTCTTTTTCTTTTTATAATAATTTTATTAACTTAACATTTGTCACATGCATAATCACAGTAATATACATTCCTTTACAGAATTAAAAATGAACAATTCCGTGCACAGCATTTTGATCCAACATTACAGTTCTGTGGCCCCCCTTTTTGACATTTCCAGTTCTACCGTTGGTGAGATGCATAATTCTCCCCGATATGCATTCCAGGCACCCCATTTTTTTGTCCCACTTTTTAGGACAGCCTCTAGATTTGTAGACCGCTTTTTCGGCTACCATGCATCTGTCCATTTCCGCCACCCACCCTATTATCAGTGGACGATCTACTGCCCCCCATTTCATAGCAATGGCCCTTTTCACTAATGTGTACCCCAGGGTGGTGAATTGTTGCTCTGTGTCCGTGAGGTCGGTTCCGTCCCATATATTCAGAATCCCCAGTAAAGGTGTTAGAGTGAGTTGTTTCCCTAGCGCATCCTGCAGCTTCTCTGTGGCCCTCTCCCATAAGTGTCGGATCAGGGGGCAATCCCATAGTATATGATAAAATGTGGCTATTTGATTACATCCACGTAGGCAAAGTGCATCCTGTCTGGTTCCTATTTTAGCTAAGGTCACACCTGTGAGGTATGTCCTATGTAAAACTTTTAGTTGGATCAGCCGAAAACGATGGTTTATGGCTGCCTCTCTCGGGGACATCAGGGCAGTTTGCCAGTCATCATCCTCAATCTGTCCCAAGTCCGCCTGCCATTTGTCTCGGAGAGTATGGAAGGGGTCTGGTACGTTATTGCATAGCTTGCGGTATGTGAGGGAAATGGCCTTGGTCAGGAGAGGTTCTGATAAGAGTCGATCCTCCAAGGGGGACGTATCCGGTATGGCTGTCAGATCTGGGAGAGCTGTCTTGAGCGCATGGCGAATTTGTAGGTACCGAAACATCTCCCCTTGCGCCAATTCATACTTAGCTTGTAAGTCCTTAAAGGTAAGAATCTTGCCCTTCTGTAGGAGATCGCCAATGGTAGAGATTCCGATTGTGTCGCATTTATCAAACCCCGCATGATGGCAGAGCAACCCCAGTTGTTGAGAGGACCACAGGGATGTCGCCTTCGTCAGTTTTCCCGTCCAACCCAGGCGCTTGGTTGCCTTATGCCAGATGGATATCGTATGAGCCATCGGACCTAGATATCTTTGCGGGGCTTGGTATATATGGCTCCAAGATACCCCTCTCGTCCGGTCTGATACCGCTCTAATCGGTAAGCCGGGTTCGTCGGGACATTGTACTGCCAGTGGTTAACCGCTACCAATTGTGATGCCCAATAATAAAGCCGTATGTCTGGGAGTGCAATGCCCCCGTCTCACCACCCCTTCGTCAGTTTCTCTAAGGCGATCCGCGGTGCCCCTCCATCCCACAATAGTGTCCGGACCTCCGCTTCGACGCTACTAAAATATGAGTCAGGGACATGATATGGGCAGTTCTGGAGTAGGTAGAGGAATCGTGGCAGTGGCAGCATTTTAAATAGGGTCGCTTGACCTAGCAGTGACAGTGGCAGTGACCTCCAATGTTTGACATGAAATGAATGAAATGAATGAAATGAATTTGTACTTGTAAAGCGCACTGCTACCCTGAGGCATCCTGGCGCTGAACGCATACCGCTGTGGAACCCTTCCTGGCTTTTTCCCTGTGAAATGTCCACTCCTGGGCACCCCCAAGGTGAAGCCAGGCATCCCAGCGCTGGTGGGGCCGTTGTGGAGATTAAGGAAGCTATTGCCCAGAGTTGCAGAGTGGGACCCATGATTAGAATAGGCACCGAGGCGAGAATTATCAGGTCCGAGGAAGTTGAGCCCAAGACCCGCCGAGGCGGGAATTGAACCCTGGTCCCGGGCCAGATCTCTGCATCAGGGTCTGCCGCTCTAACCATTGAGCCACACTTCTCCACCATCATCCCGGAGTCTATGTAAGGGGACTACAAGGTTCTTATCATAGAAAGTTTTTGAGCCTGGAGTAATAAATATCCCCAGATACCGGAATCCTTCGCTGGTCACCTCAACGTTGCATCCCCTGGGTAGCCTAGGCATGGGGCCATGGAGAACTAAAAGCACTGACTTTGCCCAGTTGATGGCATATACTGAGTACTTGCCGAAGTTTGTAAATATGTCCAATAACCTATTTATCGAGGTGTAGGGGGAAGCTAAGTAGATCAGGATATCATCGGCGTATAGCGATATTCTGTCCTCAGTGTCCTCCTCCCACTTTAGGCCTCTGAGAGCCACATCCCGTCTCACCCATGATGCCAAGGGTTCCATCACAAGGGCAAAAAGTAGGGGGGACAGGGGGCAGCCCTGTCTGGTCCCCCTGTGCAGCGTAAACATCCGTGACGTGTGATTGTTCACCCTCACCTGACCGCGGAGCTCAGTGTAAAGCAGCCTGACCCAAGCTATAAACCTCGGACCAAACCCCAAGCGGGCAAGCACTTCAAAGAGATAGGGCCACTCTATGGAATCGAATGCCATGGAGGCATCCAATGACATAATTACCGCGTCATCTTCCACACAGTGCTGCCGTGCCAACACATTATGTACCCGGCGAATGTTCAGTGCCGTATTTCATCCCGGCATAAAGCCGGATTGGTCTGCATGAACCAGGGAGGGGAGGACAGCATTTAGACGTGACACTAGCAGTTTCGCTAGGATTTTGGCCTCCGCGTTTATCAAGGAGATTGGCCTATACGAGCTACAGCAATCCACCGGTTTCCCGGGCTTACGGATTACCACTATAGAAGCCAGTCTTTGGTCTGCAGGCAGTATTCCTTTCTCTAGGCTTTCTGCATACATGTGTTTAAGGTGGGGTGCTATCTTTAAGGCCATCGATTTTAGGAATTCAATTGGAATTCCTTTGGGCCCCATCGCCTTCCCTGATTGAACGCTAAATATGGCTTTGCAAATTTCGTCATCTGTAATGTCAGCGTCTAGATCGGCTCTGTCTGTCTCGGACAATGAGGGCAGAGTAATATCCGCCAACAGTTGTCGAGAGTCCTCCGACGTATAGGTAGTGAAAGATGTGTACACCCCTTCCAGATAATCTGCAAATGCTTCCGCTATTTCTTGAGGGTCGGAGACCCGTGTAGTCTCGCCGGGGGATAGTTCAGGAACCCACCTCTCTCCCTGCTCCCTTTTCTCTAGCCAGGCCAGCATTCTCCCCGCTCTAGCTCCCATTTCGTACACCCTATGTCATGTATCGAGTAGTCGTGCCTGTGCTTTTTCTCGCGCCAGAGATTTATACTCGAGGCGCTTGATGGTCAAGCGGTGTGCAGTGGCCTCACTGGGTGAGGAGTTGTGTCGCGTCTCCAACTGTTAAAGTTCACTTTCTGCATTCAGTATTTGCTCATTATGGCGACGTAGATAACCTATTTTTAACGCCAGTGCATGTCCTTTTAATACCACTTTGTAAGCCTCCCAAATGGCCTGCGCTGAATCTACTGATCCCAGATTTTCGGTAAAATAACAGTCAGTCTGCTCAATAAGCTCCTCTTTTATGTCAGGGATCGTTAAAAGCCACGGATTAATAACTATGGAGCTTCGCAGCTTTTGTTGGTGAAAGGTGAGTTCGACCCACACTGGGGAGTGATCCGAGATCCCCCGTGGGAGTCCACAAGGATTCTGGAAATGGCCAACATCTGCCAGGTGCGTAAGGAATTAATCTATACGGGACATACTATTGTGTGCATTAGAGTAGTGGGTGTAATACGACATGTGCGGTTGCAATGAGCACCATATGTCTGTCAATCCCAGGGCTTGAATTCATTCTGCCATTTGAGTGCTGTGTCTAGCGGTGGGTTGTCTGGGAAACCTATCCAGTGCATCGTCCATGGTCAAGTTAAAATCCCCTCCCATTATCAGGATACCATCTGGGAGATCAACAAGTATCTTGCCTAAGTCGCTAAGTGCCTCCTTCCCCAGTGCTGGTGGAAGATACACTGATACCACATTTATCGGCTTCCCTTCCCAGGTGGCCCCCATCACTGCAAACCTTCCCTGCGGATCCACCCACGTATGAGTTGGCGTGAGAGCGAGACCCTTTCGTACTAGGATACCAGTCCCTCTGGAACCAGATGTGAATCCTGCATGAACCATTAGTTGATATCCCCACCTGCTGAGAGCCCTGCAATTATTACCCACTAGGTGAGTTTCTTGCAACAATACTAGGTCCGGCGCCTGTCTCTAAGATATTGCGACACCACACCCCTCTTTATTTTGTCTCCCAGTCCGTTGACATTCCACATCAAGGCGGCCAATTTTGTAATAACAGTACTACCCATATTGAATCATCAATAAGACCAATGGAATGTACACTGCGGCTACTACAGGTATGAATGATTCCATCAATGCATGAGCAGCCGGGCGCCGTAACCGGGACTGGCCATATGGTGCGGGGCACTGTGTAACCGTCAGTTGGGTAGACTGCGTCAGTTGAGATAGTTCACAGTTTGTCGAACCTAGTGTACTACCCTGTGCATCGTGACGTGTAACAGTACCATCAACAACAAAAAACCCTGCGGTCCCCCCCACTGCCCCCTCCCTGCCGGTGGATTTCAAACTACCCACCCCCCAACAAGGCAGAGTGCCTGTCGCCCACCCTCCCATATGTGAGGTGCTTGGTGAACAACCCTCCCACCCTCGCCGTGAATTAAGGATGGATTCATATTACACACTATATCATTTAGATCCGTACTAGTTCCATCTGAAGCTTTTACCATCTGTGTAGCATGTTACTGGCAGTCCCGCTCAGGTTAACATTGGCCGATCTCACCTCGCCAGCGACGAGTCTATGATGAATACTCCAGTACCTTGTCATGTGTCCAGTCCTATGCCCTGGGGCCTCAGGTGTCTTTCAGGCTACACTGTTTAGAGTTCACAACGTCCCGCCGTATCAGCCCTTCAAGGGCGAGGTCTGCTCTTCCTGAGCTGGGTCGTCTCTGGGTGTGTCCCCATTGTTCAGTCTGCTGCCTCGGGTTCTGTCATTTCTGCCACCATTTGGCCTTCCAACCCTTCGCCAACCCTCCAGCCATTCCCAAGTCTCTTCTGGGAATGAAAAGAACCAGGTTTTGCCCTCGGATTTTACCCGGAGCTTCGATGGGAAGAGCATAGAGTATTTTACTTCTTTGTCTCTTAGCGCTTTCTTGACCGCAGTGAAGCTGCGTCTTTGAGCTTGCACTTTGGTGGTGAAGTCCGGGAAGAAGGTGACTGTACTATTCTCCAGTGTCACTGGTGGGTGGGCACGTGCCGTTTAGAGTATAACATCGTGGTCGCGGAAGTTAAACACTCGTGCTATGATGGGTCTTGGAGGAGCTCCCGGCTTTTGCCTACCCCCAGGGACTCGATGGGCTCGTTCAATGGAAAAGTAACTGGACAGGCGCTTTGGCCGAAGCTTGGTCAGCACCAGGTCCTCGACGAAGAGATCTGCAGCCGGCCCCTCCGCCCGCTCCGGGACTCCCAGAATGCGTACGTTATTCCTGCGCGCTCTCCCTTCATAGTCGTCGAGGAGTCCTTCTATTTTCACCTGTTGATCGCGGAGTTGGGCCACTTGCTGCTTGAGGAGAGCCGTGTCAGATGTTAATGTCTCAGTGGCTTCCTCCACGTCTTTCACTCTGGCGTCCATTTTCCACAGATCGGCCCTTATGAGGGAGACCTCAATGTTGACGGTATCGATACGAGTCTCTAGTGAAGTCCGCACCCCAGCTATGGCCTCCATGACGTCGCGGAGGGTGAAATCTGGTTGAGGAGTCTGTGAGTGAGGATCATTTGTTCCCCGCTTGGCGGTAGCAGTGTCCTCCTCACCCGTCTTGCCCCAGGCAAATTTAGCAAGCGTCTTTTGGGCCTGCGTTTTGACTCCCTTGCCGCTGGCCATTGTTGCGCAGAGATAACTGTCTTCTTGTCCGTGGTGCAAGGCCCTATACCAGTATTCACCGCCACCTGCGCAGGGGGGGGGGAGTACCCTCCTCTGCCGGCCTGTCGGATTTCCTGGTAGGGCAGGTAGGGCCGTCCACAGGTAGATGAGTATTGGCAAGGTGCAGCCCTACATCGCCCGGTTTCAGTTGAAGGGGGAGGGGGGGAGGATTCTATGAGCTCACCACGAAGCCTTCACGATCTTATCCGGGCCAGTATAGAGTATTTGATGGCAGGAGTAGCAACCAGGCACCGGGGGGTTGCTGGGCCTCGAGCTTCGTTGATGTCCGACCTATTTGGGCCCCTCCAGATCAGGGGGCGAGCTGCCGTGTGTCCGCCGCTGTCCCTCAGTGGCACAATCCTTCCTGCACTGTACTGGGTCTGTGTTATGAATATGGGGCCTGTACCCGACACGGTCGGGGCCCCGACCTCGGGCCACCAGCAGCTCCTCCCGCTCCTGCAGCGCCTCTGACCTCCCAGGCTGTGCAAAAACAACAATTGATGGACAGAATGCAGAACAATGTCATACATTCACCCCAGTACAGAGATCTGGGCCTAAATCCATCGTTTTTTGCTCACCATGCCATTCCAGTTTGGACCCAGCCATATGCAAATCAGTCTTGACCCTGCGCCCAATGGGAACAGTCCAGTCCGAACTGCCAGGCCAGGTCCTCCCTGGACTGGAAACAAGGATCCTAGGACCGGTTTCGGGCTTGCAGCCCTCATCAGCCAGGATAGCTTGACTCCAGTGGCATGGAGAGCACGGGACCCACGTCTGGGCATACCCGTCCCACTCCGGGTGACAAATGCAAAAACAACAATTGATAGACAGAATGCAGAACAATGTCATACATTCACCCCAGTACAGAGATCTGGGCCTAAATCCATCGTTTTTTTGCTCACCATGCCATTCCAGTTTGGACCCAGCCATATGCAAATCAGTCTTGACCCTGCGCCCAATGGGAACAGTCCAGTCCGAACTGCCAGGCCAGGTCCTCCCTGGACTGGAAACAAGCATCCTAGGACCGGTTTCGGGCTTGCAGCCCTCATCAGCCAGGATAGCTTGACTCCAGTGGCATGGAGAGCACGGGACCCACGTCTGGGCATACCCGTCCCACTCCAGGTGACAAATGCAAAAACAACAATTGATGGACAGAATGCAGAACAATGTCATACATTCACCCCAGTACAGAGATCTGGGCCTAAATCCATCGTTTTTTTGCTCACCATGCCATTCCAGTTTGGACCCAGCCATATGCAAATCAGTTTTGACCCTGCGCCCAATGGGAACAGTCCAGTCCGAACTGCCAGGCCAGGTCCTCCCTGGACTGGAAACAAGCATCCTAGGACCGGTTTCGGGCTTGCAGCCCTCATCAGCCAGGATAGCTTGACTCCAGTGGCATGGAGAGCACGGGACCCACGTCTGGGCATACCCGTCCCACTCCGGGTGACAAATGCAAAAACAACAATTGATGGACAGAATGCAGAACAATGTCATACATTCACCCCAGTACAGAGATCTGGGCCTAAATCCATCGTTTTTTGCTCACCATGCCATTCCAGTTTGGACCCAGCCATATGCAAATCAGTCTTGACCCTGCGCCCAATGGGAACAGTCCAGTCCGAACTGCCAGGCCAGGTCCTCCCTGGACTGGAAACAAGCATCCTAGGACCGGTTTCGGGCTTGCAGCCCTCATCAGCCAGGATAGCTTGACTCCAGTGGCATGGAGAGCACGGGACCCACGTCTGGGCATACCCGTCCCACTCCGGGTGACAAATGCAAAAACAACAATTGATGGACAGAATGCAGTACAATGTCATACATTCACCCCAGTACAGAGATCTGGGCCTAAATCCATCGTTTTTTTGCTCACCATGCCATTCCAGTTTGGACCCAGCCATATGCAAATCAGTCTTGACCCTGCGCCCAATGGGAACAGTCCAGTCCGAACTGCCAGGCCAGGTCCTCCCTGGACTGGAAACAAGCATCCTAGGACCGGTTTCGGGCTTGCAGCCCTCATCAGCCAGGATAGCTTGACTCCAGTGGCATGGAGAGCACAGGACCCACGTCTGGGCATACCCGTCCCACTCCGGGTGACAAATGCAAAAATGTTCGCCCTGAGTTGGCAGGGTATGCCCAGACGTGGGTCCCTTGCTCACTTTGCCACTGGATTCAAGCTAGCCTGGCTGATGACGGCTGAATAGCCAGAAACCGGTCCCAGGATGCTTGTTTCCGGTCCAGGGAAGACATGGCTTGGCAGTTCGGGCTGGACTGTTCCCATGAGGCACAGGGTCAGACTGATTTGCATATGGCCATGTCTGAACTGGGGTGGTGGAGTGAGCTAAAGAATGATGATGGATTAAACCCAGATCACTTGACTGGGGGTGAGTGTTTGATTTGCTCAAACTCTCCGTCCATCATCCCCTTTGGTATCGCTTTGTTCGCCCTGAGTTGGCAGGGTATGCCCAGGCGTGGGTCCCTTGCTCACTTTGCCACTGGATTCAAGCTAGCCTGGCTGATGACGGCTGAATAGCCAGAAACCGGTCCCAGGATGCTTGTTTCCGGTCCAGGGAAGACATGGCTTGGCAGTTCGGGCTGGACTGTTCCCATGAGGCACAGGGTCAGACTGATTTGCATATGGCCATGTCTGAACTGGGGTGGTGGAGTGAGCTAAAGAATGATGATGGATTAAACCCAGATCAGTTGACTGGGGGTGAGTGTTTGATTTGCTCAAACGCTCCGTCCATCATCCCCTTTGGTATCGCTTTGTTCGCCCTGAGTTGGCAGGGTATGCCCAGACGTGGGTCCCTTGCTCACTTTGCCACTGGATTCAAGCTAGCCTGGCTGATGACGGCTGAATAGCCAGAAACCGGTCCCAGGATGCTTGTTTCCGGTCCAGGGAAGACATGGCTTGGCAGTTCGGGCTGGACTGTTCCCATGAGGCACAGGGTCAGACTGATTTGCATATGGCCATGTCTGAACTGGGGTGGTGGAGTGAGCTAAAGAATGATGATGGATTAAACCCAGATCAGTTGACTGGGGGTGAGTGTTTGATTTGCTCAAACGTTCCGTCCATCATCCCCTTTGGTATCACTTTGTTTGCCCTGAGTTGGCAGGGTATGCCCAGACGTGGGTCCCTTGCTCACTTTGCCACTGGATTCAAGGTAGCCTGGCTGATGACGGCTGAATAGCCAGAAACTGGTCCCAGGATGCTTGTTTCCGGTCCAGGGAAGACATGGCTTGGCAGTTCGGGCTGGACTGTTCCCATGAGGCACAGGGTCAGACTGATTTGCATATGGCCATGTCTGAACTGGGGTGGTGGAGTGAGCTAAAGAATGATGATGGATTAAACCCAGATCAGTTGACTGTGGGTGAGTGTTTGATTTGCTCAAACGCTCCGTCCATCATCCCCTTTGGTATCGCTTTGTTCGCCCTGAGTTGGCAGGGTATGCCCAGACGTGGGTCCCTTGCTCACTTTGCCACTGGATTCAAGCTAGCCTGGCTGATGATGGCTGAATAGCCAGAAACCGGTCCCAGGATGCTTGTTTCCGGTCCAGGGAAGACATGGCTTGGCAGTTCGGGCTGGACTGTTCCCATGAGGCACAGGGTCAGACTGGTTTGCATATGGCCATGTCTGAACTGGGGAGGTGGAGTGAGCTAAAGAATGATGATGGATTAAACCCAGATCAGTTGACTGGGGGTGAGTGTTTGATTTGCTCAAACGCTCCGTCCATCATCCCCTTTGGTATTGCTTTGTTCGCCCTGAGTTGGCAGGGTATGCCCAGACGTGGGTCCCTTGCTCACTTTGCCACTGGATTCAAGCTAGCCTGGCTGATGACGGCTGAATAGCCAGAAACCGGTCCCAGGATGCTTGTTTCTGGTCCAGGGAAGACATGGCTTGGCAGTTCGGGCTGGACTGTTCCCATGAGGCACAGGGTCAGACTGATTTGCATATGGCCATGTCTGAACTGGGGTGGTGGAGTGAGCTAAAGAATGATGATGGATTAAACCCAGATCAGTTGACTGGGGGTGAGTGTTTGATTTGCTCAAACGCTCCGTCCATCATCCCCTTTGGTATCGCTTTGTTCGCCCTGAGTTGGCAGGGTATGCCCAGACGTGGGTCCCTTGCTCACTTTGCCACTGGATTCAAGCTAGCCTGGCTGATGACGGCTGAATAGCCAGAAACCGGTCCCAGGATGCTTGTTTCCGGTCCAGGGAAGACATGGCTTGGCAGTTCGGGCTGGACTGTTCCCATGAGGCACAGGGTCAGACTGATTTGCATATGGCCATGTCTGAACTGGGGTGGTGGAGTGAGCTAAAGAATGATGATGGATTAAACCCAGATCAGTTGACTGGGGGTGAGTGTTTGATTTGCTCAAGCGCTCCGTCCATCATCCCCTTTGGTATCGCTTTGTTCGCCCTGAGTTGGCAGGGTATGCCCAGACGTGGGTCCCTTGCTCACTTTGCCACTGGATTCAAGGTAGCCTGGCTGATGACGGCTGAATAGCCAGAAACCGGTCCCAGGATGCTTGTTTCCGGTCCAGGGAAGACATGGCTTGGCAGTTCGGGCTGGACTGTTCCCATGAGTCACAGGGTCAGACTGATTTGCAGATGGCCATGTCTGAACTGGGGTGGTGGAGTGAGCTAAAGAATGATGATGGATTAAACCCAGATCAGTTGACTGGGGGTGAGTGTTTGATTTTCTCAAACGCTCCATCCATCATCCCCTTTGGTATCGCTTTGTTCGCCCTGAGTTGGCAGGGTATGCCCAGACGTGGGTCCCTTGCTCACTTTGCCACTGGATTCAAGCTAGCCTGGCTGATGACGGCTGAATAGCCAGAAACCGGTCCCAGGATGCTTGTTTCCGGTCCAGGGCAGACATGGCTTGGCAGTTCGGGCTGGACTGTTCCCATGAGGCACAGGGTCAGACTGATTTGCATATGGCCATGTCTGAACTGGGGTGGTGGAGTGAGCTAAAGAATGATGATGGATTAAACCCAGATCAGTTGACTGGGGGTGAGTGTTTGATTTGCTCAAACGCTCCGTCCATCATCCCCTTTGGTATCGCTTTGTTCACCCTGAGTTGGCAGGGTATGCCCATACGTGGGTCCCTTGCTCACTTTGCCACTGGATTCAAGCTAGCCTGGCTGATGACGGCTGAATAGCCAGAAACCGGTCCCAGGATGCTTGTTTCCGGTCCAGGGAAGACATGGCTTGGCAGTTCGGGCTGGACTGTTCCCATGAGTCACAGGGTCAGACTGATTTGCAGATGGCCATGTCTGAACTGGGGTGGTGGAGTGAGCTAAAGAATGATGATGGATTAAACCCAGATCAGTTGACTGGGGGTGAGTGTTTGATTTGCTCAAGCGCTCCGTCCATCATCCCCTTTGGTATCGCTTTGTTCGCCCTGTGTTGGCAGGGTATGCCCAGACGTGGGTCCCTTGCTCACTTTGCCACTGGATTCAAGCTAGCCTGGCTGATGACAGCTGAATAGCCAGAAACCGGTCCCAGGATGCTTGTTTCCGGTCCAGGGAAGACATGGCTTGGCAGTTCGGGCTGGACTGTTCCCATGAGTCACAGGGTCAGACTGATTTGCAGATAGCCATGTCTGAACTGGGGTGGTGGAGTGAGCTAAAGAATGATGATGGATTAAACCCAGATCAGTTGACTGGGGGTGAGTGTTTGATTTGCTCAAACGCTCCGTCCATCATCCCCTTTGGTATCGCTTTGTTCGCCCTGAGATGGCAGGGTATGCCCAGACGTGGGTCCCTTGCTCACTTTGCCACTGGATTCAAGCTAGCCTGGCTGATGACGGCTGAATAGCCAGAATCCGGTCCCAGGATGCTTGTTTCCGGTCCAGGGAAGACATGGCTTGGCAGTTCGGGCTGGACTGTTCCCATGAGGCACAGGGTCAGACTGATTTGCATATGGCCATGTCTGAACTGGGGTGGTGGAGTGAGCTAAAGAATGATGATGGATTAAACCCAGATCAGTTGACTGGGGGTGAGTGTTTGATTTGCTCAAACGCTCCGTCCATCATCCCCTTTGGTATCGCTTTGTTCGCCCTGAGTTGGCAGGGTATGCCCAGACGTGGGTCCCTTGCTCACTTTGCCACTGGATTCAAGCTAGCCTGGCTGATGACGGCTGAATAGCCAGAAACCGGTCCCAGGATGCTTGTTTCCGGTCCAGGGAAGACATGGCTTGGCAGTTCGGGCTGGACTGTTCCCATGAGGCACAGGGTCAGACTGATTTGCATATGGCCATGTCTGAACTGGGGTGGTGGAGTGAGCTAAAGAATGATGATGGATGAAACCCAGATCAGTTGACTGGGGGTGAGTGTTTGATTTGCTCAAACGCTCCGTCCATCATCCCCTTTGGTATCGCTTTGTTCGCCCTGAGTTGGCAGGGTATGCCCAGACGTGGGTCCCTTGCTCACTTTGCCACTGGATTCAAGCTAGCCTGGCTGATGACGGCTGAATAGCCAGAAACCGGTCCCAGGATGCTTGTTTCCGGTCCAGGGAAGACATGGCTTGGCAGTTCGGGCTGGACTGTTCCCATGAGGCACAGGGTCAGACTGATTTGCATATGGCCATGTCTGAACTGGGGTGGTGGAGTGAGCTAAAGAATGATGATGGATTAAACCCAGATCAGTTGACTGGGGGTGAGTGTTTGATTTGCTCAAACGCTCCGTCCATCATCCCCTTTGGTATCGCTTTGTTCGCCCTGAGTTGGCAGGGTATGCCCAGACGTGGGTCCCTTGCTCACTTTGCCACTGGATTCAAGCTAGACTGGCTGATGACGGCTGAATAGCCAGAAACCGGTCCCAGGATGCTTGTTTCCGGTCCAGGGAAGACATGGCTTGGCAGTTCGGGCTGGACTGTTCCCATGAGGCACAGGGTCAGACTGATTTGCATATGGCCATGTCTGAACTGGGGTGGTGGAGTGAGCTAAAGAATGATGATGGATTAAACCCAGATCAGTTGACTGGGGGTGAGTGTTTGATTTGCTCAAACGCTCCGTCCATCATCCCCTTTGGTATCGCTTTGTTCGCCCTGAGTTGGCAGGGTATGCCCAGACGTGGGTCCCTTGCTCACTTTGCCACTGGATTCAAGCTAGCCTGGCTGATGACGGCTGAATAGCCAGAAACCGGTCCCAGGATGCTTGTTTCCGGTCCAGGGAAGACATGGCTTGGCAGTTCGGGCTAGACTGTTCCCATGAGGCACAGGGTCAGACTGATTTGCATATGGCCATGTCTGAACTGGGGTGGTGGAGTGAGCTAAAGAATGATGATGGATTAAACACAGATCAGTTGACTGGGGGTGATTGTTTGATTTGCTCAAACGCTCCGTCCATCATCCCCTTTGGTATCGCTTTGTTCGCCCTGAGTTGGCAGGGTATGCCCAGACGTGGGTCCCTTGCTCACTTGCCACTGGATTCAAGCTAGCCTGGCTGATGACGGCTGAATAGCCAGAAACCGGTCCCAGGATGCTTGTTTCCGGTCCAGGGAAGACATGGCTTGGCAGTTCGGGCTGGACTGTTCCCATGAGGCACAGGGTCAGACTGATTTGCATATGGCCATGTCTGAACTGGGGTGGTGGAGTGAGCTAAAGAATGATGATGGATTAAACCCAGATCAGTTGACTGGGGGTGAGTGTTTGATTTGCTCAAACGCTCCGTCCATCATCCCCTTTGGTATCGCTTTGTTCGCCCTGAGTTGGCAGGGTATGCCCAGACGTGGGTCCCTTGCTCACTTTGCCACTGGATTCAAGCTAGCCTGGCTGATGACGGCTGAATAGCCAGAAACCGGTCCCAGGATGCTTGTTTCCGGTCCAGGGAAGACATGGCTTGGCAGTTCGGGCTGGACTGTTCCCATGAGGCACAGGGTCAGACTGATTTGCATATGGCCATGTCTGAACTGGGGTGGTGGAGTGAGCTAAAGAATGATGATGGATTAAACCCAGATCAGTTGACTGGGGGTGAGTGTTTGATTTGCTCAAACGCTCCGTCCATCATCCCCTTTGGTATCGCTTTGTTCGCCCTGAGTTGGCAGGGTATGCCCAGACGTGGGTCCCTTGCTCACTTTGCCACTGGATTCAAGCTAGACTGGCTGATGACGGCTGAATAGCCAGAAACCGGTCCCAGGATGCTTGTTTCCGGTCCAGGGAAGACATGGCTTGGCAGTTCGGGCTGGACTGTTCCCATGAGGCACAGGGTCAGACTGATTTGCATATGGCCATGTCTGAACTGGGGTGGTGGAGTGAGCTAAAGAATGATGATGGATTAAACCCAGATCAGTTGACTGGGGGTGAGTGTTTGATTTGCTCAAACGCTCCGTCCATCATCCCCTTTGGTATCGCTTTGTTCGCCCTGAGTTGGCAGGGTATGCCCAGACGTGGGTCCCTTGCTCACTTTGCCACTGGATTCAAGCTAGCCTGGCTGATGACGGCTGAATAGCCAGAAACCGGTCCCAGGATGCTTGTTTCCGGTCCAGGGAAGACATGGCTTGGCAGTTCGGGCTAGACTGTTCCCATGAGGCACAGGGTCAGACTGATTTGCATATGGCCATGTCTGAACTGGGGTGGTGGAGTGAGCTAAAGAATGATGATGGATTAAACACAGATCAGTTGACTGGGGGTGAGTGTTTGATTTGCTCAAACGCTCCGTCCATCATCCCCTTTGGTATCGCTTTGTTCGCCCTGAGTTGGCAGGGTATGCCCAGACGTGGGTCCCTTGCTCACTTGCCACTGGATTCAAGCTAGCCTGGCTGATGACGGCTGAATAGCCAGAAACCGGTCCCAGGATGCTTGTTTCCGGTCCAGGGAAGACATGGCTTGGCAGTTCGGGCTGGACTGTTCCCATGAGGCACAGGGTCAGACTGATTTGCATATGGCCATGTCTGAACTGGGGTGGTGGAGTGAGCTAAAGAATGATGATGGATTAAACACAGATCAGTTGACTGGGGGTGAGTGTTTGATTTGCTCAAACGCTCCGTCCATCATCCCCTTTGGTATCGCTCCCAGGCTGTGTGGCAGCGCAGTGTTTCAATTGTGCAATCTGCTAAGGCGGTGGCACCTTGAACCGGATGGGGACGGCTGGCAGTGGGGATTCCTAGTTCCTGCGCCACCTTTTGCTGGGCCGTGAAACCGGGGTCTCGATTACCTTTGGTGCCGTAATACCCCCACCGCCGCTGCCGACTCACAGGCTCCTCCCCTGCCGGCGCGGACCCTCGCTGAGCTCCGCCGTGTCCGCCGGCAGGTACAGGATCGGTGTCCAGGCAGTCTTGGGTCCCCCAACTGCTCCCGCTGCTGCTCCGCGCACTCACCTCATCGGCTGGCGGCGCGGGGAAGCGCCGCCATGTTCTTCCCACCAGAGCCCCGATGACGCCTTTCGCTTCACAGTTGCAGCGCTCTCCGCACGTCGGGCTGCTCGCTTTTGGTGGCCTGGGCTTCTTCGGGATCCATACCCCCAAAAATGAAGGGGTATTCACTGGTTTAGTGCCGGATTATTACAGAACAACGGCGAGGGCAGCGGAGCCGCCTCAGAGTGCGGCCATTCCCGATGGCTGCCTGCCACGCCCCCCAAAATAGACTATCTTCTTGGGCTGTTTCTTTGAAGTCAGTTCTGTCAAGGGGGCAACAATGGTGCCATACCCCTTCACAAACCGTCTGTAATACCAAGTGAGTCCTAAAAAGGCCCTCACTCCCGTCTGGGTCTTGGGGTGTTCCCAAGCCAGGATGGTATCAATGTTTGCCTGTAGGGGCGCCACCTGGCCTCTCCCTACCTGGTGTCCTAAGTACACCACAGAACCCTGCCCTACCTGGCGCTTACTTGCCTTGATAGTTAGGCCTGCCCCCTGCAAGGCATTCAACACTTCACAGAGGTGTTGCAAATGTTCCTCCCAACTGGAGCTGAACACAGCAATGTCATCCAGGTAGGCGGCGCTGAATTCCTCCAGCCCACACAGCACCTGGTTAACCAGTCTCTGGAAGGTGGCAGGGGCATTCTTCAACCCAAAGGGCATAACTCTGAACTGTTAGTGCCCCTCTGGCGTTGAGAACGCCGACCTCTCTTTGGCCCCCTCGGTCAAGGCAATTTGCCAGAGCCCAGAGGTCAAGTCAAATGTACTGAGGTACCGGGCAGCTCCCAGCCGATCCACGAGCTCATCAGCTCTGGGGATGGGGTGAGCGTCAGTCTTGGTGACCGCTTTGAGCCCACGGTAATCCACACAGAACCGGATTTCTGGGGTGGCACCAGGCGCAGCAGCTTTTGGCACAATGACCACTGGGCTAGCCCAGGGGCTGCTGGATGGCTCAATCACCCCTAGCACCAGCATCTTGGAAACCTCTGCCTTGATGCGGGCTACTCTGTAAAATTTTTGGTTTACAGGCAGACTGTCTCAAGTGTCCACATCATGGACGCACCAATGGTTGATGCCTGGGGTCAGGGAGAACAGGGAGGCGAACTGGCCCAATACCTGGCGACAGTCCCTCTGCTGTTCCGGGGTCAGGGTAGGCGAGAGGTTCACCCCATCCACTGACCCATCCTTCTCCTTGGCTGACAGGAGGTCCGGGAGGGGTTCACTCTCCTCCTCCGCCCCATCATCTGTAGCCAAGAGCACAGTCACATCGGACCTCTCAAAGTGGGGTTTGAGGCAGTTCACATGGAGGACCCTCAAAGGGTTCCTAGGAGACTGTAAGTCAAGCAGGTAGGTCACTTCGCTCCTGCGCTCCACCACCTCATAAGGCCCAGTCCACTTGTCCTGGAGCGCGCAAGGTTCCACTGGCGCCATCATCCACACTTTCTGTCCAGGTTGAAATTCGACCAGAGTGGCATTCTGGTCGTACCACCGTTTCATTTCTTCCTGGCTGGCTACCAGATTCACCTGAGCGAGTTGCCTGAAACGCCTAGTTTGGTTCCTGAAGGCCAGCATGTAGCTATATACATCCTGGGGGGGTTTACTAGGAGCCTTCTCCCAGCCCTCCTTCAGCAAACTCAAGGGTCCCCTTACAGGGTGCCCATACAGGAGCTCAAAGGGACTGAACCCTAAGGACTTTTGTGGCACCTCTCTGTAAGCAAACAGCAGGCATGGTAAGAGGACGTCCCACTTACGCCTCATGGGTTCCTCAAGGTCCATAATCATGCCCTTCAGGGTCCGGTTAAATCTCTCAACCAGACCGTTACCCTGGGGGTGGTAAGGCGTGGTGAACTTGTAGGTTACACCGCACTCCTTCCACAGAGATTTCATATACCTCGATATGAAATTAGTACCCCGGTCGGACACCACCTCTCTGGAGAATCCCACGCGGGAGAAAATCCCCATCAGTGCCCGGCCCACCACGGGGGCGGTCACCGTCTGGAGAGGGATGGCTTCCGGGTACCGGGTGGCATGGTCCACAAAGACCAGGATAAACCTGTTGCCCACGGCTGTCTTGGGATCTAGAGGCCCCACGATGTCAATGCCCACCCTTTCAAAGGGGGTTCTGACTACAGGGAAAAGTTGGAGGGGAGCCTGGCGCTTCCTCCCACTCTTACCACTTGCCTGGCAAGTCTGACAGGTCCTGCAATGAGTATCAGAACTCTTGCGCATTTGAGGCCAGTAGAAGTGGGTGACATGCCTCTCAAAGGTCTTGTCCTGCCCCAAATGTCCTGCTAAAGGTACATCATGAGCCAACCCCAGTAGGAAGGTTCTGAAGCGCTGGGGTACCACCAGCGCACGGCCTGACCCAGGCTCAGCAACCTTAGGCTCACTATATAGAAGATCATTCTCCCAGTAAATTAAGTGTGACCCGGCCGGATCACCTGCTGCCTGGTTTGCTGCCTGTTGCCGCAAACCTACAAGAGAAGGGCACTTCTTCTGCTCCTCACAGAAATCCTCCTTGGAGGGCCCTCCCTCCTGCTGCCATTCGGTCAGCTCAGGTAGGTCCCCCAGTTCAGCTACTTGCTCCCCCGTAGGCTCCAGGGCATCCCCCTCAAGATTTGCCTCCTCCTGGACCATGGGAACTTTGGGGGCCGGTTTCCCGTGCCCCCTGCCTCTTCTCTTTAAGGCAGGCACCTGGGCCCCTGTTTCAGGCTCCAGGTCCTCTTGAACACCTTTACTGGCTGCCATAGCCCGAGTGGTCACACAAGCCCACTCAGGTAGACCCAACATCTCCAAATGCGCCTGGCGCTCCACCTCCTTCCAGGGGGAACTCTCCAGGTCATTCCCCAGCAGACAGCCTACAGGCATGGACGGACTTACAACGACCTTCAAGGAACCTGAGACCCCCCCACTCAAAGGGAACTAGCGCCACCTTACAGAGGCGCACAGAGTTGTCTGCTGCAACTACAGGGTGAAGTTCATTGGGAATTACCTGCTCCTCAGACACCCACTGACACCTAACAGATGTCAAACTGGCTCCTGTGTCTCTCAAAGCCTCCACCCTCCTTCCATTGATGGTCACCCACTGCCTGTACTTTTTAGTATTCTCAGGCAGAGAGACTTCCTGGACCATCTCTCGATCTCCTAATGAGACCTGGGTCATAACTGCTAGCTCCTCCCCATTCCAAGGACTCAATTCCTCCCCCAACACTACACTCACTAAACCCGGTGTTGGAGCACCCGTTGGTGCAGGTGGCTTCTTGGGGCATTTAGAGGTAATGTGACCCACTTCTTTACAGAAATAATAAGTAGGGGGACCCCTGTTGTCCCGCTTGCCCTTATGAGGCCAGGACCTCTTAGCCTTGGGGGACTGGGACCCTTTTACCTGGGAACTACTTTGGGGCCCTTTAGAGAACCCCTTGTGGTTACCCTTGTCCTCCCCCACCTTCTGCGGGGGACCCTGTACACCTTTGGTGGTGGTACCTCCAATCCCCTTGTGGACCCTGGTGCTGGTCCAGCGGTCTGCCTCTTCAGCAAGCTTACCAGGATCAGTCAGCTTACTGTCCAAAAGATGCTGGCGCAGCTCTGGAACACACAGACTACTCAAGTGCTCCCAACTAATTAAGTCGCATAAGCCCTTAAAATCAGTTACCTTGCTGCCATTCATCCAACCATCCAGTGCACGCATGTACGCATTCACACACTCAACCCAAGTACTGGATTCCAGTTTCTTGAAGTTCCTGAATTTCTGCCTGTACTGTTCAGGAGTGAGCCCATACCTGAGGCATAAAGCCTCCTTCATATTGGCATAGGTCAGGGTTCCCGCCCTCTCTAAAGGGGGTAAAATATCCCTCCCAGAAGTCTCAAAGTGTTTCCATAGGCCCGCCACCCAATGCTTCTCAGGCACCTCATTCATCCTCAGTGCGATCTCATATGCCGTGAACCACGCATAAATATCATCACCCCTTTGGTAATCTCACACTAAGTCTTTGGGAATGTACACCTTACCCGCTGGCACTGATTGTGTGCTGCCACCATTCGAACTGGACTCCGCCTGTTTAACCTTCATTTCCAGTTCCCTCATGCTTAACTCATGAGCTAAGAGAATCTTCTTCTATTCCAAGACGAGAGCGTTCCTGCTCTCCTCTGCTCACTTTTCACTTTCAATGAGCAGCTTTTTCTCTTCTGCTTGAGCTTTAAGTTTTAAAACCTCCAACTCATGCTCTCTGACCCTTTGGTTTTCCTCCAGCTCCTCTGGGGAAAAACTCCTCCCTGAATGGTTACTACCAGCCCCTGAGGCTGGTCCTTCCACTGGCAAATCCTGTGGACCAAATCCATTCCCTGGGTCATCCTCATCCACCTCAACATCACCCGTCCCCTGAGTCTCTTTGGCTTCCCACCAGGCCCTCAAGGCAGTTTGCAGCTCCTCCTTCTTGGCGCTACTTTTCATGGGACATCCCAAAGCTCTACAGAATTGCCTCAATTGATCAACTTTGTAGGTAAGCAATGCCTCAATGTCGAACTCCAATTCTGCAACCTCACTGGCTACTTGACTCCTCTGAGACATGATGTGTGGCTTAAAGGTTGCTCAAAAATAGAACCAAAACTCAAAACACAATATGTGGTTGCGTCGTGGTCTGCACTAAACTAGTGATGTACACCAATCACTGTGAGTGGATTTGCAAATACACGTTCCAATCCCACACCGCTGACCACCAATGTTAGAACGGGGAGGGTTCAAATTCCCACCCGTTGCTACCCAAGTTTAGAATTGGGGGTCCCCAGTTGGCTGAGGTAGGTACCTTAGTCCAAATAGGGACCCTTGCTTCTAAGTCAGGGAAAGGAAGGACACCTTCTCAGATAGCCACTGCTCACCCCCTCAGTAGCTTGGCATGAGCAGCCAGGCTTATCTCCAAGGCAATGTGTAAAGTATTTGCAATCCCGCTCTCAGTAACCCAATGATGACACCACAAATGGACTCCACACGAGTTTCATAAAAAAAACAAGTATAAGTTTATATAAAAAGATATACGATGAGACCACACGATAAGAATCCAACATATGCATATTTGTAATATTTCACCTGGCCGGTTATTAGGCCAGCAAGCCCTTGTAGGTTCTTGCAGTATTAATGAGCAATTCTCAATCATCCAAATGCAGTCCTAACGCAATGCTATGCAGTTCGTAATGCAAGAATCAGGCACTTCGTAATGTAAAAATAATGCAGTTCGTTATACCAAAATAATGCGATGCGTAATGCAACAATCAGGCAGTTCGTAATGCAAAAATAATGCAATGCGTAATGCAACAATCAGGCAGTTCGTAATGCAAAAATAATGCAATGCGTAATGCAACAATCAGGCAGTTTGTAATGGCAACAATAATGCAATGCGTAATGCAACAATCAGGCAGTTCGTAATGCAAAAATAATGCAATGCGTAATGCAACAATCAGGCAATTCGTAATGCCAACAATAATGTACTCCAGCACCGTTCACGGTGCTCTGGACAGACTCTATGCCACTTGTACTGACTCGCGGTCAGCTACTGCCAAAATATGCCCCCAACACTGGTCTAGTGTAAACAAGGTGCAGCTCCACACTCCGGCCCCGGTACTGCCACTGCTCGGCAAGTACGGGCCGCGATTCTACCTTGAGCGGGGGCTCGCGCTGCAAGGATGGGAAAGGCCGAGAGCGTTTCTCTCCGGGACTGCACCCCGCCCCAGGCGGCGACACACGCACGCTCGCTGAGCGTTACCTATGGGGTGCGATCTCGCTCTCCTCGTGGCTTGGGCCTCCGGGGCGACTTCGTTGATCTCGGGCAGTGGAACATGGACCTCCGACATGATGGTTCGAGGTCTCTCCTTGGCAGAGGCAGGCTCGGGCCGGCGGCACCGCTCCTCTGGGGATGCCGGTCCGAGCCAATGGCAATGATGAAGGGCTCAGGCTGCAACAGGGCACACGCACACAGCGTCGCTGAGACTCACTTGGATTCCGGGTGCACACGATCACAGGACAATCCTCAAGAAGGTCTCAGGCTGCACAAAGCACATGCACACAGCGTCGCTGAGACTCACTTAGACTCCAGGTGCACACGATCACGGGGCAGTTCTTACGAAGGTCTCAGGCTGCAAAAAGCACACCCACACAGCGTCGCTGAGACTCTCCTCTGGAAACTTTTGTGTTCCTGAGTTTCCACAACAGGGAGCCAGCTCTCTTCGGGCCCTTGGGGACAAGTTACTTCAGGACACAGCACACAGCAAACTCCTTTCAAGCAGGGGGACACAGCACACAGCAAAGTCCCTTTGTCTCTCCTTGGTTAAATCAGCAAACTGCAGGCCAGCCCCAGAACACACAGCAAGGGTCAGTCCTTTCCTTCAGTCTCTTCAGCTGTTTCTTCCTTGGCAGAGGTTCCTCTTGACCACGAAGTAGTTTCAATCCTTTACAGTCTTGATCAGTCCTAAGTTCAGGGGTTTCAGCTCTCATAGTTATACCCCTAAGTGTCTTTGAAGTCTTTGTGTTCAGGGGGCACTGACCCCTGTCCAAACCAGTTCTGGGTGCCTCCCTTTGATAGTGGGGGTCTGGATCCTCAATCACTCAGCAGGAGATGGAGCCATTGTTTTATGGCGGCAGCCCAGGCCTCTTCACCTCCAGGGGCTACTCCTCCCCCTACACTCCAGATGCAGGTCAGCCTGTTGCTGTCTCACCTCCTCCCTGGGTCAAGACATTCCCCAGATCCTATCACTTTCAAATCCAGACAGTCAATCTACAACCAGGCAGAGACACACAGAATTGTTAGAACACAAAAACCAGCCACTTCTAAAAGTGTGGTTTCTAAACACCCAATGCAAAAACCACCTTCACAAAAAGATGTGTTATTAAATTGTGAGTTCAGGCACACTAAAATTCACCCCTCCATCTTAAGCCTATGGGAAGACAGGCTGGAAACATATTACACAGCCTCACCATTCTGTCCTATGAGCAAGATGGCCTTTCAACAGTGAAAAACGAAATGGAGAGTATTTCACTGTCAGGACATGGTACACACCTCAGTACATGTCCTACCTTTCACATACACTGCACCCTGCCCAGGGGTGTACCTTGGGCCTACCATAGGGGTGTCTGATGTGCATAAAAAGGGAAGGGTAAGGCCTGGCAAGTGGGTGCACTTGTCAGGACAACATGCCAGTTTTAGCAAACTACGCGCAGGCACTGCAGTGGCAGGCTACTTGTGTGGGTGGCACAATTAGTGCTGCAGGCCCACTAGTAGCATTTTCATTACCAGCCCTGGCACACATAGTGCATTTTACTAGGGACTTTATTAGTAAGACAAATATACCAATTATGGACAACCAATTACCATTACACTTTATACAGGGAGCACTTGCACTTTGACACTGATCAGCAGTGGCAAAGTGCCCAAAGCATCTAAGCCAGTAAAACGAAATCCATCACAGCATCAAAAATTGAGGAGGTAGAGGCAAAAAGTCAGGGGTAATCACGCCAAAAAATGCCAGGTCTAACAACCCTCAACCGAGAACATGTGAAGACCTAATAGCTTTAAGTCTTCGGTTAGACCACAGAGTTTCGGATCGTAAAAGAGACAAGAAACGGTTGGAGTTCAGACCTTCTATTCGACCTAAAGAAAAACCACACTTTGTATCACAGGATACTAGTGAACCAATGGAGATTGCAGGTATACGAAAACCCTTAACCTCTGAAGAAAAGGAGTCTCGTCGGAAAAAAGGTCTATGTCTATATTGCGGCAAAAAGGACATTTTGTCAAAGACTGCCTAGCAAAGCCAAATACAACTGTGACCAAAGTGGGAAACTAGACTACTCGGGGAACAGCCAGGAGACTTCCTCGAGTACTAAATCTTTGCCTCCTGATCAATATGTTGCCTACACATTGCAAATCTCCGTTCCCCATCTAGTATTAAACGTACAATTCACCATTTCTCAGCAAGAGCCTAAAACTGCGGTGGTCATGGTGGATTCGGGAGCCACCGGCAACTTTATCGATGCCGCTTTTGCAACAAAATTAGAAATACCTACCTTGGTAAAAGCAAAACCAGAAATGGTTCATGCGGTAGATGGCAAACAATTAACATCTGGACTGATTACTCATTCTACTATTAAAGTAACCATGACATGTTTTACTCAGGATCAAATGCACGTGGAGAAAATATCCTTTGATATCATTGATGCTCCCCAATTTGGTGTCATCCTCGGGATGCCTTGTTTGACCGACCACAATCCCACAATAGACTGGTCTAAGAGAGGTGTTACTTTTCAGTCAGAGTGGTGTCAACAGGAATGTTTACACCCGCAAGAAAATATGTCCAAACTCTTAGTTCAAGATCATACCAAGTCTACTGCTCATTATATCGCTACAGCTGCGGAGGAGGACATAGAATGACCTGCAGTGTATGAAGAGTTCCGAGATGTATTCTGTGAGAAAAGTGCTGAGATCCTTCCCCCTCACAGAACATACGACTGTGAAATAGACCTTGTACCTGGTGCCAAGATTCCCTGTAGCAGGATCTATGCACTTACTGAACAAAAGAACCAACATCTTAGAGACTACCTAGACACATTTTTGAAGAATGGTTTCATTCTCCCTTCCAAGTCGCCAGCCGCGTCCCCTCTGTTTTTTGTGCCCAAAAGTAATGGGGAATTACGCATGTGCATAGACTATCGCACTTTAAACAACATCACGATTAAAAAACGATATCCTTTGCCACTTATCCCCGTTCTCTTGGACCAGGTAAGATCAGCAACTATTTACACCAAGTTGGATCTGAGAGGGGCATACCATCTCGTACGTGTCCGAGCCCGAGACGAGTGGAAGACCGCTTTTCGAACTCGTTTTAGCTTGTTCGAATACTGCATAATGCCCTTTGGCTTATGCAACGCCCCTGCAGCATTTCAATTTTTCATAAATGATGTCTTACGAGATTTTCTTGACAGGTTCGTCATCGCTTACATCAATGATTTGTTGATCTATTCACAGTCTGTCTCAGAACATGAGAAACATGTAAAACTGGTATTAAACACCCTGCGCCAACATGACCTGTTCTGTAAACTATCTAAGTGCGTATTCCACACCTACAAGGTGGAATTCTTAGGTTTCATATTGACACTTCAAGGAATCACAATGGCACCCAGAAAAGTTCAGGCAATAATAGTCTGGCCAGAACCAACCTCAGTGAAAGATATCCAGCGATTTCTAGGATTTGCGAATTTTTATCGTCGCTTCATCAAGCAGTTTTCCAGCAAAGCAAGTCCTTTAACGAAATTGCTAAGGAAACATGTTCTGTTCCAATGGACGCCAGAAACCAAATCTGCCTTTCAAACCTTTAAAACTGCATTTACAACAGCCCCTGTTTTAAATCATCCAGACATCGATCAGCCTTTCATAATTGAAGCGGATGCTTCAGATACTGCAATTGGGGCAATTCTATCCCAAAAGGTTGAACGAACAAACCAATTACATCCCATTGCATTCCTATCCCAAAATTTTTTACCGGCTGAGATGAACTATACAGTGGCAGAAAAAGAACTGTTGGCTATTCGTCTCGCCTTTAAAGAATAGCCATTATCTTCTAGGTGCAAAACATACGGTGACTGTCTATACGGACCATCGTAACCTCCAATTTTTACGATGTACTCGAGCTTTGACACCTCGACAAAAGTTGGACCTTATTCTTTGCAGAATTTAATTTTGTAATAACGTTCAGACCTGGCAAAATAAATAACAAAGCAGATGCTTTATGTTGATGCGAAACAGCAGAAGAAAAAACAAAAAAGGCAATTACACCTCCATCCAAAATTCCAAAAGAACAAATTATCGGAGTTACCATGTCTGAAAATTTTTTTCAAGACATAAGAAAAAGTATGCCATTAAAACAGATCTTAATTTGGCAACAAAAAGACAAAGATAGAACTATTATTCAAGGATTACCGTTTCAAAAACACTCCCATACATTCCATCAAAATGATTACAAGAACAAGTCTTACAATGGTGTCACACAAAACCATTAGCTGGACATCCAGGAATAGGAAAAACCCAAGCGCTTGTCCAAAGACATTTCTGGTGGCCTACCTGGAGACAAGATGTTATCCAATATATAACTCAATGTGACGTTTGTGCTCAAGCTAAAGGAGATCATAGCGCCAAAAAAGGATTTTTGCAGCGCCTTCCTACTCCAACGCGGCTCTGGGAAGATATATCCATGGACTTTATTACGGACTTACCCAAGGATCAAGGGAAAACCACCATTTCAGTGGTGGTCGACAGACTGTCAAAGATGGCTCACTTTATTGCTTGTGAGAAAATGCCAACAGCAACTCAGTTAGTAACCTTACTGGTTCAAAACATAGTAAGATTACATGGCTTGCCTCGCACTATTACTTCCGATTGAGGGGCACAATTTACGTCAAAAGTATGGAAAGCTTGGTGCGACACTTTACAGATAAAAAGAAACTTGTCCACAAGTTTCCATCCGGAATCGGATGGCCAAACAGAGAGAGTGAACCAGGTATTAAAACAATATCTACAATGCTATTTATTTAAACAACTAGGCTCATGGGTGAATCTCCTCTGGGAAGCTGAATTCGCCTACAATAATTTAAAGCATGCTTCCATGAACATGTCACCACTCTTCGCAAATCATGGCTGTCATCCACATTACGCTCCAATGCTGTTAGCACAACCTCAAACTAATATACCATCTTTGGACTCTAGATTACAAGGAATGACTGCTATTATAAAACATTTGCAAAGGAACGTACAGAAAGCAAAAACAAACTATAAAAGATTTGCTGATAGAAAAAGAAAAATAGGACCAAAGTACAAGACTGGTGACTTTGTCTGGCTCGGTACAAGAAATTTTCAGTTCAAAAAGAAATATAAATTCCATCCACGATTTATTGGACCGTTTGAGATCGAAAAATGTGTAAATCCAGTAGCATTTAAATTAAAATTACCAAGCTCCATGAAAATCTATCCTGTGTTTCACACTTCGTTGTTAAAACCAGCAAAGACCAAACAACAAGCTGGTCCACCACCTCTCCTAGTTGGAGATCATGAAGAATATGAAGTACACAGTATAAAGGGTAGTAAACGCATACAAGGAAAATTGTGGTATTTGGTTTCATGGAAAGACTATGGTCCAGATGAAGACTCATGGGAACCAAGTGATGCTATTCATGCACCACGTTTGATACGTAAATTTCACAGACAGCATCCAGAGGCTCCCACATGACTGGCAGTGTGAGCACTTTTGATGGGGTGGACTGTCATGATTCTGCCACGTCAGTTTCCTGGTGCACCTTGTCTGGCACCTGTTTACTGTTTTCTATTGCTTTTACCAATGCTTGTTGTGACTTCGCCATTTGTCTGTGCCAATGCTTGTTGCAGACTATGATGTTATCAAGGCCTATTGTCCCTTCTCAGCTCCAGTAGTTTACTTGTGAGCTGGAATCTGGAAGCTTCTTCCTGAGCCCTTTAAATAAGGGCCACACCCTGTTCTCATTGCTGGTTATTGAGAACCCTGAGCTTGAGCAGCAGCTGTTCCTGGTCTCCGGTTGCTGAAAGAAGATTACGGTTGCAGCAAGGAGACTTCTGTTTTCTTTTCCCAGGTTGTAGATCCTCTCTCAGCTACAATCAGGTAGGATCGTTCCTTTCTTAACCAACAGCATCGTGAAAGGAACTACGTGCTGTTTTTGTTATTTGCTGTTCTTGTTATTTTGCATTTTGAAAGAAAGTTGCATATTGTGCTGAAGCGCTCTTTGAGCATTACATGTTTGGTAATTTTGGCACTTTGTACCTCGCGCTGAAGCGCTCTTTTGGTCATTTACATGTTTGGTGATTTTGGCACTGTTGTACATCGCGCTGAAGCGCTCTTTGGTCATTTACAAGTTTGGTGATTTTGGCATTTTTGTATATCAGGCTGAAGTGCTCTTTGGTCATTTTCATGTTTGGTGATTTTGGCAACTTGGCACATCGCGCTGAAGCGCTCTTTGGGGGATTTGCATACCTGATGACTTTGGCATTGTGTCACATCGCGCTGAAGCGCTCTTTGAACATTTGCATATTTGGACTCAGTGCATCGCGCTGATGCACTTCCTGGACATTTGCATATTTGAACTCTGATACATAGCGCTGAAGCGCTCCCTTGGGCATTTGAATATTAATCTGCCTCATTAGCATATGTAATGTGTTGTGTATTCCAAAAAGGTTGTTGGAAGTACCACTGTGATATTTAACAGTGGTTAAAGCACATCATTACGGAAACATTGTGTCTAAAGACAAGTGGCTCTTTATATGAATGTGTGCTTCGTTTTTAAACATGGCTGTTTAGCCATAACATTGTATCCTTGAGAATTATAGGAACAGAAATTGCCAGGGAAGCCTGAGAAGACGTACACAACGACTGTTCTATGCATAACCTGCTTTCCTTTTACAGGTATGTTGTCATTGTTTAACCCATGTTAAATATAGTCAAAGAGTTTACTAAGCACGAAAGGAAAGCTAATCAAGGACAACGTCTCGTTCCAGGTCTCCCTCCCCACAGTCCCCTCCCTAATTCCCTTCCCCCCCGTCTAGCCACTTTGATACTCAGTGCAGTTAAGCTTGAGTCAAGGCTGCTGGAAGGTGGACTTCTTGAGGGTACTGCTCCTGAGGAACCCAACGGAATTTTACCAGTTCTGACACAAATCAGTCTTGACCCTGCCCCTCATGGGAACAGTTCGACCCGAACTGCCAAACCGAGTCCTCCCTGGACCAGAAACAAGCATCCTGGGACCGGTTTCAGGGGTAACACCCCACATCAACCAGGCTAGCTTGAATCTAGTGGCACAGCGAGCAAGGGACCCACGTCTTTGCATACCCATCTCATTTAAGGCAAAAGGTTCTGCAGCAACAAATGATGGACGGAATGGTGAATGAATCAAACATTCACCCCTAGTCAAGAGATCTGGGTTAAATTCATTGCTCTTTTGCTCACTACGCCACCCCAGTTTGGACCCAGCCATATGCAAATCAGTCTTGACCCTGCTCCTCATGGGAACAGTCCAGCCCAAACTGCCAAGCTGGATCCTCCATGGACCAAAACAAGCATCCTGAGACCAGTTTCGGGGTAACACCCCTCATCAGCTAGGCTAGCTTTAATCCAGTGGCACAGCGAGCAAGGGACCCGCATCTGGCCATACACATTCCACTTAGGGCGAAAAGTGTTGCTGCAACAGATGACGGATGGAATGGTGAATTAATCAAACATTAATTCCCAGTCAAGAGATCTAAGTTAAATTCATTGCTCTTTTGCTCACTACGCCACACCAGTTTGAACCTAGCCATATGCCAATTAGCCTTGACCTTGCTCCTCATGGGAACAGTCCTGCCCGAACTGAGACCCGGGTCCTCCCTGGCACGGAAATAAGCATCCTGGGACTAGTTTTGGGGTAACACCCCTAATCAGCCAGGCTAGCTTGAATCCAGTGGCACAGCAAGCAAGACATTTTTCTGCCCATAGCCCTTTTATGCCTGTATTGGTGTAACTGGAGTGTAACTGACAGTTAATGCCTGTATGCAAGTTTGATGGTCTTCCTGTAGCTCTGCCACCGCTGTGCTGGCAGAAGGACCACCAAGCCCATGGTGCACCCGCCTGCCGGATTCTGAGATGAATCCTGGGTGGGTGGGAGGTGCTGGCTAATCTGTGTTAGACTCATTGGAGAGCCTTAGAAGCAGACCGTTGTCGTAAGAGTGCCTGCAGTACATTCCTGCATGGTGTGGGATACACCATGTTGTGCATGCTACAACGTGCAGGAACGAGAGTGCAATACCAAGGGGGCACAACATGTGGGTCCCTGCTATGAATTAGGTGGTGGATGTGCAAGTCGGAATATGCTCGGCGGTGCAGCATCGGCACAACCGGCCAATACCTGCCTCTTTCATCACCACCACCACTGAGGGATCCTGGATCTCAATGGAAGTGGCAGTACTTTGGTGGTCCAACTGCCACACTCAGAATACAGTGGGCTGACCCATAAGGGTGGTGGAGGTCAAACCGCCACCGCACGTATGGCTGTCCCAGGACCGGCATACTCGTAATAAGTCCCTTAGTCTTTGTGAATTCCTCCCAGACAGTCACACAATAGAAGGATTAGGTGTGCCTGAATGGGCCATCTGCTGGCAGAATTGTTGGGTCAGTGCTGAGCACAGCCCCACTTGCAACTGAATGGGGAGAGTTCTGCCTTCACACAAAGGCCCTATCCCCTCCACATTGTCACTGCTGCCAGCTTGGAGCCAGGGTAGGGGAGTCAGGAAGTTCCATGTACTTCAAAGCCACTGTCTAGAAGCTTTTCCCACTTTCCAGAAGGAGGGCGATAGGGTATAAAAATAGGGCCTCAGTCACCAACTCTTCAGTACACTTCTGGACCTGTGGATACTCTGCCTGGAAGAAGGACTGCCACTCTACTGGACTGCTGACCTGATGCTGCCTTGTTGAATTGCTGACATTCTGCCCTGCTGCCTTCTTTCCTAGAGAAGAAGGACTGGACCTGTAAACTGAACCTGTTTTTAGTACTCCCGTGAGTCATTGAGCTGACGAGCTCGTGGATGAAGCACCCGCATGCCTGTGAGTGGTACCTGACCTGAGAAAGATGTTGGCAGCCTACTCAGCAAACCCCAAATTTGAAAGACTGTAATCTCTACTGATGACGGTTAAAGAACCAGAAACACGTGTCTAGAGATCAGCACTATCTGCGCCCACTGTGGCGAAACACTCGAACACTCTTGAAGCAAGCAAGTAACTGAAACTGCATTTACCATAATGCCAGGGGCGAACCTTGCTGGGAGGTGAGCGGTGTGCTCCCACCCCTGTTCCTGTTTATTAGTACTCCCGTGAGTCATTGAGCTGACGAGCTCGTGGATGAAGCACCCGCATGCCTGTGAGTGGTACCTGACCTGAGAAAGATGTTGGCAGCCTACTCAGCAAACCCCAAATTTGAAAGACTGTAATCTCTACTGATGACGGTTAAAGAACCAGAAACACGTGTCTAGAGATCAGCACTATCTGCGCCACTGTGGCGAAACACTCGAACACTCTTGAAGCAAGCAAGTAACTGAAACTGCATTTACCATAATGCCAGGGGCGAACCTTGCTGGGAGGTGAAGCGGTGTGCTCCCACCCCTGTTCCTGTTTATTAGTACTCCCGTGAGTCATTGAGCTGACGAGCTCGTGGATGAAGCACCCGCATGCCTGTGAGTGGTACCTGACCTGAGAAAGATGTTGGCAGCCTACTCAGCAAACCCCAAATTTGAAAGACTGTAATCTCTACTGATGACGGTTAAAGAACCAGAAACACGTGTCTAGAGATCAGCACTATCTGCGCCCACTGTGGCGAAACACTCGAACACTCTTGAAGCAAGCAAGTAACTGAAACTGCATTTACCATAATGCCAGGGGCGAACCTTGCTGGGAGGTGAAGCGGTGTGCTCCCACCCCTGTTCCTGTTTAATAGTACTCCCGTGAGTCATTGAGCTGACGAGCTCGTGGATGAAGCACCCGCATGCCTGTGAGTGGTACCTGACCTGAGAAAGATGTTGGCAGCCTACTCAGCAAACCCCAAATTTGAAAGACTGTAATCTCTACTGATGACGGTTAAAGAACCAGAAACACGTGTCTAGAGATCAGCACTATCTGCGCCCACTGTGGCGAAACACTCGAACACTCTTGAAGCAAGCAAGTAACTGAAACTGCATTTACCATAATGCCAGGGGCGAACCTTGCTGGGAGGTGAAGCGGTGTGCTCCCACCCCTGTTCCTGTTTAATAGTACTCCCGTGAGTCATTGAGCTGACAAGCTCGTGGATGAAGCACCCGCATGCCTGTGAGTGGTACCTGACCTGAGAAAGATGTTGGCAGCCTACTCAGCAAACCCCAAATTTGAAAGACTGTAATCTCTACTGATGACGGTTAAAGAACCAGAAACACGTGTCTAGAGATCAGCACTATCTGCGCCCACTGTGGCGAAACACTCGAACACTCTTGAAGCAAGCAAGTAACTGAAACTGCATTTACCATAATGCCAGGGGCGAACCTTGCTGGGAGGTGAAGCGGTGTGCTCCCACCCCTGTTCCTGTTTATTAGTACTCCCGTGAGTCATTGAGCTGACGAGCTCGTGGATGAAGCACCCGCATGCCTGTGAGTGGTACCTGACCTGAGAAAGATGTTGGCAGCCTACTCAGCAAACCCCAAATTTGAAAGACTGTAATCTCTACTGATGACGGTTAAAGAACCAGAAACACGTGTCTAGAGATCAGCACTATCTGCGCCCACTGTGGCGAAACACTCGAACACTCTTGAAGCAAGCAAGTAACTGAAACTGCATTTACCATAATGCCAGGGGCGAACCTTGCTGGGAGGTGAAGCGGTGTGCTCCCACCCCTGTTCCTGTTTAATAGTACTCCCGTGAGTCATTGAGCTGACGAGCTCGTGGATGAAGCACCCGCATGCCTGTGAGTGGTACCTGACCTGAGAAAGATGTTGGCAGCCTACTCAGCAAACCCCAAATTTGAAAGACTGTAATCTCTACTGATGACGGTTAAAGAACCAGAAACACGTGTCTAGAGATCAGCACTATCTGCGCCCACTGTGGCGAAACACTCGAACACTCTTGAAGCAAGCAAGTAACTGAAACTGCATTTACCATAATGCCAGGGGCGAACCTTGCTGGGAGGTGAAGCGGTGTGCTCCCACCCCTGTTCCTGTTTAATAGTACTCCCGTGAGTCATTGAGCTGACGAGCTCGTGGATGAAGCACCCGCATGCCTGTGAGTGGTACCTGACCTGAGAAAGATGTTGGCAGCCTACTCAGCAAACCCCAAATTTGAAAGACTGTAATCTCTACTGATGACGGTTAAAGAACCAGAAACACGTGTCTAGAGATCAGCACTATCTGCGCCCACTGTGGCGAAACACTCGAACACTCTTGAAGCAAGCAAGTAACTGAAACTGCATTTACCATAATGCCAGGGGCGAACCTTGCTGGGAGGTGAAGCGGTGTGCTCCCACCCCTGTTCCTGTTTAATAGTACTCCCGTGAGTCATTGAGCTGACGAGCTCGTCGATGAAGCACCCGCATGCCTGTGAGTGGTACCTGACCTGAGAAAGATGTTGGCAGCCTACTCAGCAAACCCCAAATTTGAAAGACTGTAATCTCTACTGATGACGGTTAAAGAACCAGAAACACGTGTCTAGAGATCAGCACTATCTGCGCCCACTGTGGCGAAACACTCGAACACTCTTGAAGCAAGCAAGTAACTGAAACTGCATTTACCATAATGCCAGGGGCGAACCTTGCTGGGAGGTGAAGCGGTGTGCTCCCACCCCTGTTCCTGTTTAATAGTACTCCCGTGAGTCATTGAGCTGACGAGCTCGTGGATGAAGCACCCGCATGCCTGTGAGTGGTACCTGACCTGAGAAAGATGTTGGCAGCCTACTCAGCAAACCCCAAATTTGAAAGACTGTAATCTCTACTGATGACGGTTAAAGAACCAGAAACACGTGTCTAGAGATCAGCACTATCTGCGCCCACTGTGGCGAAACACTCGAACACTCTTGAAGCAAGCAAGTAACTGAAACTGCATTTACCATAATGCCAGGGGCGAACCTTGCTGGGAGGTGAAGCGGTGTGCTCCCACCCCTGTTCCTGTTTAATAGTACTCCCGTGAGTCATTGAGCTGACGAGCTCGTGGATGAAGCACCCGCATGCCTGTGAGTGGTACCTGACCTGAGAAAGATGTTGGCAGCCTACTCAGCAAACCCCAAATTTGAAAGACTGTAATCTCTACTGATGACGGTTAAAGAACCAGAAACATGTGTCTAGAGATCAGCACTATCTGCGCCCACTGTGGCGAAACACTCGAACACTCTTGAAGCAAGCAAGTAACTGAAACTGCATTTACCATAATGCCAGGGGCGAACCTTGCTGGGAGGTGAAGCGTGTGCTCCCACCCCTGTTCCTGTTTAATAGTACTCCCGTGAGTCATTGAGCTGACGAGCTCGTGGATGAAGCACCCGCATGCCTGTGAGTGGTACCTGACCTGAGAAAGATGTTGGCAGCCTACTCAGCAAACCCCAAATTTGAAAGACTGTAATCTCTACTGATGACGGTTAAAGAACCAGAAACACGTGTCTAGAGATCAGCACTATCTGCGCCCACTGTGGCGAAACACTCGAACACTCTTGAAGCAAGCAAGTAACTGAAACTGCATTTACCATAATGCCAGGGGCGAACCTTGCTGGGAGGTGAAGCGGTGTGCTCCCACCCCTGTTCCTGTTTAATAGTACTCCCGTGAGTCATTGAGCTGACGAGCTCGTGGATGAAGCACCCGCATGCCTGTGAGTGGTACCTGACCTGAGAAAGATGTTGGCAGCCTACTCAGCAAACCCCAAATTTGAAAGACTGTAATCTCTACTGATGACGGTTAAAGAACCAGAAACACGTGTCTAGAGATCAGCACTATCTGCGCCCACTGTGGCGAAACACTCGAACACTCTTGAAGCAAGCAAGTAACTGAAACTGCATTTACCATAATGCCAGGGGCGAACCTTGCTGGGAGGTGAAGCGGTGTGCTCCCACCCCTGTTCCTGTTTAATAGTACTCCCGTGAGTCATTGAGCTGACGAGCTCGTGGATGAAGCACCCGCATGCCTGTGAGTGGTACCTGACCTGAGAAAGATGTTGGCAGCCTACTCAGCAAACCCCAAATTTGAAAGACTGTAATCTCTACTGATGACGGTTAAAGAACCAGAAACACGTGTCTAGAGATCAGCACTATCTGCGCCCACTGTGGCGAAACACTCGAACACTCTTGAAGCAAGCAAGTAACTGAAACTGCATTTACCATAATGCCAGGGCGAACCTTGCTGGGAGGTGAAGCGGTGTGCTCCCACCCTGTTCCTGTTTAATAGTACTCCCGTGAGTCATTGAGCTGACGAGCTCGTGGATGAAGCACCCGCATGCCTGTGAGTGGTACCTGACCTGAGAAAGATGTTGGCAGCCTACTCAGCAAACCCCAAATTTGAAAGACTGTAATCTCTACTGATGACGGTTAAAGAACCAGAAACACGTGTCTAGAGATCAGCACTATCTGCGCCCACTGTGGCGAAACACTCAGAACACTCTTGAAGCAAGCAAGTAACTGAAACTGCATTTACCATAATGCCAGGGGCGAACCTTGCTGGGAGGTGAAGCGGTGTGCTCCCACCCCTGTTCCTGTTTAATAGTACTCCCGTGAGTCATTGAGCTGGCGAGCTCGTGGATGAAGCACCCGCATGCCTGTGAGTGGTACCTGACCTGAGAAAGATGTTGGCAGCCTACTCAGCAAACCCCAAATTTGAAAGACTGTAATCTCTACTGATGACGGTTAAAGAACCAGAAACACGTGTCTAGAGATCAGCACTATCTGCGCCCACTGTGGCGAAACACTCGAACACTCTTGAAGCAAGCAAGTAACTGAAACTGCATTTACCATAATGCCAGGGGCGAACCTTGCTGGGAGGTGAAGCGGTGTGCTCCCACCCCTGTTCCTGTTTAATAGTACTCCCGTGAGTCATTGAGCTGACGAGCTCGTGGATGAAGCACCCGCATGCCTGTGAGTGGTACCTGACCTGAGAAAGATGTTGGCAGCCTACTCAGCAAACCCCAAATTTGAAAGACTGTAATCTCTACTGATGACGGTTAAAGAACCAGAAACACGTGTCTAGAGATCAGCACTATCTGCGCCCACTGTGGCGAAACACTCGAACACTCTTGAAGCAAGCAAGTAACTGAAACTGCATTTACCATAATGCCAGGGGCGAACCTTGCTGGGAGGTGAAGCGGTGTGCTCCCACCCCTGTTCCTGTTTAATAGTACTCCCGTGAGTCATTGAGCTGACGAGCTCGTGGATGAAGCACCCGCATGCCTGTGAGTGGTACCTGACCTGAGAAAGATGTTGGCAGCCTACTCAGCAAACCCCAAATTTGAAAGACTGTAATCTCTACTGATGACGGTTAAAGAACCAGAAACACGTGTCTAGAGATCAGCACTATCTGCGCCCACTGTGGCGAAACACTCGAACACTCTTGAAGCAAGCAAGTAACTGAAACTGCATTTACCATAATGCCAGGGGCGAACCTTGCTGGGAGGTGAGCGGTGTGCTCCCACCCCTGTTCCTGTTTAATAGTACTCCCGTGAGTCATTGAGCTGACGAGCTCGAGGATGAAGCACCCGCATGCCTGTGAGTGGTACCTGACCTGAGAAAGATGTTGGCAGCCTACTCAGCAAACCCCAAATTTGAAAGACTGTAATCTCTACTGATGACGGTTAAAGAACCAGAAACACGTGTCTAGAGATCAGCACTATCTGCGCCCACTGTGGCGAAACACTCGAACACTCTTGAAGCAAGCAAGTAACTGAAACTGCATTTACCATAATGCCAGGGGCGAACCTTGCTGGGAGGTGAAGCGGTGTGCTCCCACCCCTGTTCCTGTTTAATAGTACTCCCGTGAGTCATTGAGCTGACGAGCTCGTGGATGAAGCACCCGCATGCCTGTGAGTGGTACCTGACCTGAGAAAGATGTTGGCAGCCTACTCAGCAAACCCCAAATTTGAAAGACTGTAATCTCTACTGATGACGGTTAAAGAACCAGAAACACGTGTCTAGAGATCAGCACTATCTGCGCCCACTGTGGCGAAACACTCGAACACTCTTGAAGCAAGCAAGTAACTGAAACTGCATTTACCATAATGCCAGGGGCGAACCTTGCTGGGAGGTGAGCGGTGTGCTCCCACCCCTGTTCCTGTTTAATAGTACTCCCGTGAGTCATTGAGCTGACGAGCTCGTGGATGAAGCACCCGCATGCCTGTGAGTGGTACCTGACCTGAGAAAGATGTTGGCAGCCTACTCAGCAAACCCCAAATTTGAAAGACTGTAATCTCTACTGATGACGGTTAAAGAACCAGAAACACGTGTCTAGAGATCAGCACTATCTGCGCCCACTGTGGCGAAACACTCGAACACTCTTGAAGCAAGCAAGTAACTGAAACTGCATTTACCATAATGCCAGGGGCGAACCTTGCTGGGAGGTGAAGCGGTGTGCTCCCACCCCTGTTCCTGTTTAATAGTACTCCCGTGAGTCATTGAGCTGACGAGCTCGTGGATGAAGCACCCGCATGCCTGTGAGTGGTACCTGACCTGAGAAAGATGTTGGCAGCCTACTCAGCAAACCCCAAATTTGAAAGACTGTAATCTCTACTGATGACGGTTAAAGAACCAGAAACACGTGTCTAGAGATCAGCACTATCTGCGCCCACTGTGGCGAAACACTCGAACACTCTTGAAGCAAGCAAGTAACTGAAACTGCATTTACCATAATGCCAGGGGCGAACCTTGCTGGGAGGTGAAGCGGTGTGCTCCCACCCCTGTTCCTGTTTAATAGTACTCCCGTGAGTCATTGAGCTGACGAGCTCGTGGATGAAGCACCCGCATGCCTGTGAGTGGTACCTGACCTGAGAAAGATGTTGGCAGCCTACTCAGCAAACCCCAAATTTGAAAGACTGTAATCTCTACTGATGACGGTTAAAGAACCAGAAACACGTGTCTAGAGATCAGCACTATCTGCGCCCACTGTGGCGAAACACTCGAACACTCTTGAAGCAAGCAAGTAACTGAAACTGCATTTACCATAATGCCAGGGGCGAACCTTGCTGGGAGGTGAAGCGGTGTGCTCCCACCCCTGTTCCTGTTTAATAGTACTCCCGTGAGTCATTGAGCTGACGAGCTCGTGGATGAAGCACCCGCATGCCTGTGAGTGGTACCTGACCTGAGAAAGATGTTGGCAGCCTACTCAGCAAACCCCAAATTTGAAAGACTGTAATCTCTACTGATGACGGTTAAAGAACCAGAAACACGTGTCTAGAGATCAGCACTATCTGCGCCCACTGTGGCGAAACACTCGAACACTCTTGAAGCAAGCAAGTAACTGAAACTGCATTTACCATAATGCCAGGGGCGAACCTTGCTGGGAGGTGAAGCGGTGTGCTCCCACCCCTGTTCCTGTTTAATAGTACTCCCGTGAGTCATTGAGCTGACGAGCTCGTGGATGAAGCACCCGCATGCCTGTGAGTGGTACCTGACCTGAGAAAGATGTTGGCAGCCTACTCAGCAAACCCCAAATTTGAAAGACTGTAATCTCTACTGATGACGGTTAAAGAACCAGAAACACGTGTCTAGAGATCAGCACTATCTGCGCCCACTGTGGCGAAACACTCGAACACTCTTGAAGCAAGCAAGTAACTGAAACTGCATTTACCATAATGCCAGGGGCGAACCTTGCTGGGAGGTGAAGCGGTGTGCTCCCACCCCTGTTCCTGTTTAATAGTACTCCCGTGAGTCATTGAGCTGACGAGCTCGTGGATGAAGCACCCGCATGCCTGTGAGTGGTACCTGACCTGAGAAAGATGTTGGCAGCCTACTCAGCAAACCCCAAATTTGAAAGACTGTAATCTCTACTGATGACGGTTAAAGAACCAGAAACACGTGTCTAGAGATCAGCACTATCTGCGCCCACTGTGGCGAAACACTCGAACACTCTTGAAGCAAGCAAGTAACTGAAACTGCATTTACCATAATGCCAGGGGCGAACCTTGCTGGGAGGTGAAGCGGTGTGCTCCCACCCCTGTTCCTGTTTAATAGTACTCCCGTGAGTCATTGAGCTGACGAGCTCGTGGATGAAGCACCCGCATGCCTGTGAGTGGTACCTGACCTGAGAAAGATGTTGGCAGCCTACTCAGCAAACCCCAAATTTGAAAGACTGTAATCTCTACTGATGACGGTTAAAGAACCAGAAACACGTGTCTAGAGATCAGCACTATCTGCGCCCACTGTGGCGAAACACTCGAACACTCTTGAAGTCAAGCAAGTAACTGAAACTGCATTTACCATAATGCCAGGGGCGAACCTTGCTGGGAGGTGAAGCGGTGTGCTCCCACCCCTGTTCCTGTTTAATAGTACTCCCGTGAGTCATTGAGCTGACGAGCTCGTGGATGAAGCACCCGCATGCCTGTGAGTGGTACCTGACCTGAGAAAGATGTTGGCAGCCTACTCAGCAAACCCCAAATTTGAAAGACTGTAATCTCTACTGATGACGGTTAAAGAACCAGAAACACGTGTCTAGAGATCAGCACTATCTGCGCCCACTGTGGCGAAACACTCGAACACTCTTGAAGCAAGCAAGTAACTGAAACTGCATTTACCATAATGCCAGGGGCGAACCTTGCTGGGAGGTGAAGCGGTGTGCTCCCACCCCTGTTCCTGTTTAATAGTACTCCCGTGAGTCATTGAGCTGACGAGCTCGTGGATGAAGCACCCGCATGCCTGTGAGTGGTACCTGACCTGAGAAAGATGTTGGCAGCCTACTCAGCAAACCCCAAATTTGAAAGACTGTAATCTCTACTGATGACGGTTAAAGAACCAGAAACACGTGTCTAGAGATCAGCACTATCTGCGCCCACTGTGGCGAAACACTCGAACACTCTTGAAGCAAGCAAGTAACTGAAACTGCATTTACCATAATGCCAGGGGCGAACCTTGCTGGGAGGTGAAGCGGTGTGCTCCCACCCCTGTTCCTGTTTAATAGTACTCCCGTGAGTCATTGAGCTGACGAGCTCGAGGATGAAGCACCCGCATGCCTGTGAGTGGTACCTGACCTGAGAAAGATGTTGGCAGCCTACTCAGCAAACCCCAAATTTGAAAGACTGTAATCTCTACTGATGACGGTTAAAGAACCAGAAACACGTGTCTAGAGATCAGCACTATCTGCGCCCACTGTGGCGAAACACTCGAACACTCTTGAAGCAAGCAAGTAACTGAAACTGCATTTACCATAATGCCAGGGGCGAACCTTGCTGGGAGGTGAAGCGGTGTGCTCCCACCCCTGTTCCTGTTTAATAGTACTCCCGTGAGTCATTGAGCTGACGAGCTCGTGGATGAAGCACCCGCATGCCTGTGAGTGGTACCTGACCTGAGAAAGATGTTGGCAGCCTACTCAGCAAACCCCAAATTTGAAAGACTGTAATCTCTACTGATGACGGTTAAAGAACCAGAAACACGTGTCTAGAGATCAGCACTATCTGCGCCCACTGTGGCGAAACACTCGAACACTCTTGAAGCAAGCAAGTAACTGAAACTGCATTTACCATAATGCCAGGGGCGAACCTTGCTGGGAGGTGAAGCGGTGTGCTCCCACCCCTGTTCCTGTTTAATAGTACTCCCGTGAGTCATTGAGCTGACGAGCTCGTGGATGAAGCACCCGCATGCCTGTGAGTGGTACCTGACCTGAGAAAGATGTTGGCAGCCTACTCAGCAAACCCCAAATTTGAAAGACTGTAATCTCTACTGATGACGGTTAAAGAACCAGAAACACGTGTCTAGAGATCAGCACTATCTGCGCCCACTGTGGCGAAACACTCGAACACTCTTGAAGCAAGCAAGTAACTGAAACTGCATTTACCATAATGCCAGGGGCGAACCTTGCTGGGAGGTGAAGCGGTGTGCTCCCACCCCTGTTCCTGTTTAATAGTACTCCCGTGAGTCATTGAGCTGACGAGCTCGTGGATGAAGCACCCGCATGCCTGTGAGTGGTACCTGACCTGAGAAAGATGTTGGCAGCCTACTCAGCAAACCCCAAATTTGAAAGACTGTAATCTCTACTGATGACGGTTAAAGAACCAGAAACACGTGTCTAGAGATCAGCACTATCTGCGCCCACTGTGGCGAAACACTCGAACACTCTTGAAGCAAGCAAGTAACTGAAACTGCATTTACCATAATGCCAGGGGCGAACCTTGCTGGGAGGTGAAGCGGTGTGCTCCCACCCCTGTTCCTGTTTAATAGTACTCCCGTGAGTCATTGAGCTGACGAGCTCGTGGATGAAGCACCCGCATGCCTGTGAGTGGTACCTGACCTGAGAAAGATGTTGGCAGCCTACTCAGCAAACCCCAAATTTGAAAGACTGTAATCTCTACTGATGACGGTTAAAGAACCAGAAACACGTGTCTAGAGATCAGCACTATCTGCGCCCACTGTGGCGAAACACTCGAACACTCTTGAAGCAAGCAAGTAACTGAAACTGCATTTACCATAATGCCAGGGGCGAACCTTGCTGGGAGGTGAAGCGGTGTGCTCCCACCCCTGTTCCTGTTTAATAGTACTCCCGTGAGTCATTGAGCTGACGAGCTCGTGGATGAAGCACCCGCATGCCTGTGAGTGGTACCTGACCTGAGAAAGATGTTGGCAGCCTACTCAGCAAACCCCAAATTTGAAAGACTGTAATCTCTACTGATGACGGTTAAAGAACCAGAAACACGTGTCTAGAGATCAGCACTATCTGCGCCCACTGTGGCGAAACACTCGAACACTCTTGAAGCAAGCAAGTAACTGAAACTGCATTTACCATAATGCCAGGGGCGAACCTTGCTGGGAGGTGAAGCGGTGTGCTCCCACCCCTGTTCCTGTTTAATAGTACTCCCGTGAGTCATTGAGCTGACGAGCTCGTGGATGAAGCACCCGCATGCCTGTGAGTGGTACCTGACCTGAGAAAGATGTTGGCAGCCTACTCAGCAAACCCCAAATTTGAAAGACTGTAATCTCTACTGATGACGGTTAAAGAACCAGAAACACGTGTCTAGAGATCAGCACTATCTGCGCCCACTGTGGCGAAACACTCGAACACTCTTGAAGCAAGCAAGTAACTGAAACTGCATTTACCATAATGCCAGGGGCGAACCTTGCTGGGAGGTGAAGCGGTGTGCTCCCACCCCTGTTCCTGTTTAATAGTACTCCCGTGAGTCATTGAGCTGACGAGCTCGTGGATGAAGCACCCGCATGCCTGTGAGTGGTACCTGACCTGAGAAAGATGTTGGCAGCCTACTCAGCAAACCCCAAATTTGAAAGACTGTAATCTCTACTGATGACGGTTAAAGAACCAGAAACACGTGTCTAGAGATCAGCACTATCTGCGCCCACTGTGGCGAAACACTCGAACACTCTTGAAGCAAGCAAGTAACTGAAACTGCATTTACCATAATGCCAGGGGCGAACCTTGCTGGGAGGTGAAGCGGTGTGCTCCCACCCCTGTTCCTGTTTAATAGTACTCCCGTGAGTCATTGAGCTGACGAGCTCGTGGATGAAGCACCCGCATGCCTGTGAGTGGTACCTGACCTGAGAAAGATGTTGGCAGCCTACTCAGCAAACCCCAAATTTGAAAGACTGTAATCTCTACTGATGACGGTTAAAGAACCAGAAACACGTGTCTAGAGATCAGCACTATCTGCGCCCACTGTGGCGAAACACTCGAACACTCTTGAAGCAAGCAAGTAACTGAAACTGCATTTACCATAATGCCAGGGGCGAACCTTGCTGGGAGGTGAAGCGGTGTGCTCCCACCCCTGTTCCTGTTTAATAGTACTCCCGTGAGTCATTGAGCTGACGAGCTCGTGGATGAAGCACCCGCATGCCTGTGAGTGGTACCTGACCTGAGAAAGATGTTGGCAGCCTACTCAGCAAACCCCAAATTTGAAAGACTGTAATCTCTACTGATGACGGTTAAAGAACCAGAAACACGTGTCTAGAGATCAGCACTATCTGCGCCCACTGTGGCGAAACACTCGAACACTCTTGAAGCAAGCAAGTAACTGAAACTGCATTTACCATAATGCCAGGGGCGAACCTTGCTGGGAGGTGAAGCGGTGTGCTCCCACCCCTGTTCCTGTTTAATAGTACTCCCGTGAGTCATTGAGCTGACGAGCTCGTGGATGAAGCACCCGCATGCCTGTGAGTGGTACCTGACCTGAGAAAGATGTTGGCAACCTACTCAGCAAACCCCAAATTTGAAAGACTGTAATCTCTACTGATGACGGTTAAAGAACCAGAAACACGTGTCTAGAGATCAGCACTATCTGCGCCCACTGTGGCGAAACACTCGAACACTCTTGAAGCAAGCAAGTAACTGAAACTGCATTTACCATAATGCCAGGGGCGAACCTTGCTGGGAGGTGAAGCGGTGTGCTCCCACCCCTGTTCCTGTTTAATAGTACTCCCGTGAGTCATTGAGCTGACGAGCTCGTGGATGAAGCACCCGCATGCCTGTGAGTGGTACCTGACCTGAGAAAGATGTTGGCAGCCTACTCAGCAAACCCCAAATTTGAAAGACTGTAATCTCTACTGATGACGGTTAAAGAACCAGAAACACGTGTCTAGAGATCAGCACTATCTGCGCCCACTGTGGCGAAACACTCGAACACTCTTGAAGCAAGCAAGTAACTGAAACTGCATTTACCATAATGCCAGGGGCGAACCTTGCTGGGAGGTGAAGCGGTGTGCTCCCACCCCTGTTCCTGTAAACTGAACCCAGGACCACCAGAGTGTCTCCAAAGGGCTAGTTTGTTGGCCTCCTGATCTGAGCCTCAGGCACATCAAAGGCTTCCTTCACCTTGGACCAACTCCTGAACCCAGCCTGAGTGAGTTCTGATCCTCCATGTGGTGCCCCCTCTCCAGTCATGGACCCTTGGAAGTGGTTCTGAAGGTGACTAGATAGCCAAAATCTAAAAGTGGGGGCTACAAGCTGCTCTGAGACCCAGGAGGAAACTGGAACCAGCATGGTCCACTATGCGCCCCAGGTGAATCGCCGGTCGGGTTGACTACACAGATTTTCCTGCTATGTTCTTCTCCCCAAATTAACTAAAGAGGGTTTGGCCCATAATCAGTAAGGCTAGGACAATATTACAAGCACACAACAACACACATGCCAGTACTGATATTGGTTGATCATCATTTCATTAGATCACACATGACACTTGATGTGACCAAAAAACGTGCGTTTTTATTTCTTTTCTTTCATTTTAAAAGTTCATTTTCTCATGAAAAAATCAATTTTTAGAAATTTACATTGGGTTTGATAAGAACAACATATAAAACAATATTTCAACAGACCACAAACTTGATTTGACACATATAATACATATATTTAACATCACAAATTATAATGTTGGACAAAAAATGGACATTACATGGACAACAAATTCAACATAACAAATGTATAAGCTCGAGTTCAGTGCTTCAAAAAGAGTAAACAGATCAAATAACAGAAAAAAGAAATAAGCAAATGAATAAGTGAAACAAAGAGATAAAGCCGAAACAGGTTGAGACTTTTTGACTGAATTGTACACAACTTTGTTACGGGCAGCGACCAGACAGTGCACTATTCAGGGCACCCAAAATAATTTTTAAGCTCTTTAACAATTCTTCACAAGAAGCGGTTTTGGGGGCATAATTTCTTGAAATGTCACCTAATCATGAAAAAATGGGCATTGTGAATGCTTTGGAAACCATGGAAAGTTAAGGTGACGGCCCAGGCTTCTATGGTAATTATCCTGATTCACGAAGTCGTGCATGGGGGAGATAAATAACTACCGAATGATGTGGTTGTTTCTAAATGTGGAATATCTAGCGTCATTTTGGTGCAAAAAGCTGCAGGCAACAGGTTTATAATCACTATTTTAGGAGGATTGAGTGCTGGACGTCTTTTGTTGAGGGAGGGAGGAAAATCTTAAATTGTTGAAATGTTACTGTGGCAGTCATGGTTTCAGTTCAATATCACTGTCCTTAAAGTGGTAGACGAATCGTTTGATTCCAAAACACACACTTTGGTTTTTAACAGCCACTCGGCTTGGTGTGACTGGACGTACGATTCATTTTGCTTCTTCTTCTCCCTCTTCTTTATTGCAGTGTCTGGACTAGAATATTTTGGCTGACTTGTGAGTCACTTATCGAAAGAGATCAGTTGATCTCGAACAGAGGTAATCTTGTAAGCCTTGACCTGTATGGAAGGTGTAGCTTGAAAACATGTTTTTTCAGCTCTTTATGAGTTCTAGATCCTGAGGCGATCCCTACTAATTTATATTTGGGTTCGAAACGCGTCGACCGGTATGTGACCAAACAATTGTGGGAAAATACACTACCAGGCTAAACCCCCTCTTTTTTTAAATCTTGTGAAGGATTGTTAAAGAGCTTAAAAATGACGTTGGGCGCCCTGAATAGTGCACTGTCTGGTCGCTGCTCGTAACAAGGTTGTGTAAAATTCAGTCAAAAAAGTCTCAACCTGTTTGGGCTTTATCTCTTTGTTTCACTTATTCATTTGCTTATTTCTTTTTTCTGTTATTTAATGTTTTTACTCTTTTTGAAGCACTGAAGTCGAGCTTATACATTTGTTATGTTGAATTTGTTGCCCATGTAATGTCCAGGTCTTGTCCAACGATATAATTTGTGATGTTAAATATATGTATTATATGTGTCAAATCAAGTTTGTGGTCTGTTGAAATATTGTTTTGCATGCTGTTCTTATGAAAACCAATGTAAATTAAAAAAATTGATTTTTTCATGAGAAAATGAACTTTTAAAATGAAAGAAAAGAAATAAAAACACACGTTTTTTGGTCACAACAAGTGTCATGTGTGATCTAATGAAATGATGATCAACCAATATCAGTACTGGCATGTGTGTTGTTGTGTGCATGTTCACAGCTGCAAATCCTGTTCAGCAGGACTTCGACAAAAGGGTATCTGGCCTTGTGGAATTGTCTTTGGCTACAGCCCTCTGCCTCGTCTCACTGGAGTCTTTCGACTTCCATTTCAGAGGCTTAGTCCACCCAAGGGTAGGGGAGAGGATGTAGCATTACGGCTAGAGCGGTCGACCTAGAAGCTGGGGAACCGGGTGCGTGTCTCGGCAAGGACGCTCAACATCCTGTGATTCTGGGCAAATCACTTAATCTTCCATTGCCTAAAAAAAACTAATGTGTCCATCTGTAATGAAACTGGTGCTCATGTAAAGCACTCTGATACCTGATATCTTTGGGTCTAGTTCGCGCAATATAAAACTCTAAAAAAAAATAGAAAAAGTCTGAACATAGAAATCTTCATCGCGGCTTCAACCAAAGTTATCAAAACGATGATGCTCCTTCCTCGGACACGTACTTCAGCCGTGGCCCGCTAATCTTTACCTTCTCCGAACATTTTTCTCAGAAATATTTCTAAGTCCAAAGGTAATCGCTGATGGAGCACAATTCACTTCTTGTATCGCAACTGCACTCCATCGCAGTCAGCAATATTGTCCAACTTTGACTCGGTCTCTTGCGGCTAGATGTTTGCGGCTGGCCCCTTTATATTTTAGAAACTCGTTTTTACTAAAAACTTAAAAAATTCATAACTCTAGTTCTATTGGTTGCATTTTTGTTGTTTTGGTATCAAATCATTTATTTAAATATACTCTGTTTTTCTCAGATGGTTTAGGATTTATCTTTTGTTGTGTTTTCACTTTATTTCTGTTTGCATGCTGTATAAATATTTGACAGATTGCCTCCGAGTTAATCCTGACTATTTTTTGTGCCAAACTACCCAGGGTTACACACAGGTTTATTTAGTGACTTTTGGTGGTTCTCCCTTCAAGGGATTGTGGCTGGTGCTTGACCAGGGCTCAAATCCCAGTCAACCAATAACCCACTTTCTCACAAATAGAATTCCCAAACTGTTTTAGAAGCACAGAGACAAATGTAATGAGCAAAAAGACATCAAGATCATCAAAACAGGTTAAGAATAACTGAATAAATGATTTTTTAAAGTTTCAATGCAAAAAGCACCAACATAGGGTAAAGTGCCAATCAAAACTCACTGTTCATAGTTGACCGACACCTAGGGACGATTTCAGGTTGATCGCAGTGGAGCAGACTTTGGATAAACCAAATGGGTCGTCCCGGACAAAGGGGGTCATTACGATGGCGGGTGGACTCGAGTCTGCCCGTCATCGTAGCGGTGACAGGACCGCCCGCCTGTAAGGCGGCAGTCCCGCACGTAGTATTACGATGCGACCGCCACCATGGCGGTCGCATCCAGGCCGTTTAACATTGTGGCAGATGCTGCTGGCTGCTGCACCCGCCGCAATGCTAAAAAGCCATATCGTGCATTTCCCTGCACTACGTGGCAGGCACCACGCGGTGCCATGGGTACCCCCTAGTGCACCACCACCCCCCCCAACCCAAATCCAATCCCCGCCAGCCTTTCCATGGCGGTTTCCCCGCCATGGAAATGCTGGCTTCAGTCAGCATTGTAATTTGGCGGACGGTTCCTGCTAGGCACCGCTACCATTCAATACATGCTGACTGCTCCGCCAGGCAATCAGTACGATTGCCTGTGGTGGAACCGTGGCGGGAGGTCTTTGCAACCGCCACGGTACCAGGACGATAACCCCCGCCATCGTAGTATGGCGGGGGGAAAATTGCTGTCCGTTGGCGGAGGGCCCGCCACCGCACGGCTGGCGGTGGCAGACCCTCCGCCATCGTAATCACCTCCAAAGTTTTTACCTTCGGACTTAGTTTTTTTTATCAAAGTTGAAATCTTTTTGCAGGACAAAGTTTCAAGCCTCTGGCCTGTGAGGGTCTGTCAAAGTCGGATATGTCATCGGTCAGCTCCCACTAAAGTTTTTGGTTTTGGCGGCAAAGTTTCCTGAGGGACAAACTTGGATTTCATAGCCATTGAGGATGCTTTACTTTCCTACAGCAAGCAGGGCTGGAAACCACAGCTGGGCAGGGCTCCACAGTGCCGAATGCCTTCCCCATGAGCCCATCTTTAGGATGATCTCCCTGCGACCTCCACTTCAACACCTTGTCCTGGTCTCCCAGAAGTAAAAAAAAGGACTACATCCCATATTTTTTCAAAGTTCACGGAAACTTTGTCCAGGTGAAGCCGGCAGCCCCCAGCATCTCAGGGAAGGCTTCTAGGTACCAGATCACTCTCCAGTCAGGTCTCTTGTATGGTTCAGTTCTCAGTGGTCAGCTGGTCCTCCTTCGGATCAGGAGTCCTTCCTCTTTTTGTGTCCCGGAAGAAGGAAAGTAAGAGGTCACTCACTTGATCCTTGAATCGTAGTTCCAGTCCCTGGGTGTTAGAGTCCTTGTGTGAGTCTTCAACTGCCAGCAAGAGTCAGGAGTCTTCTTCAGCAGGGTCTTTTTTTAAAGATGAAGTTTTCCCAGGTACAAGAATGTTTTGAGGAGGTGGTGGTGGAGGTGCCAGATTTATCCTGTGAACTTGCCAGTGATTGGAGAAATTCCATCTGCCTATCCTAACTATGCTCCACAGTCCCCCCTCCTTTTGCAACATTTCCCCTTTGCCGTATAGTAAAAGTACTCAGGAGCCTATGTTCCAAGATGGTAAAACCCAGCTCCCATTAGGCAAGCCTGTCTTCAGCTCCTAAACTATTCTTCTATTTAGATTAACTCTTTTCCCATCCGATAAGGTCAAAACTGTTTTTCTCTCCTACTGTAACTAGAGTCTGCCCGCCTGAGAGGGTCTTAGGAATCTACAGGAGAAGTCCTCCTTGGCATCTCCAAATGAAAAAGGGCAGTGCTACAGCTGTCCTTACTTCTGCCAACTTTTTCTGTCTACTCCCAGATAGCTAATCTCTGCTAAGTGGTCAGCTGTTAACACCTATTAGCCCTTTCTGGGCTCAGAGGCAGGCTATTGTCCTCTAAGCCACGGTTGTAAACTCGTTCATCAAAGGATGTGTATTCCACAACTGGCAGGTTGATGAGTAGCAGAACTGGTTTTAAGACAGTTCTGGCTCAAGCACTCAAAAGTACATTTTTAAAAGGTTACTTTTCTGATTAAGTTATCTAAAATCTAATGGTACTATTAAATCAGATTTTGAAAACCAACCACAATATAACTTTCAAGCATTTTCCGGCCTTCTGTTAAGAGGAGAGAGGGAATTACAGTTTTAATCCCATCTAAATTTACTTAGAGAAATGTCTAGCCAGGCCTACACAGTAAGATAGATGTTGACTTATTTTTTTGTGAGTGCAAACTAACCCCCATATGTAATATGCCCTATTTTTAGGTCTCGCCTGGCGTTGCAGCGCGCATGCGCTGCTCGCACTACGAGGGCTTCTTGGAATCAATATACTTTTAGAAGCTGAGTTTTGGCTCCGCCCATATTTTCTATTGGTGTGCATCATTTTTGTCACTGATTATGCTAAACGGTGTGTTCTGATTGTAACGGAGGCTTTTTAGTCCTTCCTGGTTACCACCCTGTCCTCTTTTGGCCCCGCCCACCTGGACTGGATCTTTTACTGGTGGCGTGACACGGTGGGTTTTATAATTTCTGTCTGCACTTTTTTTCTACCATTACTTGAGTGTGGGCTGTGCGTAACCATTGGGTTACGTTTAACTAATAATGTTTTTTTTTATTCACGGGAAGCCTCTCCCCCCCGCCATGGCTCCCCATGTCCCTGCTCTGTCAGTGAGTGAAAATGGCTGCCTCTGCCGGCCCCGTGCCTGCAGCCTCAGCAGCGCCACCATATTGGCATCCCAGGAGCCGAGAGGCGGCAGCAGCATAGAGACGCGCAAGCCCAGCTCACAGAGAGGGACAGACGCCATCTTGGCGTCCCAGGAGCCGAGAAGCGGCAGCAGCAGAGAGACGCGTGAGCCCAGCTCACAGAGAGGGACAGGGCAGGAGCCAAGCGGCATCGGGAGACGCCGCGCCCCTAACCCTAACGGGGACTGAGGTGAGCCTAGACCTGCGACACGCTGCGCTTGTTTTATTGTGTGCCTCGGCTCCAGTATCAGCATGGCACTTGCTTCAGGGACGTTGTGCTCCATATTTGGGTGTCTCATTCAAATGCAAAACAAAGCTGCTCCACGGCTTGAAAAAAAGCCAGTAAAACTTTCTATTAAGAAATTTCCCTGTGCCGTTCCTCCTGCACGTCACTGCCTGTCATTTTCAGTGACTTCATATACCGTGCCGTCAGCTCTCCACCCGATAACTTCCCTCCCACAATTCCCTTGTGCAGCCCTTACGCATCTTCCCCCTTCCCCATCACCACTTAAAGGGACCCATGAAAAAAACCTACACAGCCGATTTCCAACCCAACATGTTGTGCTGCCCTCCTTGTTGCGTTACGTACCTGCCCCATGTCGTACTCCTTCCTTCCCGTCACCATGCTGCCCAACTCGCTGCCCTCCCCCTTGTTATTCCTAATTTGTTGTTGTTTTCGGACTAGATCGTGTTTTCAGAATGTTCGCTTTTGTTCTACTTTAAAATTGGTCTTTGTTTAATTTAAGTGCTTTTTATACGAATTAATCTGCATCAGCATGTCCTCCCCCCCCCAAGTAACGTAAGCTGCTAAAATGCCTTCAACATTTTTCATTGCATGAGAGGAGGGGCGGGGCCTGGGACGAGTGGGGTTTTCTGTTAAGCTGCTCTTGGGATGCCTTTGCCTGTTGAAGTTTCCTTCTTTTGCCTTGGTGACTGCTTTCCTGTATGCTCTGACAATATTCGGCCATGTTTATTCCAAATTTATTTATACCCGAATGAAGACTACCGCTCCCAAAATGCACTCAGTACATTAAACATCATGTATTTCAGTGACATGGAGTTACCTACGAGCAACATCTATCGGCTTCATTGATTTTCCGACATAGCTCATGCCCAATCTATGGTCAAAGGCTCTTCATTCCCTTTTAAGCCGAGCACTCATTTACAAAAAAAACGTGTCTCCCCCCGCCCCCCTCCTTGTGACATAAGCTGCGAAAATGCTTTGAAATGTTTTCAGTGTGTGAGAGGAAGGGCGGGGCCTGGGAGTAGTGGGGCTTTATGCTAAGCTGCCCTTTGGATGCGTTCCCCTGTTGCAGCATCCTTCTTTTGCCATGTTTCTTATTTATGCAGTGTCCTCAACAGCAGATGTGGCTAAACGCATTGGAGTGTTTTGCACAAGCCCCTATTACATTACACAAGGTCAGATCCTGCGTATCTTTTGTATGTATGTATTTATTAATTTGCTTATGCTGGAAAGTGCATTGCTAAACACTTATAAGGTCCCAAAGGCCACTGCAAATCAAAACACATAGGTAAAACACATTTTCATTTCCATTGCCAATAGCTCTAACTCTCACAAATGCGAGACCTATTGCAGCTAACAAATACAATTCTAAGAACATAAAATCACAACATATCACATACATACACTCAATAATACATAGCTATAATACAATACCATTAGCAAAGCAAATGGCTTTAACTTAAACAAAGGCGAGACCTATTGCATTTCCAATGCTTGTTATGTATAGCAGCCTGCTCTGTGGGCTTATAAGGCAAACTTTAAAGGTGACTGACGAATATATAAAAATAGGTTTTCCTACACAGCAAATTATTTCTTTTCCTGCCATGTTTCACTGCAGTGCATTTAAACTGCAGCCCAGACACAACACAGTGGTAGTCTTGGCAGACATAAAGTTGGTGTCCTATAGGTTCACTGACACAACATTGATGTAAAAAATATCGATGTTAAAAGTATCAAGTAAAAAATATAGACAACAAAAATATCAACTCCTATATAAATATTGACTAACAAATATCGATGTAAGAAATATAGATGTATAAAATATTGACTTTTATATAAATATAAAATAAAATAATATATATTAAATATATTAAATATTAAATATAATTTTAACAAAGTAAAAAATATTTAATATAACGTTTAATAAAATATAGCAAATAAACTTAAGAAAAAATAAACACACAAACAATCCTTTATACATATATATTTACTTTAAAACAATTAATAAACTATTATTTTTAATTTCTGCTAAAAGTTTAAAATAATGTAAAAAATAAAAATATATAATAATGATTTAAAATATAAAAAAACAAAAATCTACACTAAATTAAAACATTAAACTATTACAAAATATTTAAACTTAAATTTCAGAATACAATAAGGGCAACAGTAGGGAAAGTGTTGGATAGCAAAGGGGTAAAAAAAACTATTCCCACTCCAGTGAGTGCAACAGTAGGGTAAGTGTTGGATAGCGGAGGAATTAAAAATACTATTCCAACTCCAGAGAGTGCAACAGTAGGGAAAGTGTTGGATAGCGAAGGGGTAAAAATGACTATTCGCACTCCAGTGAGAGCAACAGTAGGGAAAGTGTCAGATAGCGGAGGGGCAAATATTACAATTCCCACTCCAAAGAGTGCAACAGTAGGGAAAGTGTTGGATAGCGGAGAGGTAAAAATGACTATTCCCACTCCAATGAGTGCAACAATGGGTAAAGTGTTGGATAGCGGAGGGGTAAATATTACTATTCCAATGCCAGTGAGTGCAACAGTAGGGAAAGTGTTGGAGAGCGGAGGGGTACAAATTACTATTCCCACTCCAGTGAGTGCAACAATACGGAAAGTGCTGGATAGCGGAGAGGTAAAAATTACTATTCCCACTCCAGTGAGTGCAACATTAGGGAAAGTGTTGGATAGCGGAGAGACAAAAATTACTATTCACACTTAAACAGCTATAAATATATATATATATTCAAAATTTTAAAAATCATAAAAATAAATAAACAATATTTAAAAAATGAAAAATCAAATATATTAAATATATAAAAAGAAACCAGATTATAATATTAATTACATATAACAAAAACCTACAAATATTAAATTAAATAAAAGAATAAATAATTTTAATTTTGTTTTTTAAACTAGACGATATTTACAAACAAAAACATTAATCAATACATAAATGTATTTATTACATTTCCTACCCTATAACACCACACCAAAAACAAAACACTTCAACATTTTAAATTACATTTACTTCCATAATTAACATAATTAATAATCAATTACAAAAATATTATTAATAAAAAAGAAACATTAATTGACTACACACACTTTAACAATATAATATCCACAACACACACCTAAATGACACTATAAAATAATAAAACACGATTAAGATGTATATTACATTAAAAACTATTAATATTAACAACTAATAATAAAGTAATTAAAATGTATTTAATACCCACTCTTTACCCCTTTAAAGGTAAAACAACACACACAAAATAAACTACCCAAAATAAATATCAAATAATTAACATTAATTAACAACTATATATTAATTAATTAAACACAAATTACTTCCCACCCTTTACTCCTATAAACACCACAACACACACCTAAAATTAATTACACAATTACCATAATAAAATTGTAATTAATTGAATTAAAATCAATTAACAAAAAATTAATAATAAAAAATAAATAAACTACTTCCCACCCTTTACACCTATAAACACCACAACATACGCCTAAAATTAATTACACATTTACCATAATTAATTGCCAATTAATTAATTAAAAATAATTAACAACCAATTATTAATGAATTAAAATAAATTACTTTACACATTTACAACTATAAAATCTCAATTAAAGAAATATTAAGAAATGAAACATAATCAATTAATTTAATATAATTAAATTAATTCCCACCCTATTCCCCTATAAACACACAACCCGCTACGAAACTAAAAGCGCAAAATAAAAAAAAATAATTACTAAAAATGTAACACATATATTAAAAATACAAACAATTCTTATACAAAAAAATACATCACATACATATAAAATATATACTAAAATACATAACATTAATTAAAAAAACAATATTTTTAACAACTATATTTTTGCAAACGATATTAAACACTTTGATATTTTTTAAATCAATATTACTTACCTTAAGTCGATATTCTTGACCATGATCTTCTTGCTGTCGATATTTCTGAACCACGATATTCATTACTCGATATTTGTGCAACTCAATATTTTTTACTCGATATTCTGTCTGTACACCGTCCTATATGTCAATGTTGTAACTACACACTGCATTCCACACATGACATTGAGTTTTCCATATAAGATTTACAATGGACTTCTATAGAAGCTTAATAGGCCAAATAGCGAGTTTTAGTGTATAGTACATAGGAAGCAGGGACACTGTGCTTCTGTTTAGTAGAGGTAAAGACTAGAGTTCTGAAATCAGCAAATCAAGACATGCAAATATTGAGGTCATTGACAAGAACGGAGTCATTTCTAATGTGTGTTATATATTAAATAAAACTGAACGAAAGACAATAGATGAAAAAATGAACCCCTGAGTAATGAGTGCGATTGTATTCTTTTGATAACTTATAAGTTGGTGGAGTTTAGTTGACAAACCCTAGGTATGCACCTGCGTTTGCTTGTAATGGTACGGAACCTGATATACTGAAAGCGGCTTGCCAAGAACCACTCAAAAACGGTCTACTTCTTGCTAATGAGTGCCAATTAGGCATAAAACGAATGACCAAGAATATGCAACACTGGTTTACCAGCCCAGACATATGTAAGCAAAGTAAGAAAACTCTCAATTTGGCAAACCGACAATCATTGAATGATACTCGGAAGGCACTCACTTCCAGCACTTGCTTTGAAAAGCTTCCTGTCACAAAAGGCAACATAAGTTTCAAAATAAATAAAACAGACAATATTAATCCCTATTGTTCGCCTTGCACAGAATACTCAGCAATCATATCTGCCTGTCATCCTCCACTCTTCACTTTGTTCCGATGTTATTTTCATGTCATAGAACCAGAGTTCCATATGTGCACTGTATTGGTATTTATAGTGCTTTCCATACCCCTTGCGAGGCCTAAAGTGCTTTCTCGATTGCGAAGTATGAATATTCCATATAGCGCCTCGTAGCCTTGACATTCAGATTTTCATAATCTTCAGCTTTTGTGTCGTGCATGACATTTTACAGCAAGAATAAGTGATGCCTGGGTCTCAAGCTAATAAGCACAAGTGTTAAGGAAAGTGGGAGGGGTTGTCGGAGTCGCACATGCAGGTATTTATGAAGTATACGTTATTTTATATATTGTTATGATGATTATGAGTGCAGCGTAGACTATCAGAGCACTGTGCATTCTCCTTTCTGGCATAATTAAACTTTTTGGAGTCTGTCTTTTCTTCACTCCATTGATTTCTGGACCTCTGGCTCTAATCAATATGCAAAATCAGAAAACATTTTGGCGTGCTTTATTTTAATGTGAGTACACTAAATGAAGAATTGTGTCTGCTCGCAACCTACTGTAAAGCACAATTGGGCTGCAATGGAATAAAAGTGCATCATCAATCCAAGGGGTGGTAGATTCAGCACCTGCAACCTGATGAGTTGAGCCCCTGCGCCTTGAGACCCTCACGGGTGAGTAGTGCGCTTTACAAATCCCTGATTGATTGATTGATTGATTGATTGATTGAGTTTGAGGTTTTCTGACATCAAGTACCCGATGCCTCCTTGTTTCTCTGAGGCCTGTTATCTTGGCCCTTGTTTTGCAGGTATGTTGATGAGGCTCAGCATGATGCTTAAGCCGAGCAGCGAATGGATTTCTCGACTTGTAAAATCACAAGATGACCTGAGCACTCGCAGATTTCGCCATTACTGTAGATGTTTGGCTCTTGAAACACATGACCGATGTGGAGCGCATCCTTGTTCTTGCCTCTGGTGACACTCGAGACGGCTTCCTCGTTTTTTTGCTCTGGTTGTGAGACAACAACATCGTGTTTCTCTAACTCGAAGAAAAATCGGACTCCTGGCTGCATACACCCAGCAGCAGCCGTGCATCACTGGGAGGGCCAACGTCGGTGAGATTTTCAGCTTCGCACCTCACCACTTTTACATGTTGCCAGCCGCCCCGTCCTCTATTTCCCTCATGCTTTTTTCAAACTCTTCCTCTATCTGACCCTCTTATTTCACCCTGCGTTTCATTGCCACTCTTTCCTCCTACTCTCTGTTTCTGCTCTCCCATCTCTCTTGCATCTCTCACGGTCACCTTTGCTCCAGTCTCCTATTTTGGTTTCTTTCTTTTACCCTGGTAATCTGATATAAACTATGTCTCTCTCATTTTGTCTCATGCCCATTTTCTGTGTTTTTGATATTTGTTTTCTCACTTTCTCTAACACATTCCCTACCCAATGGCTTCTATCCTACTAACTCACTCATGCTTCTACTCACACACACTCTTTTCTCCCCTCGCATCAGTTACCTTTCTCTCTCACCATCTATCTTTCAGTCTTTTTATATTTGTGAGAAAGTGCATTATTAGTTGGAGGGGATGTGAGTCCTCACTACGTAACAATGTCATAATTCTGTATCATGTACAGTTAGGTCACAATAATTTAAAACTGAGTTCAACCCTTGGTAGCCGTACCATAGAACAGACAGGTAAGTAAGTAAATCTTTATTGCTTGATTATTAAAACTGTTGCAATACAATACACAGTAGATACATAAAAATACAAAAAAGGGCATGTAGTGCCATCGGAGTTGTCCTTACAAGATCAAAGCCCATCTAGAGAAGTGTTTGGTGGAAAGATTTATAAAAGGACTCACTTCCTGCCCTATAGATTGTGGTGACTCGTCCCCAAGACTATTAATGTCAGATATCTCAAATGCCGGGATATATATAATTAAGGTGCGCCAATAGAGTGTAGCCAGTTTTCGAACGATGCTTCCCCTCCCCCACTGGGATACGGGTATCACATAAAAGCAGTTGTTATAATCAATAAAACATTAAAGTGCAGGTGCAGCTAATAAAGGACAATAGACCTAAAATTAAAACAGTGTCCAGCACAAGGTGAATAAGGTGCAAAGGCAGTTATCTATAAAAAGTGCAAGTGCAAGGGTCTAGGCATCTAAGTACTTTACCAACTAATGGGCCTTGGTGCACATAATGAATCAGGGGCGGAGGCATTGTTAATGTTCCATGTGATGAACAGTAGAGGCAACAAAAGGTTAGAAAGCCGATAGAGTGGTACAAGGTCAGTAGGGTGCAATAGGCGTTATATATTGCTGTGGTATCTAGTCTGTAAACTGCTGCAGCAGGACTTACTCAAGAAACCCAAGGCAGACCCCAAGGACCTCAAGAACTTCCGATCCATCTCTCTGCTCCCGTTCCCCGCGAAGGTCACCGAGAAAATCGTCAACAAACAACTGACCCGCTACCTCGAGGAGAACAACATCCTGGACCCTTCCCAGTCCGGCTTCCGCAGCAACCACAGCACCGAAACCGCCCTCATCGCCGCCACCGATGACATCAGGACCCTGCTAGACAACGGAGAAACAGCAGCCCTCATCCTCCTGGACCTATCAGCCGCCTTCGACACGGTCTGCCACCACACACTGCGAACACGCCTTCACGACGCCGGGATCCAAGAGAAGGCCCTGGACTGGACCACATCCTTCCTTTCCGGCAGAACACAAAGCGTCCGCCTCGCCCCCTTCTGATCCAAGGCCACCAAGATCATCTGCGGCGTACCCCAAGGCTCCTCCCTCAGCCCAACGCTGTTCAACATCTACATGGCACCCCTCGCCCACGTCGCCCGACAGCACAACCTCAACATCATCTCCTACGCCGATGACACCCAGCTGATCCTCTCCCTCACCAAAGACCCTCCACCGCCAAAGCCCACCTCCACGAAGGAATGAAGGCCGTCGCCGAATGGATGAGGACCAGCCGCCTGAAGCTGAACTCGGACAAGACGGAGGTCCTCATCCTTGGTTCCAACCCTTCAGCCTGGGACGACTCCTGGTGGCCAACATCACTGGGAACAGCCCCGCCACCCACCGACCACGTACGCAACCTAGGGATCATCCTCGACCCCACCCTCTCCATGACTAAGCAGGTCAACGCCGTTTCCTCATCCTGCTTCAACATCCTCCGAATGCTCCGCAGGATCTTCAAGTGGATCCCCACCGAAACAAGAAAAACAGTCACCCAGGCCCTCGTCACCAGCAGGCTGGACCACGGAAACGCCCTCTACGCAGGAACGACGGCTAAGCTCCTGAGACGGCTGCAACGCATCCAGAACGCCTCTGCACATCTTATCCTCGACATCCCCCGACGCAGCCACATCACACCCCACCTGAGAGACCTGCACTGGCTCCCTGTCAACAAGAGGATAACCTTCAAGCTCCTCACCCACGCACACAAAGCACTCCACAACTCCGGACCAGCCTACCTCAACAGACGACTCAGCTTCTACACCCCCACCCGCCAGCTCCGCTCGACCAGCCTCGCCCTCGCCACAGTCCCCCGCATCCGGAAAACGACCACCGGCGGCAGATCCTTCTCCCACCTCGCCGCGAAGACCTGGAACACCCTCCCCACCAACCTCCGACAGACCCAAGACCTACTGGCCTTCAGAAGACTCCTCAAGACCTGGCTCTTCGATCAGTAGCAGCACCACTCCCCTCTTCCCCCAGCGCCTTGAGACCCTCGCGGGTATGTAGTGCGCTTTATAAGTGACATGATTGATTGATTGATTGATTGATTGACTTTAGACTTAAGCGTGTTCTATCTTAGAGCCTCATGTATTCTAAGAATGTTGGTGTTGTTAGAGTGTCTTATACCCAGAACTCCACTGAGTCAGTTACTTGTGGGATGTCCTGTGGATTGGACGTTTCTGTGTACTGGAAGCATCTTTAATAAAGAACTCTACTTTTGTACATTCCTGGACCTCATGTACTTCTTCACACTGGCGACAAGCAGGAGAATATCGGACCCTTCTACAAACTTTGTGGAGGAAAACAGCTTAGCTTCCTACTGGAAAAGGAATACACTTAGAAACGTCCCAACATGTTTTCATACCTCCTTCTGCATACAAGGTAATGTCCGCTCTTGGCCTGACCCCTTGGGCGCTCACTTATTCTTTATATATGAAATGAAATGAAATGAACATTTATATAGCGCATGGCTACCCGAAGGCATCCCAGCGCTGATAGCGGCAGGCAGCAGAGCCATCATCTAAGGGAAAAGCCATGATTTTAATGACTTTCGGAAGGCAAGATGGTTGGGTTCCTTGCGCAGGTAGAGGGGGAGGGAATTCCAGTATTTGGCGTCATTGTATGAAAACCGTCGTCCTCCACTTCTGGTTTTCCAAATCCTAGGGACTACAACCAGAAGAAGATCATCTGAACGGAGGCATCTGCTAGCACTGTAGGGCCGGACCATGGAGCAATTAATAGGGGGGCCCTTTCCGGCTAGCGACTTATGTACAATGCACATAGCCTTGAAGTACACTCTTTCTCTAATAGGTAGCCAGTGGAGAGATTTCAGAGCAGATTTGACCGATTGGCACCTCGGGATATCCAAAAGGATTCTAGCTGCCCAATTTTGGACTGTCTGAAGATTTGTAAAAGTTATGGCTGGGGCCCCAAGGTAGAGGGCATTCCCGTAGTCCAGGCAGGATAATATGAGTGCCTGAACCAGGATCTTCCTTGCCTGGAAGGGAAGAAGAGGGAGTACTTTGCGGACCATCTTTAGGATGCCATAACAAGAGGCTGCAACATTGCGAGCCTGAACCTTAAAGGTTAAATCACGATCCAGCCATTCACCCAGGCTTTTTATTTGACTCTTGGGGGCAGGGGCGGGGCCCAGGTCGGCTGGCCACATAAGATTGGGATCAAATAAAGATGAATTCCCCATAATCATAACCTCTGTTTTTTCTCCATTCAATTTAAGAAAAGAGGCATTCATCCATTTGGCTACCTCATTCAAGCAGGGGGAGAGGCTAGAGGAGGAATTCTCTGCATGGTTAAGTCCCACCACCAGTTGCGTATCGTCTGCATACATCACCATATATATCCCAAAAGGCAGTACGATTTCCGCTAGAGGACTCAAGTAAATGTTAAATAAAGTTGGACTCAGGGAGGACCCCTGAGGCACTCCACAACGGAGAGGCAACTGTTTTGAAGTCACATCACCTTCGAAAACCTGGAAGACTCTGTCCTCCAGGAAGGACTGTAGCCATGACAGTGTGACCCCGGTCACTCCCAGTCTTGTGAGTCTGTGGACCAAGATATGATGGTTGACCGTATCGAAAGTGGCACTGGGATCTAAAAGAATGATAACTGCAGTACCTCCGGCATCCAAGATTTGTCTCGACTCTTCAACAACAGATAGCAAGGCCATTTCAGTACCTTGCAAAGGTCGGAAGCCAGTCTGTGACCAGTGAATAAGATTGTGGGACTCTAAGAAGGCAGACAGCACCGAGTTAACGTATTTCTTGGCAATTTTGCTAATTCCTGGAAGAAGAGAGATAGGACGATAATGTCCCAGGAAGTCCGGGTCAAGGTTAGGCTTTTTTAAAAGTGCCTTTACCATTGCTTTCTTCCAGGGAGGAGGAACCATCCCAGTGGCAAGTGAGCCATTGATCAATTCCAATAATAATGGGGGCGATAGTTGTGGCTGCTTGTTTCAGAATGTGGAGAGGTGCTGGGTCTCTAGGCGAGCCACTCTTTACTTTTGAGGAGATGTTTCCAAGCGCCTCAAGATTCATCAGAGGGAATACCTCCAAAGAAGAATGTAAATTATGAGGGCTAGGGTCCCATGTTTGGCCATCCATCGGTGAAAAAGACGTATAAATGTCTTTTATTTTGAGGTGGAAAAAGTCTGCCAATTTATCACAGCGTGAGCCTGAGATGTCCAAGGTCGCAGGGGGCGGGGGAACTTTGAGCAAGGTTTTTGCTATGCGAAAAATCTCGTGCGGTGAGTTCGCAGCCAAGCATATTTTTTCTTCGTAATATGCCGATTGAGCAATTTTAATTTCTTTCTTATACAGCTTGATGGCTTCCCTGGATTCTGATTTCTTATTGGGGGAAAAATCCTTCCTCCAGGTTCTTTCAAGTTTTTTACATGTTTGCTTCAGTGCCCGGAGTTTTGGAGAGTACCAGGCCCTTCTATTAATCCAGTTTTTAGCTCGGTAGATTTTATACGGAGGGTTCGGTCTAGGGAACCATCTATCCATCTATTAAAGTTTTCATTGGCAGTTATTACATCGGGGTCAGGATCTGGCTTCGTTTTTTCTAGTTCAGAGATCCATAATTCTGTCTGGAGTTTAGACGGGACTTCATTGTAACCGGTTCGATGATTGGGGGACCAGGTGAAAGGAATGAGAAGATGATCAGACCATGGCACTGAGATGGGTATCCCTCCTACTGAGTCCTCCAGATTGGAAAAGATGGGATCTAGTAGGTGTCCTCTCGAGTGTGTTGGAAGAGCAACTTTTTGATGGAGTTGATAACCTTTAAGATCGTTTATTAACTCTGCTACGGGCTGCTGGGACGGGTTGTCGAAATGAAGGTTAAAATCTCCCAATAGTGTAAAGTTAGCGGGAGTACTGGCCAAGTTAGCAGCAATGTCAGGTAAAGCTTTACAAAATTGGCCCACGGGCCCAGGGGGCCGATAAATTAGTATTCCTGACAGGGTAAGCGTTGGGGAGAACCCAATAGCGAATACAAGGTTTTCACAATCTGGTAAGGGGCTTCCGGCAATACGACAGATCAAATGATTTTTGAAAATAATGACAATCCCACCACCCCTACCGGAGGTTCGATCTAGCCTCTGGATATTATAGCCTGGAGGAAGAGCTTGAACAAGATCAGGGTCGGATCCTGAGGTTAGCCAGGTTTCTGTTAAAAACAGTACCTCTGGCTCTTCCTCTACCAGGAGAATGGACATTTCTGTTGCATGCTTAGGCAGTGACCTACAATTAAGAAGGAACATTTTGTAGGAGGTGGGGGTGGAAGTGTTAAAATGTGGGAGTGGTGACAGTTTAAAAGCACAATGTGCACACATAGTAACGTTACTGTCAGGCTTAATAAAGTGAAGACACTTATCTAGGGTTGGTTCTTTTAATTGAAGCAACTCTCCTCTGTTATAATAATACTTTGTTGGGAGAGGAGAGGCAGGGGTTCTAGCCCCTAGCCCCGGCCGGACGCAGACGGGCACAGACGGGCTTGCCTTTGGCGCGCCAGCGGCGCATCCGCAGCGCGTCCGTCTCTGCATGGCTGAAAATAGATAAATCCTGCCCCTGGAAATGAGGCAGCAAAGGAGAGGAGCCGCGTCCCTCCGCAACAATCGGCACAAGCCATGGCGGACCGGGAACCGGCAAGGAAAGTGCGAGTGCTTTAAGGTAGAGCAATTTTATAAAATAGAATTAAAACAACAACAGTTTAAAAAAATCAAGTGCCCTGAAAGTTACAGCTTTAAAATCCGGTAACACACGCTCTTCCGAAGATTCCTGCTGCCTAATGCTGTGTGCGTGAACTCTGCATGGCTCTAAATAGATAGGTATCCTTCCCAACTTTAAAATACTGCGACCCACAATGAGCACGCGACTTAAGAGACTCAGTGCCCACTCGCGCCACCCTGCATCCTTCAAAATCCAGCTGTCCTCACCTCAAGTGCTGTGTATGCTCGTGCCAGCTGCCTGCCCGTGCCAGAGTCATGTGTGCCTATCCTGCTGCATTGCCTCGTTCTGTGGCTCCTTACGCTTCTCACACTGCGATGCCACTTCAAGTTGCACGCCAGTCAGAAGCATCCATCGCCCTAGCAATGCCCAACGCCTGCTTCTCCAGCGTCTTCCTGGCAACCGGAGACGTGGTGTTTTCTTCTCGCCGCTCGCCGTCTCTCTTTTCTGCTGAGAAAGACTCGAGTCTTGCGCACCGGGGAAGCTCAGGGCCAGCAGGGAGAGATCGGAGGGGACCGGAGAGGACGGAGAGGATGTAAGTTTTTTCGGAGCGTTCGGGTGCGGATTTCGTGCACCGGAGACGACATAAGTTTTCCTCGCCCTTTGTCTTCATTTAAGATAACGGTAATAGGCACACCCTGCATGTCACATCTGGAAGAAGTCAACGACTTACACCATTTCTGGGGGTTGGTGGTTTGAACATATTGGGAAAATATTTCTTGGCCCTCCGAAACACGCGTGTGTGAGTTTTGCACACCGGAAAGGACTCAACCAGCGTGGACAGATCGGGTGCGAATTTCAAGCATCGGAGAGTCTTCTCTTTGAACTTGACTTTCGCACATTGTATTTGGGTGTTAGAAGTTATTTCTTTTGTATATATTGTGCATTTGGTGTTCGTGGGTCATTGTTCTAATGCTCCAGCCAGCAAACACACATTCAGCGGTTCCCTAGCTCCTGCTCATATGCTTGTTTGCTTTTCCCTGCTGGTAGGTGTTGTGGGCCATTATGCAAAACGTCACTGCTCCTCCGTTTTTCCTCACAAATCCTGGGGAACCAAGCATTCGCTGGTCCAAGTGGAGGAAAGTCTTCCTCGACTATACTCGAGTTTGTGGGGTCTCTTTAAGCGTGAAAAGCAGATCGCTGCTGCTGTTGACTGCTTGGGGCCTGAGGGGCAAGAGGCATTTGAACACCTCCCTCCCCCTAGTGAGAGTGAGTCAGATGGCCTCAATGAATTCGACATCTGTTTAAAAAAACTTGACAAACATTACCTACCGAAGGTAAGTACCATTTTAGAAAGGTCCCACTTTGGGAGGCGATTTCAAAAGCCTCAGGAGACAGTTGAGGCATACTTGACTGATCTACGCAAGTTAGGGGCCACGTGCAAGTTTGAAGGCTCCCTGGAAGAACAAATTCACAACCAATTCATGTTGGGTTGCAACATAGAAAAGATAAAGAATGAGTTGTGGCAAAAAATTGACCCCAAATTGGATGAGGTTGTGTTAATTGCAAAAAGGATTGAGCATTCCCTTGCATGCGTGGAGGTCATAAAAAAGGAGAATGGTTCCTTGAATGACAAAGTGCAGAGCATGAATAAAACCTCCCTGAAGCATTCAAAGCCGGTGAAGTCTGGTTCTTCGGCTCACAACTCTTAGAAGGGCTTTAAGGGCAAGTGTTTTTGTTGCGATATGATCGGACATATGGCAAATTAAAAAACTTGTTCTTCCCTAACTTCCAAATGTCATAATTGTGGGAAGATAGGTCATTTAGCCAAGGCTTGAAAAATTAAGAAAGGCAAACGCGTGAAGAAAGTTTTCCCGGAAGGTGAAAGTGATTGTGAGTATGATGATTTGCATTGTGGGGAGGTGATACTGTAGATTGGATAGAACAAGTCCAAGAGCCCCATTGACTAAGTCAAGGTAAATGGTTATAGCATCAATATGCTTTTTGATTTGGGTGCGAGGATTTCACTGATCCCCAAAGATTTCTTTGACAAGACGTTAAAGGCGAAAATGAAAGTTCTCAAACCAGACATCAAGCATTTGGCCTCTAGTGGCCAGCCTATAAAATTATTTGGTTACTTTATGGGTGACATTGATTACAAAGGAAGGCTGACAGCGGGGAAGGTTTACATTTCATGCAGAGGTGATAGTATCATCAGTTGGATCCATCAAGGCGACCTGGGTGTATTCTTGGTTATCAGCAGTGAGCCCTGAATAGTCCTCAGGGTTATTTCCCCACATAAGGCCGCCGTGGATGTTGTCTCGGGTGACCTCAATAAATCAGACCAGAAGTTTGACTTGCGTCGCAAATTTGAACAGGTGTTCAGCAAAAGGTTGGGGTGTCTCTCAGAGTATACCCATAGAATCACTCTTAAAGCTGATGCCACTCTTGTAACCTGCAAGGTGCGCAGTGTGCCCTTAGCTTTGAGGGAGTCTATGCGTGCCAAACTCAAGAAGTTGAAGGATGAGGGCATCATTGTGGAGACTGAAGTGAGCGATTGGTTAGCTTCGGTAGTCCTTGCACTCAAGGTCTCTGGAGAGGTGAGATTGTGTGTGGATCTCCGGGCCCTCAACCAGGCTGTTGTCCCCGACAGGTATCCTCTCCCAAACATCACTGAAATGCTGACACAGTTGGAAGGAGCAGTGGTTTTCTCCACATTAGAACTTAAGGCTGCGTATCATCAGATCAAGATTGATGATGGTTCCACGAACTTAGCGGCCTTCATAACCCCGTTCGGAACTTACAAATTTACCCGGTTGCCCTTCGGCTTGAATTCTGCGGCCTCTGTGTTCCAGCGGGCCATGGAGGAAGTATTTAATGGGCTGTCGGGGTTAAAATATATCAAGATGACGTTTTAGTCTACAGCTCATCCCAGCAGGAACACGATGATAGGCTTAGGTCTGTCCTAGAGAGGTTTAAGGCTTATGGTTTGACTTTACGGGAAAATAAATGCAGGTTTAACCTTTCTGAGATTGAGTATTTAAGCCAAAAATTGACTAGAGAAGGGGTTGAGCCCAAGGACCAACTCGTGAAAACTATTGAAGATCTCCCAGTGCCACAGTCAAGAGATGACTTAGTCACCTTTTTGGGGATGGCTGAATACTACAAAAAGTTTGTACCTCAGTTCGCTTGCCGCACCATTGCCCTGAGGACCCTGTAAAAGAAAGGGGTGAAGTTCCAGTGGACCTCTCAGTGTCAAGCTGAATTTGTAGATATCAAAAAAGCCAAATGTTGCGCCCCTCCCTTCAGAGTTTTGATATAATTTCCCACTCCATTTTGATTACTGATGCTAGTTCTAAAGGGCTGGGTGCGGTACTTAAACAGGTGAAAGACGACAAGGAGGTGACCATCATGTTTTTTTCTAGGGCGCTTGTAGGTCCTGAGGTACAATACTCTCTAATTGAGAAAGAGGCTTTGTGCATTTTTTGGGCCATCAGGAAATTAAAGAAATTTCTCTGGGGAAATTCTTTTGTGGTTAGGTCCGACCACAAGCCTTTGAAAGACTTGTTTTGTAAAAAGAGTTTAGATGCTGTCTCATCCAGGATTTGTAGGTGGGTGGTTGCCCTGCAAGACTATAACTTTGTCGTAGACTACATACCTGGTGCTGAAAACAAAGTCGCCGACTGCCTCTCTCATCTGGTTACCTGTCAGACTGGTTGCGTGTCCGGTGACCCTGAGGAGTTGTGGGAGGACGATGACTATGAAGTGTGTGAGATGGCGGAGAAGGCTGTCAGTGAAGAGGAATGGAGGAATGTAATGAAAACCAATGTGGTGATCTGCGAAGTGTGCAAAATGGTGTCCGAGGGATGGGCCAGCGTAAGAAATTTAGGTGAAGAAGTCCGCAAGTACTGGAATGTACGGAATGAGTTATCTGTGAGTGGGGTTTGCTTTGGAGAGGCACGAAACTCGTTCCCCTGGCACCGGCCAACTAGGTCATCGAGGTCACCAAGGTATATCTAAAATTGCACTTTTGGTGGCCGGGTATTGATGTTCAAGTAGAACGTGTGGTGAGGGTTTGCATGGAGTGTAATGCGTGTGACAAGGTGTGCAAGACAAGAGTCCAACCCATGGTCATACGCGATGCTCCCACACGTAGTTTGCATGAAGTGGCCTTGGACATCTTGGGGCCGGTGACCAGCAGATCTGGCCAGTCATATGTTCTTGTTCTGATGGACATGTACTCAACATGGCCAGAGGTGCAAGTCACACAAAGTATTGAGACAAAAAATGTCATAACATTTTTGGATGGCATCTTCAGTAGAGAAGGGCTGCCTGAATGCCTTCTAACAGACAATGGTTTCCAATTTGTCTCAAAGGAAATGGAGGATTTTTTTGTTAAAGAGAGGCATAAAACACAAACATTGCACCCTTTATCACCCCGATACCAACGGCATGGTAGAGAGGTTCTACAGAGTATTAAAGGAGTCTATTCAAATTGCTAAAGCTCAAGGCAAGTACTGGAAAGCAGAGATTTTGGTGAGGGTGATGGTGTACCGCCTGACTCCCCACTCAGTCACAGGTAGAATAGCTTTAGAACTGTTTAGGGGCAGGAGTCCTAACACTTACATGTTTCAATCTTGGATGAAGAATAAAGGTGAGGGTGTTGAGGATTCTAAGGTAGAGCCTTGGAATGTTGCACAAGATCTCAAGATCCTCAAAAAGAAGGAGAACTTTGAGGTTAGGCATGCTGTTTCACACACTGATGTATGCATGGATGACAGTGTGAGAGTGCGATACCCGCAGAGGTCCGGTTCCTCTAGATACTCACCACCTTTTAAGTTTAAGGTGATAAAGTTGTTTCAGAACGCTGTCAAACTTGATGATGGCCGCATATGGAATCTTGGCAGAATTGCTGTGGTTCGTCCTGGTGTTCTAACCAGACGTCACGCCCCTGTGGTGCGCCCAGAGTTTCAGCCATCTTTGCATAGGAGCTCGCATGTGTGTAAAGTTCCTGAAGCATTGCATGACTTCTTCATGGCCCGAATTTCCTATGTTTCTCTTTCACTCATATTGTTCAAGAATGTATTGGCGGGGAAGGTGTGTGGTATCTAGTTTGTAACCTGCTGCAGCAGTACTTTAGACTTAAGCTTGTTCTATCTTAGAGCCTCATATATTCTAAAAATGTTGGTGTTGTTAGAGTGTCTTATCCCCAGAACTCCACTGTGTCAGTTACTTGTGGGATGTCGTGTGGATGGGACGTTTCTGTGTACTGAAAGCATCTTTAATAAAGAACTCTATTTTTGTACAATCCTGGACCTCATGTACTTCTTCACAACTGTGCTATCCAACCCCTTAAGAGCCTCACTTCTGTAAATTAAGGTTGGAAGGACCTTTGCTTGGGCCACCTGCAGGATTGGTGTAAGCGTAGGACCTTTCAGTTTTGTGCAGAGAGATTTAGGGCTGAAGGCCAATGTGATGCCCTTGCTTCTGATATCTTCTAGTTGATCGCTGTATCTCTTGTTCTCAATGAAGTAGACTCCGCCGAGGTACCTAAAACGTTTAGTTGACCCTAACTTTTCTTAGTCCAGAAACCACATGGGTTTTTGTGATCTAGTGCCTTGAGTGACCAGGAGTTTAGTTTTCTTTCTGTTAATTGTCAAACCATTCCTGGTTGAGTAAGCTGAGGTTGCATCAAGAAGGCACTGCAGGCCAACCTTGGTTCTACTAATCAGGACAAAATCATCCGCATACAGCTGAGTCAAGAGCTGAAGACCCACAGTTTGAGCGGGTGAGAATTGACTGCAATTAATGTGAGGGTCAGATCTGATAAGAACAAGTCAAATTATAGTGGAGCAAGGACACAGCCCTGCTTGAGACCTTGTGTGGTTTTGATTAGCCTAGACAGGCAAGAGCCATCTCCAATTTTAATTCTAACCCATTTGTTTTTATGCAGAAATTCCAGGGCCCTTAGCAGGCCATCTGGGATGTTAAGGTAGGCCAATTTCTGCCTAAGCCTACCCCGGTCGACCCTATTGAATGCGACTTGTAGTCGATGAAGCCCAAGTAGACTGGCTGGCTGTTGGACTTTGCCAGGTCAGATATTAGAGAGAATGCCATAATGTTGACTTAGTGAACCCAGTTTGATTTGGCAGAATGATGGTATTTGCTTTGGAATTATTTTTGGATAGGACAGGCTTAGCATGCTGACTTCCAAATTTTTCAGTAAACCTTTCCCAGCCAGAAAGAGGGTCTTCCTCCGGTGTATGAATGGATGCCATTAATTGTTTAGCTTCTGAGGCCAGTGCTGAAAGGGTGTCTGTGGTGCACCTGATGCATTTGAGATTAATTGTGTGCTGTTGTATCCCTTGATCTGCTGCACATGCGTAGTCATCCAGGCCTATATCAAGGGTTATCTCTTGTGTTCGGTGGTCGCTATCCATTTTCACCCCAAAGCCAAAGGAGGAGATGGTGTTCAGAAGGGGGAGACTGACAAAGGTGTATTCGATTAAAGATGCTCCAGAGTAAGTTAAATATGAGATGACAGGTGGTTTGCCCGGTAGTATGCATTTGTTTCATCCTGTAAGGCCAAGGTGTTCAAGATTACCTTGTAAGGACCATCCTCTCTAGTCATCTTTGTGCCACCCATGAGTGTTGTGAGGGGGTGTCATTCAGTGACTGTCTTGCACCTATGTGAGCTCATTAGCAGATAGTGCACACATTAGCCACATGTTGAAATCACCTGATATCATGAGATCATTACGGCCTCTCTGACCTTAAGCCTATTGTGATTTCAATCAGCTTGTCAGAGACCACTGTCCTTGTTCTGACATTTGGGTGGATGTATACATTCACCAAGGTGATTTTCTTGGTTTGGTCATTGGATGTTTTGAGCGATAGTCCTAGTACCTGTAACCTTGTATCATTGCTGTTCGCTCCCAGGACTCAATTGCGCTGGTGGCAGATATGTTAATGGCAAGACCACACTTGCTGCACGTGTGCTTATGTTGTTTGATTACTGGGATGAAGTGATTTGTGTAGCCCTCCAAATGGAGAGCCTTCTGTGATCAAGTCTCTTGTAAGAGCATAATTTGAAATGAGCGGAGGTATTGAAGGATTTCAAGGTCTCCTAGCTTGTTTGCCAATCCATTGATGTTTCAGGAGCATACCTTTAGCCCCCGATCTGAGTAATCAGTTGAGTTGGTGTATTGTCATCATAAAAGTCTGGTCAAATATAAAGCTCCTGACAGCCAACCCCAGTTCTCTTCCACTTCAGGGCCAGAAGCTGGCTTATCATGGAGCATGCCGGTTTGCTGAGTTGGAGGGGATGGGGATTTACATAGGGTGTTTCTTAAGAATTACTTAACTGGTTTAGGTCAAGTCGGTATAGTGCTCACTTTCCTCAGGCTCTCCAGCACGTGCCGGTATCCAGGGTTCATTGACGGGGTGATTATGATCCCCAACTGCTTGAAGGTCTCAGTGTTTCCAGGATATTCTATGCCAGTTCGGTGGATCTCCAGATTACTTTGGTTGTTTCATTACTCTGACCGGGGCCTGGGTCGATATATTTTATCGAGGTGATGTCTTGCAATGTGACTTCTCCGAGCATGCCCATAGATCGAACAGGCTTGAGTATATTAAAATGTCAAATGGACCCCTGGACGTGTATTCCAGGTAGAGTAACGTATAGGCTGTTGCAAATGAAGCTTGCAAATTCTCCAGGGTGTCAACATGTGACTGTAATGGTGGTTGGTACTGCAAGATCTCTTGTGGCGTGAGGTGGTGGCACTTACCTGTTATGGGATTCTCCCTCATGTCCAAGGCGCATGACAGTCGCCCCACTCTTATTGCTGTGCATCTTATTAAGAGAGTCTGAAAGTCCCCCGGCACAGGTGTTTAAGCTTGAGATTGACCTACCCAGGCTAGCTGTCAAAGGGGGAGTTGTATGGAGATCCAATTTGCCTAACGTGGCTAACTCTGTATCATCTTGTGAGGCAGATGCTTGGGTGGTTTCCTTGATATTAATCATTTGAGACACAGGAATGATCTCCAGGGTTGAATCTGCATCTGCAGGAGCCTCTTTCAATGCTCTAGAGGGATTTTGTTCTTGGACCAGGTGGCAAGGGCCGGACCTATTCTAGTGTGGAAGATTGGGTAGGCCACTAAGTTAAGAGTCTGAGTTAGATTTTTGTTACTGTCCTTCCTTATTTTCTATCTCTTACGTTTTGGTAAGTACCAATGGTCGATGCGCTCTGGTAGTTGTCTTTGATGGGTATGTCCCTGGGATTTCCATGCTGCGGTTCCACAGCCTCACCTGTAGTAGCCAAATTTATGTTGTCTCTGTGAACAGCCTGGTTTCCATAATCAACTTTGGCTTCTTCTTCTTCTTCTTGTGATCGACCTATGCTCTTTTGGTGTTTCCCATTGACCACTTCCTTCAGATTGCCCGCTATCTTTAACATCATCTCTGGAAGTTTAGATAAGTTGTTGAGAACCAGGGAGGAGTTGCAACCCTGGCCTGGCCCCTGTGCGTCTGCCTGTGCTCTTTTTATCAAGCTGTTTAGGTTTGATATCTTTTCATCAATTACTGCTACATACATTGCTAGAGTGCTTAGACGACTGATCTGTTTCTCCATTTTGTTGCTTGGAAATTCATTGCCTCCACTGAACTCTGCAGAATTCCAAGCACTGTTGCACAGAGCAGCTCTTGGGGCCCTTCGGGTTCCTCACTGCCAAATGTGATGGGGCGAGAGTTTTTCGGTGCTTCATTGCCATACATGCCAACATGTTCTCCCATTCTGTAGAGCGGAGATGTGATAGATCTTTTACAATAATTCGTAAGTCATCCTCGGTGTGAGCAGATTGATTTGATCCATCTTCCTGTTGTTTTTGTAGCCCATTTCCTCAGATTGTGGTGATGCTCCCTTGGGGCACCTGAACTTAGTTGGACTGGTACCACTGGACCCTGCTATTTAGGCTGAGGGAGCCTCGGTCCCAGGAGGGTTGATCTTTTTCTCCTCTTCCTCCATTCGAGTAATTAATTGAGATAAGTCTTCTCCTCCCAGTGACAAACTAAGCAAAGCCTGTGTCTAGTCTCTCACTACCGTAGGTTTGAAGTCGATCTGCCTTGCTGTTATCTCTGGTGCCTCTGATTTTTCTTGGAGCAGTGGGCTAAAGAGAATACTCGAGTTGAAATTAACAGCCATCTCCTTGTCCCTGCCCTGGACAGCATGGGCGTGCTCTCTGAAGTAGGGATCCTTAGTGGTTTTAGGACTCTTGAGATCCTTGCAACATCTAGGGCTCCCTTCCAGCCCAGGGAGGGGCAAAGCCCTTGTGCAAACAACCATGGTGTGGCTTATGGGGACGGGCAGACCCTTGGTATTGGTATTGCTGGAGAAAAATGACTGCCCATGCATCTTTTAGAAGTTAAATTTTTAGAAAGTAATGTTTGGCTGGAAATGGCTTGGGTTTGCCCCTCCTGGAATACTAGTTACGATCACATGCATTGTTGCTGCAGGCTGGTGTGCTGTTGTTGGTGTTGTTGGGATTAGTGGTAAAATCTAGTCGGGCACAACTGGATGTGCAGGGTGATCTGTCCACTTTCTTCTCTTTTGGGTCACCACTGGTCCTCGTGACTTGCTGGATCCATGGCATAAATTGCATCAAGATAGCTGGGCTCCTGGCTGTGGTTGTCTTGCTTCTGCCCTTATCCACAGATGAAGCTGATGCTGCTATAAATGCACTTTTCGGTAGAAAAATTGAGGGGATTGCATGAGGTAACAGGCTGCAGGGGAGGTGCAAGCTGCACCGGGCTAACTCGGCCGCTTCCACGCCTACCCCCACATACACCAACCACCTAGGGTCTCTCATGAGCTTCCACTGTAGGCTGCTTGCTTTCTGTGTAGCTCTAAAAACAGGTTACGGATGGGTAGATAGACTGGCGCCAGGGGGTTGTGACCGTGTGTCACTCCACCTTTGCTCCCCGGTGTCTTATGTTAGTTTGACTTTCCACTGTCACAGTGCACCACCTCGCCCCTCTATTGTTAGCTTTCAGCAAAGGGAGAAGGGCATCAGCATGCACAGTCTCTTTTGTAATGAGGTATAATGTACTCACTCGGAACTACCTGGCTTTCCTTGGGCTTTGGAGGCTCTTGGGGGCTTTTGTGAAGCTCTTGGGGGCTTCTGCAAGGTTCTTGGGGGCTTTTGCAAACTACAACGGGGCCCACACGGGTCTCTGGTGTCTCTCCCGCCCGAGCTTCGCCACACCACAGCACTAGGCTTTGATTACCTCCAACATGCACTTTGAGCGCACAGCAGAGCGGATCCTCAGAATCCTTCAGAACTCAGGGCAGAACTCTGGTCAGGTGGTATGCTCAGGGCCAGGTACAACAGGTGCAACAGCAGAGACACTTGAGACCTTGCAAACACTATGGTCTCCGCAGTGCCTCCACTCACCTCTGATGGGTCTCAGCACCCAGGCCTGGCCTGAGCGTGGGAGGCATGCCAGTCCTGAGCTACGGCTCTCCCCTGCCAGACGCCAGATGACAGAAGATACACTGCAACTGTGGGAGGTCTGTCCATCCCCCACCGTGGCTTCTGTACCTCAATGTAGCCTTCAGCTCTCAGGACCCGTCTGGCAGGTTTAACAGGTGTCGGGACTGGGACCATGCCTGCAGAGTGCTTGCTCCTCCAGAGGGCAGTTCACTTGCTCCTTCACCACGCCCCCTCTCAGCGATCATTCTGTGCACTGCCTCAGGGCTCACGATCTCGAGTGCTCAGCTGCTTAACACAGTGCAGTTAGGATTGCACCCTCTTCTTGCACGGTGGCTACTATGAAATGAAACCCTTGATCTGGAGGAAAAACAGAACAGACAGGCTTAAATTAGGAGAAATGTGTTAATCATTTATCAGTATCAAAACATTTAAAAAGTAGAAAACACAATACACAGCCAGCCTTGCTACCGTGAAAAATGGGGTTGACACCTTTTTCACTGTAGAGACATGTAAAAATTAACCCTGGGCGTAGTTCGCGTAGTCGCGCTACGCGAAGCTACGCGAACATGTTAAAGCGCTACGCGAGCTACGCGTAGCTACGTGAGCATGCGTAGTTGCTTGTCGCGCCCGTTCGCGATGCGTTTTTCTTGTTCGGGAATGCGTTGTGCGTGTTCGGGACGCTGTTTGCTTGCTCGGGGGATAGTATCTCGCGAACTTGCCCATGCGGTCACCTATGGGCGCGGCCATCTTGTTTTTCACTTGTCCTGCCCATTCGCGATGCCTTATTTCCTGTTCTGGGTCACGTATAGGGTGCTCGCGATGCACATTTCATGTTCGGTAACGCGTCGTACGTGTTCGCGATGCTTTTTGCGTGCTCGGGGGGAAATATCGCGCGAACTTACCCACGCGGTCGCGATGGGCGCGGCCATCTTGTTTTTCACTCTATGCATTGGTTCTGGGCCTGCTTTTCTATCCTCCCTCAATCTTTGCAATCCTTAGTTTTTTACACTGTTTTTCAATTTTTTTTTATTTATTATCTATCTCTCTCTCTGTCCCTAAGTCTATATTTTGCATTTATTTCTACTTTTACTGTGTTTTTTTTTACTTTTCTACTGTTTTATATTACTTCCTTCTTTAAGCTCCTACATCTTCCCCAAACTTTATATTTTCCTTCTAACTTTTCTTTTCCGCCTCCCACACACCCCAGAACCATGGCGAAGGGTAGCACTACCGGCTCTAAGGGCAAGGCGCGTGCGCCCAAGAGCCGCCTGCCTTGCAGCAGACTGTGCCCTGCAGGGGTGCAAGCCCGGCAGCTTTTTTGCGAGGCGGAGGTGGCTGCCCTTGTTTTTTTTGAGCAGCGCCACCTCCCCTTGACCTTGGCAGCAGGCGGCAGGCCAGGCTCCGGGTACCCTACCCAGGAGCGGCACCGCCGGTGGGCGAAGGTGCGCCAGGCAGTATTTTGCTGCTCAGGGGTCCAGCACACCCATAACCAGCTGGCCCACCGGTGGTCAGACATCCTGGACCGGTAGCAGGACCTGTTGGACCTGCTAGGTGTCGAGGTCGTGGGGCTTGGTGAGTAGCTAATATATAGTAGTATAAGTATTGTGTATAATTTTTTTACGAATAACAACAATACTGCTGCTTACATTGCAGGTAAATTACGTTTCAAAATCTTCTGTGATTGTAGGACACAGGTGCTCGGCGCTACTCTTACTTGTTTGCAACTTTGCGCTCGCTTGGGCTGATTATTATGTAAGAGTTTACTTTAGAGAACTTAAGTTAGGTAATGCTATTGCTAGAGAGACTCTAGTCCTTCCTTTGTCCTCCTGTCAAATAGTGGTGGATGGATTGATACTAGGTTTAGTTAGTATTAGTTGATAATTTTTTAGCGGTCTGCGTGACGCATCCTCTGTCACTGAGTGCTGCTTACCCCAGACATTAGTAGAACCTTTTGTAGTTTGTTTAGGGAGTGGTAGGCTTAGCAGTGTTAGTCAGTAGCAGAACATCAGGCGCAACCAACCAACAATTTGGTGTATGCACAAATTTATGCATGTGTCCTCCATCTCATCTATGCATTTTTGAGGGCTAAAAAAAATGGAAATGCAGACTTAGTGAACAATTGGCCCGTCTGGAATAGGTGGGTTAGGTCAGGTGGTACTTAGGCTTAGTTAGTATTCTGGATTCGAATCAATCAGAATGGAACACTGGATTAGTGTTCATAAATAAGTAGACGGTCCGTGAATCCCGCAAGCCAGTAGTCGATCTGATTAGATAGGTCAATTTTATTGCAATTATTGTTTCCTAAAATGTTTTTTGAGCGTTTTTTAAAATAATTTATTTGTTTCACAGCAATCATTAATGTTTGTCTCTTTCTTTATTATATCTTACATGATCACTGATCAGCAGCACCCAGGGGCAAGAAGACGGGGTCCGAGTCGGCGGGACAACCAGAGGACCGCTCCTCTACCGAGGGCCCTGCTGCTGGCCCCAGTAAGTCCTCCAGTGGTTAATATTAACAATTATAGTTCCCTAACTTTTACTGCACCTTATTTTTTCCGAACTATTAATTCTGGTTCCACTTCCTAATTCTATTTTTTACAAACGCTTCTTTGATCTTGACTATCTGTTTCTAAATTCTGGTTATCCCTGCCTCTAAGTTCTAACTGCCTCTGCTATGACTCTCTGTACTACTACTATTAGTCTGTCTGTAGCTAAGCTTGCCCAGTTTGCCACTCTTTATTTTACGGTTTTGAATAAAACTCAGATTGACCAATAGCTCTAGCCACTGAGTCCAGTCTTTTGGATTGTCCTCTTCTAGTCTTCTTAATCTTGAGGCTTTGACAATTACCACCAACAAAATGCCCAACCAGATATTTGACTATTTTTGATAGGATATGGTACATACTACTACTGTTGTGGGGATTCTGCACAGCCACATACAGAACTATGCACAAGAAAATAGGATGTTGGTGATGGGAGGTTGGACCTTCCTCACACCTCAGTCAGAAGTGAACCCACAATCCCCTGACCGACTAGCTATAGTGTCTCATTAGGTCCCCGAACCCCCACCCGAAGATACCCAATGATTACACAACCCAGAACATAACACCCTTTCGCTCACTCACTCGTGTAAGTCCACCACCACACCAAATACCACAGAGTCTATGTGTAAGTTCAAAAGGTTTATTTTCAACTAACAAGCTCTGTACGTTGTTCTATAAAATTCAGTGTACTACAGCCAGCTCAAACAGCAAAATGCATAAGATTAAAACAATAAACATTATTACAAGTGCATGATAGAAGACAAAAGATCTGTGCGAATTCTGGGAGACCCCTCACCGTAGAACGTAGAAGTACTGGTTACATGCATCATAAGCTCTGCAAATCTCTGGTTCGTAGAAGGGAATCTTCTGCCTGTTATGAGAAAAATGGTGCGCGTTAGATAGTATACTGCAAGCATTTCTCAGTCATGCCAAAAAGTGTAACATGTTACTTATGGCTAAGCAATACGGACTAACCGAACTCCATAACAAAGTGGCTTGTTTTTCGACCTCTTGTACGCAACGCTCAGACAGTAGCTGTATGAGCTCATGTGGGCTCAAAGGCGTCTTACTGCACAACAAGCTGCGAGGTAACATGCGCAAAAGACATGAAGCTAAAATGGTTGCATGGCTCAGGCTAACTTTGCAAAGAGTAGAGTAGACTATAATAATGACCCTAGTGACCATAACACTACTAGTGTCTACTGACTCTACTCTAGTACCCGATTTGGACTAGTGATGTATGTTGTATATGTATGTATTAACTTTTTTTTCAATCTTGCTAGTGAAAACGAATAAATAGGGGGAGGTGTACAGGCATCTAAATATGTGTAATGTTTTTTCTAGGCGTACTACCGACCACCAGTGTTGGCGGGGCCAGCGGCGATGGCGATGCGGCCATTCTGGATGGGGCAGGAGATGCGCCACCTGCAGGAGATACAGGGGGTGAGCCAGCAGCAGTGGCGGGCGGTGGGAAGTTATATTCATTACTTATTGACATTACACTAGCTGGAAGGGTGTTCACTTCACTCACTGTACTGTTGAGACTTATTAAGTATGAAGTTGTAGTGAACATTATACAACGGTTGAAGAAGACACCCTTTACTTAGCATTAGCAATGCATTAGCAATAGCATTAGCAGCGTGAGTTGAGTAACCAATGGCCTCTTCTATCTGACTCCAACTTAGCTGTGAAAGTTTTATGGAGAAGACTAAAAGTCAGATCAGATGACCTTGATGGATGTGTTGAACAAAAAGGGAAAGAAGGGTAGAAGGAGGAAGGACGGGCGAGATGTAATATGACTGGCAGAGAAGGATACATTGGAAGCATGCATAGGTGGCTGATAGGAATCCGATGCATTGGTTGTTGAAGGTTGGGTGGAAGGTGAAAGAAGATGCCTGCCTGGGTGGGCAACACAGTATGGGTGGATACTGGGGATAGCAAGAATCATCAGCGGTGTTTGGGTCAAACTCAAAGCCAAGGCAAGCAAGGAAGGAGTGGACGCATGGGTGGTTGTTGGTGAAACAAACTAAGGTTTGTGGAGAGATTAAGAAGAATGATAGACATTTACTTTGAATGGATGGATGCCTGTATGTATTCATCATAGACAGCATAGGTGGAGACTGTCACTGGATGCAGAGTCTTACTTTGAAGAGAATGTAAAAGAAACCGCGCCAGAGTAGCAAAGCCGAGGGGAATACAAGTTGTATTTTCAGAATACAGTGGACTCACAGTAGTTTGCAAGCACATCATATATATATATTGTGTATAGTTAGTTATCAAGCGCCTTCCTCCGACTCCGAGGACCACTCCCTACCTATGTTAATTTATTTTCGACTGTGTCAGCCAGCCTGCAAAGGGTGGCCTATCTGTTGGTTACACAATCAATCAAAACAAAGTACCTTATGCAGTAGCGGTCGGTGGTGGGAGTGCTGCCGGGCGGTGATGTGGGGAGAGGGAGGGGCAGGGTGGGGGGTAGTAAACTATGGATTGCGGCCAAATACAGGTAAGTAAACATAAAAATAAATAAAGCGAATTTTATTGTGCGCACTGCACCGCCAAATGCGATGCAGTGCACGCAACAAAATTAGTTTTATTTATTTATATGTTTACTTACCTGTAATTGGCCGTAATCCATAGTTTACTACCCCTCACCCTGCCCTTCCCCCTCCCCACGTCACCGCCCGGCAGCACTCCCACCACCGACCGCTACTGACCTTATGTTGTTGTCCCACATATAAGCAATGATCATTGGATCAGATATATAATCTGCCTTTTTGTAGTAGCCAGGGCAGGGTGAAAGTGAAATTGAGCAATTGCCCTTCATGTAACAGAGAGAGTATGGCCAGTGCCACCCGTAATAGAAAAATACGAGCTTCCCCACCTGCTGACAGTAGTAAATAAAACTAACGTGAGTATGCGTCATGACTCGTATGTTTGTCTTGGGTGCATGCTTAGCTGACTGAGCCGGCATGCCGGCTACAACAAGGTTATGTAATTTCGCTAAACTAGAGATAAGAAGAAGACTGGTGTACTGTGTACTGGAGTCCATAGTGCTAGTATAATGCCTGAAACTCCCACAAATGTTAGAGGCCGAGGAAGTGGGAGGATAGATTATTACCACAAATGTTATGTACTGTGCTTGCTAGTGCTACTGTGCCACTATGTGTTGAATTAATTTTGTGTTACTGTTTTGCTAAGAGTATTGGTTACAACAATATTCTTTTTCTTTCTTGATATAGATCCTCCTTCCCAAGAAAAACCAACACGGAAGGAGTTGGCAGCCAGGGCCCGGCGCTGGAAACTGGAGGCCATCTGCCAAGAGTACCGGTGGCTGGTGGCTCAGGCGGAAGAGGAGGAGGAGGCGGCAGCAGCCTCCTCCAATGCCCAGGGCCCCAGCCAGGCCCCGCCTCCAGTGGTACGGTGCCACGGTCAGTGGTACGCTGCTGCAATTCCTTAACATCCAGCACTGCTGCCCCCCACCCTGGATGCCACTGCAGGGCATTTCGCCGCCAGATGCTCCTCCGGATGGCACGCCTAGAGGAGCACCTAGAGGAGCGGGTCAAGATCCTCGTGGACAAACACCTGAAAGCCCGCCGAATCTAAGAACTATCTAGGACCCCGTTGGATTGCCCCTTTCTTATTCCTTTTGTTGGTGGGTGGGAATTGGGCGTTGGGGTTTATGGACATTGTTTGGACTTTTTCGTTTTGGACATTGGTTGGGGTTAGGGAGAGGGGTGGGTCAGGTGTGGGATAGTTTGTTTTTGTTAGGGTAATAAATTATATTTATACTTAAACATACGATGTTAATGTTTTATGGGGGGGTTACTGTTTTACGAATTTACATTTGCCGATTATGTAACACACAAACAGATAGATGCAGTATCCCTCACTGAGTTATTTGTCCTACTAGTGCTGTCAGTCTCTCCTCCTAGTCCATTATACCTCCCACCAAACTTATCTTACCTGTGATTGATGATGATTAAGTTCGGCACAGCGATGGCTGCATGGTTTCCCAAGAGAATGGAGAAGATGCCATGGTTGTGGTGGTAGTAGTAGACACTGGCAGTAGCATTTGCAAAAAAATTAAAAAGAGACAGTCACTTGCCTGAAAGAGACTGTGGGAGGAGTAGTAGAACGAAGTAAAGTACAGTACAGAAGAAGACTGCCAAACAAACAATATTGCAACTGCTAAAGTAAAATAAAACATAATGGTGGCGGGGACAGCCTAGTATAAGAAGTTACAAACTGTAGTTGTGTCGAGTGAGTCACTTAACACAATCATAATTCGTAACCTTTACTGCTGTGTGGTAGGATGTTGATGATGAATCCAATCAATGCCGGCAATTAATTATGATGTAGTAGGTCCCTTTGGAAAACAAAAATTGGCTTGCACATAGACTGAGCATGGGTGGGCAAGCAGAAGAAGATCCTCGCCCTGCCTTGAAATTGAATTAGTGTTATTTTCACCACATCTGCCCCAGCAAGCGTGTGATCAATTGGTGTACATTTAATGTAGTCACATCACACCTCAATATAAATCACACAGCCCGGGGAAGAGGGTTAGGGTTTGATGAATGGATGGGAAGGGGGTTTGGGGAAAGGTTTGACAAAGAAAAACAGTACGCATGGACACAGCAAAAGCAAAACACAATCTTGGCAGACGACCATGATCTTATCCAATAAATCTATAAAGGGAGAAAAAGGAAATGCATGCATGATGATGAAGATAACTTGATGGTTAATGAGTAGTACTTACTAACTACAGCTAGACAATTAGACAGTACAGGGCAGCAGTATATTCTATGCAATTTGCCTTGCCTGTATGCCCTCAGAGAGACCCAAATTACATGTTGTACCGGGCTTACTTAAAAAGATAGCAAAGAAAATAAAAAAATAGTTGTAGGGATCAATTAGCAAACAAACAACAACACAACACACAGTCGTAATGATTGAAGAGAAAAAAGGAATCAAATTAATTAAAAGACGAATGATGAATGATACTAAAGTTACTGTATTATCCTGGTCAAATTGTGGAGTTGAATCTCGTCATTCCTCTTGGTCATATCTTCCATGGACGCTCTGCACATCAATCTTGGGTGCCACTGCCTGCCTGATGCGGATTGGTAAGGTAAGTGTGAGTTGTTTCTCCCAGTATAGCACAGGGTAAAGGCCGGCCTGTAAGTGTAGATGGAAAAACAAAAAAGGTATTGAAAAATCAATGAATAAAAAAAAAGCATCAATTACGGTGGAGTCCAAGAAGAGAAGAGAGAACACTTTCAGACTGAGGCGGCTTGGATACATCGTGTCTATTCTGTTTACAGCATTAAGCTACAGCAACAACAGGACAGAACAGGCCCACGGCACCAGGCCGTGACCCAACCTCCATTTACCTTAAATTTTGACAGAGCCAGACAAAAGGCATATACAGCAACCTAGCATTTTCAAAATTAAGTGACTAAATCAATGCGCCGCTGTCAGTCATACCACTACACTCGACTCCACCACTACATGGACATGTAGGTCTGCTGTGTTTCTTGTTGAATTGTTGTGTTTACCTTTTATGCCACTTCATGAAACGCAGTTATTTCATCAATCATCTCCGATCCAACTGACTGACTGCGTGCAAAGATAGTATGGTCATCATCATGGTGTGGTACGTGTTGTCCGACTCCAACTCAGTCTGTATTGACTCCGATTAAGGCCATATTCCATATTAAAAAATTGCAACGAATATTGGCCTGCACCTGCAGTAGTAGGAGTACAATTTGGTTATTAAACAACAAGAAATGAAACATTGACTGTCACTTGAGTCACTTTCACTTTGTAGATTAACTAGTAGAGTTCGACTTCATGCACAACATCAGCACAACAAACAACAGCAATCGCTCAGAGTCAGCAAGCATCCAATGCATGCCATCATTACCTGTCTTGCTCTTCTCTTTGGCTGTCAGATCATCAGATGCCTAGTTCTGACAGGTGTGTGTTTTTTTTAACGAGGCAGTGGCCTCATTATTACTCCACATTCATTTTGAGTGTTGTTAGTCGCTGTTTCGGTTTTCGTCTTATTCATCTGTGGCACTTTGTCGCAGTTTAAGTTGGTTCACATGGTCAGCGCTGTGATGGGCCGCCGCCTGGGTAGCGGTCATTGCTGGTCAATTGAGTTTGCAGAAATGTCAGCAAGTTTCTTCGAAGAGTCTTGTCTTTCTCTGCCAAGTACCTTCTGTCCTGACAGTGATGAGCTTTGGATGCCTGCCGAGGCTGTAGCCTTCTGACAGTGATGAGTTTACTTTTGGATGCCTGCCCAAGTTCTGACAGTGAAGAGTTGTGGATGCCTGCAGAGGCGGTAGCCTTCGGACAGTGATGAGTTTCGGCTCGGAAACAAAACAGAGGATAGCTATAGTCACGTTTCACTTCTTATGGAGGGACTGTTAGAGGCAACATTTCTTGTACTCCAATGTCTAGCTTGATGGAAATGTAATTAGGGCGAGTCAGGAAGATGGAGCAGGACTCTGAGGAGTGGACAGTTAAATGCACAGACGTGCAACTCCAATAGGGAAATAAAAAGAGAAGACGGTGGTGATGGATTTGTTGTGATTTGATTTGAACCAGAAAGACAGATACACAGACAAATAAAGGAAGGAAGAAAGTAACAATTTGAAAGCCTAGTTGTCAGGGAAGAGGAGCTCGTCCTCAAACTCTGGTAGTTCAGACAGAAGTAGGTCCTGTAACCCACTACTTACGTCATCGAAGTCGCTCTCCTCTTCCTGCTGTAATTCACGTATTTTGTAATCCGGTGGTATAAAGTGCTGATTCATTTTGATCATGGTTAACCTCTCCACGCTTTTGGGCGAGAGACTGGTCCTATTCAAAGTTACAATGGCACCAGCAGCACTGAAAACACGCTCAGAAGAGACACTTGCGACAGGGGAAGCCAGATACTTTATCGCCAGCCTGCTGAGCACTGTCCATTGGCTTCTTTTATCCAATCAAGAAGAACTAGTCTACCTAGACGTGGTAAGGGTCACAAGAGTGTATGTTTGATGATGTTTGCATTAAAGAAAAAATCTTATTTCTTTTTATAAAGCCCTCACCCACCAACCTAGTTGGTGGCATGCTTCATCATCGGGCCCACCCGATGACACCGATTGTGTCCCGGGTGTGCCACAACGCTACTATTACAGCGGAGCAGGTGTATTGCTGAGTGTGCAGTATAGGTGATGTGAAAAGTGATAGGTTAAAAAACTGTCCAGTGGTCCCAATCCCCGAAGGTTTTGCTTTAATGTTTGGGCCCTGGCAGTGATAAAAACAAGGCGTAGGATGTAGGCGTAGTGTTATTTATGACACTCCTGCATCCAGTGAGTGGTCTACATGTTTCAGCCAGGCCTTATTATGTAAACTGGCTTTCGTCAGGACCTTAGTGATGTGCGAAGGTGGTGACTAGGCTACTAGTTTGTGTCCTAGGTAAAAATGTGTTGCACGCGCTAAGGTGCACTATGTGTGAGAGGGGGCTTCCCTCTCAAAGCATTAGCTAGCGATTTGCTGCAGCAGCAACAGCAGGTTGATAGGAGGGTCCTGGGCTGACACGCAAGCCAGCACCCCTGCCGGATACTCATGGGGCATTCGCAGCAAATCGCTAGCTAATGCTAGTGCTTGTTTCCGGTCCAGGGAAGACATGGCTTGGCAGTTCGGGCTGGACTGTTCCCATGAGGCACAGGGTCAGACTGATTTGCATATGGCCATGTCTGAACTGGGGTGGTGGAGTGAGCTAAAGAATGATGATGGATTAAACCCAGATCAGTTGACTGGGGGTGAGTGTTTGATTGGCTCAAACGTTCCGTCCATCATCCCCTTTTGTATCGCTTTGGTTGCCCTAAGTTGGCGGGGGTATGCCCAGACGTGGGTCCCTTGCTCACTTTGCCACTGGATTCAAGCAAGCCTGGCTGATGACGGCTGAAATGCCAGAAACCGGTCCTAGGATGCTTGTTTCCGGTCCAGGGAAGACATGGCTTGGCAGTTCGGGCTGGACTGTTCCCATGAGGCACAGGGTCAGACTGATTTGCATATGGCCATGTCTGAACTGGGGTGGTGGAGTGAGCTAAAGAATGATGATGGATTAAACCCAGATCAGTTGACTGGGGGTGAGTGTTTGATTGGCTCAAACGTTCTGTCCATCATCCCCTTTGTATCGCTTTGGTCGCCCTAAGTTGGCGGGGGTATGCCCAGACGTGGGTCCCTTGCTCACTTTGCCACTGGATTCAAGCAAGCCTGGCTGATGACGGCTGAAATGCCAGAAACCGGTCCTAGGATGCTTGTTTCCGGTCCAGGGAAGACATGGCTTGGCAGTTCGGGCTGGACTGTTCCCATGAGGCACAGGGTCAGACTGATTTGCATATGGCCATGTCTGAACTGGGGTGGTGGAGTGAGCTAAAGAATGATGATGGATTAAACCCAGATCAGTTGACTGGGGGTGAGTGTTTGATTGGCTCAAACGTTCCGTCCATCATCCCCTTTTGTATTGCATTGGGTTGGTGGGTTGGGCCCACTGATGCGGAGGTGCTGCCCCCAGCTTGCCCCCCGGACACCGCTGCTGCAGGCATAATTGTTTGTTTCCCAAAAAAGGTATTGGGCGGCACACCAGACTTAAGTGTCACTTCCTTCTTCTGTTCCTTCTTCTCAATAGCAACTTTCTTGGTACTGGAGGACCTGGTACCTGCTTTCTTTGGGCCCATCTTCTTCAGATGTCAGCAGCACTCAGTTGCACAAGTTGCAGAGATGTCTGGTCAGGTCAAACGTCACGTCGTGTACAGCAGCAGGACGTCTGTCTGGCAGTACAACGGGCAATGATGACACACCTCCTCCTCAGTCTTTTGTGCACCTAAAAGCAAAAAAGCCAGAAGAACATTAGTCAAACAATAGCACAAATCAAACTAATATAATATATAACTTAGTGTGTGGTTGTCTCAATTATTAAATTTTAGAAACTCAGTGAACAACAACAGTGTAGCCATTTATGAGACTTTGACAACAAGGCCAGGACTTTCCTGGTGTACTGTGTACACTCAGAAATAATAAGAATAGCAAAGAACAAAAACAAAAATGTAGTGGAGCCTGTTTGGCCTAAATTTGTGCATCACGTGGGATGGATGCAGCATCAGGGAGCTGCAGCTGGCAATGGGGATGGATTTGGAAGCAGTAAGACAAGAGGAACAATGGAAAGACACGCAGGCCTATGTGGCAAAAACAGCACACTACTAACTGCCACCACAAAATGGCCCCCAGCCACATGGTCACTCACAGGCACAAGGCACGGCAAACAATGAACTCAAGCAGGCCTATATGGCCAGACAAAGGATGCCTGATAAACAACACACACAGCTTTAATGCAAAAACTAAAATCCACATGGCTAAAAACAAGTTGGAAAGTTACACAACAACCACAACAACAACACATACACATGCAAAAAAGGCATTTATTTAACACACCCAAAAAGTGAAATAGACCCCCAAAAAACCCACATTTTGCAATTCAATCCAATGCCATCCATGCCCTAAATGATGTTTAAATTCAACAGACAACACAGAAACAGTTTTTATTCACCCATGATGACTACCTCTGGGCCTACTGGCAGACTAGGCCACAAGCTTGGAGGCCTATGGCAAAAGCACAGTGGCTGGTCCCACAAAATGGCCGCCATCACATGGCCAGGCCACCCACAACAACAAGAAAAGGAAGACAAGACAGACAATGCAGGCCTATGGCAAAAGCACAATGCCTGGCTTCACAAAATGGCCACCACCCACATGGCCAGGCCACCCACAATAACAAGAAAGTGAAGACAAAGGACAGGACCAGGAAGTTGGAGACTCTGGGGAACTACCTTCCTCCATAAAAAAATTGTAAAAAAAAGAAAAATGACTCCTTGCTCACAAAACTACATCTAAATAACAACCTGAGGAGTTTTTGAGCAAAATGAACAAAATCATCATTTTCGAGAAGGTTTTATGCTGCTCGAGAGATATTCTTCGCCAGATTGTAAATTCTGCGTGTTCGGCATCGCGATCTTCACAAAAAGTCGTTATCGCGCGCGCGAAAACGCATATTGAGCGCGCGAAGAAGAAAAAAAGTGTAAGTCTGCGTTGTCACGCAGTGCGGAGTTGCCAAAAGTCCGCGAGCTGAACGCCCAGGGTTACCTACTGGCTGAAAAGGCCTATTTATTTAACACACACCAAAAAACTGAAATACCACCCCAAAAACCACATTTTGCAATTCAATCCAATGCCATCCATGCCCTAAATGATGTTTAAATTCAACAGACAACACAAACAGTTTTTATGCACCCACGATGACTACCTCTGGGCCTACTGGCAGACTAGGCCGCAAGCTTGGAGGCCTATGGCAAAAGCACAGTGGCTGGTCCCACAAAATGGCCGCCACCACATGGCCAGGCCAGCCACAACAACAAGAAAAGGAAGACAAGACAGACAATGCAGGCCTATGGCAAAAGCACAATGCCTGGCTTCACAAAATGGCCGCCACCCACATGGCAAGGCCACCCACAATAACAAGAAAGTGAAGACAAAGGACAGGACCAAGAAGTTGGAGACTCTGGGGAACTTCCTTCCTCTTTAAAAAAATTGTAAAAAAAAGAAAAATTACTCCTTGCTCACAAAACTACATCTAAATGACAACCTGAGGAGTTTTTTGAGCAAAATGAACAAAATAATCATTTTCGAGAAGGTTTTATGCTGCTCGAGAGATATTCTTCGCCAGATTGTAAATTCTGCGTGTTCGGCATCGCGATCTTCACAAAAAGTCGTTATCGCGCGAAAACGCATATGGAGCGCGCGAAGAAGGAAAAAAGTGTAAGTCCGCGTTGTCGTGCAGTGCGGAGTTGCCAAAAGTCCGCCAGCTGAACGCCCAGGGTTACCTACTGGCTGAAAAGGCCTATTTATTTAACACACACCCAAAAAGTGAAATACACCCCAAAAACCACATTTAGCAATTCAATCCAATGCCATCCATGCCCTACATGATGTTTAAATTCAACAGACACCACAGAAACATGCACCCATGGGTACCTCTGGGCCTACTGGCTGAAATTTCAATCAAAGAAAAACAACTAGGCCCCTACTGAAACTACAGGCCACCCAGGCCACAACAATACATTTTAAAAACGATGAAAATCACAAGCCCCAATCAAACAAACAAGTACACCAATTCTCCAACTTACTTGTAAAATCTCAAATCCAAAAGTCCTCAAATCCAATCCAATGATATGATGCAGCAGACAGACACAAAAAGTGATCCTTCCAGCTCCAAATCCAAATGAAAGTGAACAGCACATGGACAAAGCACTGGGAGGAGCCTGCTGGACAGGAACAGGAAGTTGGAGACTCAGGGGCACTTCCTTCCTCTTGAAAAAAAAGTAAAAAAAAAGAAAAGGACTCCTTGCACAAAAAACTACAGCCAAATCACAATCTGAGGAGTTTTTTGAGCAAAATAATCATTTTCGAGAAGGTTTTATGATGCTCGAGAGATATTCTTCGCCAGATTGTAGTTTCTGCGTGTTCGGGATCGCAATCTTACCAACACTGCCGCCGGAAGTCAGATCGCGTGTCCGAATGACGTGTTCGCGTTCGCACACTTTCGCGTGATCGTGCGGCCGGATTCCAAATCTTGTTGTGCCCGCGAACGGATAGGAAATCGCGTCAGCGAACGCAGAATCACGGTAAGTCATTACCGCGCGCGCGAGAACGCATATTGAGCGCGCGAAGAAGAAAAACAGCTATGCTACGTTGCAAATTGCGTAGTACTCGGTAACTTCGCGTTCTACGCGAATCGCGAAGTTACCGAAACTCCGCAAACTCCACGAGCGTAGCGTAGTTCACCGCCCAGGGTTAGTAAAAATACATTAAATAAGCATGTCCTACTTTTAAATGCTATGCACCCTGCCTTAGGAGTGGTATGGTCTACTTTTGTGATGATTTGATACTATTTAAAAGGAAAGCTTAGGCCTGGCAAAAGAATCATTTGGACAAGTTGAAATGGCAATTTTTAAACTGCTCTGCTAGGCTTCGCTGGCAGGCTTCGAGTCATGCTTTACATTGTCACTTTAGTCATGGCACAATAAGTGCTGCCCTTCACTAGTCCCATTTCACTTACAGGCCCTGAGCACACAAGTTATCACATACTAGGGACTTATAGGCAATTTAATTGTGATAACCAGAGGTTTCAACCAATTCAGCAAGGGACATATTAACAATAGACGGTGATAAATATCGCAAAGCGCGCTTTTTTATTTATCGCTGTCTATCGCTGCAATTTATCGCCCGGTTAGCGCGTTATCAACAACGCGTATCACCGAGGCGATAAAAATTCCAGCGATAGTGGGGATATCGCCGTTTCCCATGGAACAACGCTGGTTTTCCAGCGATGTTCCATGGAAAACACCGATAACCTTGCTGATACGACCCTGTGGTCGTATCAGCATAATCCACCCCCAGTGGCAGGTATAGGTAAGTCAGCATTTTAGCAGGCGTTAGTTTTTGGCGAAAACCGCGGTTTTCGCCAAAAACTAACGTCTGCTAAAATCCTGGGGCCACCTTGTAAATATCGCGATGTGCATTTAGCGATATTTAACAAGGTAGTCCATCAGGGGTACGCCCAGTGACGCCCACTTTGCATCTCATTAGAGATACAAAGCGAGGCGTGGGCAAAACGGCTGCTAACATGCGCTAATGCATGTTAGCACCGACTTGCAAATAGGGCGAAAACATTATCTCCGCTTTTTTGGCTTTTAAAGCCAAAAAAGCGGAGATAAGGCCCTTGATAATATTCCCCCAAGTTTTTAGGGGTCAGATTACATGCATTGGGGCCTGGTTAGCTCGGTCCTAGTTTACAGTGTACAGAGTCGGAAGATCAGCAGCAGCAGTCCAAGCAAAAGGGGGTGGTGATCATGGAAAAAGAGGCATTTTCAACCAATATGTATTCTCTTTACTTCCTCCTCATCTCTCTCTTCTTAACGTGATCTCTTTCTATTTCTCACAATCGTCCCTCTGAACCTTCCTGTCATTGTCTCATGCCCCCTCTATGATCTTCTTTTCCTTCATAACTTCTCTCTTACACCAACTATGTTTCTTTAATCTTGCCTCTCTGTCCAGTACACTTTCTTCAACTCCCTGACACAAAAACTTTCTTACACTCCCTCCTCTTCTCCTTTGAATGGGATGCAGTGCACTTGGCTGCTATTCAGTGCAGGAACTGAGTAGAAAGAGAGCACAGTGCAGGTAGATCTGTTTTTGCTCATTACGTTTGTTTTCCAGGACTTTAAAGTAAATGGGAGACAGAGTTTTTTTTCTATCCTCTGGAGGCTATGAACAGGGAGCCAGAAGAGCACCAGAAGAGATGTTGTTTTATTTTTTGCCACACAGATATTCATATATAGCATCTTTTGAACTTGTCTCACATCAGCCTCCTTAAACTCCATGACTGCCACTTTCCTAGCATTCAGGTCTGACTCCAGCAAAAAGCAATAACACGGTAGGGCAAACATGATCCTTACCAAAACACAAACATGTGATCACATTTCAGCCGATATACTTAGCCAGTAATCCGAGGACACTGCTGGAGACTTGAATCACTGCAAAGAATGCGCGCAGCAGCTTGACCCCTTGCTGCCATCAAACTGACTCTATCGTGTCATCATTGGTCTAGAAGATTGGGGACTAGCCCAATGGCGAAACCAGAACTGCCTTTCATCCCGCCCTTTCTCCTTATGTCACTGGCAGGAGTGGTGTCAGACTTTTCATCTCCAACCCCAGTAAGTGACAAGATGAGAAAGGGGAAGTTAGGCACCATCCTTTGTCATCTACAATCAATCAATCAGTCAATCGAAATCAGACCCCACCCAAGCTGGTGACATAAGAAGAAAGTATGGAGTGAAAGGCAGCCCATGGTCACTGCTACAGATTGACACGAGCAGCTGAGCCCTTCTAGAGGCTCGAATCGCAGAACAAGCGTCAGCCCTACATTTCCCCACACATGCGCAGTGGAGGCAGATCAGAAGCATTGGGAGGGTGCCCATTAAACAGTGAAGATGCTTGTGCGAGCCTCTGCACTGTTCAAATGATAATGAAGGGCAGAGAGTGGATTGACGATTCCTCATCGAGGAACCTCCTCTGCAGGTCCCATTTGTTTACACGTGTTTGTGAACTGATTAACTCTGGAGTTCATGATTGCCACTCAATTTCCTCCTAACCTGTAAATGTACAAGAAGAGGCATCACATCATTATGGATTTTTTTCTAACTCTGACAATGAATTTTTATCACACTGTATTGGCCCTCGTTTGCAATGCTCTAGATGGGAATGCGATATTTATTGTACATAATAGCGTACGATGAAGAAGGATTTGTAATTTTTTAGGTGAGATAAAGAACACTTATTACGAGTTTGCACTAAAATGGGATGTAACATTTGTTCACAAAAAAATCCACACGTGCCAGGATTTGCCAGGCCTTTTTCCCCTGTCAGATTTCAGCTCGTTTGACTTGACAAAATGTATCTCTGGGTGCAAACTTTGTCACACTAGCCGATTCCCGGGCGTATAAATACCACACAGTTGTATTTGAGATCCCTGCACAAACAAGTATTCGGAAAGGGATCAAGAAGACCATAGTACTGCTAATGGAAGCTTCTGAATTTGTTTTGCTTCCTGAAAGCAAGAAATGTCTCTTAAAGGTACTTTGATTTTATTGCTGTGCCAATTTGTGAAATAGCACAAAAATATGTTGTTTGGAAAACGCCTATTTATTCGAGTCGAGTAAAATGTCAGACAGTTTTCAAAAATCCAACTTTAAACAAACTATGCAAGTGTGCAAGGGTCTCAGCTACAAAATATGACTTTACCATTTTAGAATCATCTAATTAAATGCAAGTATATGAGGAGCAGGTCATGATTTTTATTTCATGCTAGAGCCATGTCAGAATGATGATTTAGGCTCCAGGCAACTGGTGCAGTGCATATTTGATCTTATGTATTTCACCAGAGATACATGGCAGAGCAGAATGTGGGCGAGATGTAATTTGTAGCCGGGGGAGACTAAAGACCATTGGCACAAATACATCTATGTTTTTGATCGTTAGGGAGCTTGCTCATGGTTTATTTCCTGAAAACTGAGATGTGTGGTATGATTGATTGTACAGCATTCCTTCACTTGCTGCAATGAAATATTTGTCACAAGTTGTGCGCAGTATTAAAATAAAATATGTATCATTCATAACAGGAAGGGTCAGATATACAATGTTATTTTGCATTTAAAAAGACAGCGCTGTGCATTTGCTAAACCTACAATGTGAATTGCAGTTAATTATGAAGAGATTTTTCAACATTGGGGCTCTATGAAATTTGCAGAAAAACGGAAACGAGGCATACAACACTTTCAGTGTTTGTGAGGCTCCCTGTCAGGCCCTGTTTCTCGGAAGCGATGCTTTCAAGATGCCATACTTCCGGCAGCACCAACTCTAAGGGGCATATTCTCAAGGAGCCATCGCCAATTTATCGGCACTTTAGCGTCGCAAAAGTGGCGGTAGACTTATCACCCTATTCACAAGCTGGTGCAAACTGCCGACATCGCCAGTTTTCCTGCGATAGCTGCCGCAAAACACATCGCCACGGATGAGAGCGACAACTAACGCTAATGATATGCAGAGTAGGCGTTCCCGTGCAAAAACACACGAAAACACCACTTTGCGATATTCTCAACCACCAGCCAGATCAGCGATGCGAACCCGAAAACAGGCGATAAGGCGCGTTAACAGCAGGTATTCAACACCTGCCTTTTACTGGTGTTAAGCAGGACGACAACCTGCAGTATGAAAGGGAGCCCAGACTAGAGCCACATCTGAAGACCAACAGATGCCATGGAGACAATGATCATGCAGCCTGGAGACCCAAGAGGGCCACAACACCCACCGCAACCACCCCCAGGACCCTCCCCCCCAGGTCATGAAGTCCAGTAGTCAATGGTAGTGGAAAAACAGAACTTTATTACAAATACATAAACAACAAGACGAAAAGCTCAGCCAACGCGTTCCATTCCCAACGGGGAACTTCACCAGGGCAACGTGTGGATCCAATAAACTGTAAATGCTGCGGGAACTCCCCAATACCATTCCATATCCCGAAATCAGTAGTCAGAAACCTGTTGGAGAAATGGTGACAATGGTCAAGCGTCCTCATAGTCACAAACGTAATCTGGTACAGTGATTGCACTTGGACAAACCTGAATGCATACAGGTATGATGAATTCAGTCCAAATATACTGTAACAGAAGTCCGTGTGCTCGTAACCTCTGCAGGAAAGAAAAGGAAGGTTACGACCACACAAACATCTGTTACGGTCTCATTATGCAGGTTTCATCATACCTGTAAACATCACGGTTTGTATCATCTTGATACCCCTGCACCTTCACTTCCCCCATGCTGTGCATGAACAGCTGGAGACCATGCAAGGGAATTACGCCATAGCTGCCTTACCACACGTGTCGGGGGCAATTGACTGTACACATGTACCACTTGTGCCCCCTGCCGACCCTGCACACAATTACCGCTACAGAAAGCACACGCATTCCATCAATGTGCAGGCATTAGTGGACCACCGGGGACAGTTCACCAATGTCGTCGCCAACTTCACAGGCAGTGTGCATGATACATACATCTTCCGATAGTCCATCATCAACCAGCGCTTCCAGGATGGCAATGGCAATGCACTGGTCATTGGTAAGTACTAACTGAACACACCACACACCTCAAATCCACAATCACACAACTCACAACTGTGGGAGAGCACACGTAACAAAATCACATACAACATGCCAACCAACATGCCCAACTACCGGACACAACAACACAAGTAACCGTGGTAACAGGGGCCAGACATGTAGACAAACCATCCACAAAGGCAGAGCCCCTCTGCCACACAATTGCAGAATGTGGGGAGAGGTGGGAACCAAGAATGTGCGAAGGAGGCAAGTGACCCAGCAATAAGAAAGGACACAATGCCAAGTGTGATGGAGATGTGCTGGATAGACTGCAGTATGCAGAGCACAGACATGTCCATGTGGACATCTGCTGGTGTTTGCAGTGTAGTGGACAGTGGATACAAACAGGTTACCCCAGGCAGTGTGGAAGACCTTGGACATGTAGCCATGTGGTCCCCCCTGCAAGCCTGAGCGGAGCGGTCTTGGCCGGCGTATGTCGCAAATGAATAGCCCGGGTCCTGGGAGTGGTCCAGTTCCGGGATGGCCACCGCAGTAACTACTGCGTGTGTCTCTGTGTCCTCTATATCGTGACCATAGGCCTACACACACGTGCCCGACCACATTCAATGGCCGTATTCACACTGGAGATGAGGTGACTACGTCCCAAGCCAACCCGCGCACATCTTGTCAGCGCTTGCAGGGTCGTGTCTGCCAGGGCGGTGCCCCCACCCAGCCTCGAGGCCGCTGCCGTGACCAGTAGTGCCAGCGAGATCCTGTGCGCCTGCTGCACCCCAGCCCTGGTCCCCAGACCGGTCCGTCGCCCAGCGATGACTGCCGGCCCCTGCGCACCCAGGCCTCAATGCTCACCTGCCGCCACTGGCGTGTCTCCAAGAGGGCCCTCCACGTGCCGGTGCAACCTCCTCAGCCGATCGCTGGATTCCGTGCCACAGGCCACCAACGCACCCTGCGGCACCGCACCGCAGAGTCATGTGTGTGCTGACTGCTGCCTGTGCGTACACTGCGGTCCAGCAGGGCTCACAATCCAAATCGAGTCTTGATTTGCTGGACGCCGTATCGAGGCCAACGCATCATCGCAGGCTGCACACCCGCTCAGCTCTTCAGGTGGGCCTAACTCTGTACACCGCAAGTCATCGCCACGTGGCGGTAGGCCCGTACCGGACGCAGGCCATAGGGTGCCACTAACTCTCTGCAACGCAAGTCACGGACCCTTTATGATTGAGTTCCGTGGATGCGGATGCCATCATGTCACCTCCGGCAGTGGGGGATGTGCTGTGGTGGGCCCCTTTTATTGGCAGGGTCACATGTCCCATGATGCCTGTGCTGGATGGGTGTGGTGTGGGTGTAAATTAGCCCTCAGGGAGTGGCTGTGGCATGCTGACAACTAGACCAGTCACCAGCAGATCACTACAGGGAAGACCTGGGACATGTAGCTGTGTCGTCACCCCCTGTGAGCGTAAGCGGAGTGGGCTGGGCTAGCGTATGTCAGTCCATCGTAGGGGTGTGAACAATGAGCCCGGTGCTCTGGGCATGGTTCAGTTCTGGCCTGGACAAGAAAGTAACCAATGCGTGTGTCTTCGTTGTAGTGTCTGCACCACCCGGACCGCAATCGGCAATGTTGCACCCTGTGACCCAAGCCCCACAACATGTGCAAAATGGACATGAGGGGGAATCAGAGACCCTACATTCATCCATACTGTCATACTTGAAGGATCACAGACATGACACATCTGTGTGAATTTGAATGTTTTATTCACATTCAGTGGAGTGTTGCAGCTGGAGCAGTACAGGGCCATGCACACCCCACTTGACATTGTTGCCCCGTGGAGGGCCAGCCAGAGTCCATTAGGGAAGGACAAATTCATCGGAAGAGGAAGAGTTCAGTCCGCAGTCTGATTGCTGTGTAATTGGTAACCAAACAGAATATGGCAGTCCATGTCGAGGTCCAAGGTGAGTGCCGCAGAGTGTATCGGGGGACAGTGAAAGGTGATGATGCAAAGGGCCGAACCATCTGAAACAGGCCATATGGCGGAGATGAATGCTACCGCTTCCTCATTACCACAACGGCAGTCTCATCCACATCATCGTCCTCTGATGTGTGATGTGCCTCACCTGTGGGTGGTGGTGTTTCGGCTGCAGCACTGTGTGGCACTGACACATCAGGGGCCGGAGGTGGATTGTCGGCCGAACTGTGTGGCAGTGATGCATCAGGTGCCGGAGGTGGAATGTCTGCCGCACTGTGGGGCACTGACACATCAGGGGGCGGAGATGTGGATGGTGTAGGAGCAGCAGCATTCATCTGCACCAGGCCTTGTGGCAGCAATGCCATGATGAGGATCTGCAGGGCATGGAATATCCCAGCTACATCTCGCTGATGTGCAGCCGTGGCAGCCATCCTTTCCGCCTCCATCCGCACCATGTCCTCCATGAGCCTCCCCATGTGTCCCAACTCCAGCGATGTCAGCCATGGCTCGTTGGAGACCATGGAGCGGACTGTGGGTGTCCGTTAGGGACTGTAAGTGGTCCCTGATGGGACGTAGACACCCATGGATGGCATCTACTTTGGCTGCCTTGAGTTCGAACCCCACCCGCACCTGCTCAGCCATCTCCTTCTGGCCCTCCAACTCACGGCATTGAAATGTCATGTGTTGGTCGTGGGGATCCTGGGAGACAGCCGGGGTGGTGGGTGCTTCCTGCTGTGTGGTCTGTGCAGGAGGTGGGGTTTCCTCGATGCAGCTGCCCTGCTCCTGGGGGTGGGGTGCGGAAGCTGTCCATGAGCTCTTGGAGGGCATCGGTGTCGAAGGTGGGGAGGTCCTCCTCGTCATCAGTGAGGAGGTGTTCGGTCTGTTCTGCAGGAGGTGATGATTCTCCCTCTGCAATGTAAAGGGGCGATGCAGTTTAACAGTGTGTTCCATGTATGTTCACGCATTGGCCAAGTTTCCAAACAGACTGCATGACAATGTACATTGTGACTGTTTAGGAGGAACTGCCTATTTGAAGCGGGACAGTGGACATTTGTGCACCATCAGGGATGTGAGGTTGTACTTGTCCATTATCATGTCACAGTTTCCTGCTATGCCAAAATGGCCAGTTTCTACAGACAAGCGGCAGCAGTTGTGTCCTCTGTTCTGTTGTGAATGTGTTGCAGTTTGTACAACATTGTTGTCAATGTTGATGTGCTCTTATTCTTGTGTGTGTGCTGCATTGTGGGAGAGTCGCCCCTGCAGCTCAGACTTTGCTTGGCCTTCTCCCTTTCAGGCGGTGTGCCTTTGACTTCTGTGCTTATGCAGTGCTGAGATGTTGCATACTTGGGTAAATTGGGCTCTTGGTGGGAGTTGGGACTCTTGGGCATGGTTTGCCCGCAGATGTCTTGTTGCCATCAGGGGTTGTTTGTGCACGTGGATGTGTCAGTGTGTGACCTGCTCCTTTCCGGATGTGGACCACACTCAGCCATCTTGGTGTCGTGGCGTGCAACATGTCATGATGAGTGGCCTGCAGACATGCTCATCGTCATGCAGTGTCACTTGCATTGTCAGTGGGGCTCACGGATCCACAGCTTTGCTGGGTTCTGCACATGTGCATGGGTTTGTTGTGAGATAGGTGATTTGTGGGGAGGGCCCCCTCTGGGCACATTGTGGACGGGGGACTACTTGCTGTTTCTATGTGTGCTGCACATAGGAGATCAGCGACATGATCTAGAGTCATTGTGGTTGTGCAGTGTGCTATACTTCATTGTGCATGTGTGCCATTGTGCCCATCTCCCCCCGTCCCCCCAGTCCCTGGTCGTTACTCACCCTGTTGCGGTTGTGTCAGGTCATGTTGAGCAGTGTCCGGTCCCCGACTCCTGCCACCGTCTCCACACTGATGACTGTGGACACCATTTCCTCCATCTCATCCAGCTCCTCCTGTGGCGCAGGATTCCCACCCCCAGTCTGCATTGCTGCTTTGCAGTTGTTTGCGAGTTTCAGCTTGGTTTTGCTCTTCACATCATTCCAGCGCTTCTTGACCTCGTCCATTGTCCTCCTCATCACTCCGACTGTATTCACCTTGTCCACGATGGACTGCCATGTTCCATTTTTTGTTGCCAATAATACAGTGGAGGTGATGAACAGTTGTTGATGGTGTTCTATCACCTCTGTAATCAGGATCCTGTTTTCCTGCGGACTGAACCGCGTCTTCCTCTTCTTCTTCTCCTTGCCCTTCCCTGACCCCAAGGTCCCAGGCTGGTCCTCCGTGGGGCTTGTGGGGTTCGGGTTGTCCTCTGTACTTACTCCGGCTACCTCCATTGTGCTTCGCAGTTGTTATGGGTTTTTTTTGCAGCTTTTATGGTGATTTTACCCGCCTGACGTGGGAATTGCAAGCCTGGCGCTGCTTGTCGCCGATTTTTCTAACGCGGTTGGGCCCATCACAACTTTTTTCACGTTCGGGTTTCCTTTTTTATCGCCGTCGCGGTGGTTGTATCGCAGACATTTGAGGCGTTATCGGGAACCTATCGCATGTTACGCCGTGTTGAGAATGCGACGTTGACCCAGAGTTATTTTCCCGCGATAGACGGCGATATGAAAAATTGCGTTAGCCTATTTTGGCGATGTTTATCGCACGTTCTTGAGAATATCCCCCTAAGTTTTATATTTCACCAGAGTATTGATGTGGCCAAACGGGGGAAGGGACGTTAAAGTGAGTACTGCAGGGAAGGAGACCTGCAAGTAAAAAGGTTAGTCAACACTTCTTAGTTCTACTTTCTTGAAGAATTGTTTTTATATTTCACACAAGAAAACGCTGGTTGTTTCCACAAAGAGAGCAAAGTCCAGAATTTCAGTTCCTTGTTTTAAATAACACAAAGTTGTTGCTATTCCTGTATCAAAAGCTGTAACAGTTCTTTACAAGGTTCATTGTGAATTTCCAGATCAAGCCTATATATCCATAGTCAGAGCTATGCTGAGGGGGAATTAGGAGTTTCTTCCCAATGTGCCTCTTGTGCTATAGTTGGTTGATCTCCATTCACCAACCACTAGTGCAGACCCAGTGCTTAATTCAAGCCGGTGGTTTCCGGTGCACAGCACCAGCACTTTATTATCAACACTGGCTCTAGTGATAGTCCACCACATAGTGGCACTGTCCGCCTAATTTTGAGAAAAGCAACAGGGTTTAATAAGTCAATATACATTAAAAAGAACATTACCTGCCACTCACACAAGTATTATTGTTTTGGATGGCCTAAAAAAGGTGGAATTGTCACACTTGTAGGAGTGTCATGGTTAGTAGTTCAAATGGTACTGCTATTGGCAGTGCTGGAAGGGGCACAGGGAGGTGCAGGCTGCTGTCGCCGCCTGAGAAGGGCCCTGCAACTTACTTTTTTACAAGTTAACCCCTTCCATGCGCGGCCGATTTTCGCCCTGTGCGAGGCGTTGCATTAAGCGGACGGGTTCATGACGAGCTCAGCTCGTCATGCGCACACGAGCACTGCGCAGCATGACGAGCTGAGCTCGTCATGAGCATGGAAGGGGTTAATCACTGTGCAGACCTAAACAAAAACACTAACTCATCATCTTACCGGATTGCTGTTTTTTCCCAATTCGCCCGAAGAATTTATACTTGAGTGCCAGAAGGCGGTACCTCATCCGAACATCTGAAGAAGGTGAACGAGGATTGAAAGCATGTTGTTAGAGAGCACGGTGTCAGGAAACATGTGCAGCATTGATTTGCAGGAAGACCAGAACAGCTCTCTGAAATCGAGCAAACCTTTTGGGAGTTTGGCTCCTCGATGTGGCAGCTCCTTTCAAAATCAAATATGAATAGCAAGCACAGCTGAGAGTACACAGCTTCTTTAAATAGAGGTGCCATCTCAGAAGGAGGTGCCCTCAAGCATGTTCCAGAACTTGTTCCTGCTACCAAAGGGAAACAATAATGAAGCCATAAGAGTCAGCACAAACAAGAGTCATCAGGGTCCGCAGGTCATTCGAGCATGCTCCAGACGAATACCTGCTGGTAATGGGAAACAACAAAGAAGTCACCAGAGTCAGCACAAACAAATGAGTCTTCAGGGTCAACAGGTCATTTGAGCATGTTCCAGAACTGACACCTGCTGCCAAAGGGAAACAATGAATGAGTCATCAGAGTCAGCACACACGAATGAGTCCTATAGTGAAGCCCCTTACTGGCATGAGTGTTAAAGCACATGGGTTACTATGGCGCATTTTCATGTCCTCGATAGCACAAACTTCGTACTCCCAGTGTTTATTTACTAACACTGGCGGGTGGTTGGGAGTGAGATTTGGACACAGCTGGTTTTAGCAAGGATATATAAAAAAAAAGGGATGAATCTTCATATACCGGAGCAGTTTAAGCTTAAAGGTAACTGGATTATTCTGAGAGTTTACTTCAAATGGCCTAATGAAACGTGGGTGAACTAATGATGGTGTTGGAAGGTTACGTTATTTGTAGAGAGCCACACTTAGTTTCCATGTGAGTAAGTAGGGCCAGGCTGTCGACGAAGGTCAGCGACCTGTTTGCACTGAATATTGGCCTTCAGGACATTGTGATGTATTGTCTGTGCTAGATGCGCAATGTGTTTGAGGCGCAGGGTGAGACTAGGAAAGTAACTGTGCTGTAAAGGTTGTAAAAAAGGTAGGTACCTATGGTAATGTCCATAGTTTGGTTAGAATGGTGACATGCAGAGGGCTGCATGATACAAGTTTTTTTAAACGAACTCGACTTACCATAATAACTCTACCCATGAAGAATTAGACCTGAGGGTGAATCAACGAATGTATTTCTTCAACTCTTGGTTAACTCACTCAGTTTAGCCATCTGTTTCTGGATAGAAACTTGTGGAAAGATGCAATTGGATTTTTAAGACATTACACCAATTTTCCCAGAAACGGGAAGTAAATTTAGGGCCTTGGTCTGATGTTATAGTCTTGGGTAGCCCTGGTAGGCGGACCACATGATTTAGTACCAGGGTCACAGTGTCACTAACAGAAGGAAGACCTTTGCAGGCTTTTAAGTGGGTCAGCTTGGAGAGTCTGTCGACTACTACCAGAATGGTGGTTTAATCAAGATCCTCAGGGAGACCAGAGATGAAATCCAAGGAAATATCCTCCTATATCTCAGTGGGTAATGGTTGTAAATGTCCTTTCTTTTTTGAGTGGTTTGTGTCAGGAATCTCACCTGGATTTTCCACAGGAGTAAGCAGAGGTCACAATTTGAGGTCTCAAATTCCCTATCGAACAAGAAGGCCCAACAAAGTGAAAGCCAATCCCGACTGACGGGGAAGAGGGGCAGGGAAGAGAAGATTGATGATGTCCACAGAAGACTGTGCTGCAGGAGATGCCTCTATCTGAACCCGTCTACATGTGCCTCCCTATGAACAGAGATAAGCAACATATAATCAGATCAATATATATACTCCCTAGCTTCTTCCTAAGTGCATATGGCCATTTGTTACTATAGGTACCTGTTAATCCCCCTCTTCCGTCTGATATATTGCACAGAAGTTAAATGGCACTGCCACCATTTATATGGGTGAAAGAAGGAACAGTTGATGGATTGGGAATAAGCACTGAGAATAGTGGTTAATTACATGTATGATATATATAACTGAGGCCTACCTTATACTACCTCTATACTTTTTTTACATCAGGGGTCGTATTACAGTAAGTGCCCGTGGGCACAACGGGCGTTTGTGCCCACTTTGCATGGACACTTTGGTATTACAGGAGGGGGTGAAGATGCTTGTGCATCCCCTTCAGTAATACGGATAGAGCGGGCACACTTAAAGCACCAGCGCAACCATCAGGGGGTGGTCTCTCATTTACATAGGGGCGTGCCCTATGCAAATGAGTGAATTCCTTTGCCTCTGCACCCTCCGCCATATTACATACGCAGGCGCAGAGACAAATTAGTGGTGCACTGTGAGTGCGCCCCCTAAGAGCAGCCCTCTTGAGGGGAGAAAGGGGGTCCTATGGACCCCCCAGACATCCCCTTGCAGGCGGGTGCAGTCACTGACTGCATCCGCCTGCAAGGGGATCTCTAATCCCCTTTAAAAGTGCACATTAATGCGCTGCCATGGGGGCAGCACGAGTTTGCGGCTGCCCTGGGGGCTGCGTATTCACCATGCGTAATAAGGCCCCTGGTTCTTTACAGGATTGTAGTGTAAAACAGAATTAAACAAGGAGAACAAAATAATACATACAAATCAATTGCATTACATCATGCATATAAATGTAATCAATCCCAACTCATGACTTCTGTCATGCCATCCAACTAACAAGCCTTAAGTTGTTCGGCAAACACTGAGTTCTGGAATGAAAGGCTAATTTCCCAATCCCTAAACTTAAAAGTTGTTTACATATGTCATTTGTGTCCCCACAGATAAAAGAAAAGTCCAATAATTGTTCTGACACACAGGAGAGCTGCAGAGGTTGCACAAAAGTCAGATAAGTAAATTAGGTTACTTATCAAAACATATATATAAACGCGCAAAGTGCGTTACCCAACAAGGTTTTTGTGCAGCTTTGGTGTTTTTCTATTTGCTTTGCAGGTTTGCCAGCAAAACAAATTTCTCTATGACCACAGAGGAGAGCGGAGAAGCCGGATCAGGAATGCGACAGCTGAAACCTCGAGGAGACACCCAACTTGACGAGAAATGCCGACAGTAGTTCAGGAGGTCGCGAGGATGCAGGGAAAGTAGGTAAGCGAGACGCAATGACAGGAAGCTGAGGCTGAAAAGACTAGGATGACAAGCAACTTTCTGTAGTGCATGTGCAGATTTATAGGCTGTGCGCTCCACCCCCGCCACACAGGAGTCCAGGCCCGCTGCGAGCAAGCCTGGCAGTCTGATTTGGCTTGACTACAGATGTCACATTGCCAAATTTAGGCAAAAACATCTTGTCTCCCTCTCCAGCCTGGCCACCAAAAATTGCAGTTTACTAATTCCAAGGTTTCTGGTACACCCCGGGTGCCCAGCTAATGGATGGCTATGACACCAATGAACTACCTCTTGATTGTAAGATCTTAACTGATACATAAAGTTTATGTTCCTGAAAACGTAGCTCATTGCAAATCTCATGAGTTGAATCCTGAGATTTCCAGATTATCAATTTTTTATAGGCATGTATTTTTTTTATCTTATAAAGAAAGTTCAGTGTGTTAGTTACTCAAATAATCTGATCTTGGGCAATCATGGGTGGTGGTTGAATGATAGTTTCTGCCTCCTCAAGGTAGTAATGGGATAAGGCGTCCGGTTTTTGGTTATCACTTCCAGGGCAAAAGGTGAGAATGAAATCAAACTTTGCAGAGAACAAGAATCACCTTAATTGTCTGTGTGACAGTGCTTCGGCACACCTGAGAAACTGGAGGTTACGGTGGTCCATAAAAACTGTAACAGGAAATTTGGCCTGAATCAAAAAATACCTCCATTCCTTCAAAGCCTGTCATATAGCCAGCAATTCCTTTTCAGGTATGGTGTAGTCTGTTTCAACTGGTAAGAATTTATTGAACAGATAAGCGACAGGATGTAATTGGCCATTCTCAGAATCTTGCTGAGAAAGAATTTCTCCAATGGCTCCAACAGAGCCATCTGCCTCAACTGTAAATGGCTTAGACGAGTCTGAATGATACAGAATTGGGGCACTAGTGAAGGCCTTTTTCACATCCTGAAAAGTCTGGTCTTGCTCGTGTCCAAGCAAACGTACACTTTTCTTAAGCAGTTTAGTAATGGATGTGACTTTAGAAGAAAAATTATCAATGAACCGCCAATAAAATTTCACATACCCTAAAAATTGGTCGACATCTTTAATATTTTGAGGTTGTGACCAATAAATAATGGCCTTAATTTTACATTCAGCCATGGAGATGCCATGAGGTGTTAGGATGAAACCTAAGAATTCCAACTTGGTGGTGTGAAACTTATATTTAGTGAGTTTACAATGAAGGCCATATGTCTTAAAGCTGTGTACTTGCTGCCAAAGGGAAACAACAATAAAGTCACCAGAGTCAGCACAACAAATGAGCCATCAGGGTCAGCAGGTCATTTGAGCATGTTTCAGATGAATGCCTGCTGCCAAAGGGAAACAACAATTAAGTCACTAGAATCAGCACAAACAAGTGAGTCATCAAGGTCAGCAGGTCATTTGAGCATGTTCCAGAACTGGCACCTGCTGCCAAAGGGAAACAACGAATGAGTCATCAGAGTCAGCACAAACAAATGAGTCATATAGTGAAGCCCTTTACTGGCATGAATGTTAAAGCAAACAAAACAAAGCAATAAAGACATTACAGTAATACAACATAGCTTGTTTAAGCATTGGAACATTATTGGTACAAACATGCTGATGAGATGGGCTTTTAATACTTGCTTTAATAATTGCGGCAAGTAGTTCGGGACACTCCAGGGCTCGAAAAATCCACTTGTCCACTCGCTATGGCGAGCCCGATATAATCAGGACGAACTATTCTCAGGCCTACTCGCCCTTTCTGGTGAGCTGGAAATCCTCCAACTTCAGTCACAAAGTGAATGAGCAATAAAGATGCCTTTAAATCTTGTTATCTTGTCACATTTACTCGGCTTTCAGAGACAGTGGTCAAAAGTCAGTTTGCCTACATTTACTTTACTTTCTCTGACTGAAGTTCGAGGATTTTGTAAAGTGAACTGTGTGACAATAACGTTGAGACCAGTTCACAGGTCAAGTACATTACAGTTAGGTCAAGTAGATTTTTCAAGTTACTAGACCTGTAGGTCTAGTAAAATTTTTATGATTTTTTGAGCCCTGTACTCCCATGCAGTTGCATTGCATTGAATGGTTCACTTGCCCCAAGCCGGAGGGAATCATTTGAAAAGTGAAAGTGTTCCTTGACACAGCTTTCACTTTGGAATCAAATGCTTTTAGCTTTGAAGAAACAAAAGGTGGTTCAGAGATTTCACTGTCTACAGTCCCAAAGTTTGGTTAATCATGCACAAGTAACTTTTCATTATGATCTATCGCCTATAAAAATTGAATTGCAAAATGCTGCTTTCTTTTGCATTCTTTCATCCTTGTTGTCACTGTTGAGACCAGTAAGACATACCTTTACAACCCACCTAATTATTGTCAATGAGCACTTAAGTATGGACAGCCTCTTGTCCTGTGCAAGTACATCTAGCAAAAGGCAAAGTGCGGTATTAGACCTTCAATATGATTGGCCTTTGAGTTCCAATGGAGATGTAAACAGCAGTTGCTGGTCCCATCAGAATTAAAAGATCCACTGGAACACTATGGATCTTTTTATTTTACCCAAAGACTTTGACATCTGAAAGAGCTAACATCGTTGTGTGAAGCTCTAGAGACAAACTAGGCAAGGGGACAGGGAATATCTGTTTGCTGGATAATTCCTCATTTCTCATGGACTCACGGAATTCCACTGTTAATACCCCAGTAAATCCACCCAACAAGTCATGCATTACTTGTGCATGCCCATTTTATTTTTATGATGCCAGCCACCGTGTCGCGGCACACAGTTTTTAAACTGATGCATAGTTTGCAGTGACCACTTATTTTACAGTATCACAATTGTGTGTTTTCACTTTCATTTCCCATTGGACTCACAGTTCCCATCAGACCAGACATTTGCCTGTTTATTTAAAGCAGACCAGATGTGAAAAGTATGTTGGAGACCCTGGCATATGAAATGCTTCATATATGTTTATCCTGTTGGGACTACATGCTAAAGTCTTTGTTTTTGTTCACAGGTTTGGTGTTTCTGGTACTTTTGTACCTGTCCCCGGACAAACAAGTAGCCTTTCCTGTTGCATGCAATTATATGTGCATGTCATTTGTGTGTAATGAACCTTAGAATCACACCAGGACACTGACATCCCTTTTGTCCTGACGAATTCCCGGGGCCAATTTTGGCTGTAAGAATAGGCAGAAAGATGTGGACAAGCTGAAGGTCATATGACCATTGTACTCCTTTTTTTCCCCTCCCCATAATTATCATAAGTAGAATTTTTTTATGGTGCCCATCCACCCGTGAATAAAGCGATACCTGGCCATTGATGAGTAATTTTTAGTAGTAATATTGATCCCCGGTCACAAACAATGAATATATATACTGACCTGGAATGCGGTCAAGCCCTTCCTGGTTTTTAGCAGCCAGGATGAACATGATAATGAAGCATGTCACTATAAGAGTGAGTGAGGGTTGAATATAAAAAGGAAAGCCTTTTCCTCCCCTGTATTTTAAGACACCCCACTATTTTACTTCGGCTCTGTGGGTTGACTTGTGTATGGGCAGGCAAATACTTTTTTGTTTTGAAGAAACTACAGACAATAATAATCTCAGCACCAAGACTCATCATCGACCTCCCTAGATGGACCGACAACACACAACAACTGAAGAAGCTAACGTGGCTCCAGATCCAGAAAAGATGCCAGTTCAACATGTTGATCCACACATAAAAACCCCTGCACTATGAAGGACCAGCATACATCAACAAACGCATGACTTTCCACCAACCAACCAGACACCTGCCGCTTCCTAATTGTACTGATTCTAAAATATTATGTTGATCAACAAATCAAAAAATCTGCCTGTTAATGAACTTCATCTGGATTTTTATAGGAAAAGGCAAAAGCAATAATGAGGGAAAATGACATAAGATGGCAGGGTCAGCATTCGCTTTTTCAGCAGAGACACAATCAACATCCTTTTTCACTTGGCCAGTACTAGTGCATTTGTGATAAAATGATCACAGATTTTCAGGAGAGGAGTAGCCATGCAAGGAGCTACAGACTACCAGATCACAAGGGTATTCAGGTCCAGAGGTGAACCAAATGTAACTAAGCTCACCAGTTCCAAAAATGCCTTACTGCTTAACTGTTCAAACCTACAAAGCAGAGGCATTTCAACTGCATATGGTAAGCAGGACTCGTCATATGAGTCCATCATCCAGACCACACAACAGGATTTATTAGGCAGAATTCCAAACCTTTGAAGGACAAAGAAGTTTATCATACAATTCATGTGTGCACTCAAAGGTCTGACTAGTGCATGACGGAGATGAAAGAGAATGAAACACCGAAAGAATCTCTTAGGAGGAGTTGCAAGCACCCGGAATCCTATTTGCAAAGCAATTAACCTCGGCAGATTGTATCAGCTATTTAGAAGCCATCTTGAGTTCAGATCTGGCCTCCAGGTCATAATTGATTCGCCAAGCCTTTTTAGTTTTTTACAGCTAACTTTGTCTTCTCACAATTATTTCTAGTTAGGGTACCATTTATAAATTTAAAAACTAATGTAACAGTTTTATTAAAATACAATTACAATATAAAATGTTTGTTGAATTAATTCTATACATCACTTTTAATAATTTTTAACACATTAAAAAAATATATTTTTTGCTTTAGGTGTGTTTTTATAATTTAACTTCAGAAAAAAAATCATTTAATATATTCAATAGAATACAATTTTCAATCTAAGTTAATTTAACAATCCTGTAACATTTTTATTTTTTTCTAAAATTATAATATAAATATAAAAAATTATTTAAGATTAATATTTTTAAATGCAAATATGTGTTCTACTTTTTTTAAAGGCTTAGATTATTTTACAATTTTTCATACAATTTATCCTTTGCAGCTCTCTGCCCCGGTGACAGAGACCTCTGCCTATATGTGAAACACGACTAGTAGTAATGTAGTAATTAACTTATTTGTTTGCATAATTAATAAATTAATTTAAATACATTAGATTACATTGAAATTCATGCTTAAAGATTTCTTTAAAAATCCCATCTAAAGTAATTTGTTTGTATATCATTATTAAGTATTGTAAATTCCAAAATGTATGTGTAGAATTAGTTACATTAATTTATAAGTGAAAAAAGGTTTTAAAAATATTTAACATTGTTTTATTTATTTTTCAAATGTATACAATTAGAACATTCAATTGAATTTATATATTCAATTATTTTCTATGGGGGTTGTTGTGGTATCAGTGGTTAGTGTGTGGTGCTGGACACATTACTGTTCCTTTGAATGTAGTAACTTTAAACTTGTAAATGGGTCTCCAACCCTTGTTTCAGGTAGAGACCTACAAACTGTGAATAGAGATAAGTAGTAAACTTACTCAAAAGTGTAAGAGTAAATGTGCATATGAAGATTTAATCCTGTGACTCGCGACGTGAGTGTGCTCCGCTTCCTTATATGTATATTTCTTATGACTGTCAGGTACAAACACTGCAGTATTGTTTCTTTTGTGCAGTAATTTGAATTCCAGGTTTCAGTTTCTATGATGACTTGTCCTTGCAATCGAGGTGAGTGAAAATTCGGCTCCGCTGGTGAGTTTACAGAGTTTTGCCCACTCCACGTTCTACACGGAATACGGAGTTCCAGCAAAACTCTGCCAACTAATGCGTGGCTGAGTTTTTTCTCGCATGCAGTTTGCCAGTGTTAAAGCAAGAGAGAATGTGTGTCCCATAGTGAGATTTTCAGGCACTAGAACACCTTCTGGCGAGATTTCTCAACGTGGTTGAGAAAGCTGCCACTCACTTAGAAAATCTACTCGAGCAGCAGAAAGAAGCAGCACCCTCTGGCACGTCGCGTGGTGTGGTTCATGCTGATTTTACCGCGTGGAACAAGCTCCTGGGACTAAAAATCAGTGCGAGCAGCACAACATGCTGAATTTCACCAGCTTGCGGAAGTCCACACAATTCCGCAAAGTGAAACTTCCTGAGTACTGCCCCCCCTACCTAGAATTGTGCTGTTTCTTCCCATGTGGGGGGTCTTTCATTGTTTGTCTGCTGTCCTGAAGATGGCACCTTGTTGGGAGAAGCTGACCTATCTGTCTGGGTCACTGGAATTGTTTAATTTCCGATTGAAATTGGTGAAAGGAAAAACAGTCAATCAGACTCTGCTGTGTTTAGGAACCAACAAAATTCAAATGCATTTTCCTTGTCACAGATTACGATCCAGAGCAGACAGGCTTCACGTAATGTGTGCAGTGTCTCAGAATCCGCAATGGTCGCTAAAACATTCTATACTGCTCACTAGAATCAGAATACGTTTATTGTTTAGTTAATTAAAACCATAACAATGTACCAATGAGTTGCGATGCATGGCACCGTTAAAAAGTCCATAAAATATATTCTCCTGTTTTTTTGTGCTTATTAAAAAAGAAAAACAATTTCTTATCACAAAAGTTTGCACTTCATCCTGTTACAAGTAAAAGAGACATTTAAAAAAAAAATTAACTAATACATACAAACATAGTATCTAAAGTTTCATCGTGCTGCTCTTTTTACATTATCTGATCGTATGTTCAGTAATAATTTATTAGTTGCATTTGCACGGACCTAGCTTGGTGGACAGAAGAAACTGGCCTTTCTGCCAGGCCACTAGCCTTCTTTCAATTCTTCCTCGTGTTTGGTTAGAAATGTAATCAAACAACAGTTGAGCTGTGGATCTTCCGGATCGAGACATTTTAATATTGCAGTTCTACAGGAGCGAATGCCTCTTGCATTGAATGGTCCCTTTAGCAATTTCCGGCGATCCTCGCTTAGAGCTGGGCAGATGCAAACTAAGTGAATAAAATCCTGTATTGGCGACCCACAAAGGCTACATGAATTTGGGCCCTGGTATTTCCAACTTGGCTGGTCTGCAATTGATGGCAATTTACCAAAGCGTATTGCTATAAACTTAGACCTTAAATAGTTGGAAAAAGGCTGACCCAAATATGACGCTGGTTGCAATTTCATATAGGATTGCAGGACCATCCATGCGTGGGCCCGCTTGCTCAGGATGACCTTATCCTCAAGTAATGAGTGTTGCTTTGCTTCCTTCTTCAAGATTTGCTGGAAGGTGGTAAATGGAAGATTCTGCTGCCAAAGGTCTACCATATTAGTGGACTGTAATGAAGAGTGAAGATATTTGGAGTAGGCAGACTGCGGGTCGCATTGTAACGCATTCCAGAGTGCATTATTGATCTCATTTTCTCGGTTGCACCAGACTTTGTACCAGGCTTTTATCGTGACATATCTTCTGTGCAGCTGTTGCTGTTGTAGCCCAAATTCCAACCGAACCTGCGCCGGTGAGGCATTATCCGGAAGCGAAAATACTTTTTTATATGCTCTCGTTTGGAGTCTATCCAGCGTTGTGGCGTCTTTCCCATACTGATATTGTTGGAAATGAGGGTCAATTGGAATGTGGTAATTTACATCCTGAAGATCCAGGGTGCACATTAGATGTCCCTTGATCACCAAGGAGATCACCCTCTGCAGAGTCTCCATTTTGAAGGGCAGGGGCTGCACAAATTTGTTGAGCGGCTTCAGATCCAGTACAATCCTGAAACCTCCTGTGGACTTTGCCACTAGAAAGATTATGGAGTAAAAACCTCTGCCCTTCTCCTTCTGAGGAACTTCCAGAATGGCTCCCTTCTGCAGACGAGAGGGAATTCCCTGAGACAGAGCCAACCTCTTCTCTACCTAGGATGGCAAAGGAATTGGATGGATCCCTGAAGAAGATGGAACTCCACAAACTCAATCCTATAACCATGTCTCAAGATGTCCAACACCCAAGCGTCTGAAGTAGATCCCTCCCAGGCCTGGAGGAAATGCTGGATCCGACCTCTGACCACACACTCATGATCCTCCACCATATAACCAGGAACGAAGTTTTGGGGAAACTTAGCTTTCCTGTCTCTACTGATCCCAGCTTGAAACCTCCCTTGCGATCAGGGATACTGCCTCTGGGACAGTTGATGAAAGGGAGATTTAGGTTTCACAGTCTACTTGTCAAGGGAAGCAAGTTTTAGGGAGGAAGAATGCTTCTTCTCTTCAAATAACTTGTGGAGTGTATCCTCCGATTCCGATCCAAGCAGTTGATTGCACTGAAAAAGGAGCCTGAGAAATGACGACTTCTGGGCTAAATTACTCCCCCAGTCTTTAAGAACCAAGGCCGCCACACAAGCCCCACCGGACAATGCTGAAACCATCACCGCACCAAAGGAGATATCCGACAAATACTCCACCTGACGTTCGATCTGTTTCAAACAACCCCGAACAGACAGACGTGACATCCAAGGATCGATACAAGGCCTTAATGTCGGAAATCAGGGATTGAGCTACATAGGTTCCGTAGATGTCAGCCCATAGGACCAGATGTGACCTAGAATACACCTTCTTGAGGGAGGCATCAACTTTCTTGTCAACCGCATCCTTTATCACAGCATCCTCCGCCAAGGATGTTCTCCCCACCAGACTGGCCACAAAAAAATCAATTGAAATAAAGTCTGGCAACTACTTCTGCAGGTCTTGTAAAGGATATAATTTGCCCATGAATCTAGGAAGTATAATTTTGTCAGGATCCTTCCATTCTCTCTTAAGGACCTAAGGGTGGACAGGAACATCAATGGGCGCCGAACTCTGAAATTGGCGCAGGAGTAAACCAGCAGACTGTAATAGTTAACATGCATAAGTATTTGCCCGGCACATTCAGAACTTAAGATGTGTTCTTCGTTCTAGAGTGTTTGTGTGAGCTGGGCATGTTAGCTCTAGAATCTGGGGAGTTCAGTTGCTGTTGGGACTAGGTGGATAGGACGTTTTATGTTATAGATGTATACTTTCAAATAAAGAAGAAGCTGTTTTACCTCTACCAGATTCGGAGTACTTCATTACACTGGCGACGATCTGGCGGAAAAAGGACCTCTACATCTACTTAGGATTAACTTGGAAGCGTCCTAACACAGCCGACTTCAAAAGTGTAAGGTACTGTTTGCGCGAAACCTGCGTACTCTTCCCAACCTTGTCTGACACCTAGCGCTCTACATTTTTGCTACCAGCACTTTTGTTCACTATTTATAATTCACCAAAATAGTTGAACCCTCTGCCGTTACCAGCTCGCGCCTAACGCACCGCCTCGCGGCTGCCATTCCACCGCTCGTCCATCTTACTGAGAATTCTCTGCGCGTTCATCTTGCTGACAATTATGTCAGGGCGTCTCCCTGACAACCCTGCGGAGACCTTCGTCATAGCGCCGCTGCGCTGCTCATGCAGTCTCCCAATTAACAGAGTCGCACGCAATCTCACGCGCCCTCTTCCTGGTATCCTTGGAAACAGGAGTCAACAAAGGGACATACTCAGCCTTCCAGTAAACAGAGGTGCACGCAATTCCATGCGCACTTGTATCCCTAGCAACAAGAATCAATAAAAGATGCGCAACCTTACGTTTCTACTCGGTTGCCTGCTCGGGAATCTCTGCACTGTTTGTAAGCAACACTTCAGTCTGCCTGTTTTATCTTTTCAGCACACAGCTACTCGTACCTGTCTGCTTTCAACAAGCAAAGTAATAGCTTTATCAACAGTGACAGGCACACTTTAAATATTAAAACTCAAGCTCCTTCAGGCGGTACGTACACTTACATTGCCTAACGACACTTCAGACTGCCTGCTTTTTTTCAGCACTCAGCTACTCGTCCCTGTCTCCTTTCAACAAGCAAAGTAGCAGCTTTATCAACAGTGACAGGCACACTTTAAATATTAAAGCTCAAGCTCTTTTCAGTGGTAGGCACACTACAAGTGGATACTTTTCCTACAGTGACAGGCACACTACAAAAGTCGAAGTGCCTTCATTCTTTTGCCTATCTTGAATTTGCTCTTCTATGGTGACAGGCACACCATGGTTATTTCTGCCTGCCATAAATATACTCTTCAACAGGGATAAGAACACCATTTTATCTTTTCTGACGTACAGAATATTTAACTCAGGCTCTACATATAACCATGCCTATCTTGTTTGTATAAACTGCATTCTTCCATGGTGATAGGCACACCTTGTATGTGACATTATTTGAAACTCTTATTATTATACCAAGATGCAAAACGTCACACCACCTCCATTTTTTCTCACAAATCCAGGAGAACCAACTATTCGCTGGTCCAAGTGAAAAAAGGTTTTCCTTAATTATGCTAGAGTTTGAAATACACTTTACTCTTGCACTGTTTGGGCTCTGAGGGACAAGAGGTGTATGAACACTTACCTGATCTGAGTGATGGCGAGTCAGATAGTCTAAATGAATTTGAGATATGTTTAAAAAAACTTGATAAACATTACCTTCCAAAGGTGAGTACCATTTTAGAGAGATACCACTTTGCAAAGCGAGTACAAAAATCTCAAGAATCTGTTGAAGTATATGTGACAGATGTAAGAAAACTAGGCTCAACGTGCAAATTTGAGGGCTCTCTCGATGAACGCATTTGTGACCAATTCCTGTTAGGTTGCAACATAGAGAGAATTAAGGATGAGTTGTGGCAAAAGGATGACCCAAAATTGGATGAGGTTATCTTAATCGCAAAGAGAATTGAGCACTCTCCTGCCTATGTAGAGGTCATAAAGAAAGAGAATGGCTCTTCAGGTGATAAAGTACAAGTGTGACAAAATCTGCGACAAAAGTTTTTTTTAAACAAACTGAACCTTTGACTCTTAAATGTAAGAAGAGTTTTATGGGGAAATGCTTCAGCTGTGATATGGTTGGCCATTTGGCTAATGATAAGTCATGTCCTGCCTTAACTTCCAAATGTCATAATTGTGGGAAAATAGGTAATGTAGCAAAAGCTTGTAGAGCTCAGAAATATAAAAATAATAAGCATGTGAGAGAAATTTGCTTACAAAATGTAACTGATTCAGATGGTGATGAGTTACACTGTGGAGAGATTTTCCTTCAGGTCGGTCTGAACAAGGGTAAAAGCCCCGTTGACAAGGTTCCAGTGAATGGTCATTCCATCAATATGCTCTTTGATTCTGGGGCTAAAATTACTGTAATTCCAAAATTTTCTTTTGACACAACGTTGAAAGGGAAAGTGAAGGTTTTTAAACCTGATATCAAACCACTTGCATATGGTGGACAACCTATAAAACTATTTGGTTATTTTGTGGGTGATATCGAATAGAAAGGAAGACTGACTGCGGGAAAGATTTATGTCTCCTTTAGAGGGGACAACATTGTCAGCTGGATTCATCAGGCTGATCTAGGAGTGATTTTGGTTCCAGGTGGTGATCCCTGTATTGTCCTAAAGGACATCTCCCCCTTTTCAGTTTCAGGAGATGTTGATGCTACTGAACTTTTGAAAATTGATCAGGTGGGTGACTTACCTAGTGAATTTGAATAAGTTTTAAGTGAGAAATTAGGCCGTCTCTCAGGCTATACATATAAGATCACCCTTAGAGCTGATGCCACCCCTGTAACCTCTTCCTCATATGTTTTCCCACGGTTTCAACAGCACACGGGAAAACTCAGCCCAAGAACTGTACCTGAACCAGCACGATACAGCAATCAGGGGAAAACTGACAAAATGAACCACTACGTGGTACTCACCCCGAGGCCGGCATATATAGACATCCTTAATCCCCAGACAAGCAAAAAACAGCGACACCGGCTCGCATAGGTGCACACTCCCCATACGGTGCACCTGCGCAGAGCCCAAATAGTCCCAATCAAGTAGTCAAGTATTGCAAGAAGCATGCCCTTCTTTTCGCGCTATTCTGCCACAAACATACCGTCATCAGCACACATGTCTCCCTGCAAGCCCAGCAGCCAAGGAGACGTGCAAATTTGTAGGCCGTCACTGCCAGCCCGCTGCCTTGACTGTCGACCACAGCACCACATATCGCCACTCCAGCCTCACAGGAGCAGCTCCCACATCCTCGTCCCTGCTATTCTGTCGACAGATAGAAAAAAAAACAGAAAGAATGCTGGATAAGTACGTCTTAAGTACTCACGGTGGGAGGGGGAATAGGGGTAGGGTTCCCAGTGTTCCTTTTGTTCTTTTTTTCTGTCTGCGAGATAGATATATCTCACGATGTAATGAATGGGACGATGACAAGGGGGACCTGTGGGAAATTACTGATTCCCCTAGTAATTCCTCATTTCTTAGAGGTCTCTCAAGGTTCCCAAATAGTTTTGACCCTTTGAAATTACCAGTACTCCTAGTATTGGTAACTCTTGCTGGAGAAGTTCCCGGGAGGATTTTCATGACCATCAGAATGAAGGTCTAAGTAACAAGCTTCCAGCTTCATTATGAGTGTTCCCTGATGATAACTGCACACCTGGTAAATACAACGTAGGCCCTATTCCAAGTTTGTCGGTATAGGGTGGCAAATAAATGCCATTACCTAAAGATGAGTTATTTACCACTTGTGGTAAGTACCACCAATACCAAGGGGCATATTCACAAGGACTTATCGCCGAGTTATCGCCACCTTAGCGCATCAAAAGTGGAGACAGATTTATCGCCCCATTCACAAGCGGGTGCAAACTGCAGACATCACCAGTATACCCGCGATAACTGCCACAAATTTTATCCCCACGGGTGACACCACCAACTAACCCTAATGAGATGCAGAGTAGGTGTTCCTGTGCAAAAACCCACGAAAACACCACTACACCACTTTCACAACGAACTGCCAGATCCCCGATGCAAGTCAAAACCACGTGATAAGCCGCTGTAGCAGCAGGTATTTAACACCTGCCTCTTGCTGGTGTTAAGCAGGACGACTACCTGCAGTAGGCAACGGAGCCCCGCACACAGCCACCCGAAGAACAACCGACACCATGGAGCTACTCATCATGCAGCTTGGAGCCCCAACAGGGCCACAACACCCACCGCCACCACCCCCAGGACCACCTCCACCCCCAGGACCCGGACCGGCACCCCCCGACCACCACAGAGGCAGCGCAGAGTAAGACAGCGGACCTACCGAAAACGCACTAGTCTCACAGACCTAACGCCCGAGGAAGTCATTGCCCACTACAGGCTCAAAAGGACAACCATCCTCCGCATCATGACCCACATCGGCCACAGGCTGACGGTCCCAACACAGCTGACAACCAACATCCCTCCGCAGACAAAGCTGATGGCTGTGCTGCACATGTTGGCCTCTGGTACCTTCCAACCAACAACGTCCAGAGTCGGAGGAGTCTCACAGCCAGCCCTAGCAAAGTTCCTCACACCTGTCCTGGATGCCATCATCAGCTTCAGACCCCAGTACCTTCACTTCCCCCACACTGCGCAGGAACAGCTGAAGACCAAGCAAGGCTTCTAAGGCATTGCTAGATTCCCACACGTGTTGGGGGCCATTGACTGCACACATGTCCTACTTGTGCCCCCTGCGGACACTGCACACATCTACCGCAACAGAAAGCACACGCATTCCATCAATGTGCAGGCAATAGTGGACCACCGGGGAATGTTCACCAATGTCGTCGCAAACTACCCAGGCAGTGTGCACGATTCCTACATCTTCCGACAGTCCATCATCAACCAGCGCTTCCAGGATGGCACCTATGGAAATGCACTGCTCGTTGGTAAGTACCAAATCAACACACCACACACCTCAAAGCCACCATCACACAACGCACAACTGTGGGAATGCACACGTGGCCAAACCACATACAACATGTCAATCAACATGCCCACCTACCAGACACGACAACACAACTCCATTGGGATCCTGGGCTTCCCATGTACACAAGCCAGCTATATCATGGCACCACAGCCACACAACAGCTGAACGTGTAGAGAGGCGGAAAGCAGGCATGTGCGAAAGAGGCAAGTGACCCATGAATGGGAATGTACACAACGACAAGTGTGGCATGAATGTGCAGGACAGACCTGGGCATGCAAACCACAGATATGTCCATGCAGACATTAACTGCTGGTGTCTGGAGAGTAGTGAACAGTGGACGCAACCATGTCACCCCAGGCTGTGGGTTAGATCGTGGAAATTGTGCTCGCTGTCCCCTCCCTGTGTGCATGAGCGTAGTGGGTTGGCCCAGCTTACACCAGGCCTGCGCAGGGGTGTGGATAAAAACACTGTGGTGCTGAGCGTGGTGCTCTCCCGGAATGGCCAACGTCACTGCCAGGGTGGCGCCTCTCAGCCCGCCACAAGGCCGACACCGTGAGCAGCGGGGCCTGCGAGCCTGTGCGCCTGCTGCACTCCAGGCCGCCGATACCCAGACCCGGCTTGCCCGCCCCAGCGCTCCAAGGCCGCACTGCTCACCTGCCGACACCGTCGTGTGTCGAAGAGGGCCCACCACGTGCCGGTGCTAGCTCCAAGACCCATGCCCGCGACCTTGGCAGCCTCCTCAGACCATCGCTGTCCTCCGTGACACAGGCCCCCAGGAATCCTCATTCGTTGACATACTCCACCGGCCTACACTGCAGTCCAGTATGTCCCACATCTAGAACTGAGTCTTGATTAGTCAATGGCAGAGTTCATGCCAGTGAATGCAGGGAGAGGAGTGAGAGAAAGATGCGTTTCAGTCCGGTGGAAACACGGATCACCGTTACGGAGGAGATCGACCACTAGCAAGGACTGACCTGGTGCCACTAACCCTGTGCGCCGTGAGACACCGTCAGCCTCCGGCAGAACATTGTTGGTGTCTGAGCCTGTGGCCTGGGGGTTGTCATCAGCAACTGGCAGGTGCGGACTTGGTGTTTGGCATGAGTCTGTGGCATTCATATCCGCCATGTTGCCGGACACAGCTGGTATGTGCCCTCTGCATCATGCCCTGGTGGTACACCTCCCACTCTCCCCTGAGACACTCCGCGAAAACCACCTTTGATACATATGAGACCCTGCTCTGCCCTCATGACCCTACCCCAGTGTCCCGCAAGTCAGCATCCTGTGGCGGTAGGCCAGTGTCGGCCGCTGTGCATCCGGGGCCACTAACTCTGTGCAACTCACGTCATGGTCCCTTGCTGTTCGAACATTGCATTCCTGAGTGCCTGATGACCGTTGACGTTGTTGCCAGCACCAGCTACTCCCTGAGGGCTGGCTTACACTCACCCCACACACAGCCAGCACAGGCATCACTGGACTAGTGGGCCTCCCAAAACATCATGCTGAACCAAGTATTGACTCTTTTCTCTCTGCACTGTCACAGGTGATCAAGGATATGCACTCTGCCCTTGGATGATGACACCCCTCCGAGACCCGAACACACCCGCCCAGAGGCAGTACAATGCGGCCCACATACGCACCAGGGGCATCGTGGAATGCACATTTGGCGCGTTGAAGTCACGTTTCAGGTGCCTGGACGTCACAGATGGAAGGCTCTTGTACAGGCCAGACATCGTGTGCAAGATGATCGTTGCATGTTGTGTCTTGCACAACATCTGTGTACGCACCAATGCCCCATGGATCCAAGTTCCAGAAGTACCGGACGATGATGAGGACGATGGGGCAGGTGGCGCACATCCCACTGCAGCTGCGGCAGGAATAGCCCGTAGGAACACCCTCATTGCCAATTTCTTCACACGAGCACGTCACATTGTGGCCGTCCCTGGCAATCATGGGACAGTACAAAATGTCCACAAGCACAGCATGTGTGAATAAAAAATATTTGCAGGTTACAGGTTATACTTGTACATTGTCATGTCACAGTTTCCTGCTGTGCCAGATGTGATTGGCCATGTTGTGCACATATGCGGCACCAGTTGTGTCCTGTGTTCTGTTGTGGAGGTGTTGCTGTTTGTACCACGATGTTGTCAATGTCGAGGTGCACTTATTCTTATGTGCGTATGCTGCACGGTGGGTGAGTCGCTCCTGCGGCTCTGATTTGGCTGCCACTTATCCCTTTCATGCGGTGTGCCTTTCAGTTCTGTGCTTCCACAGTGTTGAGATGTTGCAGACTTGGGTAACTTGTGCTCTTTGTCGAGTTGTGACTCTTGGGCATGGTTTGTCTGCAGATGTGTGGTTGACGTCAGGGGTTGTTTGTGCAGGTGGTTGTGTCCGAGTGTGACCTGCTCCTTTCCGGTTGTGGTCCGCACTCAGCCACCTCAGTGTCGTGCCGTGAACATTGTCATGATGATTGGACTGCAGCCATGCTACTCGTCATGTGGTGTCTCTTGCATTGTCAGTGTGGCTGACGTATATGCATGTTTGCTGTGTTTCGCACATGTGCATGTGTTGGTTGTGTGATTGTTGATGTGTTGGGTGGGTGCCCCTTTGGGCACATGGTGTACGTGGGACTACTTGGTGTTTGTGTGTGTGCTGAAGTGTTCCCGTGGGATCAGGGACATGATCCTGAGTCATTGTGGGTGTGCAGTGTGCTCTGCTTAATTGTGCATGTGTGCCATTGTGCCCATCTCCCCCGTCCCCCACTCCCTGGTCGGTACGCACCCTGTTGATGTAGTGTCGGGTCATGTTGGGCAGTGTCCGGATCCCCAACTCCTGTCACCGTCTCCCGACTGATGACTGTGGCCACCATCTTCTCCATGTCATTCAGCTCCTGGTGTTCTGCTGGCCCCCCTCCTCCGAAGTGTGTTGCTGCTTTCATGTTGGCAGCGAGTTTCTGCTTGGTTTTGACATTCACATCAATCCAGCGCCTCTTGTCCTCTTCCATTGTCCTCCTCGGCGCTGCGACGGCATTCACATGGTCCGAGATGGTGTGCCATCTTTGACTCTTTGTTGCCAATGACACGTTGGAGGTGACGTACAGTTGGTGGTGGTGTTCTATCTCATCCGTGACGATAATCGTGTTTTCCTGCAGACTCTACCCCGTCTTCCTCTTCCTCTTCTCATTGCCCTTCCACGACCCCTGGATTCCTGGGTGTTCCTACTTGGGGATTGTGGGGTTCATGTTGTCCTCTGCAGTCGGTCAGGGTGCATCCGTGGTACTCTGCAGTTCATTTCCTTTTTAGTGGCATTTTCCGTATGCTGTTCTTGTGCTTTTTCCCGCATTACGCGTGGGTATTGCTGGCCTCTCGCTGGTTATCAATGTTTTCTTATCGCGTTTGGGCCCATCGCGTCTTTTTACGCGTTGGGGCTTGTGTTTTTATCGCCGTCGCGGTGATTGTATCGCGGACATTGGCCACGGTTTCGGGAGGCTATCGCATGGTACCACCGTGTTTTGAATTCCACGTTAACACTGGGTTATTTTCCCGCGATAGACTGCGATGTGTAAAGTTGCGTTAACATTTTTTGGAGATGTTTAGCGCACGTTCTTGTGAATATACCCCCAAGTTTCTTAAAGGATAAGGGGGCATAACATGGGAAATAGTTTTTTACTCAATTAATTCCACTTATTTTGTCTTTTTTCTGGGCTTTTGTCCCTTATAAATTTCATCAGATTTCACCTCCTAGAATTTATCCTGGAATGTAGCAGGGAAAATTTGCGAGAGTGTGATAATTGTCACACAAGTCGTAATTACGATCCTTCTGCAAACTACTGTTTTCACAGGGATTGAAATTTCGCCCTTAATGTGTAATGACGACCACAGAGTTTGCAACTAATTCTGTAGGCATAAGCTCATAGGAATGAGCCCCTTAGTATTGTCCGACTGTTGCTTTTATTCTCGTCAGACTGTGGTATTTAAACTCAGGGATGTTGCAGATAGCCTTATAGACTGAGATTTTATGTCGTATTTAATGTTTCTATGTCATTCAGGTTTTCAGCTCTTAGATGTTCATCGTTCAATACATACTCTTCAAGGTCAGCAGCTGGACTGCAAGCCCTGTTCCCTTCCATGTGGTTGGTTTTGAACAGCTCCCATAGGAAATGTTCTTCCTCGTCTAACAAACATGGCTTCACCTTGCTCTCAGGTCAAGAACAAATAACATCATTTATCGTTTTGTAGGCCTATCCGCATCAATAACAAGTCTACAGTTGTGAAAAAACATCTTTGTAGCATTTCTTCTATAGGCTATGTTTATTTGAATGTTTCCAGGCTCCAAATGTTTTAAGAAATTTAGAACGAAATCAAAGTTCATGATTTTTTTTATTGTAATCGTGCATAACCCAATGTCCAAACACTACTATTTAATTCTTTTTTGAAAATAAATATTTAAACTAATACACATTTAATGTATCTTTACAATGCTTGCACAAAACCGCATGTAGTGTGAACACAATTTGTGCTCTAATGGCCAATAGCAATTGTTTTGAAATTAGCCTTAGAGAACACAGTCTACTTCACATTTTTATGTTTGGGTTTGTTATGTTAGTGGTGAGAATAAATATTTGATTTGCTTAGTTGAAAAATTAGTAGGAGTGTAAGTTTGTTACTGCATTTCAAAAGAATGGCTTTTTTTTACATGAGTTAAAACGCTTTATTTGGCCACAGAAAAAGGTGAAAACGTAGCCATTCATTTTTTTAGTTTGTCAGTTTAATTTAATATATATGTAGCTTAAACTCTAGTGATGAACGAGAAAGTAAAAATATTTGTGAAGTATAGAATAGAATAAAGGATTTGAACTTTCTGCATTTTTCTTCCCTGCCCATTGGGGGTTCGGCAGGGCCTAGCCATAAGCCAGGCCCTGCGTCCAACTCCATGCAGAATGTGGGGTTTAGGAGATTTGCAGCCCATGAGGGTTTGGGGGCATGACCTTTTATGGCTGGTATATTTCTGCTGTGTGGGCTGTAAGGGTTTAGAAGGACATTCTATCATCATAGTCCAGAATGTCCTTATACCTTTATAGTTCACTATAACGTGCCATTGTAGTCATTAAACCCCAAATCTTAGTAGACTGGTTCTGTGCACAACCTCTCATGGACATCTTACTCCCTCCACATACCCAAGCCCCCTTAGGTGACCAAAACTCCATGCACAAAGGCCTTCCTTCTGTTCCAAGCCCTTTGCAGACAGCTTACTCCTAAGGGCAATCAACACCCACAGATGGGCAAGCCTCTGCTGTGCAGAGACTGGGCCCTGAAAATAAATCATTGCAGACAGCCCACTCCTTTGAAACAACCAAACTCCCTGCGTGCACAGCCTTCATCCTGTGCTGAACCCTTCACAGAAATCCCCCATAGGCAACTATCCACACACAGATGGGCAAGCACCTGCTGTGCACAGTCTTCACCCTGTCCTCAATTCTTGATGGACAGCCCATTCCTTCTAGGCACCCAAGCCCCCTTCAGTGGCCCAAATCCCTAGTGTGCATGGCCTTCACCATATGCCGAACCCTACACAGACAGCACAGCCAGCTGTGCAGTGGTGGGCAAACCAATGAATCAATCAATCAGGGGTTTATATAGCGCACTACTCACCCGTGAGGGTCTCAAAGCGGTGAGGGGAGGAGGGGCAGCTCCGGATCAGTCGAAGAGCCAGGTGTTGAGGTCCTTGCTGAAGGCGTGCAGGGTTGGGGAGCATCGGATGTTCACAGGGAGCTCGTTCCAGGTCTTGGCTGCGATGTAGGAGAAGGCTCTCCCACCTGTTCTGTTTCTGCGGATGCGGGGGACCTGCCAGGGCGAGGTCGGCGGATCGGAGGTTCCTCTTGGGTACGTGGAAGGATACTCTCTCGTTGAGGTATTTGGGTCCGATGTTGTTGAGGGATTTGTAGGCGTGGGTGAAGAGTTTGAAGGTGACCCTCTTCTCGACGGGGAGCCAGTGGAGGTCTCGTAGGTGTTGGGTCATGTGTTCGTGACGTGGAGTCCCGAGGACGAGTCTGGCAGCGGCGTTCTGGATGGTCTGGAGTCTGTGCGTATAGGGCGTTGCCATAGTCCAGTCTGCTGGTTATGAGCACGTGGGTGACGGTCTTTCTGCAGTCAGGGGGGATCCATTTGAAGGTCTTGTGGAGGATGCGCAGGCAGTTGAAGCTGGTGGAGGCGACGGCGTTGACCTGGCGGTTCATGGAGAGGGAGGAGTCGAGGATGATGCCGAGATTTCGTGCGTGGTCAGTAGGGGTGGGAGTGTTCCCGAGGGTGGAGGGCCACCAGGTGTTGTTCCAGGCGGAGTTGCAGGGTCCGAGGATGAGGACCTCGGTCTTCTCTGAGTTGAGCTTCAAACAGCTGTCTTTCATCCAGGCTGCCACGTTCTTAATTCCTTCCTGGAAGCAGAGTCTGGTGTCTTCGGGATTCTTTGTGAGTGAGAGGATGAGCTGGGTGTCGTCGGCGTAGGATACAATGCTGAGCCCATGCTGTCTGACGATGGCGTCGAGGGGGGCCATGTAGATGTTGAAGAGCGTGGGGCTGAGTGATGAGCCTTGGTGGACTCCGCAGTTGATATCGGTGGGTTCGGAGTGGTAGGGGGGGAGTCTGATCCTCTGGATTCTGCCAGAGAAAAAGGATCGGATCCAATCGAGGGCGGTTCCTTATATCCCTGTGTCGTGAAGTCTGGCTGCCAGCGTGCGATGAGAGATGGTGTCGAAGGCAGCTTAGAGGTCTAGAAGGATGAGGGCCGTGGTGTGTCCCTGGTCGAGTAGCATGCGGATGTCGTCAGTGGCGGCGAGGAGGGCGGTCTCGATGCTGTGGTTGCTGCGGAATCCAGACTGGGAGGCATCTAGGATGGACTTCTCTTCGATGAAGGTGGTCAGCTGGGCGTTCACGAGTCGCTCGGTGACTTTGGCCGCGAAAGGGAGGAGAGAGATGAGTCGGTAGTTTTTCCGGTCCGTTGGGTCGGCCATGTGTTTCTTGAGGAGGGGTTTTACCTCCGCCCGCTTCCAGTCGTCTGGGAAGATGCCGGACCTGAAGGAGGTGTTGATGGTCAGTCCCAGTTCGGGTGCGATCGCGGCGGCGGCCCTGTGGAATATGTGCAGAGGGCAGGGGTCCGTTGGTGCTCCTGAGTGGGTTTTCTTCATGGTAGCGGTGATGTGTTCAACGGTAGCGGGTTTCCAGGTCATGATGGTTGGTTTATCGGCAGCGTTGGGTGGGGTGGTGATGTCCGGCGTTGGTTCACTGAAATTGTCATAGAGGGCCTTGATCTTCAGATGGAAGCATGAGCTGAGCTTGTCGCAGAGTTGCTGGGAAGGTGTGACGTCCGTGGCTTCGCTGGGGGTTTTGTGAACTGTTGAATGATGTTGAACTGTTCCTTGGCGTTGGTCGCGTTGGTCTGGACTTTGTCTCTTATGAAGGTCCGTTTGGTGTCCCTTATGCGCTGGTGGTATTCCCTCCGGGCGCTTCTGTGGTTGTGCCGTGCTTCCGCGGTTTTCTGGTTTTGCCAGGTTTTCTCTGGCGTCTGCAAGAGCGTCTGGCTTCCTGTAGTTCTGTGGTGAACGATGCGGCCTTCAGCGGGTGTTGTTTGGCGGGGTGTCGGAGGGGTGCGATTTTGTCAGCGCAGCGGGAGATCCAGCGGTGAAATTCAGTGACTGTGGAGTTGGTGTCGGTCGTGGCGCTGGGGGGGTCTTGGAGGAGGGTGGTGATGAAGAGTTCCTCAGTGACCTTACTCCAGTTTCTTCGTGGCGGTCGCGGGGCGGGCTTTGGTGCGGTGGTGGTGTTGAAGGTGAAATGGATGCAGTGGTGGTCCGTCCAGAGAGGCTGGGTGGTGTGGCTGAAACGGATGTTAGTTCCTCCCGCGAAGATAGGGTCGAGGGTGTGTCCAGCTCTGTGAGTGGGCGTGTTGACCAGCTGCTTCAGTCCGAGGTTGGCGAGGTTGTCGAGGAGAGTGACGGAGTCGGGGTCGTTGCGGTTGTCGAGGTGGAAGTTCAGGTCCCCGAGTAGGATGTAGTCCGTGGAGGTGATGGCGTGGGGTGCGGCGAGCTCGGTGATGGCGGTTGCGGCCTGGGTGCGAGGTCCAGGAGGTCTGTAGATGAGGGTGCTGCGTAGCGTGGTCCTGGGGTTGGTCTGGATCTGGAAGTGGAGGTGTTCTGTGTTGGAGTGGGGGTCGCTCGTGCTGGATGTGGTGAGTCGGAGGGGGGTCTTGTGTGCGATGGCGATTCCTCCTCCTGGGTGGTGGGGGCGGTCCTTTCTCTGGATCTTGTAGCCGTCGGAGATGGCAGTGGCGATGTCGGGGCCGGAGGTGGCGTTGGTCCAGGTTTCCGTGAAAAAGGCGACGTCGGGCGAGAGGGTGTCGATCAGGTCCCAGATCTCTACGGCGTGTCGGTGCAGGGAGCGCACGTTGAGGAGTATGCATGTCAGGGTGTTGGTGGTCCATGCGTCAGGCGGGCCTTCGGTGGTAGAGGGGGTGCTGTCGATGGTGAAGGATCTGCAGCAGGCTCTGCACGAGAATTCTCCATGGGTGGTGTTCGGCGAGGATCTTACGCAGTCAGTGTGTCTTCCGGGATTGAGTGCGTTGAGGAAGGTAGAGTCGTAGTGGTGGGGCCTGGGAGAACCAGGGTTCCTGGCGCTGGTCGCGATCGGGTTGCGGACGGGCGCAGACCGGTTTGCCTTAGGCGCGCATTCGGCGCGACCGCGCAGCGGTCTGCATTATATAGGTGAGGGGCGCTCAGCTGGGAGGCGGGAAACGGGTGCGGGTTGGGGGGAGGGGCCGTGTCAGTACCGGTGGGAAGCGGGAGATGGGGACGGCGCGAGGGGACAGGACAGTTAAGGCAGCAACAGGGAATGAAAAAACGTCGGTATAATTACAGAATAATCACCAAGTAAAAACAGAAGAAAAATGCAAGGCAGGGGGCTCAGCGGCGGCGACGAAGCGCAGGAGCTGTCGGGGAGAGTGCAGGCCTGGGCATGGTGTTTACCCTGTGCACAACCCCTCACAGACAACACACTTCCTGCAGAAGTGCAATCCCCCGCTTAGGTGGCTAAACTCCTTCAGTATACAGCCTTTACCCTGTGCTGAACCTTTCACAGACAGCCAACCCCCATAGGCAACCAACTACACCCGGGTGGGCAGGCCACTGCTGTGCATGGTCTTCACCCTGTGCACAACCTCTCATAGACAGGCAACTTCCTCCAGACACTGAAGCCTCCCTTAGGTGTCCAAATCAGGTTAACAAAGAGAAATGTTTTCCTTTCTCATTTTTCCATTGTGCATGTATGTGTACTGCATGACACAGTCAATCAATCAATCAATCAATCATGTCACTTATAAAGCACACTACATACCCGCGAGGGTCTCAAGGCGCTGGGGGAAGAGGGGGGTGGTGCTGCTACTGATCGAAGAGCCAGGTCTTGAGGAGTCTTCTGAAGGCCAGTAGGTCTTGGGTCTGTCGGAGGTTGGTGGGGAGGGTGTTCCAGGTCTTGGCGGCGAGGTGGGAGAAGGATCTGCCGCCGGCGGTCGTTTTCCGGATGCGGGGGACTGTGGCGAGGGCGAGGCTGGTCGAGCAGAGCTGGCGGGTGGGGGTGTAGAAGCTGAGTCGTCTGTTGAGGTAGGCTGGTCCGGAGTTGTGGAGTGCTTTGTGTGCGTGGGTGAGGAGCTTGAAGGTTATCCTCTTGTTGACAGGGAGCCAGTGCAGGTCTCTCAGGTGGGGTGTGTTGTGGCTGCGTCGGGGGATGTCGAGGATAAGACGTGCAGAGGCCTTCTGGATGCGTTGCAGCCGTCTCAGGAGCTTAGCCGTCGTTCCTGCGTAGAGGGCGTTTCCGTAGTCCAGCCTGCTGGTGACGAGGGCCTGGGTGACTGTTTTTCTTGTTTCGGTGGGGATCCACTTGAAGATCCTGCGGAGCATTCGGAGGATGTTGAAGCAGGATGAGGAAACGGCGTTGACCTGCTTAGTCATGGAGAGTTTGGGGTCGAGGATGACCCCTAGGTTGCGTACGTGGTCGGTGGGTGGCGGGGCTGTTCGCAGTGATGTTGGCCACCAGGAGTCGTCCCAGGCTGAAGGGTTGGAACCAAGGATGAGGACCTCCGTCTTGTCCGAGTTCAGCTTCAGGCGGCTGGTCCTCATCCATTCGGCGACGGCCTTCATTCCTTCGTGGAGGTGGGCTTTGGCGGTGTGAGGGTCTTTGGTGAGGGAGAGGATCAGCTGGGTGTCGTCGGCGTAGGAGATGATGTTGAGGTTGTTCTGTCGGGCGACTTGGGCGAGGGTGCCATGTAGATGTTGAACAGCGTTGGGCTGAGGGAGGAGCCTTGGGGTACGCCGCAGATGATCTTGGTGGCCTTGGATCGGAAGGGGGCGAGGCGGACGCTTTGTGTTCTGCCGGAAAGGAAGGATGTGGTCCAGTCCAGGGCCTTCTCTTGGATCCCGGCGTCGTGAAGGCGTGTTCGTAGTGTGTGGTGGCAGACCGTGTCGAAGGCGGCTGATAGGTCCAGGAGGATGAGGGCTGCTGTTTCTCCGTTGTCTAGCAGGGTCCTGATGTCATCAGTGGCGGCGATGAGGGCGGTTTCGGTGCTGTGGTTGCTGCGGAAGCCGGACTGGGAAGGGTCCAGGATGTTGTTCTCCTCGAGGTAGCGGGTCAGTTGTTTGTTGACGATTTTCTCGGTGACCTTCGCGGGGAACGGGAGCAGAGAGATGGGTCGGAAGTTCTTGAGGTCCTTGGGGTCTGCCTTGGGTTTCTTGAGTAAGGCGGTGATCTCGGCGTGCTTCCAGCTTTCCGGGAAGGTTGCTGTCTCGAAGGAGATGTTGATTATTTTCCGGAGATGGAGCGCGATGGCTGTACTGGCTTTGTTGAAGATGTGGTGAGGGCACGGGTCTAGCGGTGAACCGGAGTGTATGGTGTTCATGATCTCGCTGGTGTCCTCGACGTTGATGTTGGTCCAGGAGAGCAGGCGGTTGGTGGTTGTGGGGGCAGTGGTCTCGGTGGTTGCCGGGGCGGTCGTGGTGTTGAAGCTGTCGTGGATGTCGGCGATTTTGCGGTGGAAGGAGGTGGCCAGTGAGTCGCACAGGTCTTGCGACGGCTGGATGTCGTTGGTGTTGGAGCTGGGGTTGGAGAGTTCCTTCACGATGTTGAAGAGCTCTTTGCTGTTGTGTGCGTTGTTGTCTAGGCGGTCTTTGAGTGAGGCCCTTTTGGCGGATCTGATGAGGTGATGGTGATTGCGGGTGGCGCTCTTGTGGGCGGCGTAGCTGTCCGCTGTCCATTCGTGGAGCCAGATCTTCTCCAGTTTTCGGCATGTTCGTTTGGAGGCCTGGAGGTCTTCGGTGAACCAGGTGGCTTTCTTGCTGGTGTGGCTGTTGGGCGGATTCTTGAGCGGGGCGAGGGTGTTGGCGCAGTCGTCGATCCACTGTCTGAGGTTGCGGGCGGAGGTGTCGGGGTCGGAGGGTTCGGCGGGTGGGCTCAGGGCGAGGGTTGTGGTTAGCTGGTCTTCCGTGACTCTGCTCCAGCAGCGGCGAGGCATTTGTTCGGTGCGGTGGTGCGTGGTGGGCTTCCTGTAGGTGAAGTGGATGCAGTGGTGGTCAGTCCAGTGGGGTTCGGAGGTGTGGTTGAAGGAGACGTGTGGGCTTGCGGAAAAGATGGAGTCTAGCGTGTGGCCGGCGGCGTGGGTGGGTGTAGTCACGAGCTGTCTGAGTCCGAGGGTGGCGAGGTTGTCGATCAGGGTGGTGGAGTTGGTGTCCTTGTTGTTCTCGAGGTGGAAGTTCAGGTCCCCGAGGAGGATGTAGTCCGTGGAGGCGATGGCGTGTCTGCTGACGAAGTCAGCGATGGAATCGCTCAACTGTGGTCGGGGTCCGGGGGGTCTGTAGATGAGGGTTCCTCTGAGGGTGGTGTTGGGATTGGTGTGGATCTGGAAGTGCATGTGTTCGGCGGTGCTGAGGGTGTCGTCGGTGTTGGTTGAGACTCTGAGGGTGTTCCTGTGGACGATGGCGATGCCTCCTCCGACTCCGTTGGTGCGGTCCCTGCGGGTGATCTTGTATCCGTCCGGGATGGCAATGGCGATGTCGGGGGCTGAAGCGGGATTCAGCCAGGTCTCCGTCAGGAATCCGACGTCTGGGGAGGTTGAGTCGAGAAGGTCCCAGAGTTCGATGGCGTGTTTGCGGGCGGAGCGGGTGTTGAGGAGGATGCATCTGAGGTAGTTGGGTTCTTTCCTGGGCGGTGGTTTGGCGGGGCAGGTGCTGGCGAAGCTGCAGTTCCGGCAGGTGAAGGGCCCTTGGGTGCGCTTCGGGGTGGCCTGGTAGCAGGCGTGATCTTTTCCGGGGTTGAGTGCGTGGAGGGTGCTGGCGTCGTATCGGCGTCTGTTGATGTGGCGGGCGCGGGGGATGCCCGGACCAGGGGGTCTGGCGCTGGGCGCGGCCACGGCGCGGACGGGCGCAGACAGGCTTGCCTTAGGCGCGCCCGTAGTGCACGTCCGCTGCGCGGCCGCGCGGCGGCCGCCATAAATGGGGAGGTGGGAGGGAGGAGCAGGGAATGGGGCAGCGAATGGGCAGTGAGGGGGCGGGGCCGCAGGGGCACAGCGGCGGGAAACAGGCACAGAAAGGAAAAAACGATCACAATCAGGGGCAGCAAGGGGGCACAGAAAGGAAGAAACGATCACAATCGGGGGCAGCAAGGGGGCACAGAAAGGAAAAACGATCACAATCAGGGGCAGCAAGGGGGCACAGAAAGGAAAAACGATCACAATCAGGGGCAGCAAGGGGGCACAGAAAGGAAGAAACGATCACAATCAGGGGCAGCAAGGGGGCACAGAAAGGAAGAAACGATCACAATCAGGGGCAGCAAGGGGGCACAGAAAGGAAAAACGATCACAATCAGGGGCAGCAAGGGGGCACAGAAAGGAAAAAACGATCACAATCAGGGGCAGCAAGGGGGCACAGAAAGGAAAAACGATCACAATCAGGGGCAGCAAGGGGGCACAGAAAGGAAGAAACGATCACAATCAGGGGCAGCAAGGGGGCACAGAAAGGAAAAACGATCACAATCAGGGGCAGCAAGGGGCACAGAAAGGAAGAAACGATCACAATCAGGGGCAGCAAGGGGGCACAGAAAGGAAAAAACGATCACAATCAGGGGCAGCAAGGGGGCACAGAAAGGAAAAAACGATCACAATCAGGGGCAGCAAGGGGGCACAGAAAGGAAGAAACGATCACAATCAGGGGCAGCAAGGGGGCACAGAAAGGAAAAAACGATCACAATCAGGGGCAGCAAGGGGGCACAGAAAGGAAAAACGATCACAATCAGGGGCAGCAAGGGGGCACAGAAAGGAAAAAACGATCACAATCAGGGGCAGCAAGGGGGCACAGACAGCAAGGGGGCACAGAAAGGAAGAAACGATCACAATCAGGGGCAGCAAGGGGGCACAGAAAGGAAGAAACGATCACAATCAGGGGCAGCAAGGGGGCACAGAAAGGAAAAAACGATCACAATCAGGGGCAGCAAGGGGGCACAGAAAGGAAGAAACGATCACAATCAGGGGCAGCAAGGGGGCACAGAAAGGAAGAAACGATCACAATCAGGGGCAGCAAGGGGGCACAGAAAGGAAAAAACGATCACAATCAGGGGCAGCAAGGGGGCACAGAAAGGAAAAAACGAGCACAATCAGGGGCAGCAAGGGGGCACAGAAAGGAAAAAACGATCACAATCAGGGGCAGCAAGGGGGCACAGAAAGGAAAAAACGATCACAATCAGGGGCAGCAAGGGGGCACAGAAAGGAAAAAACGATCACAATCAGGGGCAGCAAGGGGGCACAGAAAGGAAAAAACGAGCACAATCAGGGGCAGCAGCAGGGCACACAGACGGAGCTGTGTGGTGGGGGAGCTACCAGTCAAGGTCAGGGGTCGCTCACAGCACACTTAAAACGTGGGAAAAGCCTTAAACAATAGTTTTTGTAATTGAAAGGGCTCCTAATACAAAACTATGCATTAGGCAGAGCAGACACCTTTGCACTATGAGGCAACGGTGTCTGCATTGGCGCAACGATGCCCAAAGTGAGAGAGCAGGAAGAGAGCAGAATAGTGCCACACCTTAGAGGATGAAGCTGTTCTGCTTTCTCCCATTCACTCAATGTAGTGCAGCAACTTTACTTGCTGCCCTGCGTTGCGTGACGTCTCTGAACATATGGGACTTGTAATCTGCTGCTGCAGACAGTTGAAGCCATTAGAATCCGAGACTTGGTCTAGGTGTTTGCCTTTAGGTTGGAGACCTTTAATAGTAGAGTAGGCTTTTACAGGTAACTGTAGTCTGCTCTGGCAGAGTATAAGGATATAGCAACATCAATGGATAGACATGACAAACAACATCATTGTTTTCTATCTTTTAACCATGAAAGGTGGTTGTAAATAGAACCTTTTTTTAAAAAAAAATTGAAATATTTGAAAAAGGGACATTAAAACTTTGATAAAAACAACTACTTTCTCTTGCACAATCGCTTGGGTGCAGCCCAGGGCTGGTCCCTGGCTAGGATACTTTGCTCCCCTGCAGAAATACATTTGTCCCAGTCCATGCAGAATAGCACAACGGGCTCCTGCGGGTGGCTTGTGTCCTGCTGAATAGCGGCTGCAGCTAGAGTAGGAGCACTATCACCATGCTGGTAAGGATGGTGTGGAGCTGTTAACGTTGAGGCTCTGGCGTCCTCTTGCCTCTTCCTCTTGGCATCTTTTAGCTGCATGGTGTGCCTTGTTCTCAGGTGCTTCTGCATTCCAGAGGTACAACACGAATCCCAGTACCTCTCAAAAGCTATTTGTCAGAGAGGCTACAGGTGACTATTTTGACAGAACCCTACTTTGTACTTGGTGGTCAGGTGAAAAATTCTCCCAATATATATTATGTTGAGCTCTAGGTGTACTCCTTCTACCCTCCTTCACTACTCAAGAGGTGTTCTGGTTCTTGTCCTCCAGATGCCATTTTTTAACCTCCAAAAAGTTTCCAAAAAGGAAGAAAATGCAAAAGACACTACACAGAGTGTGTGTAGAGTGAAATGCCACTCCATAATAAGCGTAAGATCATGGAAACGTCCTGTGTATACATGAAACTGATGGTATCAGCAAATGAGATGGCATTTCTCTGCCTGCCACAGGCATTGTGTTACTGTCTTTTAGGTACTGCGGAGCACTGTGAACCCTATAAATGCAGACGTTTCACTAAAACCTTCAAGACCCCATTCTAATTTGGGCCTGAATGGAAACCTGTAGGCTCCTACTTTAAATAACACTACCCCTTCATTTTTTTTTTTAAAGTCTGGGTCCAGTGGTACTTCTGAGGGACCAGAACTGAAAATAAACCCACGATGTACTCTCGAGGGACCCTCTCATTAGGTCTATGGGTCCCGCCGGAGTACTGTGAAACCTATCGGAGGTAAAAAAAACAAAAAAATCTATGAAAGCAGCCATTTGATTGGCCACTCAGAAGACACTACTCAAAAAAGTCCATCACCCTTTTAAAAAAAAAGTAATTTTGCTAACCACCATTACTGGATTGGTGTTTAACAGAGAAAGTTTGCAGTAAATTGAATCAGAAGCAATCAACAAGTAAACACCAAGTGCATCATCTACCAGGCCTATGCACCTTCTGAAGCTGATGAAGTCTTTGTTCTACTAAGCACTTCTGCTGCACCACAAGAGGCAAGGCAAACAATGGAATCACTGGTGTGACAGTTTTTTTACCTACCAGCTGGTGGGAAAAAAAATTAGTGAGCAGGAGGTGACTGGCACTTTGTGCCAGAAGGTGCTTCACTGAGGGAGTACTGGCCAGTATTCAAGGCGAACCACTCAGATGTAGAAATAACTGAGGGCTATGCACCTAAACAGCATAAAATGTGCAGGGGTACAAAAGAATTTTGCGGTAGAAAGACAACCAACTGTCCTGGACGAAGTGCTGCAACAAGAAGATGAAGAAAAAGTTGACAACATGCAGCATTTCTGGATATACTGCAGACACTGTCAAAATTGTGGCCCATGATGAAGTTTACAGAAGAATATATACAAGGGTCATGGAACTAGACCTGCAAAAAGAACACAAAGACTTGCATAAAAAATAAAAGAAGCAATAAAACTTTTAAAAGCATATAAAAATATAAAAACATATACAAAAAAATAGTAGTTAAAAACTTCAAAAAATATGAAACATAAAGAAATAAAATTATATAAAAAACAAAAGCAGTAGTTGAAACGTGAAAAAAATTTAAAAAAACAATAAAATGTGAAAAAACACATACAAAAAAAGTATCTACTCTGTTCTAGAGATGGAGTTGGGTGCTCATGGATGGTTAAGCATCCAACCCTCCGCTGTACATTGTTGAAGGCTGTGCGCCGAAGGGGATTTGTGAGATGCGGAGGGTTTGTTTTTATCTTTTTCATTGAGGATATTTAAACTGGTGCCCCTGCCATGCGCAGTGTTGTTATCAATTATGTCATTTCAGATGCCGCAGTGATGTTCTCAATGATGTCATAGAACATGTCATGGGTGGGGTAATACTGGAAGTAATTAGCAGTGCATTGCAAGGGAGTGAGTTATAATTACTTTAGGGCATACATGTAAGTTACTTGACATAACTCTTACTCATGAATTTTAGTGGTTTTGTTAGTTTAAAATGGTATGTTTTAATTGACATTTTCACCTAAGTTAACGTCCTTTAAATCTTTGGGTTTTTTAGGGAATTTCAAAGGTTTTTTTTAATGCATAGTAAAATATTATTACAATATCTCACTATAATGTCACTTTACCCTTAGTTTTTCTTAGTAAATTGCCATGTTTTTTTTTAGTGTAAATCAGTTGCGGCCGGCATGGCTCACGGGTGGGAGGGCGGGCGCGGACAAAGTCACAGTGGGGTCGTGCGGGGGGGTTGCCATTGCGGGAGGGAGCATAAGTTAAAAAAATAACTTACCTTGCCGCCGGGTCCCGCGTCTCTGCTCCTGCTCTCCTGCCTCCGACTGCAGGAACAGGAAGCAGGCAGCCAGGCTCCCTCCCCTACGCCAATCACAATGCTGCAATGCAGCGTTGTGATTGGTCTGAGTGCCGTGACATGGCGCTCAGCCAGGGGCTGGAGGGGTGGGCATGTTCTCCATGCAATCTGTAATGCAGCCTGCATGGAGAACGGGGAAAGTGCGCATGACTGGTTTGGGCAGCCCAAGAGGGCCGACCAAACAGTCATTGCGCACTTATGAGTGGGCAAACCACTCCCCCCATGCCCTGCTCCCAGAGTCCAGCAGACCCGCCCGCAAAGGAAACATAAATTGATAATAACTGAAAGCTTCTCGCACTGCTTGAAAGCAGTGAGGCGACGCTCCTCCGCCATAGCGGAGGAGCCGCCACTGGTGTAAAGTAATATTGTGTAAAGTAATATTTTATTACCATATGTAATGCCAACCCCAAGCTTTAAACGACCTTTAGCCTTCTGCCTGCAGCATGCATTTGGCTTTAGGGCCTTGGTTCATCCAACCCCACCATGGCCAGCCAACCCCATGCCATGCAAGTCCTTTGGCTGTGCTCACTGCGGGATTTTCCACAGGGCCAGGCCTGTGTTCAAGCACTGTGTCTAACCCCCGTGGTTAGCAAAATTCACACTGCACATGGCCTTCGGCTCTGCTCAGCATGGGGGTGGCTCCAGGGTCTTGCGCCCAAGCCCACGCTGGTTGGTGGTTAGGCACAGGGGCTGGCAACTGCAATGCAGGGATGACTATGTTATGTTACAAGAGAAAGGGTGTCATTTAGGTCTGGACAGGAAACTACACTTCACCGGCGGAGTTTGCATAGAGTTTGCCGCTCCGTGTGCAGCATGGGGGTTCAGCAAAACTCTGCAACCTCCAGTGGAGGGGAGGTTACTGTTGCAGGCTGCTCACATCTGCAGTACACACATGTTGACAGTCACACATGCAGCTGCAGACCAGACTCCTGGCCCTCCTTTTCAAGGTTCCTGAAATGCAAGCATATGAGGATTTGAACTGCATGTTACTCCCACGTTCACACACCAGTTTTTCAGTCTCGTCCAGGGGCGTAGCTAGGCCTTAGGGTGCCCGTGGCGGCCCCTGCGTTTGCCGCCCTCGGCAAAATAGAGCGGCGGGGGGGTGGGGGGGGGGGCGGTCCGCCCCCATCGCCCCCCCCTAGCTACGCCACTGGTCTCGTCACATCAATGGGGGAGTTGGGGGAGGCAGTGAGGGGGTGGGGAAGGAATCATGAGTGATGCTTTAATTTAACTTTCTCCAGCTCCTTTGTTTTCCATGAGAGTGATAGCAGTATGACCCAGTTGCTGCTGGCAACAACCACCGGAACTAGCTACAGGCAGTGGGACCGATTAGTTTTTGTATGCAATGCCGTCTGCTAACAGATCAGGGGAGTTCGCTTCTGGTGAAAGGATGTGGTTTCTGGGGTCCTGAGATTCGGATGACATCCTTCTTTCCCCCCTCTGCTTAGCCAGCTGTCTTCTTGACCAAGGCTGCGCGTCCTTTTGCTGGAGTCAAAACTGTCTTGCAGTGCAAAGAAACGTTGCATGGTCTGCCTGCGGCTTGAATTTGGACTTGAAAACAATCGGATCTTGGAGAGTAAGTCCCCGTAGAAAAGACATGAATTGCACTCAGGAGCATCTTTCCCATGCTCGACTCCTGTCACAAAAATGGGTGTCACTGTCTTAAAAAGAAAGCACCACTTGTAAAATCCATTTCCGCTGTGCTTGCTATGCAGATCATATAAATTCATTGTGACTGTGGAGGTCAAAGTATGTTTTGGGCTGTGGTTCTATGTTTTGGGTTGTGGTTCTATCTCTATTGGTGTTGGGAGGTTGGATAATTGATGCAGTGCCTCAAAGCAAGTGGCTTTGCAGTGAAATGAAATGAAATGACATTTTAATTTGTAACGTGCACTAATACACAAGGGTGTCTAGGGGGGAGTGCTCTGATTTAAAAAAGAAAGAAGGGAAGACCGAAAGTGACAGAAAGTGGCAACACCCGGTTAAAGGACCTTGGGGCATATTAGCAAGGCGATTATCGCCACTTTAGCGGGACTTTTTCCCGCTAAAGCGGCGATAATATTATCGCCTTATCAACAAGCTGTCGCTGTTAGCGACAGCTTGTAGGCGATAGCGACCGGGTTGGGTGCCGCTTTGCATGCCAGCGATATTTATCGCTAATGGCATGCAAAGTAGGCGTTCCCCACCTAACAGCGACTGGAAACAGTCGCTGAGGTCGCTAACGCCTATCAGCGAGGCAGGGGCGGTGATTAGCGAACCAGCGCTAAACACGTTTAGCGCTGGTTTGCTAACACCTGGTCCCACCCTGACTTAGCCATGTAATCCAATGAGAGGTGGATTACATGGCTAAATCCCCTCGCACTATCAGCAAGCTGAAACTGGGGAACAGTGTGAATATCGCCTGTTTTCAGGCGATATTCACACTGTTCTTCAAGGTTTCTATCGCTTTGGAGATTAGCATTGCTGATTGCTCGCTAACTCCGCGATAGAAACCGGCGATGCCTGGCGATAATTATCCAAGCGCTAATTGCGCTTTGCGATAATTATCGCCAGGCATTGCTAATATGCCCCCTTATTTTATTATTTTTAAATAACCAGGGGGCATATTAGCAAGACCCACGTTAAAATTATCGCCGTTTTAGCGGCAGGAAACTGCCGCTAAAACGGCGATAATGGGCTTGCTAATATGCGTTATGGAATTCCAATAGAAGCCCAGGTTAGATGTCCTGCACATCTAACCTGGGCTACTATTGGAATTCTATAACGCATATTAGCAAGCCCATTATCGCCGTTTTAGCGGCAGTTTCCTGCCGCTAAAACGGCGATAATTTTAACGTGGGTCTTGCTAATATGCCCCCAGGTTTTTAAAAGTTTACGGAAAGAGAGAGGATCAGCTTCTTTCTTAAGTACAAGCAGCAGTGAGTTCCACAGCATGGCTATGCCTGCCACAAAACGTATACCCCCCACAATGCTGTTTTAGCCCTTGGAGTTACAAGATTAGAAGATTAAGAAGATCGAAGATGCCTTTCAGGAACATACCTCCGGAATTTGTGTTTAAAATAATCAGGGCCATGCCCTGTAGTGCTAAAAAAGCAATGCAGAGGGACTTAAATTCGATTCGCTTTCTAATCGCCAGCCAGTGCAGTATTGGCAGAGCATGAGATACCGATTGATATTTTGGGATGGCAAGCAAAAGGCGTGCTGCTGCATTTTGGAGGATCTGCAATTCATTTAAAAATCTCGAATGAATGTATAAAAAATAGTGCGCTACAATAGTCAATCTTTAATAAAATAAGTGCCAAAGTTACAGCTTTCTGAAGATCTAAAGGAATTAAAGGTAGAACGTTCCTGAGAGTTTTAATCATGAAAAAGCAGGAGGAGGTGAAGGCATTTATTTGGCCTTCTAAGGACAATTTATTGTCGAAGTAAACTCCTAACTTTTTTTACCTTAGAGACCAGGTTAGGAAGATCTCCCAATTCCCATTGCCACCAAGTAGGTGTCCAAAACGAAGTGTCACATCCAAACAAAAGAACCTCCGTCTTTCTTGAGTTCATCCTGAGACAATTTCTGGACATCCATTTTCCAACTTCATGCATGCAATAATGGAATCTAAGAGCAGTGTCCTCATGAATGCCCACCAATGATGCCATGATCTGCGTGTCATCAGCATATGACACCGCCGTAAAGCCAAAAGACTTTATTAAAGTGGCAATGGGGGTGATATAAAGGTTGAAAAGCGTTGGACTTAACAATGAGCTCTGTGGCACCCCACAGGGAACGGAGAAAGAGGTGGACCTAAACCCATCAAGCACCACCAATTACTCCCTATCTGCTAGGAACTCTTTAAGTAATTCGAGTACCCTGCCCCTTATGCCCAGGGTAAAGAGTCGATCGATGAGAAGACCATGATTGACTGTGTCGAACACCGCAGAGCGGTCCAACCAGATCAAGGCTGTCTTCCCACCTCTGTCCATGACTTCCCTAATCTCCTCTGATACATTTATCAGTGCCAGCTCTGTACTATGCTGGCATCTAAACCCATATTGTGTGCCGTTCAGGAGATTGTTATCCTTAATGAACTGAGATAATTCAAAATTCATGGTCTTCTCTATGATCTTCGCAGGCAAGGGCAGCTGAGAAATCGGCCTAAAGTTGTTGGGATCCTCGCAGTCCAGATTAGATGTTTTCAACAAAGGGAGAATAGACACTCTCTTCCACTCTCTAGGAAAGTAACTGTCTTGAAACATCTTGTTGAAGATATCTTTAAGATAACCAACTGTGACCTCAGGAGCTAAATGAAGGAATTTAGGGGGACATGGATCCCAGTGCGATCCTGACCTTATCTGACCGAAGAGAGTCTGAGCAAATGAGGCAGAAATGGGATTAAAGGTTTTAAAGATAGGGGTATTATTTGCTTGGATCTCCACGAAATTTCTTCCCTCTGAAATAGGGAGAATAAGTCCCTCAGTTGGCCCACTTTCTACCAAATGACTGCATTTACTTTGGCTTGAAAGAAGCCTGCTAAAAGATCGCAGAATTCTTGGTTCACTTCAGTGTTTTTCGTTTCGAGGACTTGATTTTAGTGGAAAAATAGAGGGGCATATTAGCAAGACCCACGTTAAAATTATCGCCGTTTTAGCGGCAGGAAACTGCCGCTAAAACGGCGATAATGGGCTTGCTAATATGCGTTATGGAATTCCAATAGAAGCCCAGGTTAGATGTCCTGCACATCTAACCTGGGCTTCTATTGGAATTCCATAACGCATATTAGCAAGCCCATTATCGCCGTTTTAGCGGCAGTTTCCTGCCGGCTAAAACGGCGATAATTTTAACGTGGGTCTTGCTAATATGCCCCAGAGTGTTTTAGCAGTAGAAACCTTTATTTTAAAGTCCTAGAGTGATTTTTTATAAGAGATTTTGTCGTTATGATCGTATTGCATATGCCATTTCCTCTCAAGTCTACAGCAGATTTGTTTCTGCAATCTGAGGCTGTCATCAGACCAAGGTTCAGATGGAGACGTCCTTTATTATTACTGATTTTTAAAGGCGCCAAAAGGTTAAGATTACTCTTAATCCAATTATGATACGTGATGGTGGCCTCATCCAGATTGGCTGGAGTTCAGGCTCAGAACGAATTAGATGTTTCCTGAAGGTCTCCGGGGAATTTTATGCCATGGGCGATTTCGCATTTTTGCCGAAGGGGGGCATGCAGTGTCGGCTGCAGCTTCCAGAGAGATGTGAAACATCACAGCTGAGTGATCCGACCAGACCAAAGGAAGAATAGATGAAATTCTAAGGTTGGGAATATCTGAAAAAATACCGTCTAAGGAATGGCCAGCAGTGTGCGCAGGGCCTTTAACTAACTGTGTGAGACACCCACTTTCCAGGAGGTCAGAAAAAATAGCAGTTTCTCTATCTGAAGTATCTTCAAGATGAAGGTTAAAGTCCCCTAGGATGGTAAAATCGGGGGAGTGCACTCTAACGTCCAATAGTTGACTACTATTGTTCAGAGAAGCTCCTCTTGGGGCCAGGGGCTTCTAAATTAAAGCCCCATTAAAAGAATAGTGGTTACTTAGAACCATTTTGAAGGCTAATGCCAGTCCGAGACAGCCCGTAGAGGCTGAACGGATACTTTCATATGATCCCGATAGATAATTGCTAATCCCCCACCTCTTTTTTTGGGACGATCTAGTCTAGAGATGGGGGTGGGGGGGAGCCGTAAGTAGGTCAGGGTCCAACCAGGCATCTGCCCAGGTCTTTGTGGTGAACGCCATGACCTGTGCATGATGATCTAAAAAATCGGCAAAAACAGAGCATTTTTTATCAGTAATCTGGCATTTATAAGCGTCGCTTTAAAAGTTTTATTTTTTGGCCCTGTATTATATACATATAATATAGTATACATATTGTATCAGTGAATTTTGGCCAGGGAGTTGAAACAATAATATCATCTGTTGGGAGGATTAAGCCTGTACTTTTCATGTTAGACAAAGTAAACCGGCATTGAGGGCAAGTTCTAAAGTTTTTATAGATCTTGCAGTCCCAGCTTGGGACCTGGACAGTGCTTACAATGGTCTTCGAAAGAGACCAATTCAGCTCTCGAATAACAATGAGGGGTGAGCTGTTCTAACGAATAACCGGCATGGTGGCTGGTGCTGAGTGCGGTCTGAGCACGGACGGGTGCAGATGGGCTTGCCTTTGGCGCGCCTGCGGCGTGCCCACTGATCGCGTCTGCTGTGCGTCAGCAAAGTCATGCTTGTTGAATAGAAAATAGAAAGAAACAGCTAGAGTGTCAACCACCACAATCCCACAGGCACCGGAAGTAGGAGGGGCCTGCTCCAACTCACTCGTTCTCTCCACGTAAACGGGAAACCCGGAGGTAGAACGGAGAGCGGACGGAAAGGAAAGCGAGAGAAAGGATTCACACCCAAACATCTCAATTCAGGAAAGAGGTAAGCCAGAGCCAAAGAGAAGTTGCTTCGAAAAATTAAAAATCTTGTACCCACAGATTGCACAAATAGAGTGCAGTATACAACTACGTGGAGCAAGGTAAAAATTAGGTTAAGACCAACAAATGTTCAACAAAGGATAAAATCATTGGGGCTGATTCACAGAACTAATCTGAGACTAAATCCTAAACTTACTACTTTTTGGTATTCACAGAAGGCATTTAGTAGTGGTAAAGTTAGGATTTTGTCTTAAGTTTGACTTAAGACAGACTTAAGACAGACTTAAGACAAACTTAAGTCAAACTTAGGACAGACTTAAGACAGACTTAAGACAGACTTAAGACAAAATACTAACTTTACTACTACTAAATGCCTTCTGTGAATACCAAAAGTAGTAAGTTTAGGATTTTGTCTCAGATTACTTCTGTGAATCGGGCCCAGAGTCCCTACTGGCCTGAACGACCGCATGCGCTATTCACACCCCAGAACTTAAACAGTAAGAAAGATGAACACAGTTCTTTCTAGTACAATGAAGGGTTGCTTTTGGCATAGTAACGTCGAATTACATACTTTAGATTTTTGAATGCATAGATGTATATGCTGATGAATAATGTTTATTGGGAAGTTGTTTTTATATGGAGAAGGGTGGATGCGGCGGTGCTTTTGTTTTCAGTCAGTTTGCATAACTCAAGCTCTTGCTGTGGCAGAACAGTGCTGGAACACTGATTGAATGACTACGGATGGAGCATGTTCAGACTAGAATGCGGTAAAACATTTTTATAGTTATTTAATTTTGTATTTATTTTCTTTTTTGACTAAAAATCATGGTCGTCTAGGATAAATGCAAATTCCCCATGTTTTCCTTCAAACTAATCATACTATGATTCCAGCACAGAAGAGACTCAAAGCAAACACACTGGCAGGGAGCCCTGTGGGGCATGGTTTAATTTCCCAGAGGTTTACATACTGTACAACTGCAAACGGTTTTATTCCATTTAGCAACGGTGCCAAAGGTCTAGTCAGGGAGACGCAGCTAGAACACGCATATTGTTTTCCTGTATTGGTAAGGTGTTTGCTTCAATAGGTGCTTTACCAGACCAAGGCTGTTTGCTTATACCTCCCTCGGATGTTTTCATAGATGCCCTTTTCAAAATGTATGTTCTGGTTTCATACACATAATCTATTGCAGCTGCGTGAGCTCGATGTCATGGCCGACTTTTTCCTACGAAGATCATGGTGTCCCCACTGCTTCTCCAAACACTGCAAATCCCTTTAATTTCAAATGTAGTTTACTTAAGGTGTCAGTACATTTCTCGAAAGGTACATCTTTGCCTGAATTCTTTCTCTGTATGCTTGTCGATCGATTTAAGCCAGATGTGGTATGCCAGTCAGTTGCCACCAGAAGGCAGGCTCTGCCTATTGTAAATGTGAAGGAGTTCAGTGCTGTACCGGCCGCATAGCAGATTTGATGAATCCTGTGCACAGAATGGCAGAGTTTATTGAATTAGTGCTAATTATAGGGTGGCCGAGCAATACTACGCACACGTGTGTAACTCCGCAGAATATGGCAGAGTGAAACTCCATGAGATCCGCCCCATTCCTAGTGTCATTTAAAGTAAAACAGACCTACTGACTTTGACAAAGGGTCATAACTTCAAAATATAAAATGTGGGCCTATTGACTTTATGAAGGAGCCAGCATATTAAGATATATAAAGCACACCTATTGTCGCTGTCAAAAAATCACCAATAGTTATAATCATATGCAGAGTAGAGAGCAGTGGCGTAGAGTACAGTCGTATAGACTGAAGTAGAATCGAGTGAAGTAAAATGGCATAGAGTACAGTGGCTTGGAGTGGCATAGAGTAAAGTAGCATACAGTAGAGTGTTGCAGAGTAGAGTTGCATAGAGTACAGTGGCAGAGAGTGAAGTGGGGTAGAGTGTAGTGGAGTAGAGTAGCATAGAGTAGAGTGGTGTACAGTAAAGTAGCATAAAGTGAAGTGGGGTAGAAGACAGTGTCGTAGAGAAGAGTGGCATAGAATGCAGTGGTGCAGAGTAGAGTGCAGTGGAAAGAAGTGCAGTGGTGGAGGGTAGTGCACTGGAGTACAGTGTCGTAGAGTGGAGTGGGGAACAGTGGTTTGGTGTAGTGTAGAGTGCAGTGACTTACAGTAGAGTGATGCAGACTAGAGTACAGTGGCAAAGAGTGCAGTGGTGTACAGTGCAGAGGCATACAGTAGAGTGGTGCGGAGTAGAGTGGCCTAGAGTGAAGAAGCTCAGAGTTGTGTGGTGCAGACATGAGTAGCATATCATACAATGCAGTAGCATACAGTGCAGTGGCATACAGTGGTATGGAACAGCGTACAGTGAATTAAAGTAGAGTGGAGTAGAGTGCCATAGAGTGAAGTGGACAAGAGTGGCTTGGAGTAGGGTAGAGTAGAGTGGCATAGAGTGAAGTGGGGTAGAGTAAAGTGAGGTAGAGTAGGGTGGAACAGAGCAGAGTGGCAAAGAGGGGAGTGGAGTAGAGTGGCTTGAAGTAAGGTAGAGTAGAGTGGCATAGAGTGGAGTGGCATAGAGTGAAGTGGGGTAGAGTAAAGTGAGGTAGAGTAGGGTGGCTTAAAGTTGAGTGGCATACAGTATATTGGCATAGAATAGAGTGGTGTAGAGTAGAGTGGGGTAGAGTAGGTTCATGCACAGTTATGAAGGGTAGAATGAAGTGGGATAGAGTAAAGTGAGGTAGAGTACAGTGGTGTAGAATAGAGTGGCATTGAGTAGAGAGGTGCAGAAAGAAGTGGGTAGAGTTAAGTGGCATAGAGTGGTGTTGAGTGGTTTGGAGTGGTGTGGAGCGGAGTACAGTGGTGTAGAGTGGAGTGGATTACAGTATCTTGGAGTGGTGTAGAGTGCAGTGACATAAGGACGAGTGGTGTAGATTAGAGTGACATACAGCTGAGTGGCATTGTTGGAGTGGAGTGGGGCAGAGTGGCATACAGTGGCACTGTGTGGAGTGGTGTAGCATGGCGTACAGTAGAGTGGTGTAGAGTGCAGTGGCATACAGTACAGTGGCATTCAGTGCAATGAAATACAGCGGAGTGGCATACAGTGCAGTGACATAGACTGCAGTGGCATAGACAGCAGAGGCATAGATTGCAGTGGCATACACTGCAGTGACATAGATTGCAGTGCAAACAGCACAGTGGCATTCAGTGCAGTGGCATACAGTGTACTAGCATAGAGTGCAGTTGCATGCAGTGCCATAGACTGCAGTGGCGTACAGTGCAGTGGTGTACACTTCAGTGGCATAGAGTTCAGTGGCTTACAGTGCAGTGGCATACATTGAAATAATAAGACAGCCATATTGTTTAGACCATACCTTGGCTGTGTTATGGATTTCCACATAAGATATAGTTTATTGTTTTTACGCTATAGTAAGACATTAGGCTGTTTAGCATAGTCTGTAAAGGTAGGTAAAATTATTTATATTGTTTTATATATTTTTTTTTAAGTCTTTGAACTACCATGGTACTCGCTTTTATTAAGGGATACAAGTAGAGGAGTGCGTTATATAATACACTACACCACCCTACATCACTCTACTGTATGGCATAGAATGCAGTGGTGCACAGTGCAGTGGTATATAGTGCAGTGGCATTCAGTGCCTTTTGTGGTTCATCCTGACAAGGATTGTGTTTATTATTTGAGTGGGGCTGTTAGTCCTGTCATCCTTGGCGTGGTCTTCCCTCAAACATTTTGCCTTCTCCCCTCCTGTTTTCTAGAACTTGTTTTGTTGGCACAAGAAATCTCTGCACTTTATCACTGCAAACCAGTGCTAAAGTGCTTGTGCTTATTCGTTTAAACTTGGTGAAATTGGCTTACATACAACTAGCACATTACATTTACTTGTAAGTCTCTAGTAAAGTGGTACTACATAAACCCAGGACCTGTAAATTAAATGCGACTGTGGGCCTACACCACTCATTGTGCCACCCACTAAAGTAGCACTTCAAAACATGTCTCGCTGCAGCCTATAGTTCAGTTTTAAACTGCCAATTGGTCTGGGCAAAATAAACCTTTTGCTATTCCTAAACTTTCCTTTTTAATACATATGTCAAAGGGAAGCAGCGTTTACATCGCATGCGGTACAACGCATGCGATTACAATGTAGTTGTTACAACAACTGCGTTGTTACAACGCTAACCATTACAACGCAAGTCGTTTCTACGACTTGCTGTAGGGGGCGCTCTAAACTAAGGAATAGTGTAATTTACTATTCCAACACCTTCCCTACTGTTGCGCAGGCTGGAGTTGGAATAGTAAATTATACTATTCCTAAGTCGCGCCCCCTACAGCAAGTCGTAGAAACGACTTGCGATGTAATGGTATGCGTTGTAACAACGCGGTCGTTGTAATGACTGCGTTGTACCACACGCGATGTAACATCGCATATTCTATGTCAAACCGAAGATAGGCCCTAAGCAGCCCATATGGAAGGTGTATTGTATTTAAAATTAGGACATGTGTTTATAAGTTTTACATGTCATGGCAATGAAATACTCCTAAATTCATTTTTCATTACTCTAAGGCTTGCCTCTCCCATAGGATAACATTGGGCAACCTTATTACGTTTAATAAGTGCTAACCTTTGATTGGGAACAGGGATAAACATCATGTTTGGACTCAAAGTCGGATTTTATGTCACAATTCTGAAAAATATGCACACTATAAATGGCTGAATGCACGCCAATGTACTCCAACTTTTTGAGATGCTCAACGGTATTTGAGGTGTGCTAGCTTGTTGTGCGCTCTGCCCATGTGCTAATTGCTGAATGTGAACTAAATGGAGCCACCTCAGGTCCCCAAAGAAGCCGCACAGCCATATGTATACATGAATCAGATGAGTCAAAAGTCTTTTACCAAATTATCACAATTTAAACTTCTTTTTTGTCCTCATCTTCTCAATTTTTATTCTCCATATTTTCATCATTTTCACTTCATTTTACACTATTTCCAAAATCGCCCTTCTGGGCTTTTCACAGTAGCACGAGACAGTCCAAGTTTCCTCATGTCACAATATCTTTAAAAGTACCCAATGCATTTTGGGATAATTTCCTTCATCAGGGGTATCAAATCTTATGTTTTACTACATTTGTGACTGAAAGTGGACCAATATAATTTTTTTTGAACGGTAGCAGCATGCTTGAATTCCCATCCTGTCCTCCTTCATTCAACTTCAAGGGAAGCAGCCCTGTTCAGCTGCGTCCACTTTAAGTCACGAACGTAGGATCTTCCTCTGTTCCTGGTCTTGCTGATCTGTGGCACGGTGGCCAGGGCCAGTTGGGTGGAGCGGAGGTGTCTGGTGGGTACGTGGAATGAGAGGCGGTGGTTCAGATATGCTGGTCCTGCATCATGGAGGGCTTTGTAGGTGTGTGTGAAGAGTTTGAAAGTGATTCTTTTGTTGACTGGGAGCCAGTGGAGTTCTCATAGGTGTTTAGTGATGTGGCTGCAGGGGGGAATGTTGAGGACCAGTCTGGCTGCAGCGTTTTGAACGTTATGTAGTTTCCTGAAGAGTTTTTGATTGACGCCGGAGTAGAGTGCGTTGCCGTTGTTGAGTCTGCTGCTTATGAGTGTGTCGATGACAGTCTTTCTGGATTCATTGTGGACCCATCTGAAGGTCTTTCGGAGGAGGCGAAGCTGTGAATCCATGATGAGGAAACAGCATTGATCTGACGGTTCATAGGGAGCAAGGAGTCCAGTATAATGCCGAGGTTTCGTGTGTGGTCCATGGGTGTGGGCGGTGTTCCTAGCATGGCAGGCCACCAGGACTTGCCCCAAGCTGAGGGTGTGGGCCCCAGGATGAGGACTTCGGTCTTTTCCGAGTTGAGTTTAAGTTAAGGCTGCTGTTTCTCATCCAGGTGGTGACAGCCTTCATCCCATTGTGGAAGTTGTTTCTGGCAGCTGTGGGTGCTTTGCTGAGGGAGAGAATCAGCTGGGTGTCATCATCATAGGAGGCCATGTTTAGTCCATTGTCCCAGACAATGGCTGCGAGTGGGGCCATGATGACGTTGAAGAGGGTGGGGCTCAGGGAGGAGCCCTGGGACACTCCACAGCTGATCCCTGTTGGTTCTGAGAGGAACGGTGGTAGTCTGAAATGCTGTGTTTGGCCGGTGAGGAAGACGGGGATCCAGTCTAGGGCCTTGTCGCAGATGCCAGCGTCATGGAGTCTCATGATTAGGGTGTGGTGGGAAACAGTGGCGAAGGTGGCTGAGAGGTCCAGAAGGATTAGGGCTCCTGTTTCACCCCAGTCGAGAAGGGAGAGGATGTCGTTGGTGGCAGCGAGGAGGGCGGTCTCAGCTCTGTGGTTGCTTCCGAAGCCGGATTGGGAGATGTCTAGGACGTGGTTGGCTTCAATGAATTTGGAGAGTTGGGCTTTTACAGCCTTCTCAATGTCCTTGGCTGGGAAAAGGAGCAGGGAGATGGGTGTGAAGTTCTTGAGGTCTGTCTGGTCGGTCAATGACTTCTTTAGCAGGGGGTTGATCATGGTGTGTTTCCAGTTGTCAGGGAAGGTGGCAATCTTGATGCAGCAGCTGATGGTGTGGCGTAGTTCGGGGCAATGGAGGAGCCGGCTCTATGGAAAATGTGGTGCAGGCAGGGGTCCGAGGGGGCTCCGGAGTGGATGCTCTTCATGGTGTTGAGTGTGTCGTCTGTTGTGAGCAGGGTCCAGTTGAGCAGAAACTCTTAGGGGGTGGCGACGTTGGGTGTTGCAGTGGTGGGAGGGTCTTGGGTGTCGAAGCTGTCGTAGACTGGCCTGATCTTGAGAAGGAAAAAGGTGGCGAGTTTGTTGCAGAGGTCTTGGGAAGGTGGGATGTCAGTGGTCTGTCTGTTGGGTCTGGCAAACTCCTTGATGATGGCGAAGAGTTCTTTGCTGTTGTGTGCATTGGTGTTGATTCTGTTTTGAAGGGCCGTTTTCTTTGTAGTTTTGAGGAGGAGGTGGTTGCGGTGGCGGCGGCTTTAAAGGCTTCGCAGGCTTGCTGAGTTTTGTTGTTCCTCCATCACTTCTTGAGCCGTCTGCAGGTGCGTCTGTACTCCTGAAGGGCGGGAGTGAACCAGCTGATTTTCTTGGAGTGTTGCTTGATGCAGGCTTTCTTAATGGGTGCCAGAGTGTCAGAGCAGTTAGAGATCCATCGTTGGAGGTTACATGCTGAGGTGTTGGCGTCTGTTGGTGTCGACGGTGAAGTTGTGCTAAGGGTGGTGGTGGGATGTTCTTCATGACCTTGTTCCAGCTTCTGCGGGGGAAACAGTGGTGTACGGTGGGTTTGGTGAAAACGAAATGGATGCAGTGGTCCAGAGGGGTTCAGAGGTGTGGCTGAAGGTGACGTTTTTGCTGGCGGAGAAGAAGGAGTCAAGCGTGTGTCCTGCTGAGTGGGTAGGAGAGGTGACTTTCTGCTTGATTCCTACATTGGCAAGGTTCTCAATAAGGGATGCAGTGTTCGGGTCGTTGGGGTTGTCTGGGTGATAATTGAAGTCGCTGAGTAGAATGTAGTTGGTGAATGCGAGAGCCTGGGGTGCAATGAGGTCGATGATGGCATCAGTGAAGGGCAGGCAGGGGCCAGGCGGTCTGTAGATGAGGGTGCGTGGAGGGTGGCGTTGGGGTTGGTCTGTACCTGGAAGTGGAGGGTCATCTGGGTGGGTGGTCAGATGAAGGGTGTTTTTGTCGACGATGGCAATGCCTCCTTCTGGTTTGTTGGTGCAGTCCTTGCAGATGATCTTGTATTTGTCGGGGATGGTGGTGGCGATGTCCGGGGCTGAGCTGGGCTTCATACAGGTTTCCATGAGGAAGACAATGTTGGGAGAGATGGAGTCGAGGAGGTCCGAGATTTCTGCGGCGTGTTTATGGAGAGAGCGTTTGAAGGATGTAGCTGAGATGATCGGGTACGCTGTGAGTCAGTCCTGTGGATGAGAGAAGCTGAAGTGTGGAGGTGGATGAGGGTGCGGTGGCAGTGGCGGCAAGAGAAAGGGCCATGGGTGTCGCGAGGTGGCAGGCGGTGTTGCGTCCAGGGTTGAGGGTGTGGAGGGTGCCTGCATCATAATGGTGGCTGGTCCGATTACCATGGTTCGTGGTTCTGGGCACAGTCCAGGTGCGGAAGGGCGCAGACGGGCTTACCTTTGGCACACCTTCAGCGCATCCACCATTAAGTAGTGTGCGGGGGCTGGACAGCTAAGAGGCAGGAAACACGGGGAGCAGGAAAGTGTCACTGGAGGGGGGCAAGCCGTGGGGTATCGCAGGGTCAGAACCGGCAAAAAGTTGCAAAAGTAAAAGAAACGGAAAAGAGAGCAAAGAAGGTGAAAGGACAGAGAAAAGAGCAGAAAAGAGAGACAGAGGGCAGCCCAGCAGCAGAGCGGAAAGACTGTACCATTAGACCACCACCAGGCGGGAGCCTGCGAGTGGAAGAAGGCCTCCAACCACTGACCAGAGGGTCAGATGGTCAGCAGCAGGGAGCTTGGGGCAGCAGCTGCCAGGTGGAGCTGTGCAAGGAAGGGAGAAGTCCACTGATAAACTGTCCTTTACTGTGTGATGTCGCCCTTTTTGCTGCCTAGGGCAAGTGCAAGCACCCGTGCAACATGGTGCAAGGGTGCCTGCATTGCATACAGGATTGTTTTTGTGCAGGAAGGTACACCTTCCTGCACAAAAACAATCCTGGAAGGCATATTCTTCTTTCTATGTGTGCTGCAGAACAGAATGCAGCACACATGAAAAGAGGAAAAAAACGAGGAGAAATAAAGATATTTCTCCTCGTTACGCCTCCCCTGGGAAAGTGTAAGATTTTGGCACATTCCCAGATTGTAAATTTGTGAATGCATCAAAAACCATGGGAGTGGCTTTGCTTGACTTTAAAAAATCTGTCTTAAGGTTTGCGTCACTCTTGCACCACATTGAGTGGTGCAAGAACGACGCAAACAGCCTCATAAATAGGCCCATGTGACACCAGATGCTGACCTTTAGTCACAGACCTGCATCAACGGTCAAAAGGAATGAATAGCTGAAGAAAAAGGCATGAGAGCCAGGCCTTGTTTTTAACAACCTTGTCTATTGATAAGTGCATCAATTAGTCCATTAGCAGCTGCAGCAACACAGCACACAGCTTAAAAACTGGTGTTTTCGCAGCATCCTTCCTAGTGCATTGTTATTTTGTGCACCATGCCACCATGTTTTGAGCCTAGCCTTATGCAAATCAGTTTTGACCCTGCTTGTGTTCTGGTTCAGGGAGGGCTTGGCTTGGCAGTTCGGGCTGGACTGCTCCCATTGGTGCAGGTTCAAGGCTGATTTTCACATAGTTGAGTCCAAACTGAGGTGGCATGATGTGCAAAATAACAATGGACTGGGATGTGGCTGAGTAATTGCTAGTGGCTGAAATTAAGTCGAGCATTCCATTCATCACTTTTTTGTATACTTTAGTGTGTTGCCCTAAGTGGAGCAAGCATGCCCAGATGTGGGTACAGTGCACACTATGTCACTGAAACCAAGCTATACCTGACTGATGAGCCCCAACTAAGAAGAAATTGATCCTGGTTTGTTTGCGTACCAGTTCAGGGAGAACCTGGTTTGGCAATTCTGGCTGGACTGTTCCTATTGGAGCAGGGTCAAGACTGATTTGCATAGAGCTGGGTCCAAACTGAGGTGGCATGGTGTGCAAAATACAGATGGACTGGGATGCGGCCCTTAGTAATCTAGTGGCAGAGATTAATTCAAGCATTCCACTCATCACTTTTTTGTATACTTTAATGTATACCACACTATGCAGTTACCATTATTGGCTGGCTCTGCAGTGTGTAAAATATGGACCTAAAACTCTTCATCAATGTGAAAATGATCTTTGGGGAGAGATACATGAAAGAGAGAAAGACAAAAAAGAATTGAAAACTGGAAGAGTGAAATCTTGGAGTGAATTGTGATCGTTTCAAGAGAAACAAACATGCAAAGCTCCAGATCCTGACCAGTAACAAAGTTGTCATGTAGGCAATGAGGGAGAAATTTGTTGTTAGAAATTGGGTTTTTGGTTGACTGGGTTGTGAGCCCTGGTCATGCAGCAACCACAATGCTTGTCAGGGTGAGGCACAAGCTAACAAGCTAACCTTAAATACACCTGTGCTCATCCCTCTTATTGCCTGGCACAGAGCAGTAAGGCTTAACTTAGAGGTAAGGTGTACAGCATTTGTGCAACATTTCAAACAGAAAAACAGTTATAACACAACTCAAAAAGGATCCCACACCAAATTAGAAGAATAGAGCAGGTCTTGGTCTATCCCATATGTACAGCTAAGGGGATGTCATGTGCCAATGTGAGAAGGAACTCTTTATACTTCTGAGGTACCACCACTCTCCTGGTTGCTCCCTGGCCTTAGTATAGAGAATTCCATCCTCCAAATAGACTACACTGACATCACCCTTCTCTTGACTGGAGGCAGTCTGTCTCAGGTGCTCGAGAGTGGGACAATCCCTTTGTCCCTGACACAGCTCCTCTCTGGAGGGCCCACTTGCTCCCTGTAGTTCTGCCAAGTCAGACAGATCTTGAAGAGGTGAAGTCCCTCCTACTGAGGCCGGATTCCCCCCTCGGGATTGGATTCATCCTGGACATCTTGAGCTGTTTGGGCGGGCTCACCAGACCCTTTGTTGTTGCTCTAGGTGGCTTGGCCCATCGTTCCAGGGTCAAAATGTCCATTACTCTCCTGATCTGCAGCTTGTGCCCTCATCACAGCACAAACCAACTTAGGGAGGTCCAGCATCTGAGCATGGACCATCCTTTCCATCCCTGACCACTCAGAAGCTTCAAGATCATTTTCAAGTAGACACTCCACTGGGAAGGCAGGTCTATGTGTGTGACCTGGTGAACTACACCAAGTAGGATCTGCTCTGGGGAAGCCAGTTTGTACACACCATGGTCACACTGGCACCTGTATCCCTCAGAGCCCCAACCTCAGTCCATTAATCAAAATCTTTACTTCTCCATGCTTGGAGGTATGGCTGCCAGGGTTTCAACTTCTACCCCACCCATGGAAACTAAGGTCACCTCTGCATACATTTTCCCCATCTCTGGGTCTACTTTAACCCCCACACCTACACCAGCAATCCCCTTGGTTGCCCGCTTGTGGGGGGCTCATTGTGCAGACTGCATCTCTCCTTTTGTGTCCCGACTGCAAGCAATCAAAGCTCAGCCCTGCCTTTGTAGGGTCATAATGTCTTCCCTGATACCCCTTCCCCTTGTAAGTGGATTGGTTCTGGGAATCCCTCCCTGGTGCCTGGAAACCTTTTGATGACTCTTTCTCTTTTTTTATCTTGGTTACCCAGCTTAGAGTCAATTAGATACTGGTGTAACTTCTCGAAAGGACAGTTGGCTAATATGTGTCCCTACATGAACAATTTGTACAGCGTCTCATAGGTACTTACCTTGTAACCCTGTATCCTGCCCTCTAGAGCCTTGCAACTCAGGATTGGGTACTGTCTTTCTTGTTGTCCCTAAATATCATCCTGTACTACTCAGGCATGAGACCATACCTTTTGATTAAGCTCTGCTTCATGTGGGGATAGGATTCAACCTATTTTCCCTCTAAGGTCAAGAACCTATCTCTCTCCGTTACTGGAATCAGTTGCCACAGAAGTGAACTCTAGTACTGAGAGCTCACCCTCCTCATCTTAAGGGCTCTCTTAAAAGTTGTCAGCCATTTATTTATGTCATCACCCTCCTGGTACTTAGGGACAATCCCCTTAGGTAGTCTTGGGTCAAACCCACCACCCCCTGACACCTGTGTCTCCCCTTTGCTGCCACCATCTTCCTCTCTACCGCCCAGTGTGTTTCTCTTGTCCTCATGTGCCCACTTCTTATTGGCCAGGGACAACGTGTCTGCTTCTATAAAAGCCAGCTGTGCCTCAAGCTCTCTTACCCTAAGGGACAGATGTGACTCACTTCCAGTGGTGGCTGGTGACATTTGAAAGTGGTGGGGCGTAAAATGATTGGCATACTGCACCGCAGCGAGCGAGCGTAGCGAGCGAGCCCGAGCAACCTAAGGAGGGTTCGGGGGGGGGGTTCTCCCCCCGAGAAAAGTTTGAAAAAAGAGTGGACAAATGGTGCATTTTCAAGCAAATTTGAGAAAGCAGGATGGTTAATAAAGCAATTGTGAAAGTGCAGTTATTACATTAATAAAGAGATGTCATATAACATAGGTAGCTGCTTATTCAAGCTTTCTTTCACCCCATAGTCCAGCAGGGTCTTGATACAAGACAGATAAGAGAAAAAGCAGTGTGGTCCTCGACCAGGAAGACACTCATATTTCGTTGGTAAGAAGTCAAAGGATTGGTCAAATTGAAAACCTGAAATGCAATATGCAATCAAACAATTTGCAAGTACATCTCATCTATGTTCAACAAGCCATGTTTTACCCATGATTGGAATTGTGAATCACCAAATAAACTGAGCCACTGCAATCAAAAGCAGAGGGCCTCCTCAAAAGTATGCCCTTAAGAGAGTTCTCTCATCTCATTTCCTCTCTATATTTTCTCTTGAAGTTGAAAACTCATCACATTCTACTGCACAAACCTGAACCCTTCTGCATATTCCAACACCAGAACTTATTCTTGGCCATTTAGTTTGGAGCCATTCATACCAGGAATACAGAAAATACCTTTAAATAGAGTAGAAGGTTTATGAATACAAGCACTTAGCAATTGTACATATACTATGAATGAGAGCCAAAGGAAACAAAAAGGAATAAAGAAGGAAGCAACACTCAAACACAACTCATGCTCCGGAACGCCATAAAATTCTCTATGTGGCAAGTTCATCACCTTAGCAGAACACAGTACATTTAATGTCTCCCTCAGTTTAGCATATTAAACAATAGCAAGTGGTAATTCTTGTGATATGTACTCATCACTGTAGACTATTGTAGAGTCACTATATAAATACAATTAATACAATATGTGGTGTTAGGTGTAGAAAATCTAGACTCACACCTGTCCATATTTCTTTTGATGTTTTATCCTTGATAATGTGCCCTATTGATACTCTGGGGACCATATTCAGTGTGCGCGCCCTGAAACCGCTCATAAACTCGAAAAGTAAATAGAAATGCCCCCTTCTCCTTCCATGTTTCACTACCCTTCCCTTCAGCTTGTCTGTGCACTGTCTCTCTCTCCCTGGCAGTCTCTCTCCTGCCCATGTCTCCCTCCTTGCCTCGGATCTGTGACTGTAGTATGATTCCAACTGTCTCCTCCCTCTATTCAAAGCCTCATGCTCATTCCTCTGCTCTCCCCTGTCACGGCCAACAGTCTGTCTGTGCCTGTCTCTTTCTCTGTCTTACTCTCTCTGCACTCAAGTTAATTCCTTGACTGACTGTCTCTTCCCTGCTCTTTCAGCTCTTATCTCTATTCCGCTGTCTCTTTCTCTGTCCAATTTCCTCTCTCATTTCTCTCTCGCTCGGTCTTGCAGCTTCTTGGTCACTCCCTCTGTTTCCCCTGTCACTGCCTCACTCCCGGTCTTTTCTGTGTCTCTTAGGTCTCTTCCAACTCCCTCCTCCTCTATTATCTCTCGCTCTCTTTGCTGCTTGTCTCTCTCCCGCATCTGCTCCAGCTGTTTTCTTATCCCTGTCGTTTCCTTAGTGCCCGTCTCTTCCAACAACTAGTGCAGCACGAGTCACATCAATCTATACCACAGTGTTTTATATTATTGGTAGAATGGTTTGTTACAAGAAGGTAGAACCTCCACTCTGAAACACATCCCATAATTGCTGGGAAAAGATTTGTCACAGAAAACAAAGTCAAGACCCTGCGCCAATATGGCAAGTTTCATAGGTGCGATCAAGCTGGATACTGCACAGCGTGTTGATCTCTTGATACACCTGCATCAATCTAATATGCATACCCCTTCACAATCATCCATTGCAAACAAAATGTATACAGCAAGTGCTTTGAAGCACTCGGATTCGACAAGTAAAAGGAGAGCTGTAGCAATACAGATGGCATCTATGGAATGCACCAACGAGTGAATGAATATTCACAATCTTGGAACATTTCTACACTTGGTTTTCCAAAAGAATGCCCCTTCTGCGGCACTACTGGACTTCTCCGTAAAGGAAACACATATACCAGGTGAGAAATATTGCCAGATCGCACCTGATGTTTAAATGCCAGAGGGCGGTGGATTAACTTGGCGCCTAGAACCCTTTACGAGGCACAACTGACACAATATGGTCGCAAACACAAAAGTTGTGGGCTTCTTCAACGTTACGATAGAGACATCTGTTCACACCCTCAGTAGGGCCATCTTTGTTTAACACACAGTATGGGTCCAGGCGCCTTTCAGAGACGATAAAGAACAGATGTGCTGTGCAAATCATTACATACAGCCGAGTCTATCACCAACATAAAAAAAATAGCGACACATGGTGAGCATCATCTATCTGTTTGCTGCCCTCGGAATGTACATAGTAGAAGGCCTGCGAACATCTCTTGGTAGAGCATCTGTCCCTTCCCTCATACTGCAAAGGGAAGCAACCACCTGGCAATGTCGCATCACTGTGTATGCAAAGCAAAGCACAGAAAATAACAAGTCACAACCAAACCACTGTGCAAGTACACCCACACAAAATTAGCTGATTCTGACACAGCGCTACCTTGCCGAATGATTTCCATGCAGATTGGAGAAAGGAATCACCCAGTGCGCGAGAAGAAACAATTGTATGAAACCAAACGATGATAGCAGTGTGCGAGCGGCAGTAACAACCCCCTCCCCCCCAAAGAAAAATCACATTTCAACATTCTTCACTACTCGGATCCCTTACTTACGTAATTCACATTCACTATCTGAAAATGCTCTGCTGAATAGTAAAGAATGGAAAATGTGCACATTTTGTAAGAAACAATAATATGCTTAATTTTTTTTTTTTCATTTATTCACCTCCTTTGGGTAACATTCAAAGCAGCGGTGCCTCGCGTGCCCTGCTCGGTGTCCACCACTTCCGCTGCTTGCTGGAATAGGAAGAAAAGCTGCCAATGTCTAGATAATTGGGTCAAAGTTTCACCCTCCCTCCTAACTGAAACGGTCAAAGACAGCACACGAAGGCATGGACCAGCAGGGACAGCTGTGCAAAAAGTGCCTCTGTGATTATCAGAAACGGCCTGACAAGGTCTGAAATAATGGAAAGCAACCCAGATTTCCGCCCCCTCTCTGTAAAGGTACTGACACCGAGCATGAAAATGCTCGCCCGAATAAAGCACAGACATCAAGAATCTATTTCAGGACAAACACAAACCTCTCCGATTTCAATCCTTGCAAAGAACAAAGAACATTAAATGAGCAGCCAAGGCCTATCAAAACTCGAAGACCGGAGGAACTGCAGACAAATCACAAGCAATAACCCCTAAATAACTCCCTGCTTTAAATAATGCTGGCTGAGTGGAGCCGGTGCGCGCCACAACAAAACGTGCTCAAAGCATTCAGTGGGAGTAATCACGAAGAAATCGCTGCAGACAAAAGAGGGCCTTGTTTGAAAAGTAAAGGCAATGTTCAACAAAACAGCACTGATAGCAAGGACAACGGGAAGATATTGTGAAGCAGTTAAATGAAACTTTGCGTAAATACCATATTTTATTTCAATTGCCAGTGTGGCAGAAGCTTTTTAGCAACGGTATACAGTACATTACCGGCACTTTGCAGCAACAGCGAGTGCTACTTGAAACACTTGATTATACCATTATATGGAAGACGCCTCGACACTAACCTTCCGCTGCGTTACCCGTTTTCCGACGGCAAAGACGCCTGGTATATTTGAAAGTGGGTCAAACATTCGTCTTTTTTGTTTTCTCATTTATACATTTCCTGCTGAGCGGCGGCGGCGGCGGCAAACACAGTATATCTTTTCAATGCTTCGCCTTATGATAATCAGTATGAGCTCGTTTTCAAACACATTTCATCACTTTCCTCTGAAAGAAGCACCGGTGACACAGCTTTTCTTGCTTCCTGTGGGAGTAAAGAGGGTGTACATTCCAGCACTGGTAACCGAGTGGGTTGGGGTTTTTTTACGTAATTTTCCAGGCATGCAACTGGATACATAGAAATTAGCGCTACAAAACGACTGAAGTTCTCTCCTGTCGCTCTTTCGTTGGTGTGGTGCAGCCGTGATCTCTGCTTCCTGTCAATGTTTTGTAGTTGTATGTGTGGGCCTGACTCCAGTGGCACTGTGGTGGATGCTTGCCCCTGTGTGGTACTGCAATTGTATTCATATGGCACTTCTTACACCTGCTGAGGCGCTGAAGTGCTTCAAGGATGAGGAGCACTCAAACTCCTTGGGAGTGTGTGGGTGGAAGAGTGTGAGCTGCAGTGAAGGGTTTCCTACGCCTGCATGAAAGGAGCGAAACTTTCTGCTGGGGAAATAATGGGATCTTAACTGAGGTAGCAGAATACAGAGAGAAAATTAAGGCCATTCGGAATCCACCACTGCACACGTATAGGATGGAGGGAAGGGGACAGCGGCTTCAAACATCGGGCGTTTTGCTGCACACATCAGCGAAGGGGAGCCCCCAAAAGAATGCAGCTCTTCTCAGTTCTCACCCATCCAAAAGCAGACAACACACACTTCACGTACACTGACATTAAAGTGACACAAAAAAATCCAGCTGCAATGCCGTGTCCTAAATAAACTTTTACGGAGGTGATTGGCATTTTGCTCCCGCTCATCGCTGTAGACAGCATGTGACAATGGAACTTCCCACTTCACCCAGTAGCTGTAGGTTTTTGTTTTTTTGTAGTTATTGCGATGAGCGGGAGCAAAATGCCAATCACCTCCGTAAAAGTTTATTTAGTAGGTCATAGTAGTTCTCTAATCTAGATCTCAAAATATCATACTACCAGCTATAACTCCACCCTGACGCCTGCAACGTTAACACTTTCTTTATATCCACACTCCTCTCCAACTCTGCATTGGCTTATGAATGCCAAAGGTGTTTACAGAAGGCTATCCATAGATATCGGGTTGAATGCCCACTATGTCCTGGGCCTGGACGTTCGTTTTGTCCTTCTTTCAAAAAGCGACCTTCCCGCATGTCAGATAAGCTATGAAAGCGCCTCTCCCTGATCTTACAGTATTGGGGTTTTCTGAAGAGGCAGGACTGTGCTTTTAGTTTTAAGTTAATACATGGCCTGTCTGTGTTTGTAAATAAACTGACAGACTTTAAGTGGGATGAAAAAACTGGGGCGTCTAGAGTCAGAGAGCATGTGCTGCTCTGTGAGGCATGCTGTGAGAAGTTGGCCTGGTATATGCTGTCCACTAATTATAGTGGGCACCTTGCACCAGTCCAAACAACCCCTTATTGTAGATAGGTTAAAGACAACCTTATTGAAAGCTATCCTAGTGGTAGCTATGGAGAGCAGCCTTCAGGCTAAGTCTTGAAGGAATGTAAAGCAGCTTGTTTTACCAGTCTATAATCTCTTGAGTGACCAAATGAAAGAGCACCACACCAGGTATATATTCAAAATATATGTATTTATTGCTAAACACACCCCTCTAGTCTCTTTATGAGGCTAGAGTTCGAAATACATAAGTTAGAAGTTATTTAAACACAGTAATAGCACAAATACACGTTTGGGCCCTAGGGGCGTACCAAACCATATACCAATAAAGTGGTATAAGAACCACGACTGAACTAGACACTAGGCCTAGAGCCTCTAGAAGTGCTTGGACCACAAGGAACCACCCAAGGTAGTGACACAGGGGACCCACGGGGGACGCGTGCAGTGTAAATACACAACCGCGATACGCCGTTAACTTCTATGGAGAAAGTCGCGATCAGGAAATTAAAGAAAAGGGACACTTAAAGGAGGACTTGGAGCAAACCCTTTGAGAACTAGTACTTTGAAGAGTCTCTACCCATGGGAGCACCGGAGTACTCGTGTTACCTCACCCAGGGAAGCCGGGTGCATAGGTGCCTTTCGGGGTCGGGTTTCGTCGTCGATTTGAATGGCGATCTGCTGCAAAGTGCTGCTGGCGACCAAGTGGAAAGTGTCCGGGTGGATCCAAGAGTGGATCGGAGATCTGAAGAACCTGAAAGCAGAGGGGACAGAGTCTGGGTCACTAGCCAGTGACCAGGAAGGCGATGGACAGATGCCCACCGATGTCGAGTGCTTCAGGTGCGTTGATGGTCGTCTTGACTCTTCAGCCACGAGGTCCAGGAGGCGTTGTCGGCGACCAGGAGCAGGATTCGGGCTGGTACACGATGTCTGTCGAGTGCTGAGGTGTCAGCGACCGGATTGGACCCAACAAGCCTTGGCAACGGCAAGTCTCAATGAAGATGAAGATCGTCGATGGTGCAGACCAGCAAGGTCTGGGGAACTCACCCAGTGAGGGTAAGTGAGGGCAGGCCTGGAGCAACCAGGATGCCCAAGAAGAAAAAGATTGACCTTCGTTAAGGGCTACTAGCCAATGGGCTAGCGACCGCAAAGGAGCCTCGAGACGTCGCACGTGTTTCTGGCTCACAGGACACTCGTGGAGTGGAGGCCAGTGATCTTCGGTGCAGTTTGTGCTGGAGGCTAGGGCTACTCGAAGCCCAAAGTACGACTTCGTGGGAGACCCAGAAGAGGATGCACTTGCAAATGTGCTCGGTGTCCAGGGGTCACGGTCTCACGTCACCCACGATAGCTACGGGCCTCAGCTTTGCTGGGGACTCAGGGTAGCCTCGGGGAAGTCTGAGAATCTACCTCTGGTGATGCGAAGACTTCGGCGTCCGACAAGAGCTTCAGAATTGCAGACCGGACAGATGCGTCTTTGGTGCCTGCCAAGCAGGGGAGTCACTCATTGACCCCAAGGGAGCTTCTTCTGTCCTCTAGTCTTGAGTAGAGCGTCGAAGGTCCAGGATTCTGTTTCAGAGTTTCGTCCAGGGATAATCTAAAGTCCTAAGGACTGGGTTCCTATAAATATACCAAGTTTAGGGGTTGGACTACTCTGTGGCCCCACCTATGGGTGGGTCAGGGCGAGGGTGGCTACACCCCTTTCCCTTTGTCCAGTTCGCGCCAAAGCAGGGGCTGCAAGCCCCTAATCCGGTTTGAACTGGGGTATGCACAGGGACACCAAGTGTGCCCCCAGTGCAGGACTTCAAAGCACCCGAAAGTGCTCCCGCCCAGCCCCAATACACATTATCCTGTCTGGGGAGGTGGTCACACCTCCCTGGGACAGGAAACCAATTGTCCAGGCCTCCCCTGCCGGAGTTTCGTCCAGCAGCAGGAGGCCAGACTCGTGTCTGTGGCAGCAGCATCCATTTTGTGATGCCAGGGCGTTGGAAAGAAGTTACCGGGCTAGCCAGAGTTAACATGTCTTTCCCTCTAGAAGGGTGGAATGCTACCCCCGCCGCCAGAATTGGCGGGGGGGTATATTCCAAGATGTTTGACATCAAACACGACATGTTTAGGTGCAGCCTTTCCAAAGTTAGCATTTAACGCGAGATTATAATGCGCTTAAGAGTATATGGTCAGGCTGCACTACAAACAGCATCAGAGAAGGGTCTCCGAACGCTGCAGAGGGGCCCTGCTCATGCAGGGGCACCCTCTCACATAGGAACCATGCACTCTGCCTTCAGGATTGATAAGGCCTGCCTTAGGAGTGACTTATAGGTTTATATGTGTGTATGTATTTAGTGATATAGGTAACCTATATCACAGTAAGGAGTGCATGCACCACCTTACCCAGGCTGCAGTAGCAGGCCTGTGGTGTCAGTTTGGATGGCCTTCCAGGGGTGGCATAATACATGCTGCAGCCCCTGGTAGGCCTCTGAGGTACCTATGCCCTTGGTACATAGTATACCATATACTAGGGACTTATAAGGGCACTCCAGATTCCAATCAGTGATGTGCCTAAGGCACATGGAAACCATTTTAGAGAGGAAGCAGCTAGGCTGGGGTTCTGATTAGCAGGGCCCCAGCCAGACTAATGTCGAAAAACAGTGAAGCATCAGCAAAAAGTGGGGGTACCCATGTGAAGCAGATCCTACTCTCCTACACAACCCCCCAAACGTAGGGACATTAAACTAACCTTGCCCAGTTAAGTCTTCATGTTCTAAGTGGAAGTACCTAGAGAGTCCATCTGCATTGGCATGGTTACTCCCAGGTCTATGTTCCACTGTAAAGTCCATCCCCTGTAGGGAAATGGACCACCTAAGCAGTTTGGGGTTTTCACCCTTCATTTGTTTTAGCCATAAGAGGGGCTTATGGTCTGTCTGAACCAGGAAGTGTGTACCAAACAAGTATGGCCTCAACTTCTTCAGAGCCCAGACCACAGCAAAGGCCTCCCTCTCTATGGCTGACCAACGTTTCTCTCTAGGGGTCAGCCTTCTGCTAATGAAAGCTACTGGCTGATCCTGACCTTCTTCATTCAATTGTGACAGTACAGCCCCTACCCCCAATTCAGATGCATCAGTTTGAACAATGAACTTCTTGGAGTAATCAGGACTCTGTAGAATGGGAGCAGTGCACATGGCCTGCTTCAGGTCATCAAATGCCTTTTGACAGCTAACTGTCCACTGAACCTTTTTGGGCATTTTCTTAGAAGTTAAGTCATTCGGGGGTGTCACTATTGATCCATACCCCTTGACAAATCTCCTATAGTACCCAGTCAGGCCTAAGAAGGCTCTCACCTGAGTCTGGGTAGTGGGAGCAGTCCAGTCCATGATAGTCTGGATCTTGCTCTGCAAAGGTTGAACCTGGCCTCCACCCACAAGGTGGCCCAGGTACACAACCTGACTCTGCCCTATCTGGCACTTAGTGGCCTTGATAGTCAGGCCTGCCTTCTGCAGGGCCTGTAAAACATTCCTGAGGTGGACCAGGTGATCCTCCCAGGTGGAGCTAAAGACAGCAATATCATCTAGATATGCTGCACTATAGGCTTCCAGACCTGTGAGAACTGTATTCACCAACCTCTGGAAAGTGGCAGGTGCATTCTTCAGACCAAAGGGCATTACCACAAATTGATAATGCCCACTAGGGGTTGAGAATGCTGTTTTGGGCTTTGCAGTATCAGCTAGTCTGATCTGCCAGTAGCCAGCTGTCAAGTCAAATGTGCTGAGATATTTGGCTGAGGCCAAAGTATCTATGAGCTCATCTGCCCTTGGTATTGGATGGGCATCAGTCCTAGTGACTGCATTGAGACCCCTGTAGTCCACACAAAACCTCATCTCTCTTTTTCCACCACTGGTGTGAGGTTTTGGCACAAGGACCACTGGACTAGCCCAAGGGCTATCTGAGGGTTCAATAACTCCCAATTCCAACATTTTCTGGACTTCAGTCCTGATACAGTCCCTGACATGGTCAGGTTGCCTATAAATCTTATTTTTAATAGGCAGACTGTCCCCAGTGTCCACTTCATGAGTGCACCAGGTGGTCTGACTGGGTGTCAGTGAAAACATGTGTCTAAACTGATTGAGAACCTGTCTACAATCAGTTTGTTGCTGGGTAGTGAGGCTGCCTGCCAAGGCTACACCATCTACTGACCCATCGTCAGGGTTCTGTGAGAGCAGGTCAGGGAGTGGCTCACTCTCTTCCTCCTGCCCTTCATCAGTAGCCATGAGCAAGCCCATGTCTGCCCTGTCCACATATGGTTTTAACCTGTTGACATGGAGAACCCTGTGGGGACTCCTGGGTGTTCCTAGGTCTACTAAGTAGGTAACCTCACCCTTCTGCTCAACAATAGTGTGGGGTCCACTCCATTTGTCTTGGAGAGTTGCTGGGGCCACTGGCTCCAACACCCACACCTTCTGTCCTGGCTGGTAAACAGTCAGAACAGCCTTTTGGTCATGCCAGGCCTTTTGAAGTTCCTGGCTAGCCTCAAGGTTTTTGGTTGCCTTTTCATATACTCAGCCATCCGGGAGCGGAGACCAAGTACATAGTCCACTATGTCTTGCTTTGGGGGCTTGAGAAGTAACTCCCATCCTTCCTTCACCAAGCACAGTGGACCCCTCACAGGGTGGCCAAACAGAAGTTCAAAGGGCTGTAACCAACCCCTTCTGAGGCACCTCCCTATATGCGAATAAAAGGCAGGGCAAGAGTATGTCCCATCTTCGCCTAAGCTTTTATGGGAGCCCTTTAATCATGCCCTTCAAGGTTTTGTTGAATCTCTCAACTAAACCATTGCATTGTGGGTGATAGGGTGTGGTGAACTTATAAGTCACTCCACACTCCTTCCACATTGCTTTTAAGTACCCAGACATGAAGTTAGCACCCCTGTCTGATACTACCTCCTTAGGAAAGCCCACTCTTGAGAAAATTCCCAGGAGGGCCCTTGCCACCACAGGTGCTGTAGTGGTCCTGAGGGGAATAGCTTCTGGGTACCTGGTGGCATGATCCACTACCACCAGGATAAACCTGTGCCCAGATGCTGTTTGGGGATCCATGGGACCAACAATGTCAATCCCTAACCTTTCAAAGGGCACCCCCACCACAGGTAGTGGTATCAGGGGGCCTTTGTAGTGCCACCTGCCTTGCCACTGGCCTGGCAGGTTACATAGGAGCGACAAAACTCCTTGGTGTCTTCAGACATGTGGGGCCAGTGAAAGTGAGGGACAATTCTGTCCCAAGTCTTGTTCTGGCCCAGGTGACCTGCCAAGGGAATATCATGGGCTAGGGTCAATAGGAAGCCCCTGAACTTCAGAGGTATAACCAACCTCCTGGTAGCACCAGGCTTGGGGTCTCTACTCTCTGAGTACAGGAGTCCATCATCCCAATACACTGTATGGGGACCACTAGCTTTCCCAGCAGCCTCAGCAGCAGCTTGCTGTCTGAGGGGTTCAAGGGAGGGGCAGCTCTGCTGCTCCTGGCTCAGATCTGCCCTAGAAGGTCCCCCTGTCCCCAAGAACTCAACCTGGTCAGGTTCAAGTTCCTCTGGGACAGTTCCTTCTGCAGGACTGAGATCATCCCCCTCAAGGGACTGATCTTCCTCCTGAGCCAAGGGGAAGGCACTGCCTTAACCCTACTACTCCTCCTCTTGGAAGGCACTTGGTCCATTCTTCCAGAATCCAAGGCCTGTTCAGTGCTAGACATTTTGGCTTGTGACCTGGTCACAGCAAACACATCTGCAGGGATCCCCAGCATTTCTGCATGGGTCCTGAGCTCCACTTCTGCCCAAGCAGAAGTCTCTAAGTCATTGCCAAGCAAGCATTCGACTGGTAGGTTTGCACTCACCACAACCTTCTTAAGGCCAGTTACCCCTCCCCAGGAGAAGTTAACAACTGCCAGAGTATGGTCTGTTCTGACATTGCTAGCATTGGTCACTTGGTACATCTCACCAAGTATAACTTGCCCAGGATGCACAAGGTCTTGTGTCACCATTGTGACACTTGCCCCTGTGTCCCTAAATGCCAAAGCCTCTCGTCCATTGATTAAAGGCTGTTGTCTGTACTTGCCCAGATTACTGGGACTCACAGAGGAGGTCACATCCATGCCTCCATCACAGACTAACACAGCCTGAGTCAGTTCTCTGACTAGGTCAGAGCCCAACTCAGTACCCAGGGTGAACCCTACTAAACCCTTGGCTGGAGCACTCCCACCAACTGTACTAGGGGGAACAGGTGCCTTAGGGGCATTGGTGGGTGCTGGACTTGAGTCTTTGGACTTGGTGCAATCACTGGTCCAGTGGGTCTTTTGCTTACAGACCTTGCACCATGGTTTTCTTTGGCCTTTCCCTTTTGTAGACTGTGAATCCCCACCTGAAGAAGATTTTTGGGGGCCTGATGAAGACTTTTGATCTTTACCCTTCTCCCCACCCTTTTCAGAGTTCTTAGCATCTTGCTTCTTGGTGTCCCCACCTTGGTTCTGTACCTTCTGCTTCACCCTGGTTCTGACCCATTTGTCTGCCTTCTTTCCCAATTCTTGGGGAGAGGTCAGATCAGAGTCTACCAGGTATTGATGCAACAGCTGATTTTGACAGTTATTAAGAATCTGCTCCCTCATTATCAGATTGTACAATCCTGAGAAGTCACACACCTTACTGCCCATCAACCAGCCTTCCAGAGCCTTGGCAGAACAATCCACATAGTCTACCCAGTCTTGAGTCTGTGCTTTTTGGGTATCTCTGAACTTCAACCGGTACTGTTCAGTGGTTAGGCCAAACCCATCAATAAGAGTACTCTTCAAGACCTTGTAATTATCAGCATCCTCCTCTCTAACAGTGAGGAGCTTATCTCTACCTTTGTCTGCAAAGGAGAGCCACAAGATTGCTGCCCACTGCTCCTGAGGGACCTTCTGTACTTTACAGGCCCTCTCTAGAGCAGTTATCCACTTGTGGATGTCATCCCCATTCTGATAGGGAGGGACAATCTTGCTCAGGTTCCTATGGTCATAGGACCTTTCCCTATCTCTAGGGACATGGCTGCCACCATGGGACTCTAGTCCCAACTTTCTTTTCTCTCTAAAGAGATCTAGGGACTCCCTGTCTAAGGCTACTTGCTTCCTTCTGAGTTCAAGCTGAGCTTCCTCATATTGAATCAGCCTTGTTCTCCTCTCATGAGAGGATTCCCTCCTATGAGATGAGACAGAGCTCCCTATTGAGGTGCCAGAGTGGTTAGACTCCTGAGAAGGAGATCTAGACTTCCTGGGCACACTCATAATCCTTCCTGGGGGGACAAAGAGGGCATCATCCTGATCATTCTCTTCATCTTCCACAGGAGGGATTGGGTTATCCAGGTCAGGGTCATTGTCACCCTCCTGGCCAGTTTCAGAGGGGGCTGGGGGTATTGGTACCCCTGGTCCCTTCCTCTTCTTCTGCCCCACCCTCAGCTTCTACCCCTTCAGTCCCCAAGGGCTTACTAAGGTCATAAGCCACCAACAACTCTTTAAGGTGTTGGGTGGTGGGACTTTGGCCTGTCCTTAATTTCCTCAAGTTACATAATGCTCTCAATTCCAAGAATGGGAGGGTATCATACTTGGAGGGAAGAAGCCCAGTGGCTTCTGGTAAGGATTCTCTAGATCCTACCTTTAAAGACATTACTAGTGTGGTGTGGTGTATGCACTACCTACTCTAGTGTGGCCTACTAAACTCTCTTGAGTTGTAGAAAGGGTGTGCTATCCCTTAACACACAACTCTAAGTTCAGTAGAACTTACTGTATTCTAAGCTTAAATTATATGTACCTTAGGTACCTTTAGTGGTTTTCAGTTGATCAATTCAATTGAGATTATCTGGTAAAACAATAGCAAGCTGGAATCCCACACGCTGCACACCAATGTGAGATGTTGGCCTGGTATATGCTGTCCACTAATTATAGTGGGCACCTTGCACCAGTCCAAACAACCCCTTATTGGAGATAGGTTAAAGACAACCTTATTGAAAGCTATCCTAGTGGTAGCTATGGAGAGCAGCCTTCAGGCTAAGTCTTGAAGGAATGTAAAGCAGCTTGTTTTACCAGTCTATAATCTCTTGAGTGACCAAATGAAAGAGCACCACACCAGGTATATATTCAAAATATATGTATTTATTGCTAAACACACCCCTCTAGTCTCTTTATGAGGCTAGAGTTCGAAATACATAAGTTAGAAGTTATTTAAACACAGTAATAGCACAAATACACGTTTGGGCCCTAGGGGCGTACCAAACCATATACCAATAAAGTGGTATAAGAACCACGACTGAACTAGACACTAGGCCTAGAGCCTCTAGAAGTGCTTGGACCACAAGGAACCACCCAAGGTAGTGACACAGGGGACCCACGGGGGACGCGTGCAGTGTAAATACACAACCGCGATACGCCGTTAACTTCTATGGAGAAAGTCGCGATCAGGAAATTAAAGAAAAGGGACACTTAAAGGAGGACTTGGAGCAAACCCTTTGAGAACTAGTACTTTGAAGAGTCTCTACCCACGGGATCACCGGAGTACTCGTGTTACCTCACCCAGGGAAGCCGGGTGCATAGGTGCCTTTCGGGGTCGGGTTTCGTCGTCGATTTGAATGGCGATCTGCTGCAAAGTGCTGCTGGCGACCAAGTGGAAAGTGTCCGGGTGGATCCAAGAGTGGATCGGAGATCTGAAGAACCTGAAAGCAGAGGGGACAGAGTCTGGGTCACTAGCCAGTGACCAGGAAGGCGATGGACAGATGCCCACCGATGTCGAGTGCTTCAGGTGCATTGATGGTTGTCTTGACTCTTCAGCCACGAGGTCCAGGAGGCATTGTCGGTGACCAGGAGCAGGATTCCGGCTGGTACACGATGTCTGTCAAGTGCTGAGGTGTCGGCGACCGGATTGGACCCAACAAGCCTTGGCAACGGCAAGTCTTGATGAAGATGAAGATCGTCGATGGTGCAGACCAGCAAGGTCTGGGGAACTCACCCAGCGAGGGTAAGTGAGGGTAGGCCTGGAGCAACCAGGATGCCCAAGAAGAAAAAGATTGACCTTCGTTAAGGGCTACTAGCCAACGGGCTAGCGACCGTGAAGGAGCCTCAAGACGTCGCACGTGGATCTGGCTCACAGGACACTCGTGGAGTGGAGGCCAGTGATCTTCTGTGCAGTTGGTGATGGAGGCTAGGGCTACTCGGAGCCCAAAGCACGACTTCGTGGGAGACCCAGAAGAGGATGCACTTGCAAATGTGCTCGGTGTCCAGGGGTCACGGTCTCACGTCACTCACGATAGCTACAGGCCTCAGCTTTGCTGGGGACTCAGGGTAGCCTCGGGGAAGTCTGAGAATCCACCTCTGGTGATGCGAAGACTTCGGCGTCCGACGGGAGCTTCAGAAATGCAGACCGGACAGATGCGTCTTTGGTGCCTGCCAAGCAGGGGAGTCACTCCTTGACCCCAAGGGAGATTCTTCTGTCCTCTAATCTTGAGTAGAGCGTCGAAGGTCGAGGATTCTGTTTCAGAGTTTCGTCCAGGGATAATCTAAAGTCCTAAGTACTGGGTTCCTATACTTATACCAAGTTTAGGGGTTGGACTACTCTGTGGCCACACCTATGGGTGGGTCAGGGCAGAGGGGTGGCTACACCCCTTTCCCTTTGTCCAGTTCGCGCCAAAGCAGGGGCTGCAAGCCCCTGATCCGGTTTGAACTGGGGTATGCACAGGGACACCAAGTGTGCCCCCAGTGCAGGACTTCAAAGCACCCGAAAGTGCTCCCGCCCAGCCCCAATACACATTATCCTGTCTGGGGAGGTGGTCACACCTCCCTGGGACAGGAAACCTATTGTCCAGGCCTCCCCTGCCGGAGTTTCGTCCAGCAGCAGGAGGCCAGACTCGTGTCTGTGGCAGCAGCATCCATTTTGTGATGCCAGGGCGTTGGAAAGAAGTTACCGGGCTAGCCAGAGTTAACATGTCTTTCACTCTAGAAGGGTGGAATGCTACCCCCGCCGCCAGAATTGGCGGGGGGGTAGTATTTCAAGATGTTTGACACCAAACACGACATGTTTAGGTGCAGCCATTCCAAAGTTAGCATTTAACGCGAGGTTATAATGCGCTTAAGAGTATATGGTCAGGCTGCACTACAAACAGCATCAGAGAAGGGTCTCCGAACGCTGCAGAGGGGCCCTGCTCATGCAGGGGCACCCTCTCACTTAGGAACCATGCACTCTGCCTTCAGGATTGATAAGGCCTGCCTTAGGAGTGACTTATAGGTTTATATGTGTGTATGTATTTAGTGATATAGGTAACCTATATCACAGTAAGGAGTGCATGCACCACCTTACCCAGGCTGCAGTAGCAGACCTGTGGTGTCAGTTTGGATGGCATTCCAGGGGTGGCATAATACATGCTGCAGCCCCTGGTAGGCCTCTGAAGTACCTATGCCCTTGGTACATAGTATACCATATACTAGGGACTTATAAGGGCACTCCAGATTCCAATCAGTGATGTGCCTAAGGCACATGGAAACCATTTTAGAGAGGAAGCAGCTAGGCTGGGGTTCTGATTAGCAGGGCCCCAGCCAGACTAATGTCGAAAAACAGTGAAGCATCAGCAAAAAGTGGGGGTACCCATGTGAAGCAGATCCTACTCTCCTACACATGCTATATTCTGTGAGGTTTGAAAACGCCAACTTAGCTAACAAACATTGTCAAAACCAATAGCTCTAGCTAAACACTTATAAAGCCCCAAAGGCGAGACCTATTGGCTATGCCAATGCTTGTTTAGGACTGGAATTTATTTTTCCTCCTCCGACACTTCCCAAGAGCGAGCGAGGGAAACGCACCATGGAGAAAGGAAGAGGAAGGTGGAAAACCCGCCGCAAAGGGAGAAAGCAGGAACCTGCAACGGGAGCTACCGGGGCAGGGGTGTCTGGTAGCCGGTTAAATGCATGAGGCTAATTCCAGAATATGCGGCCTCGGTAGGGTGTGCGCCGGTGCCAGGCGCGGGCTATTGAGCCAACATTGGGCACCGGCACTTACTCTTATCAGATTAAGCACTGTACGCTGTACTGTGCCTGTATTATACTGGGTGCCACCGGTACTGCTTACTATTCCTTATTTAAAACTCTAGCTAAAATCTTTAAAAAGCGAGCCACTGGCAACTGTGTAAAAAAGTTTTTTTTGGTTTTTTTTAAACACGTTTCACTTTACAATGCTTTCACTTTGTTCTTGGAAGCAAAGATTAATCATTGAAGCCTCGTGTTAACAACAAAAGGGCGCGTGTAGGGAATCCTCGTGTAAACACACGGGTGTAAGCTCCTACCTCATAGCTGATTTGGTTTACATTTACAACAGATACCGGCACCCCTCACAGCTTTGGAAGACACGATAAATAGTTGTCAATTACACCACCTGAACAACAATCGCGGAAACAAAAGTAAACAGGGAACGCAGACAATATTTAATATAAAAACAGTGACGCGCCACAATAAAAGTACACATTCCATTGGGGACGTAAAAATGAGAAACTTTCAAAAGAGATTGCTGTGTACCTCTTGTGTGAAAGGCCCATGTGTGTACCATATACTTCTGTTTCGAGTCTCTCTTTTCCTGAATTGGTATAACCGGGAAAATAGATAAAAGGCATATGCACGCACGACAATCGGTAAACTATGATGTGGAATAAAATCGAATGTTTAGGGAGACGTGAGGGACAGATGTATCCGTAAGTCTGTTTACATTTGGTATAAGCATCTGATCCTCGCTACGGTTCCAAGGCTGGGCCAGAAAAGTTTGGAGAAACCCCTGGATTTCCGACACCACCCAGCGCCAGGATTGGCTTAGGGCACGGTTACCTCTCACCCGCCTGCCCATTAGGAGACCGAGGTTTGAGCCTTTGCTCAACCCTCGCTCTCCTAATGGGCATGCGCTAGCCAGTGCACACACAAGTGCGCATGACTGGGCACGGCGCGAGAATTCGGTGCCCTTGCCCACTCATGCGCACTTGTGCTGCTGTGCTGCCTGCTGCCCCTGGTCCCTCTGACAATCATGTCAGTCAACATGGACGCAGGACCGCCCACCCCTTCAGACTCTGAAGGGGGTGGGCGGTCCGACGTCATGCTGACTGACATGATTGTCAGTTCTCCTCGGCTCTTTGAACTTAAGTAAACTGATTCAGTTTACTTAGGTTCAAAGACGCCGAGGGCGGGGGGGCTACGCCCCAACGCCCCAATGGACGCACCGCCCCTGCTCACTTCTGGGGGATCCTCTTCCCCCACTAGCTCTAGACAAAACCCTGGTCAGTGTGTGTGGAGAGGTGTTCAACCTCCTAATCACTGAAGTCTAGGAGGTCTTCTTCCCCCTGTCCTTCTACTTCTGGAGCTTCCTATATGTTAGAGTTTTGATCCTCCAGCTGGGCCTCTTCACAGGCCGAAAGGGCCTTTATCAGCATTGCCTTTCTTGAGTTAGAGGGTGCTGATATTCCCCTAGCCCTACACAGGTGCCTAAGCTCTGCTACTTGGCTTGGAGAGTGGGTAGGCTAACTAGATCAAGCTCCATGGTATCCCTTGGATTTAATACAAAAAATGTTGCAAAAATTAAGTTCAGTGTCATTTAGAAAAAATCAAAAGTGAATCAATTGATATTAGTCCAAATTAAAAAACCAAAAACCATTTTTACACTAGGTTACTTTTGAGGAGTTTTAATTGTCCAACTTAAATACGGAATGATATTAATAATCACACGTTCTGGATCCCACCACTCTGCACCAAATGTAGGAAAGTGGGTTATTAGTAGGTGGGGGTATTCAACTTCAACTAGTAATAACACCACAGTAACTAATAGGTCCAGTCAAGCAAACAATTTTATCGTTAAAACAACACCAAAATGACAAACATCCAATGTAGGGAACCGGAGATATGAATTTTTAAAGATTGAATCCAAATTTGTGCATTCTAGTGCCAAAAAGCTTAAAGCAACACTCATGGTTATCTGGTCACACTTGACCGGAACAAAGTCAAAGTTTTAGGCCGACCACGATGGAGCATGGGTCAAATAGCTTGAGGGCTAGGTCCCGGTCACAAGTTTACTTTCAGTCTTAGGGTCGGGTTATGAGTTTGGCAGTATGGGCCGACACACCACCACCCTGCTCCCATATCACCAAACACAACCGCCAACCACCTGCTGAGGAATTTCGTGGTCTGGCAGGAGGGTAACGTGTCAGTTCCGTGGCAGTGCAGTACAAAGGGTCATATGAGCACCTTAGAACTGCACTACAGAGGGACCACCAATGCACGTTCCTGCACGGCATGAACTGTGCAGTCCATGTCGTGCAGGAACAGGGGTGCATGCACACATGCTCCCCCATGCACAAGGGCAAGAGGGGGCCCTACAAGTTTCCTCACCACCAGCAGTTTCATGGCATGAGAACAGCCATGAGACCGCTTGCAGTGAGGAAACTCGTAATATGCTTGGAGGTACCACAGCGGCACTGCCAAGCATAATTCACTCTCAAGACCGCTGCGACACCGCTAGGAATCGCGGATCCCTGGCGGTTGCAGCGGTTCTCTGGATGTGCGACCGCTGTACTCGTAATATGGCAGTCAGAACACTGCTGTGGCAGTCCCCAACCACCACTGCACCTCCACCGCGAGTTTGGTGGTCCCATGCACCGCCAAACTTGTAATTAGGCCCTTAGACTTTTTCTTTGAGATTTTTTCTTCTTGACTGGCTCATCAGGGTGTCCTTGGGCTTCTCTGATCTGAGGTACAATTTCACCATGGCAGCCTGCCTCAGTGAGCCTCTGGAAGTCGTTGTCCTCCACGTCAATGGCGAGGAGCTTTCATCAGGACAAACCAACATGGTAAGGCCGATTCGCAAGTTGATGATGGTGACTTGACTCTCGACGTCACGCCCGTCTTCTCCTACAGCTTTTCTGCAAAACATTGCAGAACGTTTCCAAACTTTTAAATCTCAAAGTTAGTTTTCAGGTCCCTTTTGGGAAAGTAAGTGTCCACTAGTCAGTCCAAGGGATCAGAGACTCTGGATTACCCTCTTGGGGCTAGGACTCAATATCCCACAATGCACTTGCACAATCTAGGAAAAGCCCAGTTGCAACTCGCCACCTGGGGTGATACTTTCTTTGGCTTTGCAGGCAACTTCTTCCAGTTCTGTCTTACCTGTTGATGATCAGGGATTCCACTCCTTTTTCTTTGAGTTGTGGAGCCTTGTGACTGCAGCAAGTGCAGTATTTCTGACTGCAAGCTTTCTGTGGTGCAGTCCAAGGGTCAGGTAGGGCAGTCCTTCTTCCTCTGATGTTCCAGGCAGTGCTCTGAGGAGCTCCTGCAGCTCCCCCATATTTATCCTCCATTCTAGGCTGGCAAGAGGGGGTCACTCCAAACAATAGGGGTAAAGTTACCTCCCTCTGCTATGACCCCTTCCTGCAAAGTGTGGCATATTCTTGACCTAGAATGCACTGTTCTGCCAAAAATCAAATTGGAGAAAATCTATCCTCAATGTGTGTGTCTATGTAACCCAACCCAAAGGTACGGCTACCATCTGACTACACTCCCTTTTCAGCCCATCTCCTAATCTAATTAGGGGGCTCCCATCTGGCTGAGAAACAAGTAAGTGGGGGCTAGCCTGGATCCTGTGACATCTGTTCTCCTGCCTTTGAAGTCTAGCTTATCTCCCCAGCTCCCTTCCTCTCCCTGCTTCTCCAGGAAGCAAACCCCCTCCGACCAAGTGACTGTATTGTTTCATCCCCAGGCCTCTTCACACCTACAGAAGGAGCAGTTTGGCTCAGGCTATCAAAGGCTGGCCAATCAGAAGAGGCTCCTGCAGGCTGTTTTAAGTAACTCAAGGATAGTAAGTTCTAAACCTACTTTCCTGTAATAGTTACATTAAATCCAACTTTGGCAAATTGTTGGTTTTAATGTGACCAATAATCTGATACTTTGAATGATATTGCTAGCTAGCTCTAATCAAAAGTTAGACTTTATTAAGTTTAATTAAGCCATCCTATGTTAGCCTATGGTGCTAGCAAGCCTGAAAATAGGGCAAACGTCTTTGTCTGTTTTTCCTTACCAGGGCATATAAAACATATTTTGTAATGTCCCTGCTTTCTATGACAATACACCCTACCCTTGGGGCACCTGGGCAGAACTTAGGGGTGACTTATAAATTATAAAAAGTAGAGGTGGACGGAACTCGTGGTGTTTCACTCGATGGAATTCCTTGGAGTTACATAAAAACTCTGCACGATTGGGCAGAGTTCCGCGAGCGAGCGGAATTCGGTAAGTCGCGTTGCTTGCTCAGAGTTTAGTGCTGGGAGTTTGTTCCAAGACATGCCAGAGGACGCTGCTCCTTTCTGCCGCTTGAGTACATTTTCTACTTCAGCTGCAGCTTTCTCAACTCAAACGGTTGTGACCTGCTGCGACCGCTTCATTGAGAAATCGCACCGGGAGGCATTCCAGCGACTGAAAATCAAGCTAGGGGACACATATTCTCGCTCGTGCTCGCCATCGTAATATTGGCGAGCCGCGTGCGAGATAAAACTCTATCATGCAGCAGTTTGTGGAGGTTTGGCAGAACTCGTGTTACAAGCAGAACTCGGAGTGGGCAAAACTCTGTAAACTCCGCTGTCAGAGTGGAGTTTATTGCCCACCTCTAATAAAAAGGTAGTTTTGGGCTTTGTAAGTACTTTTAATTCCAAAGTCAAATTTAGACATAGTTTTATTTTACAACCAGCCTGCAAGGGAGGCCTGGCTTTAAAATTACACTAGACACCATAGCATTTCACACTTAAGTGCATTAAATCCACTGGGATCTCTAAACATACATGCTCTAACATATACTAGGGACTTACAGGTAGGTTGTCTTGGCTAATTAGAATTATAACAATTACCAAATACCATTTAAAGGACAGAGAACTGGCCTGGTTAGCAGAGCCCAGGGCACTTTCAGAGTCAGTGACCACCAGCATCAGTAAAGAAATGGAGGTGATCAGGGCATAAATTATGACTTTCCTACAGCAAGTATGAGCAATACCATGTTGTCACAAAGGTAACTGGTAAAAGTATATGTAGCACGTGTTACAGTAAAGGTTATATATCTCATATAGTGCTTCAAATGTATGTATTTTTATTGTACGAATAAAGTACATGGATGTGTATGAGTAGTGTCCACCAGTATAATATTGATGTATGGTTTCTGAGACAAACATATTAACATATGTGTTGTGTTTTTTTCTTGCTGCTGAACATGCATATACAAACAATTTTAATACAATCAAACAACTGTATGAGATCATTGTTTTGAGTTAAATAAGTGTGTGTGACATTGTGAATGACCAGATGCATGTCACCCTGCACTGACCTTCATATTGTAAGATTTACACATTGTAATTGCTAATTACATTGTTATGAAGGAATATTTGCTATGTGTGTATCAAATTATTAGGTGTACATTGTAATGGAATGTTTCATTTGTAACAATGTGTGAAGTAATGTCAATAAGAGATGCCCATACAAAACGTTGGCTAATATGATATATCTTTTCTTCTCTAGGTCACATGACTGCTGATGTGATCAAAAGCTTTGCGGGCAGAAGGGTAAGATATTCAAGATCAAGAATCAAGAATCAAAAAAATTGCCCATGGATTCCACAAAATGGGGAGGATTTATGATCGTAAAAAGGCAGGAGGAACATGGAATGTCTCTAAACTGTTCCATCAAATCCCTGCTACAACGGGAACAACTACCGCACATGGGATCTCCCATATCCAGACTATCACACACACCACCGGAGGACCATCCACTGGACAGAGGGATAGGTAACCAAACCGTAAAAATAAAGAAATCTCGCTGTGCCGCCTCATCGAGAAATAACTTAAATAGTTTTAGGGAGAGTGTATTTGAGAAATAGATTTTTAGGATATTTAAAGGTATATTTTAAAGTATTAAGTTAAGAATATTTAAGTATTTAGTGAGTGGGTGGGTGAATGTTATGTGTAAAAAAAAAAAAACCGAACTCTTTGAAAAATTATATATATATATATATAACCTACTGGCGGTCGCCAGTAGGTAGCTATAGTTAGGACCTTGTTTCTATTCAAAAGGCGTTTTTTCTTTTGCCAATATCTTCGGCGCCGTTCGATGAATCTTCGCAACATTTTTCAAAACTAATGGTTCACTCAGGTCAGCTCCTGCCTTGAACGTTTCGGGGTGATTCGTCAAGTGGGGGCTGAGAAAAAAGGGGGGTCCCAAAACGCGTTTTCCCCATGTTAATTTCCATAGGAAGTTTAGACACGGCTACAGCCCGAACTGCTGAACAGAATTACACCAAATTTGGCAAAAAGGTAGCTCTTGGTTCAGAAAGCGACCTTTGTTTTAAATGGTGTAAATCCGTTCAGTAGTTCCTGAGAAATTCAAAAAATAAAAATATCGATATCTGAGAGCCGAGAAGGGTTTGCGAACACTCCCGAGCACGAGCTTCATTGTTATTGGCTGCCAACACTCCAAACCAGGAAGTGTTGGCAGCCATCTTGTGACTCGGTAAAACGGAGTCACAAGACAGTAAAATATAAGCATAAAAAAGAAGAAAATGGGGCAAGGTAGAAACACCCTGACACCTTAGGCCTGCTCAGGAAGTCCCACAAGGACCCCCAGGGCCAAAAAAAGCATTTTTTTTGCCCCCGGGTGGGTTAGGTCCCGGGGGCAATTCATAATTATGGTGTGGAGCCCGGCCCCCACAGCCCGGGAACCGCCACCTCCCCAGGGCTTTGTTTATCATATGCGGGGGCACATGCCCCCCCACAGCCCCAGGGACGGCCACCTCCCCGAGGCTTTAAAAAAAAAAATGGTTGGGGGGCTCCTGTCCACCAATGCTGCCCCGGGGACCACCACCTCCCCGGGGCATCCATAATTATGTGCCAGGGGCCTCACAGGCCCCCCGAGCCCTGGGGAATGCCACCTACCCGGGGCTTTTCATACGAAGGAAGGGGGGGTGCGGCCCCCCTCCTGGAGCCCTCTAAAGCCCTGGTGCCCACCACCCCCCAGGGCCGGCTCCTGCAATGTCCCGGGGTGCCCACCCCCGGGACATTGCCGTTTGCTATGGCAGGGTGGGAGCCCACCCCATCCTGCCATAGCAAACACTGCTTTGCTTCTTGGAAGCGAGAGCAGGCAACCTGCTCTCGCTTCCAAGAAGCAAAGCAGATTGCTTTTGGACAAGGGGAGCTGCGCGGCCCCCCTCCATAAGAATAAGATTAAAAAAAAATTAAATATGTGGCCATGCCCCGGGGGATGGGGTCCCCGGGCCTAAATCGGCCTCTGGAGGGGGGCTGCGCGGCCCCCTTCCAGTTTTTTTTAATTTTTTTTAAATGAATAGTGGCAGGCCCTGGGGGATGGGGTCCCCAGGGCCCAGAAAATATTGAGAGAAGGGGGGCCACACAGCCCCCCTTCCAACCCCCCCAAAAAGGAAAAAAAACAGCATCTTGCTGGAGGCCCCGCCCCCTCCCTGCAGCACACTGCAAACACGCCTCCTGGTGCATTGTGGGTTGGGGGATTAAGTCCTCTAGATCCTTAAGGGTCCTTAGGGGCCAACTAGCCCACCAGGTATCTCCAGTAAGCTCCACACAGTGGAATTGCTGAGAGGTGGCCCGAGGCCACGCCCCTTTTTACACCACTCTGCAAACGCGCCTCTTGGCGCACTGCTGGTGGGGCAATGAGGTCCTCTTATGTCCTCAGGACCTCAGGACAGAAGTGGACTTCATCCTCTGAGCAGCAGTGCGCCAGGAGGCACGTTTGCAGAGTGGTGTAAAAAGGGGGAGTGGCCTCGGACCACTTTCAGCAATCCAGATGTGTGGGGCTTACTGGAGGTACCTGGTGGGCTAGTTGGCCACCAGGGACCCTCAGGAGGCAAGGGGACTTTATCCCCCAACCAAGAGCGCGCCAGGAGGTGCGTTTGCAGAGTGGTAGAGAAAGGGGGCGTGGCCTGTGTCCACCTGTCAGCAATCCCACTATCTGGGGCATACTGGAGGTATCACGTAGGCTAGTTGGTCCCTAAGGACCCCCAGCAGCGAAATGGACTTTAATCCCCATCCAAGAGTGCACCAGGGAGCGCGTTTGCAGAGTGGTGGAGAAAGGGGGCATGGCCTGCTATGAGAACTTACTGGAGGTAATAGGAGGGGTAGTTGGCCCCCAAGGTTGTCCTTGGGGGCCAACTACCCCTCCTGTTACCTCCACTAAGTCCCAAACTGGGATTGCTAAGAGGTCTTCGGAGGCCCCGCTCACCTTCCTCCACCACTCTGCAAACGCACCTCCTGGCACAGTACTGGTTGGGGGATAAAATCCACTTTACTCCTGAGGGACTTTGGGGGCCAAGAAGCCCTCCTGGTACCTCCTGTAAGTCCTACGCAGCGGAATTCCTGAGCGCTGGTTGGAGGTCCTGCCCCCTTTCTCCACCTCTCTGCAAACACTACTACTAGTTAAAGAAGCATTTGCAATGTAATAGGTTTCACATATGCGAGAGTTAGAGCTATTGGCGTTGTAAATGTAAAAGTGTTTTACTAATGTTTCTTGGAGTGGAGTTGATGTAGGTTGTGTGTAGTGGAATTATGTGGTATGATGTGCAGTGAAATTATGTGGATAGACTTTGCCTTTGACTTTGATGTGGATAGAAAGTATGTGGTATTTAGTGTATAGGAATTATGTAGAGTGGGATTATGTGTTATGGGGAGCAATTATGTGGTATGGTAGTCTGTGTTGTGGAGTGGTAACCTCAGATTTAGTATTCCTCGTTTCCATAGAAGCTAAACTATAAACTCAATGTGACAAAAAAGAAGGAACCACTGAGGAGCACTTCTGGACCTAGTCAGAGGTATGAGCAGGGCCACTGGAATTATGTGACTATTTGGCTGCACTGACTTTCGCACAATTATATATTTTCCGCATTTGCCACAACTGCTCAAATGCTACCAAAAATGAAGCGACAAGTGTTACAGCGTGGTGGAAGGCCCTTTGCAAACCTAGAATGGTCACCTGTTACTTATTGCTAAATGTGGGTGTTAAATTGGTACTAATGGTGTCAGGGCCGGCTTTAGCGCTGGTGGCGCCCTGTGCGACATTGTCTGTTGGCGCCCCCCCAGTGACCACCTCTGCCACAGATTCCCTCACTAGCACCCTTTAACAGTGCCTCTCAAGTCTCCATAACATCTGTCTCTCAGATTCATTTAGTTTTATAGCACCACTCATACCAGTGTAAGGTGTCAGAGCACTTTACAACACACACCCATTGCACAGAGACAATCATATGTGTGTAAATCAGTGTATATGAAATGTTACATCAGTCAGTACTCCAAGGTGTAGTGTAGGAGTGACATGTCATCGATACTGGTAGGCAATATAGTTAAAGTTCTTATTCAGGAAAGGCACAAATTCAGAATTTAAAACGTAACATCATTGTTAGGGGTTCTCTTTCATAATAAGAATTGTTTTCTACCCAAATGAACCCTTTTCACAAGATTAGGATAATGAAAGACTGGGCAAAAAAACATATAGCTCTAACATATACCTTGCAGTTTGCAGCAGCTCTAGGGTGGCAGTTAATAGCTCAATGTTCTATATTAGAATTTTGACTTATAAACGACAAGTAACAAAAGGAGCTCTCTTACAGAAGCAGTAATCCACTGACCTATTTAACTATGTGCACTCAGTTATCTGCATGACACAGGTTCTTAGCAGCAGGCATTTTAACCCTCCGCGCTACCTTAGGATGAGTCAAAACTAGACAAGAATCCGGTCTGTTTCCAGGAAGACGATTAATCACCAGACTTCTCTTGACATTGTAATTGATGTCTGAAAGTTGCTGGAGGCCAGGAACGAAGCAGCAGGTGCTTTTAAAATGTTAATACACATTTCCAAAAATGACGCCCCCACCCCAAGTCAACGTCCGGTGTGGTCGCACTGATCACACCGCCCTAGAGCCGGCCCTGAATGGTGTGCAAACCACTCTTGCTTCTTTCTGCGCCTCTCTTGCCACTTTCTGCATTTCTGTTGCTTCTTTCTGCAACTTTATTTTTTTTCTGCACTTCTTTTGCCTCTTTCTGCTTATCTCTTCCACTTTCTGCACCTCTCTTGCCTCTTTCTGCACCTCTCTTGCCTCTTTCTGCACCTCTGTTGCCTCTTTATGCACCTTACTTGCTTCTTCCTGTACCCCTCTTGCCTCTTGCTGCACCCCTGTTCCCTCTTTCTACACCTCTCCTGCCTGTTTCTGCACCTCTCTTGCCTCTTTCTACACTTCTCTTGCCTCTTTCTGCACCTCTGTTGTTTCTTTCTGCACTTCTGTTGCCTCTTCCTGCACCCCTCTTGCCTCTTTCTGCACCTCTGTTGCTGCTTTCTGCACTCCACTTGCTTCTTTCTGCACCTCTGTTGCTTCTTTCTGCACCCCTCTTGCCTCTTTCTGCAACCCTCTTCCCTCTTTCTGCACCTCTCTTGCCTCAGTCTGCCCACCTGTTCCCTCTTTCTGCACCCCTTTTTCCTGTTTCTGCAACTCTCTTGCCTCTTTCTGCAGTTCTCTTGCCTCCTTCTGCACCTCACTTGCCTCTTTCTGCAACTCTCTTGCCTCTTTCTGCAGTTCTCTTGCCTCCTTCTGCACCTCTCTTGCCTCTTTCAACACTTCTCTTGCCTGTTTCTGCACCTCTCTTGCCTCTTTGTGCACCTCTCTTGCCTCTATCTACACCTCACTTGCTTCTTTCTGCACCCCTTTTCCTGTTTCTGCACCCCTCTTTCCACTTTGTGCAACTCTTTTGCCTCTTTCTACACCTCTCTTCCCTCTTTCTGCAGCACTCTTACCTCTTTCTGTACCTCTGTTGTTTCTTTCTGCACTTCTCTTGCCTCTTTCTGCACCCTTTGTGCCTCTTTCAGCACCTCTGTTGCTTCTTTCTGCACTTCTCTTCCCTCTTTCTGCATCCCTCGTGCCTCTTTCTGCACCCTTCTTCCCTTTTCCTTCACGTCTCTTGGTTCTTTTTGCACTGCTCTTGCCTCTTTCTGCACCTCTCTTGCTTCCTTCTGTACCTCTGTTGTTTCTTACTGCACTGCTCTTGCTTCTTTCTGCACCTCTATTGCAAATTTCTGCACCCCTCTTGCCTCTTACTGCACCCCTCTTGCCTCCTTCTGCACCACTGTTGGTTCTTTCTGCATTGCTCTTGCTTCTTTCTGTACCTCTTTTGCCTGTTTCTGCAACTCTCTTGCCTATTCCTGCACTCCTCTTGCCTCCTTCTGCACCTCTGTTGCTTCTTTTTTGCACTTCTCTTCCTCTTTCTGCACCGCTCTTGCCTCTTTGTGCACCTCTGTTGCTTCTTTCTGCACTTCTCTTGCTTCTTTCTGCACTTCTGTTGCTTCTTTCTGCACCACTCTTGCCTCTTTCTGTACCCTTCTTCCCTCTTTCTACACCTCTCTTCCCTCTTTCTGCACCTCTCTTGCCTCTTTTAACACTTCTCTTGCCTGTTTCTGCACCTCTCTTGCCTCCTTCTGCACCTCTCTTGCCTCTATCTGCACCTCACTTGCTTCTTTCTGCACCCCTTTTGCCTGTTTTTGCACCCCTCTTCCCTCTTTGTGCAACTCTCTTGCCTCTTTCTACACCTCTCTTCACTCTTTCTGCACCACTCTTGCCTCTTTCTGTACCTCTGTTGCTTCTTTCTGCACTTCTCTTGCCTCTTTCTGCACCCTTCGTGCCTCTTTCAGCACCTCTGTTGCTTCTTTCTGCACTTCTCTTCCTTCTTTCTGCACCCCTCGTGCCTCTTTCTGTACCATTCTTCCCTTTTCCTGCACGTCTCTTGGTTCTTTCTGCAATGCTCTTGCCTCTTTCTGCACCCCTCTTGCCTCCTTCTGCATCTCTATTGGTTCTTTCTGCACTGCTCTTGCTTCTTTCTGCACCTCTTTTGCCTGTTTCTGCAACTCTCTTGCCTCTTTCTGCACTTCTCTTGCCTCCTTCTGCACCTCTGTTGCTTCTTTTTTGCACTTCTCTTCCTCTTTCTGCACCCCTCTTGCCTCTTTCTGCACCTCTGTTGCTTCTTTCTGCACTTCTCTTGCTTCTTTCTTCACTTCTGTTGCTTCTTTCTGCACCACTCTGGCCTCTTTCTGCACCCTTCTTCCCTCTTTCTACACCTCTCATCCCTCTTTCTGCACCTCTCTTGCCTCTTTCTGCACCCCTGTTCCCTCTTTCTGCACATCTCTTGCCTGTTTCTGCAACTCTCTTGCCTCTTTCTACAGTTCTCTTGTCTCTTTCTGCACCTCCGTTATTTCTTTCTGCACTTCTCTTGCCTCTTTCTGCACCCCTCTTGCCTCTTTCTGCACCTCTGTTCCTTCTTTCTCTACTTCTCTTGCTTTTTTCTGCACCTCTCTAGCAAATGTCTGCACCCCTCATGCCTCTGTGTACACCTCTCTTGACTCTTTCTGCTCCTCTCTTGCCTCTTTCTGCACCCCTCTTGCCTCTTTCTGCACCTCTTTTGCTTTTTCCTGCACTTCTCCTTCTCTTTCTGCACCCCTCTTGCCTCTTTCTGCACCTCTGTTGGTTCTTGCTGCACTGCTCTTGCCTCTATCTGCTACTCTCTTGCACATTTCTGCACCCCTCTTGCCTCTTTCTGCACCTCTGTTGGTTCTTTCTGTACCTCTCTTGCCTCTGTGTGCACCCCTGTTCCCTCTTTGTGCACATCTTTTGCCTGTTTCTGCAACTCTCTTGCCTCTTTCTGCACTTTTCTTGCCTCTTTCTGCACATCTGTTGCTTCCTTCTGCACTTCTCTTGCCTCTTTCTGCACCCCTCTTGCCTCTTTCTGCACCTCTGTTGCTTCTTTTTGTACTTCTCTTGCTTCTTTCTACACCTCTCTTGCTTCTTTCTGCACCCCTCGTGCCTCTTTCTGCACCCTTCTTCCCTTTTCCTGCACGTATCTTGGTTCTTTCTGCACTGCTCTTGCCTCTTTCTGCACCCCTCTTGCCTCTTTCTGTACCTCGTTTGCTTCTTTCTGTATCTCGTTTGCTTCTTTCTGCACTTCTCTTGCCTCTTTCTGCACCCCTCTTGCCTCTTTCTGCACCTCTGTTGGTTCTTTCTGCACTGCTCTTGCTTCTTTCTGCACCTCTGTTGTTTCTTTCTGCACTTCTCTTGCCTCTTTCTGCCCCCTTCTTCCCTCTTTCTGCACCTCTCTTGCCTCTTTCTGCATCTCTCTTGCCTCTTTCTGCACCCCTCTAGCCTCTTTCCACATCTCTTTTGCTTGTTTCTGCTCTTCTTTTGCCTCTTTCTGTACCCCTCTTGCCTCCTTCTGCACCTCTGTTGTTTCTTACTGCACTGCTCTTGCCTCTTTCTGCACCCTTCTTCCCTCGTTCTGCGCCTCTCCTGCTCTTTCTGCACCTCTTTTGCCTCTTTATGCACACACAGGGCTACTTTCAAACTGACCATAGGGTCAGCAGTGCACACATTCAAGTGCAGAAATGGGCTGCTGGCCTCTAAACTGCCATGCCCTATTATATGCTAGGGACTTAGAGGTAGTTTTAATCCCCCTGCTAGGGCCTTACAGGGGAGGTCATGCCAATCACAGGGGTACCCCAACCCATAGTGTACCCTAGAGTATGTAGGTGTTTTCACTGTATTCTAAGTGTCTTTAAGCATAGCACTGGCTCCGGGCCTGGTTAAGCAGAGCCCAGGGTCAGTCAGAGTCAGTTACCACCAGTACCAGTCAGCAAAAAGTTGGGGGGTGCCCAGGGCACAAGATGACTTTGCAACAAGGCCTCTTTCTGCACCTCTGTTGGTTCTTTCTGCATATTTTGCCCAACGAATCAACGAAAACTGTAACTCAACTAGGGAACTATACAAAATAGTTAAAGAACTTAGTAAACCAACCAGCATATCTCAATGTCTACCCCACTCAATAGAAGCTTGTGAAAAAATCAGTAACTTCTTTTCGGAGAAAATAAATCAAATATACTCCACTTTTAGTTCGATTATGACTACAGAAACAACCAACTGGAATTTCTGGACCCTCACCCAGAAGCCTCATCAGCATTGAGCAACTTCTCCCCTCTCAGAGACTGAGGTTCTAAAAGCAATGGGCGAAGTGAAGGCTGGATCACCCCTAGACCCCTGTCCCCACTTCATTTTTTCCCAAATTGCCTCAACTCTTTGTCCTTATGTCACGCAGCTCTTTAACAATTCTCTTAAGTCAGCTGCATTTCCTGACATCTGGAAACAGGCAGTAGTAATTCCTCTACTGAAAAAGCAGGAACAAACGTTCTCAATCCTGAAAACTATCGGCCTATCTCTCAACTGCCATACCTCTCCAAAGTTCTGGAGAGGCTAATAAATAAACAATTATCAAATTTTCTGGAAACTAACGATCTATTGGACCTCTCTCAGACTGGCTTCAGGGCTACTAACAGCACCGAGGCCACATTACTGGCAGTATTGGATAATATCAGAACATGCACTGACCAGGGAGGAGCTGTTGCCCTGATATTATTAGACCTGTCGGCAGCGTTCGACACGGTCTCACACAACAGATTGTTGGAAATCCTCTATGAAAAAGGCATCCATTCCAAAGCTTTGGAATGGTTCAGATCCTTTTTGAGTAATCGTACTCAAACGATTCAGTTAGGGCACTTCCGATCTCAACCTAGCGCCATCAGCTGTGGTGTCCCACAGGGGGCATCGCTTAGTCCAACCCTATTTAACACCTATGTTTCATCCTTGGCGATAATCGGTAGAAAATGGGGAATTGGCATTTGCTCTTACGTGGACGACACCCAATTGATGGTGGCTCTTGAGGAAAGATCTGAAACCACCAAAACAAAACTGCATAACTGCCTCTCAGAGATGGCACAGTGGATGTCAGAGCATTATTTAAAATTAAATGCAGGAAAATCAGAAATCCTGCTCTTTGGGGACGCCAATCTAATCTGGGACGCCTCGTGGTGGCCACAAACTCTTGGTGCTGCCCCAACCCCCAAACAGAGCACAAGAAACCTGGGCATCATCATTGATACCTCTCTATCCATGAAGGACCATGTGCGGGCCCTCTGTGGGAAAGGTTTTGCGACCCTGAAACTACTAACTAGACTTTTCCCTTGGATTCCACTGGAATGCAGAAAAATGGTCACACAGGCACTGCTCATAAGTCAGCTTGATTATGGAAATGCCCTATTTGTGGGCATGACTGAGCTCCTTTTTACGCGGCTTCAGGTGCTCCAAAATGCTGCAGCTAAATTAGTATGCAACAAAAGCAGACTAAGTTCCGCTTCAGCGTGCATGAAACACCTGCATTGGCTTCCAATACGACAAAGAGCAGTATTTAAACTGCTCTGTCATGCACATAAAGTATTACATCTAAGCGGACCCAGAATTCTCCAGGGGAGAATTGAGTTCTATGTCCCCTCTAGGAGCCTTCGGTCACTCCATCAAGCATTAGCTAGAACTAAACGCATCAAGAAAGTGAGGACCGGTGGACGGTCTTTCTCATACTTAGCAGCTCAGAGATGGAATGAACTCCCCTTGGACCTATGCCTTACAACCGATTACCTGATATTCCGGAAAAAACTTAAAACTCATCTGTTCCCGAAAAACTAACAACCATTAACTCTTCTATACCAGCAGCCAAGCACTGTTGCGACCAGCGCCTTGATATCCCTTGGGATGAATGATGCGCTCTACAAATAAATTAACATATCTCTTGCTTCTTTCTGTGCCTTTCTTCCTATTTCTGCACATGTCCTACCTCTGTAGGCATAGTTAGAAATTAGCATTTAAAAAACCTTAGAAATTCACTGAAAAAACCATAGGTTTCAGGGATGTTATAGTTAGAAATTAGCATTTAAAAAACCGTTGAAATTCACTGAAAAAACCATAGGTTTCAGGGACGTTATAGTTAGAAATTAGCATTTAAAAAACCTTAGAAATTCACTGAAAAAAACACAGGATTCAGGGACGTTATAGTTAGTTGGACATTTCACTCGTACAAAACCAGAGAAATTCGGCCGTTATAGTTAGTTGAGCCAACTATAACTCGCGCCCCCGCAATGCACTGCTGATGACGTCACATATTACATCATTCATGACATGGTCAGTGACGTCCCTGAAACCTATGGTTTTTCAGTGAATATATATATATATATATATATATATATATATAGCTTGCAAATCCTGAGCCAAATTCCTTTTCCTTGCGGACGGAAAATCAGGTACGGACCACAACAGCTTTTAGTGGATGAAGTGCTTTATTGAAATAGAGATTTCCACTGCATGACGCGTTTCGACCGGGTTACCCCGGTCTTGATCACATCAAATATATATATATATATATTTGTTTAGGATATAGTTGACTTTTTTTATTGAATTATAAGTATTAAGGGGTTGGGGGTTAATGTTTATTTTGTCATGTGGTAATAATTGTTAAGACAGCTTAAGTGTTAGATAGGTTAAGATAGGATCGTTTTAGTGATACGTAGTGTAGGTTAGTTAGTGTTAGGTAGTGTATTTATATTATATTTTTAATATATGTCAAGGAGTACACAAAGTGCTTGTTCATTTTGGCGTTAGTTTTCTAACATTGAGTTAGGAGAGTACACAATGCTCAAATAATTGGAGGATATTTTACTGAATTGTTAAAGTGTGAGACTTCACTTGACAACTGTATGTCATCCTCAAGTTGCGGATATGCAGGCACACATATTCATGCTTCTATAACAGATTTAGTATTTGTCTAGTATGTATTCAACCATCCAGTTCATGTTATTATGACAATCCTTTGTGGGAGCAGCGAGGTTTACAACTTATGTAGTTATGTTGAGGTAAGTACTTACCAGCATAGAGATGAACCAAAGGAACAATATGTTGTGTTCACATACCTCGCATATTCTTTTTAGAGTTGGTAAGTCATTATGTACTTTTGTAAATCTCTCTATGTGTCAATCCAGATAAAGTTGCCTGTTGGTTTACTCTGACGTTTCTTAGAGTTTCTACACACTGCCAAATCTTCCATTTCAATAGATGTTATTGTAGTAGTTGCACAATCAGAGACTGCATGTAATATTTAGTTTAATCACGTCTGATTATGGATTTCAAATAACTGATCATAGTTTAGAAACGTATGTATGAAGACTTTTGAGAGTAGTCAGTACAATTTTGGTCAGGATATATATATATTTTTTAATATCGAGCTGGTTCGGGTCACACATTTAATCATGTGATACGTTCACCTACATCTGCTCATCACATAATAGAAAATACCAATTTGTAGTGAATCACAGTACATGTAGCTTGAACATGTACTTCTCAATTACATGTGTTACATATGAAGTATTCCGTGGAACAAATTGCCATTAGAAAATAAGGATGCTGTATGATAAGAACGGTAGGACAAGATTAATTGCTGCTAAAAATAGAGTACCTTAGCGGGTTGCAAAGTAGATGGCTTGATGTACTACACAGGACAAATGATTAAACTGGCCAAGAGGCTTTCACAAATGTTAATAGGGAACGTCTGGTTCTGAAACTGGGGAACAGTACGTATTCCTTCTCTGATGAGTATTCTGATGCCAATGGATGTTGGTGGTGTTGGAATAGGAGGCTGAGGAGTGATGATAATAGTCTCAGAAACACAAACATCAGAGACAGTAATGTTTATCCCTAATTTCCCAGTTACTTTTGTGAATGCCAGTAATCAGCATGATAGTCCTTGGTTGCACAGCAGAGCTACGACATTGCTATTGAGGGCACTCATTGATAAAATGAAAGAATCCATCTTGGCCTCCAAATGATTACCTAAAGCCTCCACTCCAAGCACAGCACAGAGAAATTGATGGCTCCCAGATGGCTAACAATATCACTGGTATGAGATGTTGAAGGCTGGTGTTGTTGGTCCTTCTGCATCATAAGACCAACAATATCAACTAAGGAGACATCAGCCCCATGGAGCCAAGAATAGGTGTCTAACATAGTCTTTAACAACCCCTTATTAAGGCTGAGGCAGCTACGGACTCTTTCAATAGTTCCCGCTATAGTCTCAATCCCCAACCTGACTTCATCCACCATTCGCTTACTGTTGAAACGTTACTTGGGGTCATCAGACTCCTCATTTGCAATATGACATGTAGATGGTTCATGTAGAGTGTGGGTTGATTCATGTGGAGGCCCAACAATGTTGTTTTCCATTGCCAAAACCAGAGGAGATGTTTCAATTCTGTCCAGGAGTTGTTGGAAGGTGTCTACATCCATGGGGGGAAGAAGGGTGGCTACAACAGGTTGATCGTCACAGACCGGCTAATCTTCAGGACATGTTGTTTGTACCTCTGGAAATAAATAGGGATATGTTAGCAATAACCAGTAATTGTATATGATGTAAGGCATCTCACTTACATTGTGAAATAAATGTTCTTTCCAACACACAGGGTTATTAGGAGCATATGCTTCTATATGTGAATATGCACATGCAGTACTGTTATCACTAGCCACATGTCAATCCATGTATATTGATCACACACCCTCATTATTCTTTAGAAATGATTAGAGATGTAAGTTGAACAACAAACCATGTAGGCACACAGATCTTATTTTTAACCCTTTCTCTGCTAGGCCTTTTCCCCTGTGCTAAGACCATTTTTGGCTCTTTGGGGCAGTTTGCGCTTAGGCCTCCATAGCTTGTTGTCCACATAAGCTATTCAAAGGCAAATTTCCGTCATTTTTTTAGAACATGCTGGGGATCCCAAAGATACCTAGTGTTTGGGAATTCCCTTTAAGCGGACTGAGATATTTGCAAAAATACAGATACATATTTGTTTTTTGGGGGAAATTGGGAAAACAAGTGCTGCAGAAAAAAGTGTCTGTGATTTTTTGTGCAAGTGGTATCAATGAAGGGTTCCCAGCTTTCAGGAACAGGCAGTCTTGAATCAGAAAAACAAATTTTGCAACACAGTTTTGGCATTTTCCTATTTTTTGTGCTTTCAACCTCTTTCCAGTTAGTGGTGGGAACTGGTGTGAAACCCATGGTGGATCCCGGAAAGCTATACATTCTTGAAAAGTAGATAAAATCTGAATTTAGAAAGAGGTCATTTGTGTGGATCCTTCAAGGTTTTCCTTTAAAAATTAACAGTTGAATGAAAAAAATATTGAAATTCAGTTGTTGTTATGTTATGTTATTTATTCTTGTAAGGCGCAACAGCTACCCGAAGGTTTCCTGGTGCCGCTTGACAGGAGCAGAAGGAAAGTTGGAGATCTATTGATTAAACAGCCAGGTTATTAAGCCCTTTAGGAAATTCCCGTGGACTGTTTCATTTCAAAGGAGCAAGGGAAGAGAGTTCCACATAGAGGGGCCCAGATAAGAAAAGGACCGACCCCCCATTCGCGACAATCTGGTTCTAGGGACCGAAAATTTGTCCTGAGTAGCAGAGCGGAGAAGGCGCGATGGTACATAAGGATGAGCTAGAACATTTAGGTATTGGGGAGCTTTGCCCAATTTGATCTTAAACATGTAGCTCAGGGCTTTGAATTTATCCGATTTTCCACCCTGAGCCAGTGAAGGTCCGGAAGATAACCTGAAATGGGAGCCATTCTAGGAACCTGGCAGAGCAGCCAAGCAGCCGCATTCTGCACCACCTGTAGTTTGCGTACCACATCCTTATTGGCTCCTAGATATAGGATGTTGCCATAATCCAATCTGGAAGTGACAAGAGCCTGGACCACAGTTCTTTGAGTGGAACCAGGCAACATCCAAAGGATTTTTTTGAGCCATTTAAGGATAGTGAAGCAGGTTGAAGCCACCTTCACCGCTTGTTGCTTCATTGATAGTTGGTCATCAATGATAAAGCCTAGGTTGCGGACCTGGTGCTTAGGCTGTGGCAAAGCCCCCATTTCAGAAGGCCAGTCTTGAGGGCCCCAAAGATCTTTATTTTTACCCAAAATTAGCACTGCCGTCTTTTCGCCATTGAGTTTAAGCAAGTTGGTTTGCATCCAACTTGCAATATTCCGCAGTCCACTCTGAAGAGAAGATGACCTAGACGTATGTTCAGCAGAGAGAGAGAAAATTATTTGGGTGTCATCAGCATAAGAAAAAATAGACAACCCAGCATCTTCAGCAATGACAGCCAGAGGCCTAACATAAACATTAAATAGTAGGGGGCTAAGAATGGAGCCCTGCGGTACTCCATAAGGTAATACATGGGTTTTGGAGCTGGCCCTAGAGGAAAATACCTGGAACGTTCGATCTGCCAGAAAGTCCGCAAGCCAGTTTAGTGCGGAGCCAATGACACCCACTGATTGTTAAGCTTTCAATAACACGGTGTGAGACACCGTGTCGAAGGCAGCACTCAAATCAAGCAATATGAGTGCCACAGTTTCTCCAGCATCCAGACAGCTTCGCATCATCTCTGTTACTCCAAGAAGAGTGGTTTCCGTTGAGAAACCGGCTCTAAAGCCGGACTGTGAAGGGTGTAGAAACTTTTGAGCATCAATGAAGTGAGTCAATTGTAAATTAATGTGTTTTTCCAGAATTTTGGAAAAGATCGGGAGTAATGAAATAGGCCGAAAGTTAGACAATTGCGTCGAGTCTGCATTAGATTTTTTTAAAAGTGATAGGACCATAGCATGCTTCCATGCGGGTGGAACAATTGCCTCCTGTAAGGAAGCATTGAGTAACTTCATGATTAGCTTCAGAGATGGCAACTCCAGCTTCTGCAGCACACTTACAGGAAGAGGATCTCTGGGAGAGCCAGATTTGAGACTGTCAAGAATCATTTTAAAAGATGTTATATCAAGGAGTGACCAAATTTCCAATTTATAAGTGGGCTCGGTGGTCAGAACTTCCAGCTGTTCCGTATTTCTCTGCGTAGCAGGAGAAGTCTCAGTTTGCTGTGTAGTGTTCACTGACTTGGCATTTAATGCTGAATATATTTTTTCCACTTTGTTAAGAAAGAATTTAGCAAGATATTCGCATTGTAGGTCAGTCAACACAGGAGAGGTGGATTGACTAAGAGCCCCAGATAATTCTTTAACTAATTTAAACAAAGTTTTAGAACTATTCTGCGCCTTTAGGATCGTAGAACTCACATACTCAGCTCGAGCAGTTTTGCAGAGTGAGTGATAATCTCTTTTGGCCAGTTTATATGTCTTTTTGGATTCGGGTGCATAGTTTTTTCTCCAACGTCTTTCTGACACTTTACATTTGCTTTTCTCTATCTTTAGCCTCTCGGTGAACCAGGGGGCAGGAGGACGATGATTGTTCACCTGTTTAATAGAAGGTGGGAGGCATGCGCCAATAGACTTTAAAATCCAATTATGGATGGTATCTAAATCTGCCATAGAAACTTGATTAATGGCAGGAGCATTATCAAGTAGGAGTTTATTAAAAGTACCAATATTCAGTTTTCCCCAGTTTCTAGATTTAAATTTAATGCCAAAAGCGGCCGAGGATAGGCTCAACATTTCTTTCCTGACTCGGAAACCAGCCAAAAAATGATCTGACCAGAGTACTGGGAGAGCTGGGGAGCAGATAATGTTAGCTAAGTTGGAGAAGATGGGATCCAATAAGTGGCCAGCCATATGGGTAGAACCTTCATTATGGAGCAAGATATTCATTGCTGCCAAGTCAGATATTAAGGTAGTGCTCGTCACACACTTCGGGTCATCAAGATGGAGATTCAGATCGCCCAAGATGGTAAAGTTGGTTGCGTCCAGAAGATAGGGAGTGATAAGATCAGGAAGTGATGTAGCCCATGGTCCAGCAGGTCCAGGGGGGCGATAAAGCAAAATCCCCGAAAATGTGACCTGGGAAGACAGATTAAGTTTGAACAAAAAGGCTTCACATCCCCTAAAGGGTAGGTCTTCAACTTTACACGTGTAAACATTTTTATAGATAACCGCAATGCCTCCCCCCATTTGGGCTCCCCTATCTTTCCTAACTATCACATAATTGGGCGGGAGGGCTGACGCTACATCCGGGCCAGAGCTAGCGTGCAGCCATGTTTCTGTAAGAAAGATAGCGTCTGGCTGCTCGCTTGTCAGGAGATCAAAGATATCCGCCCTGTGTTTAGGGAGCAAGCGACAGTTGATGTTAAAAAAGGTGAATTCCTTTTTAAGTGAGTGACTGCCTTTCCCAAAAGGTTTTTCCTGAAAATTGATATCGGAGGATGATGTTAAACTCTGTTCATTGTAAGACTGCATGTCAGATGCTAGCATACCACAGCTGCAACTTAAGTTAGGCAATTCAGGGTTGAATAGCATGCAACCAGAGCGCGGCATACAGCGTAGGTCCAGCAATTGTTTTTGAGAGTAGCTGCTGGTAATCCTCTTACTCTGAGCAGGGGTCCTGGCCCCTGGACCCGTTCGGACGCAGACGAGCGCAGACGGGCACCATCGGCGCGTCCGCTGCGCGTCCGAACTGGGGCCATTAAATAGAATTAGTGGCAGGTCGGCGTGCAGCGACTAGAGCGCTGACCGGGAGTAGCGCGTGGCACAGAAAAAATGGCCACCCGGGGTCGAACAAGCCCCGCAAATGTAGATTGAGGAGAGGATAGTAAGTGGAGTATAACACACTCCGATTTTAAAGTGCAGAAAATAGTGGCATAAAAAAGCTCAGTCTCAACAGTTATTAAAAGCAAGTTCAAATCAAATTCATATAGCAGCAATACAGCGAGGGTTAAAAGCAATTCAAGCAACCTTACAAGTGCTGCACGACCCGAACTCTGCCCGTTAAATAGGATTAGTGGCAGGTCGGCGTGCAGCGACTAGAGCGCTGACAGGGAATAGCGCGTGGCACAGAAAAAATGGCCGCCCGGGGTCGAGCAAGCCCCGCAACTGTAGATTGAGGAGAGGATAGTAAGTGGAGTATAACACACTCCGATTTTAAAGTGCAGAAAATAGTGGCATAAAAAAGCTCAGTCTCAACAGTTATTAAAAGCAAGTTCAAATCAAAGTCATATAGCAGCAATACAGCGAGGGTTAAAAGCAATTCAAGCAACCTTACAAGCGCTGCACGACCCGAACTCTGCCCGTTAAATAGGATTAGTGGCAGGTCGGCGTGCAGCGACTAGAGCGCTGACCGGGAATAGCACGTGGCACAGAAAAAATGGCCGCCCGGGGTCGAACAAGCCCCGCAAATGTAGATTGAGGAGAGGATAGTAAAGGGTGGGCGGAATTTGCGTAGTCGCGCTACGCAAAGCTCCACGAAACGGTAAAAAATCTCCGCGAGCACGCAAAAGTTCCGCGAACATGCGGAATTGCTTGTTCCGCCTGTTCGCAATGCTTTTTTCCTGTTTGCAAACGCTGTTTGCGTGCTAGGGGAGAAATATCTTGCGAACACGCATTTTGAAAGCGCGAACAAGCAAAAATTCCGCGAAGCTGCGGATCGCAGAATTTTTGGCAATCCCGCGCTCTCCGCAGAACGCGAAATTACCCAAATTCCGCAGACTCCACGAGCGGAACGGAATTTACCGCCCAGGCCTAAGTATAACACACTCCGATTCTAAAGTGCAGAAAATAGTGGCATAAAAAAGCTCAGTCTCAACAGTTATTAAAAGCAAGTTCAAATCAAATTTAGCTGAAAAAATAGACATTTGTGTCTATCTGGACCCTTCTGTTTGTGGGTATATATAGGGCTTGTAGGTTCTCCAAGCACCCGAGGTACCCACAGCCAACAATCGAGCTGCACCTTACAATGTTTTTCTTTGTGTACCGACTATACAGAAATTCATATGGTTAATTATGAAGAATAGAAAAAAGGTATGGGGGAAAACTCTGTATTTCTGAAATGTACCCCTGACACAGAGTTAAGGAGCAGTGGTTTTTTGTACAGCTCTGAATTCATGAGTACCGTTACAGGCATGTGATTCTACAGCATTTTGCAAAATGTCTTCTGTGTTACACACTTGCTTGCATTTGAAAGGCACAGACATATTCAATTAGCAATAACAAATGTTCTACTATTCTATATTTCCATATGTCTCCCAATATAAATGGTACCCCACTTGTATATCTGGGTTTTGCGTCTGCGACACAAAACACCCCAAAACGACACCTATTAGACATCATATTTCACCAAGCAGAATGCATGCTTTTGCAATGTGAGAGGCTGTGGATTTTGGGCTGTAGCTCAACCGGCACCTAGGGAATCCTATCCAAACCAGCACATTTTCGAAAAGTACACACCAGGGGGGAAGTCCAGGGTGCAGTGACCTGTGTGGCTCTCACCCTTTTTTTACCCAGAATCCCCTAAAAAACACAAACTTTGCCTAAAACACAAACACATTTTCCTTGCATTTCTGTGAGGAAAAGTCCTGGAATCTGCAGGCAGTCACACATTTCCTACCACCGAGTGTTCCCCCTGCTCTCCAGTTAAACATGCTACCTCACTTTTGTAGGTGTACTGACTGCGCATGACATGAACACATGACACAAACCAGTGCCAAACCAATGTAGGCACATGAAATATTTTAACTGAAAAACAATGTATTTTGTGCAATGTGGGTAGCTGTGGACTTTGGACCCCACCGCAGCCAGCACCTAGGGAAATCTACCAAACCAACACATTTTTTAAAACTATACACCCGGAGGAGTCCAGGGTGGGGTGACTTGGGTGGCTCTCATCAGGTTTTTTTTACCCAGATTTCCCTGCAAAGCTCAAACTTTGCCTAAAAAAACAAATTTTCCTTGCATTTCTGTGGAAAAAAATTCTGGAATCTGCAGGCAGCCACAAATTTTCAGCCACCCAGCGTTCCTCATGGGAATCCCCATGGGAGAGCCATGCAAGCCACACCTCCCTGGACTCCCTAGTTTTCAGGAATGTATGGGTTTAGTAGGTTTCCCTTGATGGCCACCAAGCTTGGGACCAAAAACAGAGTTGCCTCACTTGTAAAACCTGGTTGTTTTTAACCCTGGGCAAAGCACTACGCTACGCTCGCGTAGTTTGCGAAGTTTGCGCTACTTCGCACAACGTGAATTGCACGTAGCACAGTGCAAACACGCGTAGCGTAGCGTAGTGCAGCGGTCATTTTTGCTTGCTCGCGGTCCTCAACGTCAAGTTGGCGACCGCGAGCAAGCGAAATGACATCCCGGCGAGATTCTCAACGCAGGGAGGTCAGGTTTCTCATTGCGAGTGGTCGCGTATGCTCGCGACCGCTCGCGATGAGAAACTACCAGTTCGCGTTGAGAAAGCTGCCGCTCGAGTAAAAATCTACTCGAGCGGCAGTAAAAGACAGCTCGCACTGTGCAAGACGCCGTTTTCAATGATTGCACAGTGCGGACAAGCATCCGGCACTGTTCAATCATTGCGAACAGTGCACTACGCAGTTCGCGTAGTGCTACGCGTAGTTCGCGTAGTGCGAACTGCACTTTGCGTAGCTTTGCGTAGCGCTACTTCGCGAACTACGCCCAGGCTTAGTTGTTTTGTGATAGATAATTTTGATGTGTTCACAATAAGTTTTAGGCCCTTTCCTGTCGAGGCCTCTTGGCCCACCCACACCAGTTAGGTAGCATAATTATCGGGAGAACTGAGGAAATGCTTAGTGTTATGAAATTTGTGCTGGCTCGGTGATACCACAACTTTTCCACACAGAAATGTGATGAAAACTTGACTTTTTAGCTATATTTGAGGTTTGCAGGGGATTCTGGGTAAGAAAATGCTGAGGGATCCATGCAAACCACACCTCCCTGGACTCCCTCGGGCGTCTAGTTTTCATAAACGTCTGGGTTTAGTAGGTTTCCCTAGATGGTCGCCAAGACCGGGGCCAAAGACGCAGGTTTCCCCCCTTGCAAAACTGGGTTGTTTTGTGATAGATCATTTTTATGTATCCACAATATGTTTTGGGCCCTTCCCTGTCACAGCACTTGGCCCACCCGCACAAGTGAGGTAGTATTTTATCAGAATACCTGGAGGAATGCTAGGTGGTAGGAAATGTATGGTTTCCTTCTGATTCTGCAAGAATATGGCATAGAAATGTGTGATTTTAGTCACATTTTGAGGATCACAGGGTAGTGTGGGAAAACTTGATGGGATCCACGAGAGGCACACCACCCTGTACTTCCCTGGGTGTCTAGTTTACAAAAATTTCTACAGTCTGTAGATTTTCCCTACAGACAATGTACACCCTGGTAGAGAAAGATTGAAAAGACAAATATTACTTCAAAACCATCAATTCTTCAAGTACACACACATACTAGTTGGATTTGGCACCCGGGTGAGTGAAAGGTTCAAAATGTAAATTTTATTGACAAGAGATTTCACAAAAATGAAGTACATTGCTAATAATTCAAAGTTAAAGAAAAATGGAACCAAGGACTCCCCGCTCGTGAGCTGTAAAGCCGCAACAAGGCACCAATCACTTTACTGGCCATTCTGCACCTTTCAAGCGTGACACATACAAAACCATTCACACTGCCAGCCGTGGGTCCAGCACATTACAACACTCACTTCAACAGAAAGCACCATTCAAGAGCCCAACACTTTTATACACCCACATGACTGACACAGCAATCACACCGGCTGGCGGCTGACGTGTGTGGACTGGTGTTTGGATGGCAATGTGTATGTAGTGACCAGCAGCACGTCACTACACACACACTGCCAGCTAAATGCCAGCTCACACACACTGCCAGTCAAGTGCCATCCACACCCACTGCCCGCCAAGCACTATCCACGCACATGCCAGCCAAGCGTCAGTCCACTCACACTGCCATCAAAGTGCCAGTCTAAGCACACCACCAGCCAAGCACCAGTCCACACACACCATCAGACATGCGTCATCCACACACATTGGCAGTCAAGCACCAACATCTACGCACACATCCAGCCAAGTGCCAATCCACACACACCACCAGCACAGCGGGTCTAACTAAAGACATCAAAGTAAATGGCAACTGTGAAACTGAACAAAAAATATAAAATATTCAGACCAGTCAGTTCACTTTTATGCTCACGGTTGTTCCCACATTTTGCATGTGGTACAATTTAAAACATGCAGGCACACAAAGCCCAGGCTTAGAAGGACACTCTGAGCTGTACATTCGACTCTCCTTCCACAAGCCTCTTTGGACACAGACTCTACGGGCCATATGTATAATGAAGTGGAGGAGAGAGGCGTTAGCATTCCTGGCTCAATGTCTCTCTCCTCCACTTCTGTAACGGAAGGCTGCACCATATTTACAAGAATGTGGTGCAGCCTTGCATTTTCCCCTGCGTTGGCACTAAGTTTAGCAACTTAGCGCCAACGCAGGCACCCTCACACCAGAGTGCAAGGGTGTCTGTGTGCAGGTGAGGATTGTTTATGTGTAGGAAGGTGTCTCTTCCTGCACATAAACAATCCTAGAAATGCCATCCTGACACTTCCATGCGTGCTGCTTCATGCAGCACACATGAAAGTGACAAAATGGCATTTTTTTAAAAGTTTGTTTATGTGCGGGAAGGGACACCTTCCTACACATAAACAAACAATGGCATTTTGCCTTTTCCATGTGTGAAAAGCAAAAACAAGGAGAAATAATGCATTTCTACACATTTCGCCATCTTAAGACCAGTTTTTTCTTGGTCTTAATTTTGGCGCTGCCTTCTATGTATGCCACCCTTGCCCATAGGGGGCAGCGTCAAAATGAATGGGTGTTGCAGTGGAACGCCCACCGCAACATCCACTGCCCACCCCTTTCATGCTAACCATAGCGTGAAAGGGGGCCTTATATACAAGGCAGCGTTAAGCCACGTTAAGTGACTTAATGCGCATAAGGCGCAGCCCCTATCACCACCACAACGACAATATAGGTGATGTTGTGGTGGCGATAGGGGCTTGTACATATGCCCCCACATGGAAAGTCTTTTTTGGGTGTGGGAGGAATGTCATCAGGAAAGTTATGATCTTTCAATCTAGCCACATTCTCCACCACTTCAACCCTAGTAACACTTAACTGCTCCACTACAATAAGGCTGTCTATTGCAGCATGCTGAAACTGAACTAAAGTCATCTTTGAATCTGGAGAAAAGTCTTTGAATACATTGAAGGCTGACAAATGAAACAGATGGACAGTGAACTGACCCCAAACAGTGACAGGTAAAGTAGTAGTAAATACTTTATTTTGGTCCAGAGACCATAAAAGTACAATTGCAATAAATACATCATAATGATAAAAAACACATAATAAAGATGACAGAAAAAAAGAGAAAAAATAAAAAAAATGCATAAAAACATTATAATAAGATATGATCCATGGGATGGGCCTTATGAGGAACAGCCTAGTTTTGTGCCAATATGTGGTCTGCCTTGTTAAATAAATAGCCCAACCTCCCCTGTCTGAAAAAAAGAAAAAGGTATTCTCCCACTCATACTAACCATCAACAGTAAATATCCTATTCTGCGAATAAAATAAAAATAAAAATGTAATAAAAAGAAATATCAAACAGAAAAAGACAAGCTTAAAAGCAATTCATAAACGCAATTTTGACTAGTAATACTGTGCTCGTAAAAAAAGAACATGGATTATATATATACATAGCAGCAGTAATAATTACAGGTTCACAGATATTTGACTTTTCATGCGTATTGTCCAACCCCCCCATAAATAACGTGGAACCGCAAATACTAAACGCTCATTTGTGTCACTTTTCAAGATACGCTTTGCCGTCCGATAGTGCCTTACACCCCTAAGAAGTTTGCACCATGCTAAGATCCATTTTTTCCATTTTTTTCCATAGGATGGGCACTCTTGCAACCACCACCAAATGCTGTAAAAAATCTACATTCACTTTTTGGCTTTTAAACTTTGGTAGAATATACATACCAGATTATGCACAACAGGTAAAACTGTTTTATCAATTAATATGTCTAGACTTTTCAAGCACACATTTAACAACCGGAACACACATAGACTTTGCGTTCAGTAAAAACTGACATGCTAGCTTCAAAACACTTGCCCACACTTGTTAACACCACAAACTTGGTGATCTGTGTAATCGTGTGGACCACAGGCTACACATATGTCACTGCCAATAAAGGTGACACTGTTCCATTTGCATATAAATCGCATTTATATTCCTATGCACACATATGTTTTGCACCTACAGAAAAAATATTGACTGCATTTCAGACTACTGTTGTAAAGGAAAGATCATTGACTCAGGGAAGACATATAATTGTCATGACTCCCATCTCAGCCTTATAGGCTGTTACAAAGGCCAGTATTCCCAACGGTAAAGACTTACATCCTAGATGGATACAGTAGGCCACTTCCTTAACAGCTACTGCATAGAATATGGGGGATATGTACAATAGAAGTGGCGGAGTGAGGCGTTAGCCGTCATGGCTTAACGCCTCACTCCGCCACTTCTGAAACGCAAAGCTGCACCATATTTACAACGATATGGTGCAGCCTTGCGTTTCCCCCTGCAATGGCGCTACACTTTGCAGTGTTTCGCCAATGCAGGCACCCTTGCACCATAGTGCAAAGGTGTCTATGTGCAGGGGAGGATTGTTTATGTGTAGGAAGGTGTCCCTTCCTGCACATAAACAATCCTGAAATGATGCTATTTTGTCACTTTCATGTGTGCTGCTTAATGCAGCACACATGAAAGTCACAAAATGGCATTTTTTTAAAGGTTGTTTATGTACAGGAAGGGGGACCTTCCTGTGTATATACAATCCATGGCATTTTGCTTTTTCCATGTGTGCTGCACAAGGCAGCACACTTGGAAAAAGCAAAAATGAGGTGAAATAATGCATTTCTCCTTGTTTCGCCAACTTAAGACCAGGTTTTACCGGGTCCTAATTTTGGCGCTGCCTCCTATGTACGCTGCCCTTGTACAAAGGGGCAGCGTCAAAATCAATGGGTGTTGCGGTGGAACGCCCACCTCAACACCCACTGCCCACCCCTTTCACGCTAACCACAGCGTGAAAGGGGGCCTTATTTACAAGGCAGTGTTAAGCCACGTTAAGTGGCTTAACGCTGCCTTGTAAATAAGGCTAAGCCCCTATCGTCACCACAACGTCGATAAAAGTGACGTTGTGCTGGTGATAGGTGCTTGTATATATGCCCCTATGTTTCTAGATCTGTATGACTTCATTGTTTACACTGATGGTTCTGACAAGCATGCAGTTGGAACTAAACATCAATACTCTGCCGCTTGTGCAGCGGTAAGGGTTAAAATGAGGGCTGGAATCTTCCAGCCTCTAAACATTTACGCAGTTACTGGGTGATTGCACTGCACAGCTGGCTGAACTGAAATCTCTCATTCTCGCATTAGACAACATGGGCCCTGAACTCCCAACAAGGATAGTTTGTGATTCATATTATTGTGTCCAGTTTCAGAATGGGTACTTACACTATTGGAGCCAGAATGAATTCACAGACTCTAAAGGGTATTCTATCAAGCACATTCTGCTTTGGATAAATGTGGCAAATCTTAAAGCAAGTTTGCCACAGGCTTATGCAATCCATACATTGAGTCATCAACGTGGTGAAATACACGTTGCTGAGAATTCACTGGCTGATGAAGATGGAAAGGCAGCAGTGCAAACTGCTTTTGTAGCTGCAATTCCTCATTCAATCAATCAATCAATCAATCAAGGGCTTGTAAAGCACAGCTTCTCACCCGTGAGGATCTCACGACACTTGGGGAGGGGCTGCTGGTCCCTCTGGGTAAAGGATAATTTCAAAGACCCAGGTCTTGAGGTTCTTCTTGAACTGGGTCAGAGACCCGTTTTGCGTGAGGTGGAGGGGCAGGAAGTTCCAGGTCTTGGCGATGAGGTAGGAGAAAGAACTTACACCGGTTCTGGTCTTGTGAATCCGGGGGACGGAGGCTAGGGCGAGTTGGGCAGAACAGAGTTGTCTGGCAGGCACATGGAATGCGAGCTGGTGGTTCAGGTATGCTTCTCCTTCATCGTGGAGAACTTTGTAGGCAGGTGTTAGGAGCTTGAAGGTGATTCTCTGGGAGCCAGTGGAGTTGTCGGAGGTGTTGCGCTATGTGGCTGCGGACGGGGATGTCGTGGGCCAGTCTGGGTGCTGCATTTTGGACGTTTGTAGTTGCTTGTACTGTTTCTGGGTGACGCCGGCGTAGAGTGTGTTGCCGTAGTCGAGTCTGCTGGTGATCAGTGCGTGGGTGACAATTTCTCTGGATTCTGTGGGGATCCATCTGAATGTTGTTTGAAGCAGGCAGAGCATGTGGAAGCAGGAAAAGGAAACTGCGTTGATTTGGCGGTTCATTGAGAGTGAAGAGTCCAGTATGATGCCAAGGTTGTGTGTGTGGTCCATTGGGGTGGGAGATCACAGAGCCGCTGGCCACCAGGAGTCGTCCCAGGCTGACGGGATGGGTCCCAGGATGAGTACTTCGGTCTTGCCCAAGTTGAGCTTGAGGCATCTGTCTTTCATCCAGGTGACAACGGCCTTCATTCCACTGTGGAAGTTGGTTCTAGCGGTTGTGGGTTCATTGGTGAGGGAGAAGATCAGCTGGGTGTCGTCGGCGTAAGAGACGATGTTGAGTCCATGGCTTCTGACGATGGCTGTGAGGGGGGCCATGTAGATGTTGAAGAGTGGGGCTCGGGGAGAATCCCTGGGGTGCTCCGCAGCTGATCTCTGTAGGCTCTGAGAGGAACGGGGGTAGTAGTGGATCCAGTCCAGTGCCTGTCGCGGATGCTGGCATCGTGGAGTCTCATGATTAGGGTGCGGTGGGAGACGGTGTCGAAGGCATCCGAGGGGTCCAGTAGTATGAGGGCTGCGGTCTCACCCCAGTCGAGGAGGGAACAGATGTTGTCAGTGAAGGTGAGGAGTGCAGACTATGTGCTGTGGTTGCTTCCGAAATGGGATTGGGAGGAGTCCCGGATGTAGTTCACTTCTATTAATGCATAGAGTTGGGTGTTGATGGCCTTCCCGATGACTTTGGCTGGGAAGGGGAGGAGGGAGATTGGTCTGAAGTTCTTGAGGTCAGTCTGGTCTGAGGACGACTTCTTCAGCAGGGGGTTGATCTCAGCATGTTTCCAATTGTCAGGGAAGGTGGCAGTTTTGATGGAGCAGTTTATGGTGTGGCGGAGATGGGGGGGCATGGCGGCGGCTGCTCTGTGGAAAATGTGGTATGGGCAAGGATCCGACGGGGCTCCTGAGTGGATGCTCTTCATGGTCTTAAGTATCTCCTCTGTTGGGAGCGGGGTCCAGCAGAGCACGATCTGTTGGGGTGCGGTGTGGTTGCGTGCGATGGTGGTGGGTGTAGTGGCAGGTTCTAGGGTTTCAAAGCTGTCGAAGATCTGCCTGATCTTGTGGTGGAAGAAGGTGCCAAGTTTGTTGCAGAGGCCTTGGGAGGGAGGGATGTCTGTGCTCTCGCTGTTGGACCTGGCAAAGTCCTTGACTATGTCAATAAGTTCTTTGCTGTTGGTTACGTTGGAGCTGATTCTGTCTTGGAGGGCCGTTTTCTTTGTGATTTTGAAGAGAGGTGATATGCGTTGATGGCGGCTTTGAAAGTAGCATGGGTTTCCAGGGTTTTGTTGTTCCTCTATCTCTTCTCGAGTTGTCTGCAGGTGCGTCTGGACTCATGGAGGGCGGGAGTGAACCAGCTGGTTTCTTGGAGTGTCACTTGCCTGGTCTTTTCTTGAGGGGTGCCGGCACATTCGGAAATCCATCTGTGGAGGCTGCCTGCTGCGGTGTTGGTGTCCGTTGGTGTTTGCGGAGTGGTTGTGATGAGGGAGTCGATGAGAAGTTCTTCGATGGCCTTGATCCAGCTGCAACAGGGGGGCAGTGAGTGTGGCATCCAGGGTTGAAGGCGAGGAGGGTGCTGGCATTGTAGCAGTGGAGGGTCCAAGAACCAGGGTCCCTGACGCTGGGTGTGGTCCAGGCACAGACAGGTGCAGACAGGCTTGCTTTTGGTGCTCCTTTGGAATGCAAGCTTTCAGCCTCACAGTGGCTGCCATTAAGTAGTGCTGCAGGGGGGCTGGACAGCTGGGAGGCAAAAAAAATGCTGGAGCGGGAAAGGACACAGGAGGGGGGTCATGGAAAAAGGAGGAAAAAGTCACAAACAAAGAGAAAGAGAAAAGCAGATAGAGAGACAGAAAAATCACAAAGAGAGACAGAAGACAGAGACAGAAGGGCAATCAAACAGCAGAGCAGTAACGCACTACTACTGTGCCACCAAGGAGGAGGTGCAGGCAGGAACCTGCGAGTGTAAGAGGGCATCAAACTCCTGACCTCTGGGTCAGCAGCAGATGACGGGGACAGCAGCAGTAAAAAGACAGAGCTGCACTGCAAAGGAGTAGGCCTGGGCGGTGAACTCCACTCTGTTTGCAGAGTTTGTGGAGTTTTCTGTGCTCTCGCGAACGGTAAGCTGGTGAGCGCGAGCTGCCGCTCAGGTACAATTTCTACCCGAGCGGCAGGAAGATCAACGCCAGTTCACACTGCACTCCACCACTTGTGGAACTCCACAGAGTTTTTTTGTCACTTTGCGGAGTTCCACATAGCAAAACTCCGCAAACTATGCCCAGGCCTGCAAAGGAGCAAGTCCACTACAGGATAGTGGCCTGCACCTTTACCACGCAGCTGCCGCCAGTAGTGCTGACAGGGCGGGGGCTGGACATCCGGGAGGCGGGGAAAAATGGGAGCAAGATAGGAGACAGGAGGGGGCGGTGCCGCTGGGGATCACAGCGGCAGGGGCTACGAGGGAGAAAAAGCGGAGGAAAAAGGAAAGAGGAAAAAAGCAAGCCAAGGGCAGAGTCAGAAACAAGGAGAAAGAGAAAAGCAGATAGAGAGACAGAAGGGCAGTCAAACAGCAGAGCAGTGATGCTCTGCCACTGGACCAACAGGGATGAGGTGCAGGCAGATGCCTGAGGGTGTATAAGAGCCTTGAACTCCTGACCTCTGGGTCAGCAGCAGATGAGGGGGACAGCAGCAGCCACAAGACGGAGCTGCGCTGCGAAGGAGCAAGTCCACTACAGGATTGTTCACATAAGAGAGTAGATGGAGACCTTATGGTTGCTGTTGGTGCTTTCTGCACTGGCAAACCATTACCCAAAAAATATCCAGCAAAGTACTCCTGCCTACAGAGTGCACTTGCTTGTATTCCTGGAGTGGGGGATAAAGTAATTCCAAATTCAAATCGCAGACCAAATCTAATTATGGCAGCTAATGAGGAGTTAGCTTCTGCCCATAGTGTTGTGGCGGGTACAGTTTCACTATTACAGCAACGCTATTGGTGACCAGATCTATATAAACAGACTAAACAGTCTGTCCTTAGTTGTGACAATAATCAACAAATAAATGTTTCCACCGCAACATGCCTACTGCAGACGCCTCGCTTGATTTCTAACAAGCCTCTGGACCACTGTGAACCATTAAACAATGATGGTTCCTTTAAATATATCCTGCTAGGAGTGGATTCATGTTCTAGATTCGCATGGGTGTGGCCACAACAATCAGCTGACGCTCGAACTGTTATAAAAAAAAGGTCTGCAAGTCTTCATCAGGACATATCCATAACCAGGGACCAGCGTTTGCCTGTAGGGCTTACTGGAATACCATGGGAACTTTGGGTATTGCTGTGCACTATTCCTCCCCCATCATTCTGAGGGAAATTTGATTGTAGAGAGGAAAAACCATGACTTAAAGCAGTCTTTAACAGCTGGAGTATTAGGTTCAGGTTCTAGGTGGGTCCATCATCTGTATGGGGTCCAGAGAGTCTTAAATAATCTGTCTAGAAGATCCTTGGGCGGTCAGATACCCTATTAGGTCCTGTTCAGCATCCACATGTGCATTCCAGACCTTGATAATCCTATAACAGTGGCGGCGGAAAGACCTTTTCAAATCAGTGAATGTTTGGCTGTCTTACAGGAACTGAAAGACTTGAATGATGACAGCTCTAATGAAGAAGATAAATGCTCTGCCACTGGAGAAGTAAAGGTACAACCTGCAACTTCTGGCTGGATTCTAAAGATTGGGAATCTAGTCCAAGAAATTGTGGACAAGAAAGATTTTGGCAAGTCCTACAGAGAACCAGTGCCAGTCCTGGCAAATGAAGGTACCAGAACAGTACTTTTACCACCCCTTGTTGGTTACAAACACAAGGGATTTGTATCCATTCATCTCATCAAACCACACCAAGAGGCCAGTCCTACACAGTAGGCCACGAGGGCTCCTGGGTAGTTACGTACCTCCTCTCTCTACCATACCATACAGTGATATCTGACAGTTCTACACTACCAAGTGAGGTCCCTGTTTTTGCACAGACTGCCTCTGGCTATTTTGTCAATATTGATGTATTTTCCTCAGATTTGTCAGACCCACCATTGAATGGAATTCATGCATTTATTTTTTGGCTTGAAAAGACTTATTTTGCTCCACCTTGGATTTACATTTGGATTCCCATTTCATTGTTTTTCTTTTTGTTTGGATTGGTTTTGTGACAGTATTCTTTTTACTTCTGAATAAATATTATGTCTCAGAACTCTCTGCTGTTATACTGGTTGCCAAGGTTTGAAGCCTCAGTCTTCATCACATACAGTGCGAATAGACCTGTCCCTTGTGAACATTTCTGCAGTTCCTGTCCTGTAGGCCATTGTTTGTCCCATTTGATAATTTTGGTCCCACAGAAACTTTACAGATACCGTATGTATTTAAGATATCTTATAATGATGTTATTTCTCCTGGCAGCTTTTCTGATGATTGGGATGTTAACATGGTGCATTCTGTTTTTTTTAGCTGGAACATTATACTGTATTTGAAAATGAAGATATGAATAGTGGTACAACAAATTATGATGAAATGTTGTGTTACCATCACTATGCATACCATTATTTACACACAGTTAGTAATCCATGTGCAGTATTTAATTATACGCAATGGGAACATTGCCCCACTGCACTTTTGGGTAGCTCCAAAACATACATACAAAAGTTTGATTATTTTTCTGGCAACAACCCTGTAGACCCACTATCTGATTTTTTTTAACTTCTACCTTCGCCAGCAAAGAAAAATATGCTGACTGAAACAAAATAATTTTTTTGTTTCTTTTATATCACAGTTCTCTGCACAAGGTTATGACTTTTGGAAGGACAATATTGTTTTGAAATCAGTTTGGGGAACGAAAGATTGGCCAGTGCAAGGCAAGGAGGCTTTGATTAGAGCATGTCTAATACCAACACAAATTATTTTTCTGACCAAGACTGTACTGCAAACATCATGCCTAGGCTTGGCTAAGATGAAGGATATGAATATACCAAACATTCCCGTATTTGCACAATTTGACATTCAATTGGTAACAACTTACAAATTACACAGAGGAACAGATCAATAGCAGGATACAGAATGGTACACGCAATTCTTTACGTTTCGGTCAAAAGGGGTGACTAGTATGGCCATTAGATACTAATGGTTGTCATGCATATTTTTAAAACAACACAAAGGGCTTTAGAACAAACAGGCCTGTCCCGCATTATATGCAGAAACAACACTTAGGATTAATTACAACATACAGCGTGGGAAATTATGCCTTCAATTATTACAACATTCCACATTAGATGAGGTGAAAGTGCACTTGTCTGCCTTTTCCGATTACATTGATTTATAGAATTTCTTGTTAGGTCCTAGAAAGCCATGCCAATAATGCTTTGGTATGCTGTATAGAATGAACTCTGTAAGATTTCCCAGCAGGAAGCTGCTGAGCTGATACGTGAATTTGACAGAGTTAATTTAGAAAAGGCTTTATCAGTAGTTGACAATGGCATCACTACATTATCAACTAGGATTTATTCTTTGAATAACATTGTGTCATCAGCAATTGACATCATGCAAAGTGACATGTCCCTTTTACAACACGGGCAAAGTCAGCTTAGAAACATAATGCTATTAAACTGGACATTGCAGACTCTTAAGAGTGGTTGCGTTTCTTGGAAGTTCTTGAAAGCCACTGATTTATTTTTTGCCATATAATTTAACATACTACCAAGAAATAAAGGTGTAGAAAGACGCGAGTTTCATAATGTTAAGCATAGAACACTTAGAAAAGTTACTATTTACTGTAGCGGAAACACCATCAGCCGATTGGTTAATACCTTGATTTAGTTCTCTGCCACTTTCAATGTTCCACTTCACGTTCTGTTTAAAACACTTTTAGATAGGCAGATATGATGCTTTAGGGGACAGAGTTGTACATTAGACATCAATTCTACCTTTTGATCACATCTGTAGGAATGGAAAAACTGAAGTATTTCTCAGTGGTACAGCCTGCAAGACGTCATTCAGCCATTCTTTAGTTTGCAGGGAGGTCACACTTCACGGAGCATGTAACGCTTCAAGGGAAATGTTAGCTTGTTATTTGAAAGGTGCCCCAGCTGCCATAATTCGGCAGGCATTCATATTCCTTTATAACCAAAGTTATTTGATGCTGAATGACCAAGGTTGATGTTGTATGAGACCTGTAATTCCCTATGTGGTAATCATTTCCAGGGTCGAGACCTGTTGTACGAATGTGCTTTTTCCACCTGCTTGTACAGTTTGAGGAGTGATGGTTTGGCCTTCAATTTCTATTTCTAATGTGAACTTCAATAGTCTGACCAGACTGAAAGCCTTAATGATTCAGAAGGAAGTTTCTTTAACATCTGCAAAAGAGATGTTTGATCTCCAAGTTGCGAGGTCTTCTTCTGACACCCAATCACTACTACACACTAACCTCTGTCAACATTTTGAAGAACTTGTGCACCGCATATTTAATGCTTTGAATACTACGGTGGCTGTTCATTTCTGCAAAGAGATTGGGTCTGGGTTTTGTTAGCACTTTCCAGACTGTCTTCAGATTTATTCCATCTTTTATACACGCCCTGGTTTCCAGCGTCTTTGCTGGCATACCCTTTTTCTGATTCTGCTCCTATTTCTGTTGCTTCACAATGGATGTTCCACTACGAGGTCAAATAGGAATGGCACTACCACAAGTGCTGCTGTGTCGAGAATGCATGATATAGTATTTTGGAGCATCCCTACTTCAGGAACTGAATGACTACTGGTCCTTGTCCTATTGACCTGTATGTTTACATTGTGCTGAGCCTTGTTCTGCTGTCTACTGTGCACTTTCGAGTGGGTTTTGGGTATATGCATTGGAATGCAATTGGTACAGTCTATGGATATGAATCTGCTGATGGGTCTATTAAGAATCCATTTTCAGAGTCGGTCTATACGATTGCTTTTGCTACAAAATTGATATTATGAGCCTTCCCTGGATACAAGGGCACCTGGATTTTGAGATCCAGGCTCATCGTTTGCAGCTACTGCCATCATCATCAGTGGCTGCTAATTGGGCTAGACATGACCGCGTTTGTTCTTTGAAACTTGCAATTGGGGCACCAATGGAAACATCATCTGCGGAAGCTGGATCCATCATGGTTCCTGATGTCTCTTGGAACATGTAAAACATTTCTGAAGTTTCGAGACTTTTAATCCTGCATCTTTTTTTCAATACTTTTTTAATGCAGTTATTAATTGGGTGTTATAAATAGGCTTTTTATGCAACATTGGCTTTCATTATAATTCAACATTGAAATGCAATTTTTAAAATAGTTTTAGATTTTCTATCATATATATAAATCTTAATTTTGATTTTAAGATATACCCTTAGGTCTAGTTTGAAGCTTTTAGACTCCTTATGGCCAAGGAGTGGGTGTTGTGAGGATTAATAAAGCCTGTGCACAAGCACTCCTATTTTACATGTTCACATTTAAAACTTTACATATTTTTAGATGGCGACTTTAAGCACACTTTGTTTCTGTGTGATAATGTAATCAGAATGCATTTTGCTTACAAATTTCTTCGTAGGCATATTATAACAAAACTGCACATCTTGTCAAAGGACCAAGCACACTGCCCTTGCATTTGTTGTCCATTAGAATAAACACTGATATAGGCATCTGAAGTCAGGCACAGTGCAAACGGGTCCTGTTTTTATTATATAAACTGCCCCCAAGCAATTGTTCGACAGTGGAGCATTTTCATGGATTATCCTGGACTTCTCCTGTGACTGACTTCCAACCCTGCTGGCTCTCATCACTATCCTGTGAGGTATGGTGGCCTGTTCTGCACCAGGCTGACTTCTGGATGAATCACACACACTGGTAAATGAAAAGTTAGACTACTCCAAGGTACCTGACAGAAGCACATTCTCAATGTGCTCTCTAGGATAGGTAGTAGGAATACAATAATATGTAATCAATGCAATAATTAAAATGGTTGAACTATTCATCTTTTACACCATTCTTGTATTTCTGGTTACAATGCTTTGCTATCTTCGGCTAATATTTGCAGCACACATATTTTACACAAGAATGCACTTGCTTCAATAAATGTTTGAAATGCCAATTTGTGTATTTCTTGTGTCTCCCTTTGGGCATGCCTAAGATAACAACGAAAGGGTAGAACTGTTTCCACAATTTTCTTAGGGGAATTAGGGTTGTCATGTTCTAAGGTTGCAGATACCATCCGGTACTCTGTCAGGTTTAGGAATCCGGATGACATATTCTGATGGCATGAATGGACTTAGGGGCCGATTCCGATCTCGGTCGGAGGCGCACCCAATACCATTCGGTCGGGAAAAAAGCCATGCGAAAGCCAGTTTCCCGACCGATCCGTACAGCACACCGAACGAGCAAGTACGATGCGCACAACAGCAAAAATTCCGGCCGAGCCGTACTCACCCAAACCAGGTCCTGTTCTCCGACCGAGGCGAATCCGGAAACGCCGAATCGAGTCGCACGGAAGGGAAAATGCAGCCCCGTCCGGCCGGACAAGTACGATGCGCTTTCCGTACGCGCCGAACCCGTCGCTACGCACGGCACGTCAAAGCATCCGGGAGAGGCGCACATAAGCTCCGAATCGCGCCACAACACGATCCACGGCTACGAGACGAACACAGCACAGACGAGGACGACGCGAAGCGACGAGGACGAAGCGAAGCGACGAGGACGAAGCCAAGCGACGAGGACGACGCGAAGCAACGAGAAGGACGAACGACACGAACCAACCATGAATCCCTTCGTCCCGATCATACCAATATTCTACATCTACTACCGGAACAGGCACGGACGCGTACGGCGCAGAAGGTAAGTCAGACACCAACCACAAAACACATACAACACGTACACGACACATCACACACATACACTGGGAATCTGAATATACTTGCAACAGCAGCACCATAGGGGCGGGATGCCCATCACCAATGCCACATATGCACACAGGGGCCTGAATGCGCGCCACCACCCCAACCCAGGGGGGCTGGATGCCAACCACCCTCAACCAGGGGGGCAGGATGCCTACCACTACTACCACCCTCACCCAGGGGGGCAGGATGCCTACCACTACTACCACCCTTAGCCAGGGTGGCAGGATGCCTACCACTACTACCACCCTTAGCCAGGGGGCAGGATGCCTACCACTACTACCACCCTTAGCCAGGGGGCAGGATGCCCACCACTACTACCACCCTTAGCCAGGGGGGCTGGATGCCTACCACTACTACCACCCTTAGCCAGGGGGCAGGATGCCCACCACTACTACCACCCTCACCCAGGGGGGCTGGATGCCTACCACTACTACCACCCTCACCCAGGGGTGGCAGGATGCCTACCACTACTACCACCCTCACCCAGGGGGGCTGGATGCCTACCACTACTACCACCCTTAGCCAGGGGGCAGGATGCCCACAACTACTACCACCCTCACCCAGGGGGGCAGGATGCCTACCACTACTACCACCCTTAGCCAGGGTGGCAGGATGCCTACCACTACTACCACCCTTAGCCAGGGGGCAGGATGCCCACAACTACTACCACCCTCACCCAGGGGGGCAGGATGCCTACCACTACTACCACCCTTAGCCAGGGTGGCAGGATGCCTACCACTACTACCACCCTTAGCCAGGGGGGCAGGATGCCTACCACTACTACCACCCCAACCCAGGGGCGGCTGGATGCCTACCACTACTACCACCCTTAGCCAGGGGGCTGGATGCCTACCACTACTACCACCCTTAGCCAGGGGGCAGGATGCCCACCACTACTACCACCCTCACCCAGGGGGGCTGGATGCCTACCACTACTACCACCCTCACCCAGGGGGGCAGGATGCCTACCACTACTACCACCCTCACCCAGGGGGGCAGGATGCCTACCACTACTACCACCCTTAGCCAGGGGGGCTGGATGCCTACCACTACTACCACCCTCACCCAGGGGGGCAGGATGCCTACCACTACTACCACCCTTAGCCAGGGGGGCTGGATGCCTACCACTACTACCACCCCAACCCAGGGGGGCTGGATGCCTACCACTACTACCACCCTTAGCCAGGGGGCAGGATGCCCACAACTACTACCACCCTCACCCAGGGGGCAGGATGCCTACCACTACTACCACCCTTAGCCAGGGGGCAGGATGCCCACCACTACTACCACCCTTAGCCAGGGTGGCTGGATGCCTACCACTACTACCACCCTTAGCCAGGGGGGCTGGATGCCTACCACTACTACCACCCCCACTCATAGGATGGACAATGCATGACACAACAAGCACACCACAACCTAGGGAATGCAAGATTAAGACATCCCCCCACCACCATGACAAGCGTGTGTAGGCTGTGTCAAATGCCTACAACACCGAACATGACTTTCAACATACAATGTGACCCCTAGCACATGTGCCACACATATATGTGTGTGGCACCCACAATGCAAGCAGCCCATGACCATTGTGGCAATGGGGCCTAAACCCCCATCATCACAGTGACCAAAAGGTAAGTGTGGGGTCCATAGCTGAAGCACATTTTGACCATTGTGGCAATGGGGTCCAAACCCCCATCATCACAGTGACCAAAAGGCAAGTGTGGGGTCCATAGCTGAAGCACATTTTGACCATTGTGGCAATGGGGTCCAAACCCCCATCATCACAGTGACCAAAAGGCAAGTGTGGGGTCCATAGCTGAAGCACATTTTGACCATTGTGGCAATGGGGTCTACACCCTCATCATCACAGTGACCAAAAGGTAATTGTTGACAAAGAAAGAGCTGCAACTGCCAAACTGCATGGATCATTCCTGCTCACAGAACCAAAAACTCATCTGTGGCAAAGTAGTGTATGTGTCCCATTGCAACATAAATTGGGGGAGCCAAATACTGCAGTGCAAATGAAACATTCCTTTGGCCATGTGCAGACAAACAACACCCATGGGGGCTGAGACCGTCAACAGTCATCAATGACACAATGACAGAAGTGACCATCAGAATGCAGAACCACATATTTGCACCAATGGGCACACAAATGCAGATACCCTGTGGAGACAGCAGATGTGAGGTGAACAGATACCATACCATGGCAGCAATGGGACACACAAACCATGATCACTGTGCTGACCGATGACCTAGGAGTCCCAGGGACAGCAGGGGAAACACACCAAACAACATACAGCCAATGGCACACCCAAGATATGCCAATGCAGTGGTGCAGATGCACAAACACAAACAGGCAGACCAACACTGTCATCATACACAGCAGGTGAGGGGTGGGGGTGCCAGTGTCCCCAGGCAACCACACAACACATGAGGAGAGCTGAATACCAATCATACAGATGTGCATACACTGCCACACTAAGGTAACTCATGGATCCAAATCCCCTATGTGGGCAAGCAGGCATTGTCAGGTGAGAGGGAGCACAAAACACACATGTCACACAGGCACGTAGGAACAACAACTGACACAGCAAGTCACAGACACACCACAGCACCACCCCCAGGGCCCCCACAATGTGGTGACCCTGGGCTGAAGAAAAATACCACTGTGATGACAAAGCTAAATGTCGTTCACACTATGAACCACAGTCAGGTGTCCTGAGCAACAAACTACCATCACACCTACACAAGCACAAATCAATCAGCATGGCCAGTAAGCCAAGGCCAACATGGAGGCAGGGGCCTAGCCGGGCAACAACTCTCATCTGCACACACTCAACACCACACCCCTCGACCTCCAACAATGTGCAGCAGTGAAGTACACATGCACTGGTGACATTGCACATGCACCCATGACTATTCCAGGGTGGTGGGTGGGAACCAAGGTGTAGAAACACATCACACATGGACACTCAACAAGACTCCTGAATGTCTGACACACTGCACACTACGCTGTACATGGACATGACGGCAATACCACACCGACCAATGGGATCCCAGCCACAGTCACACACCAATGAAGAAGCCAAGGTCACCCACAACGAACACACATAGACAACTTCCAACATTGCAGCTCTGACCCTGAGGAGTGGCAGCAGTCACACACACAACATGTCACAATCACTGAAAGATAACACAAACTGGAAATCACATGACAGGGGCAAACAACAAGTGCCAAGGGGAAACCTGACTGTGACCCATCTGCGTCTGCACACAAACTCAGCCCTGACAGCAAACACACCTATGGGTGACACCCTGATGACCAGTAATGTGCCATGCACCCACATCACAGAGAACACAGGGAGAAGACTTTGGGGGAACATAGCTCAAGTCAGCAAGCATCACAAACAGGTACAACACTAGGGATCACAGCATGCGCAGATGAATGGAAGTGAACACACAGACATGCACATACAACACACACCTTGGGCGCAGGCAATGTCACACGTGTACACACTGCCATGAGGGGACTCCACTCCTGTGTGAGGAAAGCTGTGCCATATGTTGCCTCAGTAGGGCCCCATCATGTCAGCTGAGCACTTGGTCACACAATCAACAATTAGCACCAAATGAGGGCTCCCATCACATCAGCCTGGTCATGGATGTGCCAACGGAATCATCAGCACAGATCCAACACACTTGTATAGCAATGTTGCACTGACTACACGGATGAGTCCCTCCCCATTGATGCCCAAACCTGCATGTCCACTGGAGATGGCAACACGGTCAGGGAAGTAGACAAATGCAACGATGGCAGGCACAACAGATGTGCAGGGGTGGAAGCCACAGATATGAAATTGCCAATGTAAGTAGGAAACCCATTGCCAAATACTGAACACATGACACCCTCAGATGCTGCTATTGATGACATGGATACACCACATGATAGGACACATTCCCCCTGGACCACATGGGTTCCTGCACAGTAACACTTCATAATCATGAGACCAGATATCACCATCACTGCAGCAAGGGCATGGTTAGCTGCACCAACAACATGTACATCTGAAGCATGAGCACTAGAGAAAAGAAAGTTGCTTTATTCAGCATATGTGTTGAGGCCAAACGAAGTCCTGAAAAAGAGCAAAGGCCAATGGCCAGTCCATTGTCAAAGTTCAAACAGGGTGACACTGGCAGATGTCACCCTACGCATGCCTGCACAATACCAGGGACAATCCACTAGGAGGGGCAACCGGGGGCAGGCCAGGCACCGCAGGGACAGGATCAGGGCTCACCAGGGGGAGTCAGGGAAGGGGTGGTGGGTGCAGGAGAGCCACTGACAACTGCAGTGGAGGTGTCTGACATGGTGTGTGCCGGCACAACTGGGGGCATGACACAGATGTCGTGGGTGCCGGCACAACTGCAGTGGACCCTGCAGATGGGGTGGACAGGTCCGCCACTGCAGTGCCCAAGTCAGACAGGGCGGTAGTGGACTCCACTGCAGTGCCTACCTCCAGGGGAGGAGAATGGGGAACAGGCAAGGTGGGTTGGACAGAGGGGGGGACACCCTCACCACATCAGTGGCACAGACAAGCGCAGCGGGGGTGTGGTGCTGGGAGAGCAAGTGGCAGGGGGAGAAGGCCGGAGCATCTTGGGGATGGTATATCTGTGGGTGGGGGAACCTGGGGCAGGGTGTGGTGGGGGCACCTGTGCAGTGGGGGCCTGAGGGATGGAGGACGGAGACCTTGTGCCTGAGCTGCAGGGTGGTGGCGGGGTCTTGCTCTTAGCACTCCGGGGGACTTGCGGGTGGGGGCCTCAGTCCGTCTGCGCCTGGGGGAGGGTGTCCGGGGGCGAGGGGCACTCTGCTCCGTGTGGGTGGGCTTCCTCTTCCCCCGGGATGCTGGAGCAGCTTCATCGGTGGGGAAGAGGCCGAGGTCACAGAGGAAGAGCTGCTGTGACTTTGGGGTTGCAGGTGAGGCAAGGGAGGGTGCTTTGGAGGGAGAGGGAACTGAGGACTGCGCAGTGCATGTGGATGCGTGTGTGTGTTCCAGGGCCCCATCCCCTGTGAGTCTGGCTTCAGTCCCCTGAATGTGCGTGCGTGTGCGTTTTGTCATTGGCGTGTGTGTCAGTGTGCTGGATGTGTGTGTGCTGGTGTGTGCCTGTGCCAGTGTGTGTGTGCCTGGGATGGGTAAGGTGCTGGGGAGTGTGGATGGAGCAGAGGCAGGAGGGGTGAGGGACCGTTTGAGGAGGGACACTGCTGCCGTCAGGGAGGAGTCCATGGACCTATTGCCCCTCTGTAGGTCAGACATGCCCGATGAGATGCCCTCCATGAACGACACCAGCTGAGTCAACAGCGCGGTGTGCGCATGGAGGACACTCAGCATGGCTGTCTGCCCTACATGGAGCTGGCGAAGGAGGTACACAGACTCCTCACTCAGGGCAGCAGGGGACACAGGGGCAGGGGGTGCGGTGCCTGGCCCAAAGGAGACACGCTCCCGGACATGGGAGCCTCCACGGACCTGGGGAATGGGAGCCGATGGGAGGGCGGTGGTGGTGCTGGTGGTGGCGGGGACAGCAACACTAGCTGGGGTGTGGTGGCTGCTGACACCCGCCTCCACAAGGGAGTCATCCTCCGAGTTGCTCTGGTCCTCAGCTGAGGTGGATGCTGCTGAGGACTCCTCGGTGTGGCTCCCTCGCCCTCCGTGCCACTGGGTCCCTCCGACCACTCCTCGGCTGCTGACCCAGTCTGGCTCTCCGGCTCCTCCTGGTCCGTGGAGCTGTCCCCTTCCGTGGCCGTGGATGTATCTGCAAACAATGGGGAAACAGACAGACATCAGTCACCTGCACCAAACGCACACACCACTGTGAGCACAGCACATTACAGAGCAAGCCCTGGCATCATTAGTTGTACATTGCTAAAAGTGCCCTAATTGAACAGGAGAAGTCAATTGTCAGTCTGATGCCAAGCATGGCACTCACATCCCACATGGCCTTGCACCCATCTGTCTGGTGTCTGTTGGATTGCAACACCCCAGTGTTGACACATGCACCAAGTACACAGTAGTTGGACAGTGCAGAGGACACGGTGTGGACACATCACAGCTCTTGCCACTGAGTCAGTACAGGTTTACGGATGTAAGGGATGCCCAGAGTCAAATAGGAAATGCATGTGATGCATTCCAGCGACAGACACCATGATGCACCCATGTCCTGATAGCCAGCGCCACTATGGTGTGCATGTAGCACATGTCACTCCCCTGCAGGATCACCAATCAGTAGACACATGCCATGGCGGAGGCATGACTGCAAAGTCATACATCACTGTCTCAGTGATGTATGACTTTGCAGCCAGACAACAACACTCTGCACTGTGTCACAATAGTAGGTCATGGGGAATGCAAGTCCTGGAGCTGCACAAGTGCACATGTACATCCCCCCACAACACATCCTCTTAACCCTCATCTGTCCAGGTCATACCTATTGGACATATGGGAGACCTGTGACACTACCCTCTGAACCTGAGCCCCTCACACTCTGCTGTGCATGGGGAACAGCTGCCTGAACTTCACATTTACATGCCCCAGTCTGCATGGGCAGCTGATCAGACACCTATGTGTCACACAAGTATCGTCTCCTATGGTCACATCTCCAGTGGCATGCTGAGCCCCTACCAAGAAACTCCACAGCAGTCCTGGCGACTAATCCACAGCACACTGACACAGAGGCAGACACCTGAGGGGTCAAAACACTGTGCACAATGTGTCCTCTGATACACGGGAGTGGGAGTACAGAGTGTATTGTATGGCCTGGAGTAGGCATGACTGTCCAGCCCCACATGAATGAGGGATGAGCCCTGGACTGTAGGCAGCTGGCTAAGTATGTGTGACACACGTCATATACATACTCCTGGGGCCCAAACATTGTTCCCACCCGCAGCATGGGTGTGTGCCAGGTACCCCAGCCACATGTGGTGGATCAGCTCAGCAATTGGACCACAGATCAAAGTAACACGCTGAATACATGTCAGAATACAGGCATTGTGTAAGCAATGGACCCACCCATGATGCCCACCACAGAGTCAGGGAAACAGATGCTGTCTCCCACCTTGAGTCAAGCAAACTGCAAGGACACAGTCCTAAGTGACAGAATTCCCTGCATGTAAGGGCCACACCTGGGTATCAGATGAGGAGTGGGCAGTGCACAATAGAGGGACATGGCTCCTGGACAACATGACTGCTGTACTGTGGCAGTTCAACCTGGCCCGAGGAGGGCACATAACATGTTAGACAGAGTACACAGTGCAGTCTTTGACTCACCCCCTCCTTGCTGCTCTCTGGCCTTCAGCTGCCCATCCAGGTCTGGAAAGACCACCGCCAGGATCCTGAGCATGTGGGGGGTCAGGGTCCGTGTTCCGCCCCTCCTGCGAGGAGGCGACAGCTTCAGCTGGACCCGTGCAATCCTCCGGGTCCAGCCCCGAAGGTCCTGCCACCTCTTTTGGCAGTTGCGGATCCGGCGCTTGTAGACCCCCACGGACCGGACAGCCCGGACGATGTCCTTCCATATCTCATGCTTCCGATGGGCAGAAGCCTGTCAGGATGACAAAGTGATAAGGCCATTATTACACATGCAACATATCCGTGCATGACACAGTTGCATATACATGTCGCAATCACAGGGGCACATGGTGTACCCAGGCAGTGCACGGCTGCCCATGGACAGTTTTCCAGAAGTCACTACATGGTATCATAGCATGGGGAGTAAAACCCTGTTCAGAAGCACTGTCACTGCACCATACCTGTCCAGTGCAAGTCACTACACACTATGGGGGGTGACAACTACTCAGTGAGCCTGCTAGCCAGTGGTGTGCTGACTCTCAGCCTTGCTAGTCAGACAAAATGCACATTCAGAAAGGCAGTGCACAGAACACTCACCTGCTCCCCTGGTGTCCCATACAGCTTGCTGTACTGTGGAAGTAGGCTGTCCAGCAGGGCCTGGTTCTCTTCAAGGCTGAAGGCTGGGGCTCTCTCCACAGTACGTGCCATTGCAGGGTCCAGAGGGGCAGAGACAGCAGCAGTGCAGTGGCAGATGTCGTCCTGGAGCATGTAGTGCAGGCAAGTGGGCTCTCAGGGGAACATGCAGCAATATATATGTGCTGGAGAGGCAGATACTGACCCTTGTGTCCAAAGTGATAGGTCCAAGTCGTTTGCATCTTCTGAATCTGGCCAATCCATGGAATAGCAGCACCAAAACACGCCCACAGCATCCTTCAAAATTTCAACTTCATGACATACATGATTTTGCAACATTGTTGTGGGTGACCAACTGATTTTCCAGCAACCGACTCGTTCGAATATTCGAAAACGCGTCCGTTGCCAGGCAAGCCCATTGTCAATGGGTGCGCACCGATCGGTCCATTGAGGTACAACGCGCACAGGGGTACAACGCGTACCCGCACACATTGAATGCAATGGGCCGGCCGGAGGCACCGATCGGTCCATTGCAGTACAACGCGCACAGGGGTACAACGCGTACCCGCACACATTGAATGCAATGGGCCGGCCGGAGGCACCGATCGGTCCATTGCAGTACAACGCGCACAGGGGTACAACGCGTACCCGCACACATTGAAAGCAATGGGCCGGCCGGAGGCACCGATCGGTCCATTGCTGTTCAACGCATCACTGTACATGTGACTGGCATATGTCAGCATGCCTGTCTCAGATGGACATATGCCAGCCACAGATAGCTCCCAGGGAGTGAGGGGCACACCTACATCACGACAGCCTGTCCAAACCTTATCATAAGGCATGTAAGGCTGCATTTCCTATTGTGTGTATGTTGGTGTACATGTTGTCCTGTGGGTGTCACCTGTGGGCAGCCACCCCCAGGCTGTGCACGTGTTAATGGGGACAGGATCCTGGGTGTTACGTGTACGTGACCACTGTGATGTGCAACTGTTCATATCTGTGCATGTGCCATGGTCACATTTCACAGTGGTGTTTGTGTATGTCATGTCACATACCCCGTGAGTCCCATGTGGGACGGTATGTTTGAGCCAGGGTGTCCCAGTGGCACAATAGTGATGGCCCTCCACAGTCTTTGTGCATGTAGTGTTTACAATGTCTCTGATTTCATGTGCACAATGGGAGACAGTCTCCACATCCACGTTGTGTGTGCATGGACTCTGATGTTGTGCGTGTGTGTCACAGACGTCCATGGCTCTCCTGCCATGGCAAGTGTGGCCACTACCTGTGGGGGTCATGTTTGTTTTGTTGTGGTGTACACATGATACTCCAGGTGATGCCAGTGTCCATGTGGCATTACAGGGTCCCTGGGAATGTGCCTGTCGTTGAGCTGTGGTGCCTGGGGCACATCTGTCCTCACATGTCACTGGGGGGTGACTGTGACACAGCATCATGATATCCAATGGGCCAACCTGGGACAAATTGATGCCACCTGTAGGACCGTGTTGACAGATGTTGGCCATGTATGTACCATACATGTCGTTCCGGTACTGCACACTTCATGTAGTTGTGCCTCATGATGATGTATGTTGGGATCTTGAGTGTGTTCAATGCCGCATATGTGGGGTGACTGACGATCTTGCTTACTTCTCCTCTGCACTGCAGGGCTCCTGCTGTCCATCGGCCATTCCCAGACCTGGCAACGATGGTGGAACGGGACAGCATCCGACGGTACCGCTTCACCAGGCAGCTGATTGAGGATTTGGCAGTGCAGTTGTCCCCACATTTGCAGCCTGGCCGGCCGTATCCTACAGCGCTGACCCCCAAGGTGAAGGTGATGGCAGCCCTACACTTCTTTGCCACCGGTACCTTCCAACATACTGTGGCGTCTGCTGGTGGGATGTCACAGACCATGTTCAGCCGTGTGCTCCGCGATTTCTTGGCGGCAATGTTGCTCTTCCTGAACCGGTACATCTATTTCCCTAGACTGCGACGACTCACTGACGTGAAGAGTGACTTTTATGCCCTGGGGAGGATGCCGCATGTAATTGGCTCCATTGATGGGACACATGTGGCTTTGGTACCACCACAGGCCCAGGAGCAGGCCTACAGGAACCGCAAGCACTACCACTCGGTCAATGCACTGGTGGTGTGTCTTGCAGACATGACCATCACACACGTGTGTGCCCGTTTCCCTGGTTCAGCACACGATGCCTTTGTGATGAGGAGTAGTCGCATCCCCAGGTTGATGGCACAGATGCAGAACCAGCGTGCCTGGCTTGTCGGTGTGTACTGACTTTGTGCCATTGTGTGTGATCTGATCTGTAGTATTCCGCCCACTTTTCCAAGTCAGCTGATGTGCACTTGTCTGTCCGTAGGTGACTCGGGATACCCCAACATGCCGTGGTTGCTGACACCCCTCAGGAACCCTGTGACACCTGCCCAGATGCGCTACAATGAGGCACATGGTCGGACCAGGAGAGTGATTGAGCGGACCTTTGGTCTCCTGAAGAGCCGCTTCCGCTGCCTGGACAAGACCGGAGGGTCCCTCCCATATGCCCCTGCGAAAGTGTGCAAGATTATCATCGTCTGCTGCATGCTCCACAACCTGGCAGTGCGGAAGGAGTTGCCTCTCATCCAGGATGACGATGACCAACATCCGCCACCTGTGGAGGATCCTGGCCTGGACCACGATGCCAGTGACGATGATGATGATGATGGTGATGGTGATGTCCGCACACAGCTCATCACCAACTTCTTTAGCTGAATGTGAGTATCCTGAGGTGTCATGTGAATGATGTGAGTTGGCATGATGTGTGGGTGGTGCTCTGGTGCTGTTGGAGTGTGTCCATGGGCTACTTGACTGGATGTGTGTTGCGATGTGTGGTGACAGGTGGGCTGTACTCCCCAACAGTGTTGACATGCTAACTTGGTTCTGGGTGGGTATCTTGTAACATGTATTGTGCATGAGTTTTGCTGTTCTGTCCTGTACTCCATTGCTTTTGACTGTGTGTCATTTCTGTCCTTCACAGGGTACTTTCAGATTCGTTTGGTCAACTGTGTCCACCGACAACGTGATTGCACATCCAGGCTGGTAGCTGTTGTGTCCCTACAGGTGATGTGCGCCACACCCATGGACTTCCTTCTGTCTACAGTTGTTGACTGTGTGCCCGCTACCAGGTGGGGTTACCTTGCATCTGTAGTGGTTACGGCATGTTGCTACTGTGTAATAAACCTGTGCTTCACTTAGTGATGTGCGTTGTCTGTGGTCACACATTTGACTGCCATTTGCTTACTGCACCTGTGGGCTACTTGACTACAACTGGGAATGGGTGTGGTGTCTGTGCATTGCACCGTCTTCCCTGGCAACATCAGTGTAGGCAATGAGTCAGATGGCCTAGGTGTGTATGTGTTGTGTAGCCCTGGTGGTGTGTCTCCCTCATATGTGTCACGTTGCCTGTACTCACATGCCTGTGTTGTCCTTGCTGTTGCAGTTCGCATACACAGTGTAATTTTGTTGTTCATCATCCCCATAACAGTACCCACGTTGGAATCACGACAGAGGCAAGTATGGTGTATTATTGTGTTTATTGTGATACATCTGTGATAATAGTGCATAGGATGGATTGTGCTGTACATGAATCTTGCAATCCCAAGTTCCTAGATGAATAGAAAGTCCAGGTAGACAGGATCCCCAGTATCGGGGCCACAGTTGTCTGACACATTGTTCCAACTTGTACTCCCCATGCAATGTGTGGGAGTAGTGTTGCCATCAACAGGGTGAACAGTCTGTGCACAAAGGCGAAAATCCAGAACAGGTTCAGGCTTCCTGGGAGTTGCGCTTGGCCATCAGCCTCTCACTTTCCCCTCCTCGGACGACCCCTCTTCTTGGGGGGGGGCCCTCAAGTGCAGGCTGCTGCGGTGCAGGGGACTCTCCGCCAGAGTCCTCCTCCCTCCCTGTGGCAGTTGCAGTTTGTTCGGTACCAGATGTTGTTGGCACACAGGGAGGTGTGGACTGGTTGCTGTTCATCTGGCGGAGGCATTGTAAAATGTCCCTGTGCACCGCCGTCATCTCATGTAGTACATCCCACTTGGACTCCACGCGGGTCATGTGGGAGTCCACACGTGACATGTGGGAGTCCACACGTGACATGTGTGACTCCACATGGGACATGTGGGAGTCCAAGCGGGCATGATGGGCAGCCTGCTGCTGTTTGATGTCTCTGAGGAGCCCCACTACCTGGCTGAGCTCTCCGGTGCTGGACTGGTACGCATCAGCTATGCGTACCAGTTGTGGGTCTTCATGCACACCAGCAACGTCTGCAAGCAGCGACCTCTGTCTCCCACCCCTCCCACCACCCCTGCTGACATGTGCAGTGTGTGCAGTTGCACGCACAGATAACCCTGGTCCACCTTGGGGGTTGGTGGTGGTGGTGGTGTCCATGGCCCCAGGTTGGTCCAGGGTCACTGCGCTGGTGTTGTTCCTTATTCTGTCCATGTCGGCAGGGATGGTATTCGTGGTGACAGTCGTTGGAGGGGTGGGTGCAGGGGGTGCAGCTGGTGGACCTGCTGGTGCTGCAGCTGGTGGTCCTGCTGGTGCAGCATGTTGACTTGCACCGGATGTGCCAGGTTGTTCTTCATCGTCCGAGGAGGACAGAGGCTGTACGACGCCAGTGAGCTCGGCATCCTCTTGAGCCTGGGACTGGGACTCCTCAGCGTCTGCTGCTGTGTCCCTATCATCACCTGTTTTTGGGAGACACAAACAATGTATGTCATGTTTCTGCAGGCATCAGTGGTTGACACACCTGACAGTTGTGACTGTGCCTCGGGGTGCGGGCCTGTACATTGTATTGTCCTAAGTCGTCACAGTCAGGGGTTGATATTGGTGTGGCACATTGTCCTGCATTATTTGGGCATTTCTATGTATTCTCTGGGGTGTGAACATGGTCTGCATTGATTGTGTTTGGTTGACAGCCAGACCTCCTTCCCACCCACCCACCCACCCAGTCAGTTATCCCACCATGGAACGTGCTTGCATTGCAGGGAGTGGAAGTTGTCTCTCAGGATGTCAGTCAGTGGTGTCCTGCTGTTGGTTGATGTGCAGTTCCCAGCATGCCCTTGTGCTCCCCACGACAGCAGCAACAGTGTCAGACATCTTTGATGGGTCCTTTCTACTCTCTGTGGGATGTGCATGCGTGCAGTGTGAGCGTTGCTGGGCCATGTGGTGGGGGATGTAGAGCTGTGACTACGACTCCCATCATGCTATTGCCTCCACCCCCTTCCCAGCATGCCCATGCTTCCTTCCTTTTGACTCTGTTTCCCTGTGGGGTGGGCTGGCTGTGCTGACAGGATGGCTGGGAGTGTTGTCCTGGCAGTTGTTTGGCTAAGAGTCCCAAGAGTGTCCCTGTGCTTCACACAACATAACCCAGGGTGGTGGTGCTTTGTGGGATCTTGTGTTAGGATGGAGGGCATTGCATTCTACCAGGTGGGTACTGTGGAGTTTGTGTTGGGGGGGGGTGTGAGGGGAGGTGCTGGTGACTATGGTCAGTGCTGCAAGTCCCCCTTCCCACCCAGCCAGCCGGATATCCCACCATGGAACGTGCTTGCATTGCAGGGAGTGTAAGTTGTCTCTCAGGATGTCAGTCAGTGGTGTCCTGCTGTTTGTTGGTGCACAGTTGGCAGCAGGGCCTTGTGCTCCCCACAGCAGTAGCCAGTGTCAGCCATCTTGTGAGTCCTTCTCCACTCCCTGTGATGTGAGCATGGTTCAGGGTGGTGTTGATGGGCCAGTTGTGAGGCTGAGCAATGTCTGTGACTACGACTCCCATCATGCTATTGCCTCCACCCCCTTCCCAGCATGCCCATGCTTCCTTCCTTTTGACTCTGCTTCCCTGTGGGGTGGGCTGGCTGTGCTGACAGGATGGCTGGGAGTGTTGTCCTGGCAGTTGTTTGGCTAAGAGTCCCAAGAGTGTCCCTGTGCTTCACACAACATAACCCAGGGTGGTGGTGCTTTGTGGGATCTTGTGTTAGGATGGAGGGCATTGCATTCTACCAGGTGGGTACTGTGGAGTTTGTGTTGGGGGGGGTGTGAGGGGAGGTGCTGGTGACTATGGTCAGTGCTGCAAGTCCCCCTTCCCACCCAGCCAGCCAGCCAGATATCCCACCATGGAACGTGCTTGCATTGCAGGGAGTGTAAGTTGTCTCTCAGGATGTCAGTCAGTGGTGTCCTGCTGTTTGTTGGTGCACAGTTGGCAGCAGAGCCTTGTGCTCCCCACAGCAGTAGCCAGTGTCAGCCATCTTGTGAGTCCTTCTCCACTCCCTGTGATGTGAGCATGGTTCAGGGTGGTGTTGATGGGACAGTTGTGGGGGGGGGCAATATGTGTGAGTGCGACTCCCATCATGTATTATTGCCTCCACCCCTTCCCAGCATGCCCATGCTTCCTTCCTTTGACTCTGCTTCCCTGTGGGGTGGGCTGGCTGTGCTGGCACAGGATGGCTGGGAGTGTTGTCCTGGCAGTTGTTTGGCTAAGAGTCCCAAGAGTGTCCCTGTGCTTCACACAACATAACCCAGGGTGGTGGTGCTTTGTGGGATCTTGTGTTAGGATGGGGGGCATTGCATTCTACCAGGTGGGTACTGTGAGTTTAGCGTTGGGGGTGTGAGGGAGGTGCTGGTGACCATAGTCAGTGCTGCAAGTCCCCCTTCCCACCCAGCCAGCCACAGCAGATATCCTCCACCATGGAACGTGCTTGCATTGCAGGGAGTGTAAGTTGTCTCTCAGGGGATGTCAGCCATGTGGTGTCCTGCTGTTTGTTGGCGCACAGTTGCCAGCAGGGCCTTGTGCCCCCGCTGGCAGCAGTCGGTGTCAGCCATCTCAGGGGAGTCCTTCTCCACCCCTGTGATGCGAGCATGGTCCAGGGTGGTGTTGATGGGACA